>CM031235.1:94117452-94742263 GCA_018340775.1 Taxus wallichiana var. yunnanensis | reverse complement strand
ATCAATGGCATCATCTTCTCACAATGCTCACATAAAGGAGGGGCTCAACACCCACGCGTGCCTTTGGTGAGCACCCAGCGCCCGTTAGGTGATAAGCCTGTGCAAATGGGATTAAAGTTTTTTTCTAAGGGCACATAAAAATGACTACATCTTGGTTTCATTTCCAAGACCTATTTTCAAATTTTTTTGAGAATGATGCATGATGATAGAGCGCTTGACCTTGGAAAGTGTCGAAGCATGGTTTAAAATCATGAGAGGATGATTTTGCTCAAATATTTAGTACTAGACCTAAGTTTGATGCACACAAATGGGTAGAAGAACACCTATATCATGAGTTGTATGAGACCTTTTTTTTTTTCTATTAGAATTGTATGAATGGCTCTCAGCATATGCATTCAGATCAAGATGGTGCTATAGATCTCATGTGTGGACCTAAGATGATGGCCAAAGGCTATACGATATGGATCATTCTTGGACATGTGTTATTGATCACTAGTGGAGAAGAGTGCTAAGCAACTATACCTGGAATACACCATTTCTATGTATTCTTGTCTAGAGGTTGTTGAGTTTGAGTTCCTATGGGAACCTAGAGAATTGATTTTGTGAGCTATCCCATTGGCTATAAAGATCTTGATCATTACGCTAAGTTTGGAGGCATTCCCTATGGCTAGCTAAGCTTCTCTAAGCATTGGGCAAGGAAGCTAGGGTGGAGGAAGATGGCAGACCTTATAGTGGAAAAGGAGAGGGAAGAGAGATGACTCAAGTATAGTGAAGCATGTGAAAGGGATTTGGCTAGACAATGCAAGGTTTTGGGAGAGATGGATCTATGGAGGTAGATGTTCCGAGAAGGAATTGAGGTTTACAAAGAGGATGTGGAACCTAAGTAGTTTGTGCTAGCCCATCTTGGCAAGTACGGGAGAGAAACCCCTTCAGCTTCTAATGAGAGTTCATCACATTGAGAAAGAAGAACCATCAATGTGCATCTAAACCCACCTAGTGACTAATCCTGGTGCTTAGTTTTCCAAATCAAGAAACAAGTATTGCTAACCTAGTTGGTATCGGTGGAAGTGACTGATCTGCACCTAGGAGGTATAACTTCTCATTTGGGACATCTATGGCTGCACAAACAATTCTTGTGTTTGGAGGGATTTTTGGGAAAAGTGCAAGTACACAAAGTTTGGGTATCATGTATGGGAGTGGCACAAGATACATGTCTGGTAGTGGAGCAATATCACAAACCATTGGTGTGTAGTTCAGTGGAACATTGGGAATGCTAAGCATAGCCACTTTAGGCCCATTACCGACTACATGAGGAGGATCTGGTGGAATAAGAGCTAGAGGACCTAGTGGATCTAGAGGATTTGGAGGATTAGGAGGGATAGGACCTAGTGGATCTAGTGGATCTGGTGGTGGAGGAAACACTAGAGGGAATCAAGGTTTTGGATCAGGAGGATAATGACCTCAGCCACCTCCATAAGTATTTTTCGAGATGTCCTTACATCTACCAGATTACAAGGGTGTTGAATATATTACAAAGCATGTGTGCAAGTGTGAGCTGTTATGGCATGTGAAGGGGATCACTACCCCGAGTGAAAGGCAAGTTAGTTTGTAACGATGTTGTAGGGGTGTGCACATAGTTTGTACTAGAATTATGACCCCCATTAAATGGTGGTAGATTACACCAAACTGCAAAATGCCTTCTTAATTGAATTCCATATCCCTAAGTTTGAGCATAAGAGCATTAGCTCTTTGAAAGAGATACATCCGGGAATGGAAGAGAGTGTGCGGGAATATGATGCACATTTTAAGACTCTCTTGTCAAAACTATCTTATGATATTCATCCTTCTCAGCATGCTAAGTGGTTTTTGGAGGGTTGATAACACCTTTGAGGAGAGCGCTTTTATATAAGACATTCACAAACCTGTGTGAGGCCTTGGAAGCTACCCTACAAATCAAAGTTGTTGGAAGCATAGATAATAGTGTTAGCCCTTTCCTTGAGGCTCAAATTGTTGTAATGGTCAAGTAGATAGAAAAACTATCTATGAACTCGGTGTATGAGACTCACAGTGGTTTGTGGTGCATGGATTATGAGATAGAGGGTATACAAAGGACATTTTCCTCGAAGGTCAGTACATGCCATGATGGTAGACTATGATATTTACCATGGGAATCATGATGTAAGTAGGTTTACATTACTACAAACATGTAATCCTTAAGAATGTGTCTTGTTATTGTAAGATTTATATTTCTATGACCCATGCCACCAAGGATTATAAACTGATTGACCAGATACATAATGTCATTGACATTGGTATGTGCAGAGATGAGCCTCGCAAGAAGTTATAACGATGATGGTCATCACTATGAAGGATGCATAGATGGAGGAGTGCGTGGGAGAAGTTTCAGAGGAGGATTTCATGGTCATGGTAACCATGGAGGAGGAAGAAGTGCATTCTTGCATGGAACTGTTCTGTTTGTGGAGTACATGAAGCACTACTGAACATGAGTGTCATGATCTTCTACAATGCTCATGGTGTGGAAATAAGCAAAAGTATGAGGAGTGACAAGAGTTATTTGAGCACATGATCCAATAACACTGGAAAGATAAAGGCAAATGGATGGTAAGAATAAAGAAGGCCAACTCATAGTGGATGTTAATATTGGTGCATGAGTCGGGACTAGAACTTGTACTAGTGATGACGTGAGTAGAGCCATTGCGCTAGGGAGATATCTTGAGAAAAAGAACACTAGTTATTAGAGAAGAAGTGGTGCATGGAAAGTATCTAGACCCTGATCATTAGAAATAAGTGTATCAAGAAACCATGGATGTGATTTGAAGCCTACAAGGAGAGATCCAATTCTGAAAGAGCAGTCAAGGCAATTAGAGCAAAGGAAGAATGTTGAGGCTCCACATAAGGATCTGGATGAGGTTAGAGAAGTATGCAAGATGTTGAGGAAATATAATATCATTCCCTTGCTTGTAGAATGGTTATGGGAGAAGGTACCACATGCGAGAGAAGGGCACAAGAGGCAAGTTATACATGTCAACCTTCCTCCCCACAACCTCGATTATGATAAGGAGATTACCCTGAATGTTGTTGTAGATGGATGTCTTCTAAGAAATATCTTGATTGATACGCATGTGGAAGTCAATGTTCTCACCTTGGATGCATGGCATCAAATGGCAAGGCCCCCATTACAGCCATCTTTGAATGTGTTGTATATGGCTAACAAGACAAAGGTAATTCCCATTGGTGTCTTGAATGATGTTGTTATCACTATTCGAGGGGTAAATTTCACTAGGGATTTTGAATTATCGGTGCTAACCAAGGTAGACAACTTCCTAGCATTACTTGGGCGGCCCTAGTGTTAATAAAATAATGTTGACCTAAGGTTCAATAAGGGATACATAAGTTTTGAAAACAAGGAAGAATGGGTCATCATCCCCTTAACTAATGGAAAATCAGCACCATATATTGAGCCCTTGGGAGAATAATTTCTCAAGAGGATATATGTGCACTCTATCAGGTACCATGAGGTGATTCACCCTATAAAGGGAGTTACCGAGTTTGAAGATGCTTAGTCCATGAGTGAAACAACTAGTGTGGCATGTGATAATTGGATGCACAAGACTTATGAGTTAATTGGGCAATAGATAAGAGGATCTGTGATAAGGTTATGGAAGATGTGCTCATTTAGGTGCCTAGGAGGAAGGAAATTTCCAAGTTACTCTGGAGGGGCCAACCCTAATGATTTCTTGCGAGAAATTGAGGCTCAAGTGGAAAAATGAGGTCGAAAGAAGAGGAATGCTCAACTATAAATTTCTTGGGACAATAGCCTATTGTTGGGAAACTCATCACAATAACCTTCTAGAGTGGCACGAGGTGAGAATTGTGTTCTTTGTAAGGTTCTCCCAAAGTGATACATCTACTGCATTACAAGACTACCATGGGAAGGAACCTACATCATTCCACATCCAGGCATGTGAGAAGGCATGGATGGGAGGTGTGGAGGCCTTACCACCTTCTTTATGGGTACATAAGTTGTATTCCACCTTGCAAGGTTATACATGCACATGGTATACATACTCTGAGATGTGCCACTAGAAAGGAAATTAGTAGGAGCTAACAACTGACCTTCTTCAAGCTTTCGAGTATCAAAGCACTAAACCATCAGTGGATAGAGCATTGTAAGTTTTTAAGCACCTAACGATGGGAGATAGTGTCATGGCAGAAGATAGGATATCAGAGTTATTGGGTGAACCTGGTCTGGAACCACACCTTGATGAGGAAGAGTCAGAAGAAGTGCAGCTTGAGCACGCGTGCATGGAGAAAGAAAAAGGAAAGATGGTCTACATAATAGATGGCGAAGAGATGGAGAGTTTGGATGTTAACCATACTAAAGGTACATGTGAAGTTATTGATAATGTTGATGATAAAGTGAACACATACCATGAACCCTGAAAACAAATAAGGTTAACATTGGTTCGGAGGCTGAACCTAAGGAGGACACTATTGGAGACTATTGGTCAGAGAAGGAAGTCTCAAAGATCATTGATCTATTACGTGAGTTTTAGGATTTATTCCCGCGTGGGTACCATGAACTTATTGGAATTCACCACTCTCTGGGAGAGATGAAGATCAATTTAAAATAAGGTGTGCGCCTAATTGAAGAGGACCTATCGAATGAATCTAAATCTTCACGTCAAGGTCAAGGAGGAAATAGACAAAATGATCACTTCAAATATCATTAAAGCTATGGAGGAATCAGAATGGGTAAGCCCCATGGTCATCAACATTAAAAAGGATGGAAGGATAAGGATTTATGTTGACTATAGGGACCTAAATGTGGTATGTGTAATTGATCCTTTTCCAACCCCTTTTATGGAAGAAATCCTGGAGGGAGTGGCTGGGTGAAAACTCTATTCCTTCAGATGGTTTCTCATGATATAACCAAGTTAGGATTGCTAAAGAAGACCAAGAGAAGGAAACTTACCCCATTGTATGGGAAGTTTTACCTATACCATCATGCCTTTTGGACTAAAGAACACACCTGTTGTGTTCTCACGCATAGTGGTCCAAGCATTTCAGGATTTTATCCACAAGTTTTTGCAAGTCTACCTTGATGACTGGATAGTATATGGATTAGTGAAAGACCCTTGTGACAATTTAAGGCTGATGTTTGAGAGATGTTGATAGTTTAGGATATCCCTAAACATCAAGAAGTGTATTTTTGCTACACCATTTGGGACCCTGCTAGGACACATCATATGCAAGGAAGGTTTGCTAGTGGATCCCACCAAAGTTGTTATTGTGGGATTAGGGGAGCCTACTAGTGAAAGTGTAGTGTCTGCAGATTCTTTGGGCATATGGTATACTACCAGAAGTTTATCAAGGGATATGCCAAGATTTCCATGCCCTTTGGAGAAGTTACTAAAACACACATTTGCATTTCATTAGGGAGAGACGTAGCAGTTGGCATTTGACACTTTGAAGGATAGGATTGTCATTATGCCCAAATTATGCTTTCCTTCTTGGGATAAGCCTTTCCATGTCCATGTTGATGCCTCAGGGACAACCATTGGAGAAATACTAGCACAACCTGGTGATGGGATTGTTTATCAACCCCTTTGTTTTCTAGGTAGAAATTTGACACCAGCATAACAAAATTACACATCTTGAACGCGAGGCTCTGTCAATGATCTATGTGTTGCATAATTTTAGGTAGTATCTGCTAGTAACACCATTCATATTCTACATGGTTAACATGGCATTGAATTTATTAGTGAACATGCCCATTTTGTAAGGGCGCATATGTTGTTGGGTCCTATTATTTCAAGAATTTGAGTTTTTAGTTGTGGTAAAACTAGGAAAGAGTAATTCAGGACTTGATCATTTATCAAGAATTGAATCAGGGGAGGACTCACATAATATTGAGGATACACAACTATTTAGATTGTAACACGTGCCCCGTGGCTTAGAGGATATTGTAGTGTTTCTTAAAATGGGTGTGGCGAAGAGAAGGAATGAAGGCTTTAGAGAGAAAGTAGTTGGCTATATGTGTCATGCCCTACATGTTGATTAGTGGAGATTTGTACAAGTTAGGTTGAGATGAGGTTCTACGTTGATGCATATTAGAACATGAGTGCATTGCAATTATGGAAGAAGCACATGGTGGGATTGCAGGAGGACACTATGTAAGAAATGCAACTACGTAAAAGATTCTACTCGTAGGGATTTGGTGGGAGAGTATCTACTAGGATTTTATTGAGTTTTGTAAGGCCTATGACCATTTCCAGCACCTTGGAAAACCTAGAAGGAGGGATGAGATGCCCTTAAGACCAATAGCTAGCATAGAACCATTTGAAAAATGGGAAATTGACTTTGTAGGACCTATTTCACCTATCATGTGAAGGACTGGCTTGCATTACATCATAACTTACACTAACTACTTGAAAAGATGGGTAGAGGAAACACCTACAAAGGATTACACTGCAATGACAACAACTAGATTTTTATGGGAGAACATAATCAGTAGGTATGGATGTCCTTTAATCCGGACTAGTGATGGGAGTACACATTTTACGAATGAAATTGTTAGGATTCTATTGGTAGAGTTTATGATGCCCGATCACAAGACCTCTTATCATCCCAAGTGAATGGAATTACCGAGGAATATGACAAAATACTAATTCAAACATTAACTAAAATGTGTGACATTGGAAGACAAGATTTGGATGAGAAGGTATTAGTCATTCTATGGGCATACACGACAACCTACAAGAGGTTGAACAAGGTTACACTATTTCAATTGGTATTTGGTGTGGAGTTTGTTTTACCCGGTTGAATTTAGGCTACCATTGATGCATATAACATGCACAGGAGGATTGGAAAATAAACAAGCACATGAAGAGAGGATTGATAAATTAATGCAGCTAGATAAAAGGTGATCACTTGTTAGATGGATTCAAAAGATAGAGAAGGAAAGACAAAAAGCATGGCATGATCATCATATCAAAAACAAACAATTTGAGGTTGGGCAGATGGTTTTGTTATATGACTCTAAATTTTTGCACCATCCTGGGAAGTTGAAATTCCATTGGTTAGGACCATATATCATCTCATACATTCTTGATGATTTAAGAAATTTCCAATTACAAGTGTTGGATGGTCCGAGACTACCATGCCATTTCAATGGGAGTAGGCTGAAGCCTTACTATAAATAAGTCTTATGTATGTAAATAAGGTAGTTTTTCTAGTTAGCCTAGGATTTCCTTTTATGCAATTTCTTTTCCTTGTGTTTCCTATTTCTCATTTTTTGTGTTTGTGTTGTTTTGCATGCCTTGTGTGTCGGTAATCACATATTACTTTAAAAGGATGTGTATGCCCAGGGGACCGTGCATTTTTTTAATGTGGGGTGGAATGGTGCAAAGTGAAATAGAAGCTGGTAGTGAAATTTGTGTTCTTATGGAATGGATTTAAAGAAAAAAAGTGTGTAAGGTAGGAGAACACACGTGGAAAAGGTGGACAAGAAATTTTGGTGTCAGGATAGCTTTACAAAGACCACGTACAAGGGATAAGAAGTGCAGGAATAACATGAGGTAGGTGAGGGAAAAAATTAGGTAAAAGGTAGAAGAAGTGCCTTCGGTGCTACAAGCACGCATATAAGAATCTTTGGTCATTAAGGATTTTTGCACTCTAAAAGTTTGTAAGGATTATCACCCATGATTGGGATAATGAGAAACAACACTTAATATTAGATTTAATGGAAAAATTTGCATTTAATGTTAAGTACATTGGTAGGTGGCATAGCATTTATTGTGGGAAAGAAGAAAAATCTATAAGTAAAGGATCGGGCACATCATTATTTACCTTGATATTACAAGATTGAAGATCTCTTGCAAACTAGGGCATCCGTGAAGAAATATTTTTGTGAAGGAAGAAGAGTGAAAATCTGAAGTGCATGACTAGGGTGATCTACAAACTAGAGTGGAAGGATTACATGGGCATAGGGAGGTTTTAGTGGAGTACATCATCTTGTGGAAGATTTTTCTAGGTTAGGGTTCTACAACTAGGGCATGAGAATGGGGGAATTTTCACAAAGTTGAGCCACATATTTGAGCAAGGAAAGGAATTAGAGAAAGGAGGATTTTATTCTTTTACCCCGACAAGAAAATGGCACCAAATAAGGAAATTGTTTCACCTAAGAAGGGCAAGGAAAAGGAAAACAAACTACCACCACTAGTTTCAATGAGTGGTATACAGAGATGTAATACCCAGATGGAGTGTTACTTGGGAAAGAATGGGTATCCCATGTGAGGAAGATGGCCATGAGCAACTACAACCATCACATAAGTACCATAGAGAAGGAGATGGCATTAGAGCTGGTTCGTCCAATAGATAAGAGGACACCAGAAGGGATGCCAATCTATAGTGATGAGGTGAAGGTAAAATTAGAGAAGGTCGGGTTGCTACAACTTTATGAGTTTCCCTATTTCGAAAATCCCAAGTGGCTATGCCAATGGTTGATGTTGCATGTGGACAAGGACCACTTCTACTTTGTGGGCCGTAGAATGCACATAACTCCCTAACTCATCTCTAAGTTTACCGACCTGATCTACGAAGGAGATTTGTTAGATGATGACCTGGAGGATAAAGAGGCTATTAAGAATACCATGGAGGAGTATTAATATAATAAGGGGTCTCGCTACTTTGACATCCTTGATATCTCTGACCCAGTGATGAGGATGGTTGCACACCTAGTAACCAAACTGAATGGTCAAGACAGGTAGACACATGTAAACAAGGCATGGTTGAATGTGTGTTGGAAAATTTTAGAAGGAACCATCTATAACGTGTCCACCTACATTATAGAAGAGATCATTAGCGCTATGCAAGAAGGACATAAGATTATTTTCAAAAACAAATTGGCCTCAAAATATTGGTTGAGTACAAAAAGGCATGTGGGTGTGCATGACCTATATGAAAAATGGCGCGTGGGGTAAAGATGCAGAGGACAAGGATTTTAGGAGGGTTTAGTAGAACCCATGGTGTGCGTGAAAGGAAAAGTAAAGGGTTTCGAGACTTGGCCATATATGGGATTCCTAACAATGCACACGATAAAAACATGACCCGACTAAGAATGCGGAGTGGATAAGGTGCAAACCCGGCAACTTGGTAGTCAAGGAAGGAATATTCCATATGATGGAAGGATCCAAAAAGGAATCATTACAGAAAGTGGAGAGCTCAAATGGGAAGAATCATGCTCCATTGAAGGACCACATGGACACTTGGAAACTAATCTATTACTTTAGGAAGGCATGGTGGTGGATGCTAAAGCTATATATAGAGATGCTCGGGTAGAAGGAAAGGATGACTTTTTGAGAAAAGTGTGTGGTCACTGGCATCACATAGCGATTGAAGAGGTGAAGCTCTGCAAAAATAGTAATGGGTTCTATGGATTCTCATTAGGAAGGTTATAGGAGAGATGGCATATCTAGAGGGATGGGTATATGATCGGTTTTGTAATATGGGAAGTATAGTTATGATTTCGATGCATGATTGATCGAAAATGTGTGTTGTATTTTTTTCACTTTTAAAAGTTTCCAAAGATCATGATTTTCTTAATCAATTTTAAGTATTCTAAGCTCCAAAAATTGATTAAATTCTTATTATTATGCATCCATAGAAGTGTGGAAAACTTGGGTAACAAATAAATAATCAGAACTGAAAACACTCAGATAACAAACAAGATTGTTTACGGGGTTCAGAAATTCCTACGTCCCCGGGTTCGGATTGAACCGATCCATTAATAATATTGAAATGTAAGTACAATAACTCTTACAAACAACAAATAATGAATCAAAACCTACAAATGAGCTGATCAATGTCCCAAGAAACTCTGAAAAATAGTAGAAGCTCGTCCCAAGAAGGATCCGTGGCTCCTACACTGTTTTCACAATGTGATGTTTGTGCAAATATGTTAGAAAAACACCTAAAATGGATATTTAAAAAATTCTATGAAAAAAAATCATATATTTTAGATCATCTCTGAATTCTAAACACTTTTCATGTTTACACCAAGTCACAATTCGGGACCAAAAAGTGCATTGAAATTTGTGTTTTCCAACTAGTTGTCTTATAGATCCTGTTAAAAAAATTCATTCAAAGCTTCCAAAAATAGTATAAAACTCAACAAAAAATATCAAATCTTACATTGTTGGAATTTTCTCAGAATTTCCTTCATTTCATCTTTTTACTCGAGTTCCCAATCTAAGTGCAAGGCCTTCTAAAATTACGTTTTCTGAGATCTAGTCCTTATCCTCCTTGACCCCCACAACACAGAGATAAGAGCTCTTTATATACCCACAAACTCATTTCTATCCCATCCAAGATTGGTGGCAAGTTGGTTGGCGGGATGTGTTTGGGAAGTGGAGGTCTTGGGTTCAAAACCCAGCGGCATCATTTTTGGCGGATTTTCCTCTACGTGGGTAAAATTCCCATATTTTTTGCTAAGCGGTTGGCATATGAGTTAACAAATAGATAGGATGCTCTAGTTTATTGGCTTGTGATCCATTTTATTGGGATTTTGATAAGCCTTACCTATATTTGCATTCCCCCATGATTTGGGCGCTTATTTTGAAATGGTGAGCACTTTAAGAGGTGGATGTGTATTGGTTGGTATGCGTGGAGTATGGAGATAAAGCGGTGGAGTTAGAATAATGCGTGGCAAAAGTAGTTAGAGTATATGTTGTAATTAATACCATTACATATATATTACGCCAATAGAGAGTGAACTTGAGTTCCAAGGCATTAGGCACATCGAGATATAGAAATCCAACCCCAATCATAAGATGGAGAATAATTTAAGCCTCGAGCATTGTCAAGAATAATATGGTGAATAATTACAAAGTAATATAAAATTCGACCATACCATAATATGATATTCCACTAATGAAATATGAAAATAGATACCACTTGTTGATCCTCGATAGGAAAATCAAACTCGTGGTGGCATTTTCCTCCTTTTGCCACTTGGCCGGTGTGTGTACGCCCATCCACGTCACCATGGACTGTTGACCAATGTTGACCTTCCGGTTGACCAAACTTTGACTGGACATATATCGAGCTTAGAGTGTCTGTTTTTCACATTCTTATAGTTTCGGAAATCTCTCTAAAGGATCTACTGTACTAGCATGGTTTAGGGAAGTTTAGGGAACATTTGACACTAAAATTGATCCCCTGATCACTCCTCCCTACTGAGAAGGCTTTTTGTCCACAAAAAGTTGTGTATCAACCCACAAATAATGCTATCTCTTCCTGCATTGCACAAACACATACAAGAACCTGAAATAACATTATAGGTTAATAAAAATGCAAATAGTTGATTAGCTAATTACATAACCGATCAGATAATAACACCCAATTAAGCTAGTGTTCAACTGAAACGTTATAACCCTGTCAACTCTACACACAACTGTGAACTGTCATACCCCACTATAATGCCATCACAAATAACTGACTAGATAATAACACCCATTCTATTACGGAAAGATAGTGTTCAACTATCACTTTGTGATACGGCCGATTACCAAAAATTACAATTCCATAACACGATCAAGTATACAAGACATCTAAACTACCCACAATTAGGCTAGTGCCCACTGCCCATCAAATCAGAATAACCGCAAGTATTCACTATCATAATACTATCAGCACCCAAAAATAAGCTATATTCAACAACTAAATCAACATGATTATGCCAAAACACTATATCACCATCACAAATAATAAGTCAGATAATAACACCCATCTATAATGGAAGCTAGTGTTCAACTGACACTTTGTGATTGTGCTAATTACAACTGCAAGTTTCAAATTTATACATGCTACTGATGCCTATCCTTGCATACTATTTTCAACAATGGAACTACCAACCAATCTGAGAAACCAAAACATGAGTATGATGAACCTATCACTCAAATCTTCTCTTTAGGCCTGTTTCCATTCATTTTCAAAGCTTAAATATCAACTTAGGAACAAATCCTTACCAATCAATAGGAATCCCTAAAATATAGCTCTGAAAATTTTTGCTTGCCTACTATCAACAATTTACTGTAGTGTAAATATAAAGTTGAGGAGTGTTTTTCCCAACCAATCACTTTGGTTTTTCCATTTTGGTTGTTTTACCTTCTCAGTACCAAAATGAGTTTTAGTTAGGTTTAGCACTGCTGGTTTTACAATATTGTTCTTTTTAACAACTTTCCAATTTTGTTGTTTAGGAACAAACCAACAAACCTTAACATCATGACCATTCCTATTACAATGGGAACAAAATTTAACTTCCCTATTTTTAGGAGTCTTACCCATTTTACCATTCTCAGAACTCTATCTACGAGAATGATTCCCCTGTTTAGGAGAGGTAACATTCTTGCCATTTCTCGCCTTTCCTTGGTGAGATTGGTCTTTAGCACCTGCCTTATCATTCACAAAAGGCATTAACTTCTTAATCAAAATTTTCCTCTTCCAACAATATGCAACAGAATGATTAGTACCTTCACAAAATGTGCAAGGGAAAGCATATTTCTACCTACCAAAGCTATATTGTTCCAACTGAAAGAGTGTATTAGAAGTTTTAGGATTTGATTTTCCTTAGTGCTATTTTTAGTGTAAGTGGAAGGAGGTGGAATTTGATTACCTCTTTTACCTGTTTTCTTACACCTTTCATTGTTCCTCCTGATGGCGGAATCCTACAATTCTAGTGGTGTAGATCCTTGGCTATTGGAAGCTTGTCTTCCTTCAACAACTTTGGAACTTTCTCCAATTTCCATTTTCCCACTAGAATAACCCAAACCTACAAACCGAGGCTGATCCTCTACCTGTATTGGGTTAGCATCACCTTGTCCATTTTTACCAAGGCCCTTTCCATTAAATCCCATCTTAACCATTAGCTTAGACCCAATTCCCTTAGTGTGTTTTTCAAACTAACCCAAAGGAATATCTGAAACTGAATGAGAGGAAGAATTAAAATGTGAACAACTTACAGTGCATTCTTCTGTTATAGTACCTACATCTACTTTGGAAGGCATTTCCTTCTTATGTTCACCTCGTTGTAGCTTTTCCAAGAGAGCATCCTTGGTTCTGTATTTCTTCCTGCAACTCTTTAACAAAGCCCATCAACTTCTTGCTCTCTTCAAGCATCTTGTTGACATACTCCTCTTTCTTGGTTATAGAGGATTGTGGCTCAGATTTTAACCGCACTATTTCCTCTTCCAAGGAATAAAAATTATCTCTCAAGAAAGAGTTTTCTTCTTGGAGTTGGTGGTTTATGGCTTCAAGCTCATCCAGTTGCTCTTATTTGGATGACTTGCCCATGATTCCGGTTCCTGCAAACACAACCTGTACTTCCAAAACTACACACTGCAAAAGAAGATTAACAAGCCCCAAAAATCTCGCAGACTAAATACTGAAATCAATATTGAAACTAAAGCCAAATTTCCAAACACAATTAGAAGTTAATCCGGTAATCTAACTACTCTGATACCAAACTTGATCTGAAAAAGTGTGTTGTATTTTTTTCACTTTTAAAAGTTTCCAAAGATCGTGATTTTCTTAACCAATTTTAAGTATTCTAAGCTCCAAAAATTGATTAAATTCTTATTATTATGCATCCATAGAAGTGTGGAAAATGTAACAAATAAATAATCGAAATCGAAAACACTACAAACAAGATTGTTTACGGGGTTCGGCAATTCCTACGTCCCGGGTTTGGATTGAACCGATCCATTAATAATATTGAAATGTAATTCATAACTCTTACAAACAACCAATAATGAATCAAAACCTGAAAATGAGCTGATCAATGTCCCAAGAACTCTGAAAAATAGCAGAAACTATCCCAAGAACGATCCGTGGCTCCTATAGTGTTTTCACAATGTGATCTCCCTGCAACTGTGTTATAAAAACACCTAAAAATGGAGATTTAAAAACATTCTATGAAAAAAAATCATATATCTGAGATCATCTCTGAATTATGAACACTTTTCATGTTTACACCAAGTCACAATTCGGACCAGAAGTGCATTGAAATTCGTGTTTTCCAACTAGTTGTCTTGTAGATCCCTGTTAAAAACTGCATTCAAAGCTTCCAAAAATAGGTTAAAACTCAAGAAAAATATAAAATCTTACATCGTTGGAATTGTCTCATAATTTCCTTCATTTCAAATTTTTACTCCAAGTTCCCAATCTAAGTTTAAGGCCTTTAAAAATTGCATTTTCAGAGATCTGGTCCTTATCCTCCTTGACCCCCCACAACATAGAGATAAGAGCTCTTTATATACCCGAAAACTCAATTCTATCCCATCCGAGATTGGTGGAAAGTTGGTTGGTGGGATGTGTTTGGGAAGCGGAGGTCTTGGGTTCAAAACTTAGCGGCATCATTTTTGGCGGATTTTCCTCTACGTGGGTAAAATTCCCATATTTTTTTGCTAAGCGGTTGGCATAGGAGTTAACAAATAGATAGGATGCTTCGAGTTTATTGGCTTGTGATCCATTTTATTGGGATTTTGATAAGCCTTACCTATATTTGCATTCCCCCATGATTTGGGTGCTTATTTTGAAATGGTGACCACTTTAAGAGGTGGATGTGTATTGATGGTATGCGTGGAGTATGGAGATAAAGCGGTGGAGTTAGAATAATGCGTGGCAAAAGTAGTTAGAGTATATGGTGTAGATAATACCATTACATATATATTACGCCAATAGAGAGTGACTCCGAGTTCCAAGGCATTAGGCACATCGAGATATAGAAATCCAACCCCAATCATAAGATGGAGAATAATTTAAGCCTCGAGCATTGCCAAGAATAATATGGTGAATAATTACAAAGTAATATAAAATTCGACCATACCATAATATGATATTCCACTAATGAAATATGGAAATAGAGACCACTTGTTGATCCTCGATAGGAAAATCAAACTCATGGTGGAATTTTCCTCCTTTTTCCACTTGCCCATGAGCCACTTGGCCAATTGTGTACGCGTCCACGTCACCATGGACTGTTGACCAATGTTGACCTTCTGGTTGACCAAACTTTGACTGGACATATCTTGAGCTTAGAGTGTCTATTTTCACGTTCTTATAGTCGTCGGAAAGCTCTCTAAAGGCTCTACTACACTAGCATGGTTTAGGGAAGTTTAGGGAACATTTGACACTAACATTGATCCCCGATCAATGATTCTTATTTGTATTGATACATTGGTCTATTATGGCCTTAAGGAATGTAATGTGGTTACTGAACTAAGATCAATAAGGAATATATGGTTCTGTTCTAAATATACATTGTTCATGGGTGTAAACCCTAGTGCATCTTCTTTATATTATGAATTAGATATATTATTTGTTTGATATTTCTCTTGTTATCTGAATGGATGTATTAATATAATGCCTCATCTTAAGCTCTCAGAATGAATGCATGGCTCTTTACCTTTTTACATCTAAGTTTCTATCATTGATCAATGTATTCTCACAAGACTCACATAAAGGAGGGTCTCAATGCCCACACATGCCTCAGGCTAGCACCATGTACCCACTTGGTGATAGGCCAATGCACATGGGATTAGATTGTTGTTCTAAGGGCATAAAAATGACTACATCTTGGTTCCATTGTGGGACCTCTTTTCAAAGTTGTTGTGAGAAATGGATACATCTACATCTTGGTTCCATTGATGTGTGATGATTGAGCACCGAACTTGGAGAGTGTTGAAGCATGGTTTAGGAGCACAGAGGATGAGTTTTCTCAAAGGTTCAAGTGTTGGACCTGAGTTTGATGCACGTAGATGGGTAGAAGAGCACTTGTACCATGAGCTATATGAAAATTATTCTATTGCTTTCTAGTAGAATTGTATGAATGGCTTTCAACATATGCATCTAGATCGAGTTGGTACTATAGATCACACGTATGGACCTAAGATGATTACCATAAGCTACAGGATGTAGATCTGACTTGGACACATGCTTTATTGATCACCTGGTGGAGAGGAGGCCGACACGTTATACTCTAGAATATGTCATTTCTATGTATTCTTGTGCTGGAGGTTGTTGAATTTGAGTTCCTAATGGAACCAGAGGATTGTTTTTATGTGTTTTCCCTTTAACTATGAAGATCTTGATCACTACCCTAAGTTTATAGGAATTTCTTATAGTGGCCTAAGCTTCTCTTAGCATTGGGTGATAGAGCTAGGGTGGAGTAAGATGGTGTACATTGTAGCTGAAAGGGAGAGGTAAGTAATACAACTTAAATATAGTGAAGCTTGTGAAAGGGAGATGGCTAGAAAACACAAGGTTTCGGGTGTGAAGGATCTATGGAGGTAGGCGTTGTGGGAAGGAGTTAAGGTTTATGCAGAGGACGTGGAACTTGAGCATTCTATGCTACCTCATCTTAAAGCAAGCATAAGATAGAATCCCCTTGACTTACGATGAGATTTCATTATGTGGAGAATGGATAGTTTTGGGTGTGCATATAAACCCACCCGGTGACTAACCCCGATGTTTGGTTTTCCAAATCAAGGGAGAAGCATTGTTAATCCCTGTTGGTATCGGTGGAAGTAACCGATCTACGCCTAAGATATATAATTTCTCATTTGGTACATCTATAGTTACACAAACCATTCCCATATTTGAAGGAATTTTTGGACAAGGTGCAAATACACAAGGTTTTGGTATCACATTTAGAAGTAATGTGGGACACATAACTAGTAGTGAGACAATATCACAAACCATCGGCGCACGGTTTAGTGGAACATTGGGGACAATATGCATGACCACTTTGTGCTATTTTCTAGATATATGAGGTGGATCTAGTAGTGTAGGGGGTGGAGGACCTAGTGGACCTAACAGATCTAGAGAATCTAGTGGGTCGGGAGGGACAGGTACTGGTGTGTCTAGTGGATCTGGTGGTGGAGGAAACACAGGAGGAAACTAGGGTTCGGGGTCGGTGGACAAGGACCTCAACCACCCTGGAAGTATTTTTGAAATTTATTTACACCTATCAAATTAAAGAGGTATTGAGAATGCTAAAAATCATGTGCACAAGTGTGAATTGATATGGCACACGAAGGGGATCACTACCTCGGAGTGAAAGGCAAGCCATTTTGCAACAACTTTGCTAGGGCACACGCATACCATGGTGGTACCATAAGTATGACCCCTACCAGATGGTCATGGATTACACCACATTCAATAATTCCTTTCTAGCAGAGTTCCATATCCCTAATTTTGAGCAAAAAAGCATCAACACTCTAAAAAAGATCTAACATGGAATGAGTGTGTGAGAGTACAACTCTCGGTTCAAAACTCTCTTATCAAAACTATCCTATGACATACACCCCTCTCAACATGCTCAATGGTTTTTTTGGGGATTGATAACACCGTTTAGAAGGGCACTATCACACAAGACTTTCATATAACCATGCAAGGCCTTGACACCGCCCTTACTTTGCCGAGAAATTTACATTTAGAGAATTGATACACTGTGTGAGATTTTTCCTAGAGGCTCAAATTGCTGCAATGGCCAAACACTTGGCGAAGCTATCCACGAACTCAGTGCATGAGGTTTGTAGTGGTCTTTAGTGTATAGAATGTGAAGTGGAGGGGCATACAAAGGATATTTTCCCTTAGAAGTTGGTATGTGCCATGGCGATAGACTATGAGATTTTCCATGGGGATCATGATGCAAATAGATGTCCTCTACTACAACATGCAATCCACAAGAATGTTTCTTTCTATTGTAAGATTTATACCTCTACGACCCATGATACCAAGGATTGCAGGTTGATTGACTAGATTCATGATGTTATTGATCATAGTGTGCACCTGACTAGCCTTACAAGTAGTTTTGAGGATGATGATCACTGCTTTATGAAGGACGCTTGCAGATGGAGGAGCGAGTAGAAGAGGTTTTCGCAGAGGATTTTTTGGTCACAGTAACCATGGCAAAGGAAGAAGTGAGTTCTTTGTGGAACCTATTATAATTGTGGATCAATGGAGCATTATAAATGTGAGTGTCCTGACTTGTTGCAATGCTCGTGGTGTAGAAAAAAACATAAATGCAAGGAATATCCGAGTTGTTTGAATATATGAGCCAACAACACCGCAACAATAAAGGTGTTGGGATGGTAAGTATAAATAAAGCCAACCCATAATGGATTCCAAGAGTGGCACGTGAGTCGATTAGAACTGTACTAGTGATAATGTGAGTAGAGGCTACCCACATAAGGGAGACGCCAATGTAGAAAATAGGGAAGAAGTACATGGGAAGTATTTGGACCCTGCTCATCGAAGGAAGTGTACCAAGAAACTATGGATGTGATTTAGGGATTATAAGGAGAGATCCATTATTCAAGAAGGAGCGATCAAGGAAGTTGGAGAAAATTAAGAATGTTGAGGTGGGTAGAAGAATCTAGATGAGGTCAGGGAAGTGTGCAAAATTTTAAGGTAGGATAATATCATTCCCTTACTAGGAGAATGGTTATGGGAGAAGATACCATGTGCTTTGGAGAGAGTGTAAAAGGTAGGTTTTGTATGCCAACCTTCCTCCTCATAGCCTTGACTATGATAAAGAGATCACATTGAATGTAGTTGTTGATGGGTGGCTTTGAGCAATATCCTCATTGATAATAGGGGCAGAGGTCAATGTTCTCACCTTGGATGCATGGCATCAAATGGGAAGACCCACATTATAGCCATCTTTGAATGTGTTTTATATGGAAAACAAGAAAAAATCAATTCCCATTGGATTCTTGGAGGATGTGGTTATCACAATTCAAAGGGCCAAGTTCACTGGGGACTTTGAAGTCTTGGCGCTCATCGAGGCGGATAATTTTCCAACATTACTTGGGCACCATTGGTGTTATGAAAACAATGTCGAACTATGGTTTAACAAGGGGTATATCAGTTTTAGAACAAGGAAGAAAGGGTGATCATCTCTTTAACAAATGGGAAGTCAACGCCCTATACTAAGCCCTTAGGAGAGGAATTCCTTGACATAATCTATGTGTGTTCCATCAAAGACCCTAAAATAATTCATCCTATGAAGGAGTTATCCAATTTGAAGATGCTCAGTCGATAAGTGATACAACTAGCACTGAGCATGTGAGGATTGGGTACAGGACTTATGAGTTAATTGGACCATAATTAAGAGGATCTGTAACAAGGGTGATGAAGGCATGCATAGTCAAGCACCTAGGAAGGAAGAATCTACCAAATTACTCTGGAGGAGCAAACCCTTATGATTTCTTCTGATAAATGGAGGCTCAATGGAAAAATGAGGATGAAAGGAGAAGTATGCTCAATTATAATTTTCTTGGGATTGCAACACGTTGGTGGGAAACACATCGCAAGATTCTCCTAGAGTGGCGCAAGGTAAGAATCACATTTTCTATAAGATTCTATAGAAACTACGCACCCATTGTTATCCAAGACTACCATGGCAAGGAACCCGCCTCTTCCCATATCCAAGCATGTGAGAAGGCCTAGATGAAAGGCATGAAAGCTTTCCCACCTTCATTATGGGTGCATAAGTTATATTCTACCTTACACATTTGTGTGCACACATGGTATATTCACTCGAGACACACCGTCAAATAGGCATGTTTCACCATTTTCTTTACCTTTTTTGAAATGATGAAACAAATAAGGGTAAGTTCCAAGGAGGAGTACTGTTAAATGTTGGTTGGTTGATGGTTGTTGAGCATGTTATAAATTTTTGATTCACAGTTGAATGTGAGAGCTTCCTTTTGGCTAGGAGGAATTACCTGTAATAGAAAACAAGACCACAAAGAGATAGTTAAATGATATTTGACAGTGGACTCCCTAGCATATGCTAGTTCCGAGAAGTGTGATATTTCTTAAATGGCTATCAATCCACTATTTAAAACAAATTAATGTGAGAAATAAACAAAGTCATATTGTATTTGATATGATTTAGGAATCTCATTCAAATACAATAAGCAAATCCAATCACAAAGAGACTTGGCTATAGTTGGATCTGAGAGGTGAGGTATCTGTCAAGGTGCGGGAGTAGTCAGGGTCGATCTCAGGTTATTTAGGTTAACCGGTAAGGTGATTGTTGGGTCTATTCTAGGTCAAGGTGTAAAACATAGATAATAACATTGGCCAAGTGTAACCGATGCCTGTTTAGGTAGAACCGATGACGATTGTGGGTAACTGGTGTCGGTATGGTCGGGGTTAAAGAAACTCAAAATAGGTTAAATCACAGGGGTGATCTAAGGTCAAATAAAGTTTGGGTGAGTGAATGGGGAGGTCTATAGAGATCTTAGGTATGCTCAAAAGTACACAACAAGTGAGAATAGGTGATTTGGTGATATGGGTGAAGGAATATTTGGGTTTACAAGTAAGTAGGTGATGAAGCAATAAGCATTCAAAGAATAGATTAATAACAAGAGTAATAAAGATTACTTGCTGAAATAAACTATATTGGTTAGGGCTATACTTACTATTTTAAGGATCTGATGGCTAAGTTATGAAGGTGGTTTGATCGAGAGAATACGTGATGTTTCACCATAGTGGTGCTTTCTCATAGTGTTCCGTGAATGCAATGGCTCTCTTATTGCTCCTGGTGATGGCCACGAATGTCCGGATGCATAAAATGATGCTTATTTCACTTACATGCAACTCTAATCTCATTTCTTGCTCTCAGAAATGTGCTAACCTTGAAATAAGGTTACCAAAGGGAATAAAAGGTAATCGATGCTTGGTTTGAGTTGACCAAAAAATAGGAGATCATGGCAATGATTTCCGCTAGATCTCTCTATTCATCCGGGCAAGAGTGGGAGTTACCTTTTCTTATGTGGGAATGTGGTTAGAGGGGATGTAGGATTTTATTTTTAGGGTTTAGTTAGGTCTTAGTTAGTTATGGCAACATACTAAGAATAGACTTAGGGTGAGGTGGCTAGGTGAGGTGTATAGGTGAGGTGGTGGGGTGGGAATTATCTTAATTAGGATAATTAAATAATAAATATTGTGAGGACATGGATTAATTTAATTAAATTAATTAAATTAATATTAGTGTGGGGTGTAAGGGGCCATGGTTAGGTGAGTGTGTTCAAGTTGATTATTTAACAAAGGGTCAAGGAGCGTGTGACCCAATTTTGGTGTCTAAATTTTGCCCCTTTTTTGTTGCGTAGCTTGTATTGGTAAGTGATGCTAAAAAAATAAGATGTGGTTGCCCCATGTGTGGGTGAAGGTGATCCCCCTCAAAGCAAGAATTGATGAGGTAGAAGGAAGAATCGGTGAGCGGTTTGATAAAAGGTGAATGTGATGAAGAGGAAGGTGGGCAATGGGGTTAAGGGGGTAAAGGTCCAATTGGGTAATCCATGTAATGGGTCAAGGTCAAAGGTAGTGATCAAATGTATGCACACGTATAAAATCTAGCATGGTACCGAGTTGAAGAGCATGCAAAATCTACATTGTCTAAGGTTGATAGGTTTATCCAAACAAGGTTGAGGTGATTCTGGTATCAAGGTATAGGATATGGTGCTAAATCACTTTGCAGTCAGTGTAGGAAGCGTTTAGGTATGTTCCAGACGCCAAAGGTTGGGTCGGGATAAAAAGTCATGGCAAGAGGTAAGGTAAGGTTATTAGGTCAAATAACATGAGTACTTGAGTGTCACAAGGTATAATGAGCACATGAGTTCAAAATCACTAACAATGTTCCAGTCCAAATAGCTAGGTCACGACACGGGTAGGGTTGAGGTATGGGTAAAATAACAAGTCCCAAAATGTAATTAAGGACAAGTATAGGTAAGGTAGGCATGGAGGTTGGTTGCAATAAGGGTGGGTAAGGGAAAACGGTGGTTGGGTTGGTTAAGTGGGGCCAATAATGGGGAATGGGAAAGAATATGATAGGTAACCGATGCCGGTCATACATAATCGGGGACGGTCGAGATAAGTGATCACGGTTTATGGGGGTAGATGACCAATGTCAGACTTGGTATAACCGACCACGGTGAGCTAGGGCATAGGACCGATGTCAATTTAGGTATAACCAACATCGGTGAGGTCGGTGTGGGTATGCAAAAATAAAATTTGTATAATATGGATTCATTTGTACATTTTGGCTTTTGTGAAAATGACAGAGCACTAAATGATTTGTGCTTTGTCGGGAGAAAAAAATGAGGGATGATATCTTCTTTGAGGTGGAGGGATTTGGTTGGTTAGAGGAGCCAGGTATATGAGTTCACGAGGATAGGTGGATCGATTGTGATTGGGTGGTGAGTAGGAGGATTGTATTTGGTGATTATACATGGAAAAGGAGGGAGAGGGATTAGGTGGACCACCGGTGCAGTGGCCCAACATGCCACCATGGAGATGGCAACGCAATGAGGTAAGATTCAATCTCTTGCATTGGTTTGGGAGGTAAATTGGGTATATAGGTTAGGGAAAGAATACGGGCTTTTGGGGGGAAAAGGGGATTTGAATTTGGGAAGGAAAATTGGGTAAAATAGGAATGGGTAGAGGTGTGGTTAGGTGTATAAGGGGTGGGGAGGAGATGAGGGTAGAGTTAGGTAGGAATGGGTGAGAAGAAGGGAGTGTTTTTAGGAAAAGGGGGTTTGGGTGTTGGGTGTCAGATTTCTACACAACAGTGACCGGTGTTGGTCAAGGGGTGGCCAACGTCGGTGGTGTCGAGCTGGTACCGGTCATAGATAAGGTGACCAATGCTGGTGTGGGATAGACCATGGTCGGTTAGAAGTAACCGGTACCGGTCAACATGTGGGGAAAAAGGGGCCAACAGAGCCCTATGATGGTTGGGTGAGATAGATAGTGGGCAAGGAAGATGTTGTTGATGAAAAACAAAGCATGGGTAAGAGGTTGAAAGGGGTATGGTATGATCAATAGTGGGTTAGGGTTAGGGTGGGTAGATAGAATATGTGATAAGAGGGTAAGTTACTGAGGGGGAAAGGAAGGAAGGTAATAGGTGTAGGTGAAGTGTCAAGAGTGATTGTGGGTATGATCAAGGTGTATTAATGTGATGTTTTGTTGGATGTAGGTGAGATACCAATTGTGGATGTGAGATAGGGTGCCACCTCTACTCATGATAGTTAGAGGAGGTATGACAACTAAGGATTGGTGGCATGTTGTAGCACTTGTCCCGATTGGGGTTAGGAACTACCCGTATGTAGTCCTAAGACCTAGTTTGAGGGGTCATTTATGCGTACCCAAAATTATAAGATCTTGTATCTACCGAACAACATAACACGTGCCCCAATGATGATATAGGTCTCCTCGCAAGGTTTGAGGATCCGTAAAAGATCTCCAAGTGTGTGTTAACATCCCACATGCCCCGCTTAGCCCCCGCGTGCTTTGTTTTTCCCTTTTCCCCTCTTTTCTTGGCCTTTTGCTCTTCAATGAAGAAACCGTCGCCCTGCCTGGGTGACGGTCCTTTACACATTTTCCAGAAATATCTTTTAACACGACTCATGTAAATTCAACATTTTACCAGCTTTCTTTCACCGCCATAGGCTTGAATTTATGATTCTAGTTCCTGGAATAGTGTTTTTCCATTGTTTATAGTTTAAGAGTTCTATTTGGCTTTTACCTTTGGTAAATGCAAATGCTATAAATAGTTGGCTTGTGCTCAAGAAAATGGCCCCTCAATATTTGCCTCGATTTCTCTTTCGCATAGATTTAGTTTTCATTTTGCTTAGAATGCTTATTTTTCTTTCATTGCATGCTTAGTTAGCATTGTTTTCTTGTTAGTAAGCCACATATCCATCTTGTGCAAGCATCTTTGTTATTTTATCCAATCCATTGGAGTAGAATAGCTTAGGAAGCCATTACGATTGTAGGTTTTGCTCCTCAAACAGGATAGTTTTAGGTTACGGATGCTTTATGTTGCATGACTCGCAATAGATCTCGCTAGGAATTACATAATCCAAGCTCTGTACTCTTGCACTATCCCTCTCCTACTTGCATTGTATTAACAATCGATTCGAGCTGCCTTTATCCCAATATCTACTTCTATTGATGCTAGCATTACACGCTTTTACGGATCCACGTGAACACGAAGTAACCAAAAGATCACACCGAGGGGACAATATCACACACACCATTGGATTCGCCATTGTTTTGCAAAATCCAGGTTCTATCTTTCAAAGTTCTAGTTAGAATCATATCAAATAGAGTAGTTAATTGCTTTATTTTAGTTAATTCTACTCTCGATATTGCGGGGAAGTCATGTGAGGATTGATAGTTTCGAGAAACTATGATTCACTCCTCACTTACGAGGTAGGATCGAGAGCCTTGAAAATATATTAGATGAGATATTTCATGGTTTAGAATAGATCTACAAATTGCTGCAGATAAATAGCTACACTCGGTTATTTTGTTTGTTTTAATTTATTATTTTAGCTGTCAATTCTAGATATTTTAAATAGTTACTTTCTTAAATTCATAAAGCTCATCAGAAAACACAAAAATAGAGAAATCATATATGCTATAGATATATTTCACATAGTTAAATTTCATTTTACTGTAGTTCGTTTTACATTGTTGTTTTTGTATGAAAATCACGGGACCTAGAGAGCCCAGGGAATACGTATTCGAGCCAATCATGCCTTAGCCCAATCTCATCACAGTGATAACTGATATAGACCAAAATCTTAGGATCCAAGTCTTCCGAACAACGGTAAGCTTACAACAAATCAATTCCCAGTTGAGTGGGCTAAACATAGAAGATGACCGAGCGCACACGTTTTGGTCAAATCAATCAAAGTTACTGATTACCCTAGGCAACATTCATATGACTGTAGAAGGGCTTGAAAGAGAAAAAACATTTGGTTGTGACCCACAAATCCCAGTCAGCCCAATGAATCCATAGGAGAATTAGACATAGACACTGGCCTACACACACTAGTATTCCGGTCTACTCCACTTCCACCTATCATCATCGAATAATTATCCTTGTTAGACACGAGCTAACAAAGCTAGAGAGTTCTGGACTAGGCCAGAGAATCGTCCATAGCGTCAACTATATTCACTATCCACCATATGACCTTATCTAGAGATATACACGAAACTATCCCAGGTCATTTTCCACGTATTCCACAACCCATAGATCGAATCACGCCAGAGCTCGATATTGATTGGAGCCTTCGAGCAGTCATCCTTACCGATCGATCTATCACACCAGTTCAGGTTAGGAGGGCCTTCTTTGCCTTAGATTCACAAGTTCCGCTAGTGCGTATTGAAGACATTATATTGCCTAACTAGTTTTTCTGCATCCCATATATATTCCATCCCCACCATTTGTCTTCAAGCACGACCTCGGGAGGTCGGGTGAGGAAGAGTTACTTGTAGATTCCCATGCTCGCATGTCACTTTTCTGTCATACAAAATTGGTGAACCCAATGAACGTTCTTATTTTCTAAATCTGGAATCTTATTCTTACTTGTGTTGTCAAAGTGTTTAAATTTTGTCTTCTCCATCTCATTGGCCTTCACATCAGCTTCACCAAAAAAATTGGTGAACTCGATGTGAAACTTACAACTATTTCACCTTCTCTACCTCATTAGCTTTCACCATCACCTTCGCTCCTTCCCATTATTCAAATGCGGTTATTCATATACCCCCCCCCGAATATGTTAGGATTCGATGCATATGGCAGACCCCTCTTGGGTCTTGAGGCATACTACACCCAACAGAATAGACAATCATCACCCTCACTTTCAGTGTGGGGCAACAACTATTCAACTAATCAGTTGTCAACACAAACTCCAAGGATCAGATATAACTCATCATTTCAAACTGAGGAGTTAGATCAGCTCGCTCAAAGAGCCTTGAGCTTGAATAACATGACATTCACTGGATAATCTGGTTCATCTCCTCAGATGCTACTTAGACCAAAAATTAGTAGACAATCAGACTCATACCGAGGTTTAGATGATGAATATTCATACATTATGCCAAGAATGACCAACGTTCTCGAAGTATGTATCCACCTGTAGGAGGTTTACAAACACAACCCGAGGTCTCTTTTCAAGAAAATACCTCTATGCCACTACATATAGGAAATACCCTTGGAGAAACTTGGCAAGATAGCGATCAGTTCATAGCAGGATATCACATGCCTATACAACACCATGGTATACAACAAACGCCACTATGGAAAAACACCGTGACTTCACCAAATGAAGTCATTTCAACTCTAATAGAAAAGGTTAGAGGGTTAGAACTTGCCCAAGCAAGTCAAAATTCACAATTCATGCAAGCAAGGAAGTTCCAATCCTCCACACCATCCTAGCCAAGTAGATCTCCTCACAGGAGTAGGCACGTTAGGCATGACTCCTCAGTATTCACAACAAACGCCAACTAGACCCACCATCTCTAACACTGTTCCTCCCAGGTCTAGTACAAAACAATCCAGGAGTACCCATCATACTTAAACATATACTCCAAATCACTACAAAGGATATGTTCTCCCTCTCTCAGCATGTTTTCTCAAACATAGGTGTTCCCTTATGCCCCTACCAATGCATACACAATGTCATATCAATAACCCATTCCACCACCGCTCCTCACAGCACCATCAATGGTCAAAAAATATGCGATAGGGACTTACTCAGAATATTTGAAAGAGCCCTTGGATTTCACCATATGAAGTGTCATGCTTCCAAGACCTCTTCCGATTTACCCAAATACAAAGGTGAGGGAGATCCAAATGCACATATCAAAGCTTATGCTACATCCATTCGAGAACAACTCCCATGGGATGGGGTTGTTGCTAAGATATTTCCCAAAACCTTGGAAGGCATCGCTCTCACCTGGTATTATAGAATACCTAAGGCTTCCATCCATTCATTTAAACAAATCATTTCAGAGTTCATTAAGGCCTTTGACATGAATAAACTATTAAGGACAGGAATCAGGGAGTTCTTACACATCAAACAAGAACACAATGAATCTGTTGCCCATTTCATTCAAAGGTGGCGTATAGTTCTTTATTCTTCGGCAAGTGCTCCAAACATGGATCAGATGGAACTATGTGATTTATTCCTTCATTCTCTTAGCAGAGAAGTAAAGGAAGAAGTCCAGAAGTTCCCATTAAGAACTTACGATGAAGTACTTGAGAGTGCTCTTCGAATAGATCAAGCAGAAATTGATGATAGTGGTCACAAAACATATGGAGAAAAATGGGAGGTTAATCGCCTCAACCATAACACTACAACTTATCCTACTACCAAAAATGTCAATCAAGGACCTAAAATCCTTAACAAAAATTGGGGTGTAACAACAAGATGGAGTAAGCGACCAGCCTAAAAAGGTAAATGTTGTCAATACTCCATCTCAAATAAACAACCAACGAAATAACAACTTTACCCTAACAATCAATATAGTGGATTTTAACCATCCACAACAACAACAAAAGTGAAATCCCATACAGGTCTAAGCCAAAATTCAACTAGGTACCAAAACCAAAATTTCAAACCAAAAACAACAAATGCAAAATTTTAATAGACAACGGTTTGATCAAAATTTTGGGCCGCAATACGCACCAAACCAACAAATGAGGAATTACAATCCTAATTTGTATTGTGGTTTCCACAAAATTTGGGGCCATGACACTAGAACGTGTCGTGACTATAATAAATTCATGCAACGATGCCTAGATGAACAAAAACAACTTTTCATGGATATGTTCTTGGCAGATCCTACGTTACCAACATCAAATACTTTTTCAGGGGCAGTTTCCCCTCAAAACACACCCCTGAAGATCTTTAATGATCCACTCCCAAATCACGATAACAACAGGCTAAATCTAACAGGGACGAACAAGGGTGTAATGACAGGAAACAATGATCATGAAGCCTCGACCTCACTAAATCCATTAGTTGTGCCACAACTAGGAAGTCAGCCATGACCTAAGGTAGTCGGTTTAGTGGAGTTAGACGCTGAGCTACCCATCGAAGCTATAACAAGGACATGAGAGTATTTCTCTCAGCCAAGTCCAAGCCACCTACCAGAGGCGGATAACATCCAACAAATCGTAGCAAAACCTGTGGGTGCCTATGATTTAATTAACGACCTAACAAAAACCTTCTCACACATTTCATTTTTAGACTTACTAAAGAACTCTCCTACCCACAGGGCTGCTCTTTTAGAAGCATTAGGTTTAGGTCATTTAATTAACATCACTCCACCTCTTGAAACACAGGTAAATCATGTGGAATTTGATGTTTATCCCCCGGGGCAGGCAGATAGGGATGTCGAATTCATATTCGAGATAAACAAAATGCCAATAGATGCTGAGATCGCACGCCAAGGTGATCCAACCTTACACTTACAAGTATGGGTTTATAATAACTATGTAAAGCGTGTAATGATAGACGATGGGGCAGCAGTTAACATAGTTCCCTTCTCTTTCCTTCAAAAGCTAGGGTATGGAGAAACCAATTGTTCCACAACTCGAAACACACTAAGGGGCTATGATAGCCTTAAAGCCACCTCGGTTGGAACTATAATATTACCGGTCACCTTAGGACCCAAAACCATCTTGACTGAGTTTTATATTATAGATTGGGAAACTAACTATAATATGATCCTCGACCGACCATGGATACATCGTATGAAAGCAATCCCTTCTACGTTATTTCAAGAAGTAAGGTTTTTACACTTAGGAAAGATATTTGTAGCCAAAGGTGATCCAAAACCATTCGATGTACACCTAGCTAACTTAAAGAAAAGACCAGGCATGCACTCGGATTTTGAACTCCCAACAAACCAACTTAATAAACCTACCGACCCAAAACCAAAAGAAAAGTTGATACCTACGACAGATCTTGAAACTATGAGCCCAGCCAAGGCAACCCCAACCCCCAAAGATGAGGCTAGCACCATAGAAACAATATCATTAGGAACTACTGCAAAAATCATTGAATTAATAGAACAAGATCTACCAATGTTCTTACCATTTGACTCTGCAGGCATGGGATGTTCCCTAGGTGTTGGTTCTCTTCCAGCAGAGGATCTTTGCATGGTGGAAGTAGAATGCACAAACACAACAAATGCCCCAACATCTATACTCCCAACTAAATATTGGACACTCCATTTTGATGGAGCTAGATTCCGTTACGGAGCGAGGAAGGTGTTATCTTTACTTCCCCTGAAGGTAAAGTCTTACCTTTTACCTTCAAACTAAATTTTGAATGTACAAACAACGGCGCTAAGTACGAAGCCATCCTCCTTGGCCTCATCTTAGCTAAGAGAATTGGTGTTGATAACATCAGAGTCTTAGGAGACTCGTAATTAGTAGCAAAACCAAGTCTCTGAGATATATGAAACCAAAGCTGAGCACTTACAACTTTACAAAAAGTTGTATTAGATTTAAGCAAGGAGTTTGACTTCATATCAATTGAAGCAATCTCACGAGAGAAAAATCTTCTCGCCGATTCAATAGCAACTTCAGCATCACGTTTTACTCCAAGCAATGAGTTAGAGGATACCCGTTTCATGGTATCCCTTCGTGATGAACCATTGATAAAAACAATGACGAATTCTCTTTTAAATGGAAATGAATCTACTATCCTAGACCATGTTGATAGTGATATGGCCACTCTAGATTACTTAAATGCCTATGCGGCACTACATCTCTCCTATCATATGATAGATTTGTCCTTAATCCCACATTCGTCTTCCTACTTCGGAAATCCCATGATGGATCTTCCCTCGGAAATGGAACCTAGCATATACACAGTAGAAACTAGGGGATTTGGATTTACCTCACCCACCTGAGTTTGAAGAAGGTAACGCCTCTCTAATCGAAGAAACGATTGATATTAACATCGGAACGGAAGATGAACCAAGGATATTGAAGTTAGGATCCTCGTTAACCTCAGAAGAAGTAGAAATACACACTCAAATTCTCAGAGAACATCAGAAGGCTTTCGCATTTAATTATAAGGAAATGACAGGTTGCACCCACATTGCGGTGCACAACCTAAATCACTAAATCGATGCAAAGCAAGTTAAAAAAATCAAGACCCATGAAACCCAAGGTAGCTCTCATGGTGAAAGAGGAGGTAATGAAACTCCTCCAAGTAGGATTCATCAAACCAGTCAATTACTCCCAATGGGTATCTAATATCGTTCCTATTCTCAAGAAGAATGGGAAGATACGCATCTGCATAGATTTCGAGACATCAACAAAGCGTGTCCTAAAGACGACTTCCCATTGCCATCCATTGATGTCATTATTGATGCAACAGATGGGTTTGAACTTTTGTCTCTCATGGATGGATTCTCGGGATCAATCAAATTAAAATATCCGAACAAGATCAAGCTAAAACCATGTTTATAACTCCTCGGGGGAGCCTATTGCTATGTTGTTATGTCATTTGGTCTTAAGAACGCGTTGGTACTGCGTACAATGCAAGCTATGACATATATATTCCACGATCTAATTCATAAAATCATGGAATCCTATGTAGATGACTTGTTGGCTAAGGACAAGAAGCGTTGTGACCATCGGAAGTATTCTGCGTCATTCTTTCACATCGATTGAGTACTGAGTCACGTTAAATCTAGAAAATGTGTCTTTGGTGTAACAGAGGGAAGCTCCTAGGTTACATCATATTGTCACGAGGAATAGATGTTGACCCAAAAAAATTCAGGCTATCCTTGAAATGGTCCCACCTTCGAATGAATCGGAATCGAGGTCATTTCTTGGAAAACTTGGTGCAATTCAAAGATTCATCCCGGACTTAAGTTTCACCATTCATCCAATCAACAATTTACTCAAGAAGGATTATAGCATTGATTGGACTGAAGATTACAATGAAGCTTTCAACGAAGTTAAGCATTTCTTGTTATCACCACCTACGCTAATGCCACCTAAACTAGACGCTTTCGTTAATTTTATAGTGACAAGCTACCGTGTCTCACTATCACGTATGCTAGCTCAAGAAGATGATGGCAAGAGAGAAGCGTGTGATTTATTTCATTAGCCAAACATTGCTCGACTATGAAACACGTTATACACAAGCAGAACAAGAATGCCTCGCCATAGTCTTTGCAACCAAACACCTAAGACATTATATGCTAAATCAAGAAACAAGGGTCATGGTAAAAATAGACCATTTACAAACTTTTCTCATGCAATGGTCTTTATCTAAGAAAGTTGGACGTTTTATAACCCTAATGGGAGAATTCGAATTAACATTTGTAAATCAGAAATCAGTTAAGGGACAAATCATCACGGATTGGTTAGCTGATAACCCATTAGATGGAGGTAATCTAGTAGATCTAGATTTTCCAGATGAGTGTGTATACTACATCGAAACTCGACCTTCTATCTCTGAGTGTCCCTGGTACACTACTATCATTAATTATATCATGGACCATATGTATCCAGAAGGGGCTACACCGCAACATAGAAGGTGGCTACGCATTATCGTAGCAAAATACATCATTATAGAGCAAGTGCTCTATCGAGAAAGTATTCGATGGAATGCTTCTAAGATGTGTCAACACAAAAGAATCCAAGAAGATTCTCCACGAATATCACAGTGGAATGTGTGGAGGCCACTTCGGTGGCCATGCCACCGCTCGCAAAATACATCGAATGGGCTATTTCTGGCCCACTCTAGAACATGATATAGTAGAGTTTGTACGCAGGTGTCATAAGTGTCAAGAGTTCTCCCATGAGATCCACATGCCAACACAAACTCTACAACCAATTGCTACTCCATGGCCTTTTTCTACGTGGGGCCTAGATTTAATAGGGAAATTCTCTCCCTCATCCACAGACAGCCATAACTTTATAATCATGGCCACCGAATATTTTACCAAATGGGTAGAGGCTATGCCTCTTACTACTGTACCTGGTTCTGTAATCACCAAGTTCATTTTGAACCAAATCATTTACAGGTACGGTATCCCGCAAATCATTATCTCTAATAATGGAACTTCTTTTAAGAATGAAGAGGTTCACGAACTATGCAATAAATTTAAGATAAGCCATCATACGACTTCCTTGTATTATCCACAAGCCAACGAACAGTCAAGCAAAAAATAAAACACTAAAATCCATTCTCCTCAAAACGGTGAAAGAAAACAAATGAGATTGGCACCTGAAGTTATATCCGGCCTTATGGGCCCACCGAACCTCAATAAGAACACCAATGGGAGCAACTCCTTTCTCGCTAGTATTCGGGGTAGAAGTAGTTCTCCCGCTTGAGGTTGAAATACCCAGTCTCCGCATTTCATTACAAGGGATTCTGGATGAAGATGCTTATAGAGAAGCACATCTTTCCCAACTAGAAAGCCTAGATGAAACTAGGTTAGATGTTGAACAATGGCATAGAGTCTATGCTGACCGGATGTGCCGGCAATATAACAAGAAAGTCTATGAACACGACATATATGAAGGTGATCTAGTTCTAAGGCTAGATAGCCGGATCGACAAGAAGACCGGTGAAGGAAGGAAATTCCGGCCTAAATGGTTGGGCCCATACCGAGTCATGAAGGACTATGGAAACAGTGCATACCTCTTATGTACGCTAGAAGGTGAGGAATTTGGTGAAATAGTCAATTCCCTGCACCTCAAGTGGTTCTACGCATAAGCAGCTAGCACTACTTATATATATTTACATTGCATCTTCATATAGATTAAGATCATTTTGTCCACTTGTTTCGTACACAAATTGTGATCAAGGAATTTTATTCTCAAAGCAATTCATTACAAACTCATGATGTTGTTGGCATAAACTTTCTAATCATACCTCTCCATTTTCATGATATCATCAAATTATCTCAGAATCATGTCATCAAATAAAGCTAGATATGACAAAGTCTTAAACGGTAACCATACCAAGATCTACGGGCTTGTTCTCACTTTTGGTTTCTTCTTAGGATAGGTGTCTTGCCTATGGTCTGTTCTAGAAGCTTCATGGTGTCACATCTATCCCATATATATATCTCTTTGGAAATAAGCACATATTTACATTTTACTCAAGAAAACGAGTCAAATATTGATCAAACAGAAAATTTTAATTTTACACATTTCCTTGCCCCACCAACCTTCGGTGATGAGCTTGCATCTCTTACTAGTGACGTAGATAAGGTTAGGTTAGGAGGAATACCCGTAGAATGTCGAGATGATGTGCGCGTGCATCAGAGAGAAAGATCAGCCGACCGCGAAGAACTCCTTTTTGTCTTGGAAGGACTACTCGCAAATAAGAACACAAGACCACAAGATTTTGATTAGATAATAAATGAGGGAATCGCTTGGGCCTGTGAAGTATGAAACTTCCTTTCGAAGGTGGTCGGGCCTCTCGCTAATATGAATTAACACAAAATACCGTAGAGTACTAATTAAATTGTTTCGTGGAACCGGGTAGGGAAAAGGTCTGTTTTTCTTGGTTTTGATCAAAGGAACCGATGCCGGTTATCTATAACCGATGGCGGTCACCGATAACCGATACCGGCTGGTTCTAGGATCTTCGGGCTGGTGTGGTGTTCAGTAATGGCTGGTTTTTGGATAGTATTGAGAAATGGGATGGTTAAGCTAAGGAATGATGGTTAGAGGCAATGGTACGTTAGATAATGGGTTCAGAACGGATTTGGGAAGATTACAATTCCAAAAGCACAAGAAATGTTATAATGGAGGACATGCAAGATATAACTTATCGGTTTTTTTGATGAAGGTGCAAGTTGATCTCCTCACGCCAACTCTTCCGGTTTCTTTACTCGTCTCGCTTGGTCAAGTGAAGTTCGACTCTCGACGATCGCGCTGACTCTCCTTTGATTAAAAATCCTTCGACCGATCTCCAAAATGAAATTCCGATCCGTTGTTTTGGTTTGGGAAGCCCATTTATGGGAACCGATGGCGGTTGCGTAACCGACGGCGGCCGAGCAGTAGAACCAGCATCGGTTGGAAAAAAAGTAGGCTATTTTTAGTAAAATAGCCCACCTTCCCCGCTTTCTCCCGAGAGATCAGCCATGGGCTTGGTCAAGTGGCTAGAAGGTCGGCTTGGGTGCGAGTAAGGAGGCATTAGTTATGGATGTGAGTCTAGACCAAGTCATGGGTCCTAATTAGGTTAGTTTTAGGTTAGGGCTAGGTCATGATGAAGTGGCAAAGTGAGGTGGTAGGTAAGGTGGTGTAGATTTATCAATTACAAGGCAATTAATAAATACTTGTGTAAGGTTTAGGTAATGAGGTTAGGTCATGCGAAATGAGATGCGGGTCACAAGGGTCGTGAAGACACAATTTTGGTGTCTACATTAGCCCCTTATTGTCGTGGTAGCTTGTTCGTAAAAGTCGCATGACAATAATATGAAGTGGTTTCTCATGTTAAAGATATAGGTAATCCCCTCAAATCTATCATGATTGAGTGAACGGAAATCAGTGATAGGTCGATAAAAGGTATAATGTCAGTAGAGAGGATGGTAAGGTGATGGTGTAGGTCCAAGGAAGCAGACGATGTCAAATGCAATAAGACGACTAGGGTACATGATTCGACTAAAGCAAACCAAAGAATGTATATAGCAAAGGTCGATAGTTTATCCAAACAAGGGTGATATAATCCCCGTATCCAAGGCATAGGAAGTAGCTCCGTGGTATATAATGTAAGGTACAGAACGTTTAGGCATGTTCGGCAAGCACTCAAATGGTTGGTTTGGTTCGAGATAAACGCCACGGTTCAGGTCTCAGGCAAAGTTGGTCGACGATCAAGTCAAGGACCCTAATCATGCTAAAACACGAACAAGTGAGCTCGATGAAACACAAGGTACAGGATGGATGGATAAAATAAAACGTGATCGGGTGGGTATAGTATGGAAGTGATGAGGCCTGGTCGGGCCAAGTATGGTAGGTGGTGGCCATGGGTCGGGCCAAATAAGTGGGGCGAGGCCTGGGTCGGGCCAATCGGGCCAACTCGGCAGGGCGAGGGGCGAGGCCTCTGGTCGGGCCAACAGGTAGGCGAGGCCTGGGTCGGGCCAACAGGTAGGCGAGGCCGAGGCCTCGGGCCAACAGTAGGGCGAGGCCTCGGGCCAACAGTAGGCGAGGCCCTCTGGTCGGGCCAATGGGTAGGGCGAGGCCTCGGGCCGGGCCAATGGGGGTAGGCGAGGCCTGGTCGGGCCAACAGTAGGCGAGGCCTGGGTCGGCCAACAGTAGGGCGAGGCCTCGGGTCGGGCCCGAGGCCTGGTCGGGCCAACAGGTAGTCGAGGCGAGGCCTCGGGCCGGGCCAACAGGTAGGGCGAGGCCCTGGGTCGGGCCAACAGGTAGGCGAGGCCTCGGGTCGGGCCAAACAGGTAGGGCGAGGCCCTGGTCGGGCCAACAGGTAGGGCGAGGCCTCTGGGTCGGGCCAAAGTGGTAGGGCGAGGCCTGGTCGGGCCAATAAGTAGGCGAGGCCCTGGGGTCGGGCCAAATGGCCAAAGTAGGGCGAGGCCTGGTCGGGCCAAATAAGGTAGGCGAGGCCTGGGTCGCAAACAGGTGGGCGAGGGCGAGGCCTGGGTCACGGACCAGGAACAAACAAATGTTGTGCAACAAAGGTGGACAGAGGCAGAGGCGATATTGGTGAAAAAGAGGCAAGGAGTAAGGAACGGCAAAGAATGGGGTAAAAGAGGTATCAAACCGACGCCGATTCATCATGACCGATATCGGCAGGGACCGATACCGGCTTTCCTAGTGGCAAAAGGAAACCGACATCGCTTAAGGTCGAAAACCTATAAAAAGAAATATACGGCCCGTCATTGTCACTTTTGTTATTTGTAATCCAAAATTGACTGTCGACGTGGGAGAGTTGATTTCGAGGGGTATTGAGTGAGGTGGAGCTATTTGATCAATCATGAGAGAGTCGATAAGTGGGCCCGAATAGTCGAGGAGGCAAGCAGTGATCGACCGGGACCCAAAGCAGATCGTGATGGAGCCATGGCACAGCAGAGGAGCCGGAGGGGCTGGACCACTGACCGCCACCACCCATCCCACCACGACGACGACGTGTCGTCGCACTCGCAGAGGTTCTAAACTCTTTAATTTGGTGATTTGGTTGATTTATGGTGTTTTTGGGATTTGGGTAGAATTTGTATTTCAGAGGAAATAATGGGTAAATGGAGGTAATTTGAGAAAGGGAGAGGGCAGATAGGTTAGATAGGCTAAGGCGGTAGTGTGTAAAATTTTAGGGTTTTTGGGTGGGTGAATGGGTAGAAATAGGTAAAAATGAGTTTGGGGGCGCGCATGGGGTTCGGCCCGGAGAGAACAAAGGACCGATGTGTTACCAAGTCGACCGCAGACGGCCGCTAAAGTTTAGGAAAGGGGGTACATTAGCAGTGACCGGCGCTCGGTGATGTATCGACGCGCCACGGCCAGGTGGGGTTTGGGTAGATGGGTGGTTTTGGGGTGGGGTTTGGGGGGTGGGGTCGGGTTGGGGATGGTGTTTGTTTTTTGGGGTGGGTTTTGGGTTGGTTTTGGGTATGGTGTGGGGTGTTGGGTTGGGTTGGGGTGGTTTTGGGGGTTTGGTGTTGGTTTCAAGGTGGATAGGTGACTGGTTGGGGGGGTGGGGTGGGTTGGGTCGGGGCAGAGAGTGGGGTATGGGTGGGGTTTAGGGGGTGTGGGTGATAGGGTTCAAAGTGGGTAGGGTGGCTTGGTGGGGTGGGTGGGGTGGGTAGGGGTGGAGGGTTGGGGGTTTGGGCTGGGTGGGGTGGGTGGGTGGGTGGGTGGGTTATGGGTGGGCCTGGGTGGGGGTGGGTGGGTTGGGTTTGGGTCAAAGGTGGTGGGTCAGTGAGATGGGTGGGGTGGGTGGGTTGGTGGGTTGGGCAGGTAGAGGTGGGTATGGGGTGGGTTAGGGTGTTGGGTTGATAGGGTTTGAAAGGTGGTAGGGTGACTTGGGTGGGGTGGGTCTGGGTCAGTGGGGGTGGTGGGGTGGGCTGGGTCACCTGGGTGGGTAGGTGACCCTGGGTATGGGTTGGGTTTAGGATGGGGTTTAGGGTTTTTAGGTTGGGTTTCGGGTGGGTAAGGTAAGGCGTGTGGGGTGGGGTTAGATTTTGGGTGTTACAAAAAAAGGGGGTAGATGGTAAAGTAGATGTTATTATAACGAGTGGGTCTAAGAATGTGGGTTGATTTGCAGCACGCGCCAGCTGACGATGCGTGATAGATGCCTCCACTATTGAGCCGGATGAGGCCACACATATCTCGCGGCGCATCGGGCCATCATGCGCGCGAGGTGGGGCTTCGGGGTCCAGAGATACAGAGCGATCGACAGAGATCACAGCCTGATGGTCGCCCTCATCGAGAGATGGGATCCGGCGGCCAATGTGTTCCATCTGCCGACCGGGGAGATGACCGTCACATTAGAGGATGTGTATCGCATCCTGCGGCTACCGATCGAGGGAGAGGCCGTTTTCCAGGTGGATTCAGAGACTGCCATGGATAGCATACTGCAGGTTTTTGGGGATGCAGCCGCGCTTCTTACATATCATAACACGAGCATCGATATGGGGACATGTACCGCGCACACAGACACGAGACACGGCTGCCGTGGTTGATGATGATAGGGGTCACCCGCTTCGCCTCCCGGATTCGCAGAGGGAGGCCGCTTCCCACGGGCATCGATGGGGGTGCACCGAGATGGTGGAGGAGCACACTGTTTTGCATGGGCACCAAAGATATCGGTGCAATTATACAGGAGTTATGGGGCTATCACGAGGAGGCGATTTGGTATTTGTTCGACCTTTTTTTGTCAGACCGTTGGGCATACGAGCACATCGATGCATCAAAGCCAAGAGGGCTACCCAAAGCAGCCAGACCACAGATCGATACCGATATGGCTTTCGAGGTGGTGGGGGGGGTCGTGGGGCCACCACGAGCAAGCTTGTTGCAGGTCGGGATGTGGCCTACTATGACATATACGCAGAGGGCCTTACCGCAGAGACATTATATGGAGACCCCACAGAGGTCACCACCGGCAGAGGAGCCCGCATACACCGCGCCCGATCCAAAGATACATTCTCGGATAAAGCAGACTCGAGGCCGGAGAGTACGAGCGATACCCCCAGAGAGGGTACGCAGCAGATGGGGCCGCCACAGATGAGCCACCTCCCTTCCTCAAGACAGAGGGATGATGTAGAGGCCCCACCGCAAAGCACCACACAGCCTGGGATCCGTGACCGGGCAATGAGAGACCAAAGCAGTGGGGGTGTGGATGATGCCGGTGCACGGCAAAGACATGTGGTCCGGTGGGTAAGGAGAGAGAATAGAGGTAAGAGATAGTCACCCGCACAGCCAGACTTGGCAGCGGTGACTGCAGAGAGAGATCAGCTCCGGGGCAAAGCAGCAATTATTACAGGATACTGGTCACCGCACAGTGCACGTATAGGGGTTTTACAGGGGCAGCTAGCCCAGCTCAGCACATTGTGCACAGCAAAGACCACCACCAAGAAGACAAAGACCCAAAGCGCAGTGCAGTGTGAACAGCAAATTGCATTCAAAGAAAAGAAGACACCACATTGCCACAGCCCGATACCACCACGGCCACAGTGCAGTGTGCACAGCACAGCAAAGACTCCACCACCACACCCACAAAGCAGTGTGTACAGCTCTGGGGATAGTGGTGTTAGGTGCCAGGGGACCAGCCCCAGTTCCTTCAGTGGCGCGAGATCGTTATATGGAGGTTAGAGCAGAGGCCCGTTATTATCAGGATATTCTTGAAGACCGAGTCGATTATCGTGCATACGCAGCTCACATGAGAGCAGACCTCGCGCAGCCCGCAGAGATCTCGTGGAGGGGCAGCCACACCGGCGTGTCTCGTGATGTGCAGGAGGCGAGAGGCGCCACAGGACCAGCGGGGAGAGGTGCCGAGGGTGGGGAGAGCCGATAGATCCCCGACGTGGTTTCAGATAGGACACGGCACCGGTCTCGCGAACCGGTCAGATTGACAGAGGTCGCGTGCCTACATTTATTCATTGTTTTGATTTATTTATTTATTATATACCGGCCTGCGAGCCGAGTACGGGTTGTACATTTGATACCGGCCTGCGAGCCGAGTATATTTTTGATATGAGAGACCGGCCTGCGAGCCGAGTCGAGATTTGTGGTAGGTATTGCGGCCTGCGTGCCGGCTTTGGTATATTATGTGATCACAGAGGCCCCGATGTAGGGCACATTGTATTGTTGAAAATTTGTATATATATATATATAGATGATGTTTTGATCCACATGTTTTTTAAAATGTGTTGAAATATTTTGTTAATGGTTTGGTAATATATAGAATGTGTGATGAGTTTAATTGACATGTCGATGATAGATAGATGATGCCGATGTTTTTTGCGATATATGAATGACAAAGTTATGTGATAAATTGGTGGTTTTGTGACAGTGTGATATATGTAACTGATGAGTTGGATCCAAATGATGTATAGATTGATAGTTTTTTGATATTTGTAGTTGAGGGTTGTGTATTGGTATAAATGATGTTTAATGAAAATGTAATGTTATATGTGGTGGATGAACAAAATGTGGTAAATTGTGTTGTTTATGCAGGCAAAGAGGCGGGCGCGACAAAAATTTAGATGAGAAATGAAGAAAAGAACCCTGTTTCAAAAAGGAGGGTGTGTAACCGGTATCGGTTAGGTAACCGATGTCGGTAGCTAACAGACCGATATCGGTTAAGCAACCGATACCGGTTATTTAGGTATGGGCTTTTCTAAAAATAAAAAAGCTAGGGTGGCAACTGAAGTTTTAATTTTAGAGCCATGCAAGAGGTTAAAAGCGCGAACGCGACGCGTTTTGACGACTGCGACAGGTTTTTGCATGAGAAATCTGAGTGATAAGGAGAGAAGAGACAAGAAAAGGGAATTGTGATCTGAGATTCAGAAGATAGCAAGGCAGGTTTGAAAAAAGGTGGTGATAATGGCAGGACGAGGAGAAACATCCAGCAGGCAGGGACAAGAGAGAAGACAAGGGCCACCGCAAGCTACTGCAACCCAAGAGGTAAACGTTTTGGTTGTGATTTGATTTCTGCATGGTTTTGTGAAGAAGATGGGGTAGAATAGGTGGGTAAATATGAGAAAGAAAACATGATAACAAGGGTTGCAGGTGAGGTAAGTGTTACCGGGTAGGCAATCAGGGGTTTCAGGTATGTTTATATGTATAAAAACGAAGAAACGAGCAAATTATTGTCGTAGGTGGTTGTTTTTAAGGAAGGTGTATAAAATCGATAAAGTTGACCGGTGGTATGTTAGGATAACCGGTATCGGTTATGCAACCGATATCGGTTATGTATAACCGGTACCGGTTACTGGAGAAATTTCCAGAATGTTTGAAAAAGACCCTAACGGGTTGAATGGTTGTTTGTTGTTTTGGTGTATGCAGGCAGAGACAGAGTTGAGGATGAATGATAGTGTGCCAGCGCTGTTGTCGCGAATCCGAGCGGATGTAACACCAGCGGAATGGACATTGATAAATCGTTTGGGGTTAAGTGGAACTGCTATTATTCACTTAATCGCACGTAACCATGGTATGTTACAAAGTACTGATCGAGAGATGGAATCCCGAGACAAATACCTTCTATCCGCCAACAGTGAGATGACAAAGAATATCGAAGATGTGTTTCGGATTTGAGACTCCCTATTACAGAGAGCCAAGATATCGTGCACTACCTAGCATACGCACTGGGAGCGATAATAAAGCAGATTTGGTCCATACGCACGAGATTTGACACAACGAGGTTTATCGTTTACATATGGTGTAATGTATGCAGACACCCTGAGGAGACAAGGTTAGCAGTGATATTAATGATAGCAGTAGGGTATTATGCATTACCGAGGGCGTAAGGGGGAAAATTTCCAAAGGCATTGATGTGTGTTATCTGGGAGATGATAGAAAGGAACGTTACGTTTGCATGGGCACCTGCATATTTGGCGGAGCTATACAGGGGTTTATGGGCTTCAGAGGCGAAGTCACAGACAACGTTGATTGCTCATACTTATTACACTCGCTGGGCCTATGAGCACATTGTTTGTGTGCGACCAATGCCGCGCTATACAGCAGGAGAGACCGGAGTAGTCAGAGGTTGGGATTCCGACGATGGGTCCAGACAGGAACAAGAGGCAAGATCTCAAGGCCGTGCCGGTGACATTGAGTATTATAGGCAGGTATGGGAGAGAGTGACAATATGGATATCTCATTGAGGTCTCTACGGAACTATATGGTAACCGAGAACATAGCCGAGGAGTCGAGAGGTGTAGAGCGATCGAGGTGGATCGGGCACAAAGCCAGTGAATATGAGAGGATTCCTATAGATCGCGTGCGCGACAATTTGATATGTGCAGACATACCACAGCTTATAGACCATATATGAGGATCGATGCCGAGGCAAAGATTCTCACCACCCCGCCAACACCTCGTAAGGGCCTGAGGAGATAGCAGCCGATCGCAGGGTAATGGATGTAGGAATGACAGAGGCCTATAGATTATGGTGGGTAGCAGAACTGCGAGGTGTACGCGAGCGCCCTGACACAGTGGTGATCACAGCAGAGAGGGATCGTCTGCAGCGTTTGGTTCAGCAGCTCCAAACGCAGGTGAATGAGACAAGAGGATTGTTAGTGGTCATGAGTCACGGGCGGCGAGACTAGAGGCTGGAGTTCTCCATGCGAGAGGGCGTATTCATATGTTACAGGAGAGATTGGCAGATCAGTGGGCGGTACCAATAGCCGCGGTACCTTTGAGGACAGAGAGGCCCGGCGAGAGGGGTCGACGATCACGATCATCACCTAGTTCGGGATGAGTTGTGATGGTCTGAGTATATGTTAGCGAGGTATAAGAATAAGGATGCCGACCTGCGTGTCGATGATAGAGAAGATGTATTTGTTTAACATCTAAATAAAACTGAATATGTATGTTGATTTGAGTTATGATAATAATAAGATTGTCGGTGTTTTGATTTTCGGTGTTTCAAAAAAGGATAAAGAGAAATGTGATTAAAATAAAAATACACAAAAATATTTATATTCACCACACAAGATAGGTTATGGTAGGGGATGGTCGAGCTAACCTTGGGAGACCCCATGTCTCCGAAGTGCTGCCTACATAGCCCATTGCACAAAGCAAGGAAGGGCCTCAGACCGATGTAGTTCTCCCTTAGGATCAGGGAGGGGTGAATTTAGGCAATTTGGTATGGTTTAGGCAATTTGTCGCTTGGTAAAAATTTGATGTGGTAGGTAATGTTGTTGTGCCGATAGGATAATGTTGTGTAGGTAGGATAATGTTGGTGTAGGTATAGGTAAAGCAAAGGTTAGCATACCCAAGTAGTAGGGAATAGTGTCCTGATTAAGATCAACACACAATTCTAGATGCGAGGCAAAGCGGAAAGAGTGCTCCGTAGGTGAAAAGAGCTAAACAAACCACACAACGTAGAACGAGCCCAAGCCCTAAGTGCCGTGTATGACGAGAAGTCCATAGTTGAAAAGAGTCAGATGATCACAATATATCGTGTGTACGTGACGTCCCGAGTGAAACAAATGGTGAGGTGATGTGGATGATATAGCTGAGGTACAAAGAACTTGTTACAACGAAAGAGAACCTACCCTAAATAGACAAGTCCATGACCCAAAGAGTTCTTTTGAAGGAGGCTTGTATTTTATTAAATGTAGACTGATCGATGCGGGAAGTCTATAAGGGATATTGATTGTTTTATTCTTGAGGTCTTCACGAAGCCGATCAATGCGAGAAGCTTCTGATAAAGGTCGACTGTATAGCCTGTCCTTCTGGGGAGCAAATTTCATTTATAGTAGCAGAGATGATTTTAGTGCATAGTCAGCTGTCCTTCAGGGAGCAAACCATTTATAAGAGTTAAAGAATAGTTTGGCATATAGCCGTCCTTCGAGGGAGCAATATATTTAATTTTAGATAACTAGATGTTCTTTTCGCGTGAAGCATCTAGTTTAGTAGAAGTTTGACTCAAGAAAATCCCATAAGAATACGGCTTATTTTAATACTTTAAAGTCATGGACTAGACTAAAAAGGGGAAGGCATTATCAAGGGGAGGTGAAGTGATTTTGATTTTATTCGAGATATAGAAAACAAAGTGTATGTAGTGGTAAATGAGCTCAAGGGACGAGCAAAGAGGTAGATAAGGAGTGATATAACACTAGATTCAACAAAGAGAATGGTCGAAGATGCAAGGCATTAGGGGTTCAGCTCAAAGTTTACCATTGCTTAAGCTAAACGATAAGTGCCTCGATCCATAGGTGTGAGTGATTATATAAGGCCCAATCCAATTGGGAGCAAATTTTCCACGCTTGCTCTTTTCTAGTTTGGTTACATGTTGATTCTCTTTGAGGACAAGATCACCAACCTTAAAGGTACGCTCATGAAGTCGCTTATCATAAGCACGCTGATGCGTTGTTGATAGATTTGGAGGTGATCGAGAGCCGTAAGACGACGTCGTTCGCCAGAAGAAGCTCTAATTGGGCTAACCGCCTCGCGGAAATCATCGCTGGTGAGAATATCTTGAAGAGATATTCTAAGGAGGGTATTTGTATTTCGAGAGGCAAAACAGCCTCTGTACCATATACCAATGAAAAGGTGTGGCATTAGTGGAAGTACGAATGCTAGTACGATAAGCCCAAAGGGCAAAGGGAATGTGATCGTGCCAATTTCTTCCGCATTCATGACGACTTTCATGAGGATTTTGGTTAGAGTTTTATTAGAAGATTCAGCCCACCATTGGCCTCTGGATGGATAAGAAGGCGATGAGAAACTAAGTTTGATACCAAAGTTGTCACAAAGGTCTTTCAGAACAACTTATTTTTGAAAGATTTACCATTATCCGTTATTAGCGATGAGGAATACCAAAACGATGTATAATGTGATGGTTAATGAATTCGACAATTTTTTCTTTTTTTTGATTGAAATGAGTGGAACGGCCTCCACCCATTTTGTGTAATATTCGGTCGCTGTGATTATCCAACGGTGACGTTGTGAAGAGGTCGGGTGAATCTCACCAATAAGGTCTAAACCCCATTGTGAGAAAGGCCAAAGATCTCGTAGCGACTCAGAAGCGGGTGGCTAGGAGTATGTTGAAGATTGGCATGTTGTTGACACATGACACAGCGCTTAACATATTCGTAGCAGTTGTTATTGAGAGTAGGCCAATAATAACCTAGGCGAAGGATTCGTTTAGCCACGGCAAGGCCGCTAAAATGTCCACCACAAATACCCATCGGACTCGCTGGATGGTATGAGTGGCCTCCATGCTAGTTAGACAACAAGGAGGATACCATCAAAGCCACGTTTATAGAGGAGTCCCCCATGACAACATAACGCGAAACACTTTTAAGAAAAGCACGTTTTCCGCTACTAGTAAGATCGTGGGAGGACAGAGATTGTAAGGTAGTCATGAAATTGGTGGTACCTGTATCCCGTGAATTAGCAGATACAAGATTTATCATACAAACTACCGGGTTGAATAGATGGGGCAAAAAGTTGTTGACCACGACGAATAATTCAGAGTCAATGGCGCGGCGGAATTTCATGAGGCTAAGCAAGCCATAGTATCCGCAAATTGTTAGTGGAGCTGGGAATGGCTCAGATAGAATAGTGGTAAATAAGGCTAGAAGTGACTCCACGTGGTGTTTGTACTGAAGTTCCTCGTTTTTACATGGTAGATGCCCGTAACTCTTGATTGACTACCAATTGAGAGTCGCCAAAAATGTTGATAGATTTGATACCTAAGTGTAACGCAACTTGGAGACCTAGAACAAGGGCCTCGTATTCCGCTGTATTATTAGTGCAAGGGAAATCAAGTCGGAATGAAAGAGGCATAGGTTCAGCGTCAAGAGGGATGAGAACAATGCCGGCTCCTCCGCCGGGCTGGCACTTAGATCCATCGAAGAAGAGGGTCATTTGATACGACACTTCTCCGAGCGAAAGAGTGGCGATGAGTTCGTGGGAAGGTAAAATTGGTAAATTGTTCCCTGTGCAGAGGGGCCTCCGCAAGTCGATCGCAAGAGTTTGTCCTTTGATTGATTTCTGTTGTATAAACTCAAGGTCGAGGTCGGCGAGGAGCATGAGCCATCGAGCGATGCGTTGGTTTAGGTGTGGTTTGGCGTACATATAATGAATGGGGTCTGTGTTGGTGATGACGAAAGTTTTGTGATTCAGAGGTAATGTCTGAGTTTGGTGGCGACGAATGATAGGCTGTGCACAATTTTTCTACATGTGTATACCTAGTCTCGTAATCCACGAGGGTACGACTTATATAGTAAACGGCCCGCTTCTCGGCGTGTCGGTCTCGATGGGCGAGCATAGCTCCTATAAAGATGGTCAGCATGGAAAGATAAAGGTAGAAAGGACGGTCGTCCCGGGGTGGGATAAGCACGTGTGGTGCAAGAGATATGTTTTGAGAGCTTCAAGGCTTTGGTGACACTCCTCACCCATCAAAGGCAACGCCCTTTTTAGAAGGTGATGAAAAGGGTGACATCGATCCGAGAGTTGGGAAATGAAACGCCGGATGGATCAAGTTTACCCCGCAAACTACGCAATTGTTTAAGGTTTTTGGGTGGGGGCATTTCTAGGATAGCTTTTACTTTAGATGGATCGACCTCAATGCCACGTGAAAGAGACGATAAAGCCTTAAGTTTCAAAGGACACCAAAGACACATTTCTTTGGTCAAGACGGATGTAATATTGTAACAAAGCATCAAAAATAATGGTTAAAACATCGAGATGTTCACCGCGATGTTTAGACTTGCCCGTAAGATCATCAACGAATCTTCGAGGATAGTGTGCATAATGTCATGGAAAATGTAGGTCATAGCCCTCCGATAGGTCGCACCAAAGATTCTTAAGGCCAAACGGCATTACACGGTAGAATGTAAAGTTCCCAAGGAGTTATGAAGGCGCTTTGTGTTGATCGGCAGGGCAACCAAAATTTGGTCAGAACTCAAAAGCCATCCATGAGAGAAAGCATTTCATGACTCGCAGCAGTTGAGATCAACAAGTTGATCAATACTGGGAGGGGGAAGTCATCCTTAGGGCAAGCGAGGTTAAGATCCCGGAAACTGCGGCATATCCGAAGTCCCCCCGCCGCTTTCGTGATGTGTACGATGTTAGAAATCCATTGAGGATAGCCACAATAAAGCGTAATGAAGGAATGTAAAGGAGTCGCTGAGCTCTCTTCGACCAAGAGAGCAATGCGTGGATGCATTTTTCTCAATTTCGCTTGACTCGGTTTGGAATCGGGTTTAGAGTGATGTTATGGACGGCAATGGTAGGATCAATTCTCGGCATGTCGCCGTAAGACCATGCGAAAGCTTGGTCATGAGCACGGAGAAAGGTGGTAAAGGCGGCCTGCTCGATGTGTCAAGTGATTGTCCGATCTTCACTATGTGAGGATCTTCCTCCGTGTGGATGTTGATTTCTATAGTAGATTCGTTCAGATGGTTTGAGTTTCAGATGGTAAGGCACGTTGAATATAAGAATCATCCGCGCCTAGGTAAGTGAGGATGGAGTCGTCATCCTGGCATTCAACAACATTAATCAAAGGTGAATCCTCTTCGATCATGTCTGGATACAGAAGGGGAAGAGAAGATGGGTCCTCATTATCGCGTTGATAAGTGAGAGGACCTATGAAGATAGCATTTATGAAAAAAAAAAGTTAGGAGGGATAGATTCAGGGTCCATCGATTCTGTGGGAGATGATGGCAAAGTGGGTGATGATGGTTTGGTAGGGGCGACGTCCTCTTCTTCCAGGATACAGCTGACAGGAGGTGTCTCCTGCGTAGGTGTTTCGGAAAAACCAAGACCACTGCGATCATTATGTTTGCGTGTGGTGATGGGGATGAGAGTATGTCGGCCTTGTTCGTAAAGGCCAAAACCAAAGCCTTTCCACGCACAGCGAGTCAAGAAGGTGAGGGCAAAACGACGATTTGTCAAGTATTGAAAATCGGATCGAAGGGAACCACACCAAGAGGAGGTTCAGTGGGTAATGGAGGATGCGCCAACACCCCCATATGTTAGGTTAGTGCGACAATGGGGTGGTCCGTAAGAGATTATCTCCCCACGCGACGGCCGAGGGGGGGTGTGCATGTAATTGTCCGTACTCCGCTGGGTAGGGAAAGAACTAACGTTATATAGAGCGATACTCCCCAACAGTAAAGGCGATGAAAACGCCTACTAAGGGGCCTGAGGTGGGATGTTAGTCTGCGGAAGAGAAGTGGTTTGTGCGACGGTGGTTTCATCAACAGGTGCAATGAGGTGGACGGTTGAGGTATATCGAAGAGGATGGTGGGTTGAATGTATGGGTGTCTTAATTGGTATAAGCACATCGTTTGGGCGGTATAACATATCGCAAGTTTTCAAGGGGGAGGATCAGCTTTTACGTTGTAGGACTTCCCTCGTACTCAAATTTTATACATCGATGTAATGTGAGGGAACGCATCCCATGGCCCGGATCCAAGGACGACCTAGCAATATATTATATCGAACTCTCCTTCAAGGACATAGAAGAGTTCGGGCAAAGTACGGGCCTACGCGAATGTTGAGGATCACGGTGCCTAAGGTAGAAGTAATAGATCATGAATGACCGCAACATGATGGGGTCGCACACATGCAACTAGTAAGGGATGTTCATTTGTTGGAAGGCTTTTCAAGAGATGATGTTTAGGCTAGCGCCCGCCAATCATAACCCGACGACTCGAATGTCTCTGACGTAAGCGAAATGAAAAGGGGGTGGTCGTGGTCTTCTCGTACTCAAAGTCGATAATTTCATCTTCCGAGAAACTAACCGCAGCGGCTTGTTGTTTTGAGACGTAAGTGGTGGGGAGATGGATTGTTGGGTGAGAGAGGCAACGTGATCGGGTGTTAGAATGGAGGTAACAGTGTGGTTTCATTGGGTAAAACCTCTATCCTCAAGGATCTCAACGAGAGCTTGTCGATGAGATTCAGAGGTCCGAATGAGATCATATAGTGTCATTTTTACTGCGATTGATGAAGCCGTTTGATCATGGTTCGGTGGGCAACTCCATTAGAGACGGATAGGCGGGTCCGCGAATAACCACTTTAGGTGGTGGTGTAATCGGGATGGTCAAGGAGAAAGAGATGCCGCAGTGTGTTTTCTTTCGCTTCCCATTGTTTTTCTCGTCTCGAGTAATGACACTAATCATATTAATCTCGTAGACCCGAGATGAAGAAGATGGTTGGGATAATTCATGGTCTTCAAGTGGGGGGGTCAGAATAATGATCGATCTTGGTGAGGCGGGGATGATGGTATAGAGAGGGAATTGACGCTAGAGGTCTCTCCTTCGTAAGTTGTTTTTCTTAATCTTTCGATCCTAAGAGGTGATCGCGAAGGATGGTTTTTAGAGCTTTGCATCCTTCTACATCATGTCCAAAGTGTGATAGGCGCAGATTTTAGACTCATCATAATCCATGTGCCGGGGCTTAGACGGGTCATAAGGTCTAAGTGGGGGTAGAGAGATGGTCGCATTCTCCACCAACATAGCAAGGATTTTGGCGTAGGATCCTTTGAGTGGGTCAAAATCAAGAAGATGAGGGTATTGATTGTGTGGGTTGTGGTAATGTTTGGGCGTGTTTAGTTGTGATGGGTGGTGGTTTAGTCGAGGGTGTCGACACATGTTTTTCACTAAACGTGGTTTCTCGGACATGTGGTTACGCTCACCTGGTTAGATGATGAGGCTACTGTGATGGCATGGTAAATGGAAACAACCACGGAGAAAGGGGAGGACAGTAAAATAAATCCTTTGATGATGGGATTGGTTTAGGGTTGATAGTGGACCTGATATGCGGGTAACGATGTTGTGATACCCTTTGATCTCTCAGATAGGTGTAAAAGGCGAGGTCGTTTTGCAAAAACAAAGGAGGTATGATATATTGATGTAAGGTGGAGGGATGAGGTCCCAATATGGAAGGTGGGTGTGAAGATGAGGGTTTTGATAGAGGCCCTGGATTGCGTTTGTCTCCTAGGTGGCGGGGCGGGTTTATTTTGGGATAAATCGAGTCGCTTAAAGCGGGTGTTAGACTCGGGCATGGTGAGGTCCCAAGCGTAGGGGAAGATCTCGTTAAGTTGATAGAAGTGGACGGGAATTTGGTAGAGGGTGAGGGGGTGAAGGCGAGAACAGGGGCATTTTAAGCTTCGTAAGCACTTCGGGTAGATGGTGGAGACATCGGATCACCATTTGCATTTGAGTAGAAACAGAGTACTCAAACGCTCCCATAGGGCCTCGTCTATCTTCTCGTGGAATGACAGCCTCCAGTGTAATTTGTAATTTTGGTACAGAGGAAAAGTGAGTTGTAATTCCAATCCATCGGGTGTGACACAGAGGCGGATGAGGCATCGTATCGAGATGCTAAGAGGTCGACTGTGTTGAAAAGATTTAGGTGATGAGGGACTAACAGGCGTATGGGCATGCTGAGGGGGTCCGTCATGACTAAAGAATTTAATGATGTCGGTGCGAGAGATTTCTCATCTAAGGATGTCAAAAGGAGTGGGTACCTCCTCTCTTGTGCGGCAAGAGTGGTAGAAGGAGACGCCCTGGGAAATGGATAGATTAGACAACATCCGCTCGCAGCTCAGAGGGATGTGGTGTAAGAAGACTCATTAATGGGAAGGGAAGCCCGGGCAGCTAACTCTTCTATGGGTAAAGGAATGATTTCGCTTTGGCTTGATGGTGGTAAAGGAGGTTCGGGCCCGTGTGTTAGTGAAGAGGCTTGATTCAAAATTTTCTCGATAGAGGCTTTTGGTCGGGTATCGAACACCGCATGGATCTCATGAACACTCTCCTCGCCTAAGATATCTTGGTTTACGTTGTCTCACTGGACGAGTGATTCGGGAATGGCTTGTTGAAAATTTTCAGATTTTCGGTTAGCAGGGCGTTAGGATTATCGAGTGTTATATCCCCCGATCAACCATTTCCCGCACTATGTTTTTCAACATCTTGCAGCTTTCATGACTATGTCCTTTACGCGTGAAAGTTACAAAAGTCATTTTGTACCAGAAGGTATCACATGGGTGGAGTCAAACCCAGAGTGAGGTTTAACAGGGGCAAGGTGATAGCCCCACTTTGAGCAATTTCTCTAGGATGATGCCATAAGTTTCTCCCAAGGGAGTGTAATTGGTGGGCTCACCAGATTTATAGGTGGTTTTGGTGGAGTATCGGACGGTGGTGGGATTTGACCATCACCGCGTGGACAGCTCCTTTTGATTTAGAAGAGGTCGACGCGTGAGGAGTGGTGGTATTTGGTTTATTGGTAGAATCGTGGAGTTCGGAAAGTGGAGTTCTTGTTGCGCAACCGCAATTTCTCTTCCTCTAAGGCTCGAATTTCTAATTTTCGAGCCACAAGAAAGGCCTCGCCGAATGTACGGAAAGTTTGAATTTGGAGGGTAGGGGAGACAGCTTAGCGCATGCCCGCGTAAAGAGTTCGATAAGTTCGGTTTGAGGCAAGGCATACGTAAGTTGGTCGATAAGGCCCCGCCATCGTCCAACGAAATCTGCGATAGATTCGCCTTCGAATTGTTTGGATGGCATAGAGGTCAATGATAGATACTTTCTTGGCAATGTTAATGGAGAAATGATCCAAGAAAGATTGGGCTAGTTGGTTAAAAGAGAAGATTGAGGCCGGGTTAAAGCACCGTACCACTCCAAGGCAGCCCCGATAAGGACATGGGAAAGGGCGGAGTAACAAGGCATCATCATGGGCAATCAAATAACAAGCATGTCTAAATGATCGCAAGTGTTGTTGAGGATCCTCTTTATCGTTAAAACGAGTAAACTTTGGCAACTCCCATCGAGGAGGATATGAATGAAGGGGGGACAGAAGGGTGAATGGGCTCCCACAAACTTGCTCGTATGTCAAGGCGCTACGACTTCCAAACGGAAGCCTGTGTTTTGCATTTTGTCCATCATTTGCTTGATGAAATCTGTGGTGGATGAGGTGATGGTGCCACGTAATAGGGATGTCCCATATAAGGTGTCGAGGTTACTGGATACGTGTATGGGAATGAAAAGGTAGGCGGAGCTTGAGAAGGAAAGCTCGTTCAATAGGTGGCAGAGAGTAAGTCATGAATGGAGTGGTCCAAAGAGAGACGAGATAGGGGCAGTTGGTGGTGGCGATACGTGGGGTCCAAGATTAACAAAAGGAAAGCTAATCGGGTCGTATGAACCTCCGCCACCGCCGGATCGGGAGATGGGGCTAGTGATGCGGGAAGTAAGGTATTGTTATCGGGAGGAGTAGGAGCTAAATGAGCAGCTATACTAATAGGCATGCCCATAAGGAGCCGACCATCAAAGTGCACGGTCGTGGGTATGAGACAAATAGTATCAGACAAATACTGGGATTAGCATCCAGAAATTTGGCAAAGTCCTTGTCTCCTACAGAATTTGGGGATCTCACCGGTGTCCGTAGGGTTTCCTATGAATGTGAAGGGGGTGATTCAGCAAAGAAACAGAGCAAGCGTGTGAAACCATGGCGGCGGCTTGCTTCCGAGTGATGACAACCATGACCGTAACACACAGAAAGTTTCAATCTATCAAGGACAAAAACAAACCTTAATGGTGAATTTAGCAAGTTGCTGGTTTGTCGTAATGAGAGAGACAAGAATCGATATCGGTTTGGTAACCGGTGTGGCCACAGGAAAACGACGCCGGTCCCTTAACCGATGCGGTGTCAAAAATCTAGAATAAGAAGATACAAAGGGGGCTAATTTGATTTTTAGCAACGCTGAGTAGTTTAGCAACTTATTGATCACGTAAGACAAAGTATGACAGAGAAAACAGGATTTGAAAACAAGCAAGAGGCACACGCAAATGCAGTAGATTAACCTTAGGGTTAATTTTAATTATTGTGGGCTTATGCCTTTAGACGTAGAATGATGTCGTAATCCTAAACAACAAGACTTAGGGAAATGTCAAGTTTGTTTTGGCTTATAAGGTTACCTCAATCTCCAATGAGGAATACCGCGGAAAAGGGGGATGTTTGAGATGTTGTGTTAATTGTGAAGTGATTCAAGATGTGTTGTGCAGTTGAAACTAAGGTTAATTTCGTCAATACCGTGGATATCACCCCCACGTGTATGACGAATTGCTACTTAATCTATGTTCACTAGAATTGAAAACAACAGCAGTGAATGTAATGCATGTGTTTTAAAACCCAAATCGAAAGTGATATTCGATGAAGCAAAAGAGATGACTTTTACTAATGCAAGATGCAAAAACAAAGCAAGTTCTTTTACCGTAATAATAAAATACCCCGTGAATATCTCTAGAAGAAGAAAACAGCAAGTATGCTCCCTATAATAAAAGCAAGCAAGAAATAAAGAAAAACCCAAAATGGGTCCCACCTAAGCGTGCCAAAATGTTTCACTGAAATGCTTCGCTCCTTATAGAAACAGATAAGGTTAGGGTTAGGAGGAATACCCGTAGAATGTCGAGATGATGTGCGCATCGTAGAGAAAGATCAGCCGATCGCGAAGAACTCCTTTTTGTCTCGAAGGACTACTCGCAAATAAGAACACAAGACCACAAGATTTTGATTAGATAATAAATGAGGGAATCGCTTGGGCCTGTGAAGTATGAAACTTCCTTTCGAAGGTGGTCGGCCTCTCGCTAATATGAATTAACACAAAATACTGTAGAGTACTAATTAAATTGTTTCGTGGAACTGGGTAGGGAAAAGGCTGTTTTTCTTGGTTTTGATCAAAGGAACCGATGCCGGTTATCTATAACCGATGGCGGTCACTGATAACCGATACCGGTTGGTTCTAGGATTTTCTGGGCTGGTTGTGGTATTTGTAATGGCTGGTTTTTGGATAGTATTGAGAAATGGGATGGTTAGAAGCTAAGGAATGATGGTTAGAGGCAATGGTACGTTAGATAATGGGTTCAGGAACGGATTTGGGAAGATTACAATTCCAAAAGCACAAGAAATGTTATAATGGAGGACATGCAAGATATAACTTATCGGGTTTTTTTGATGAAGGTGCAAGTTGATCTCCTTCACGCCAACTCTTCTCGGTTTCTTTACTCGTCTCTCGCTTGGTCAAGTGAAGTTCGACTCGCGATCGCTTTGACTCTCCTTTGATTAAAAATCCTTCGACCGATCTCCAAAATGAAATTCCGATCCGTTGTTTTGGTTTGGGAAGCCCATTTACAGTGGAACCGATGGCGGTTGCGTAACCGATTATGGCCGAGTAGAACCGCATCGGTTAGGAAAAAGTAGGCTATTTTTAGTAAAATAGCCCACCTTCCCCGCTTTTCTCCCGAGAGACTGGGCCATGGGCTTGGTCAAGTGGCTAGAAGGTCGGCTTTGGGTGCGAGTAAGGAGGCATTAGTTATGGATGTGAGTCTAGACCAAGTCATGGGTCCTAATTAGGTTAGTTTTAGGTTAGGGCTAGGTCATGATGAAGTGGCAAAGTGAGGTGGTAGGTAAGGTGGTGTAGATTTATCAATTACAAGGCAATTAATAAATACTTGTGTAAGGTTTAGGTAATGAGGTTAGGTTGCGAAATGAGATGCGGGTCACAAGGGGTCGTAAGACACAATTTTGGTGTCTAATTGGGGGTTGGGGGTGTAGTTAGTGGCCAAAGTTTGGATGAAGAGATAGGAAAGGTATTGAGTAGAGTTTGTAATAAGAGTTACAAAGTTGTTGTTCAGGTGGTTCATAGGGACAAGAATGAAAAGAGGAGATGGATAAAAATATGGACTAGAATGTAAAAGGGAATGGAGTGCATAAGGGGCTCACCAGAGCATGCAAGGACCAAAACACATAAGGGGTTGAATGAAACACACAAGGGTACATAACAAAAAATAAGATGATGAAAAAATGCAAGGGACTAGATAGTGCAAGGGGATGACCAGAGCATGCAAGGAGTGAACAGAGTGCGGAAGGGAATAAAAGGTGAAAAGGGTTGACTAGAGCACATAAAGGACCAAAGAATATAAGGGGAAGACTGGATAATGCAAGGATAACAATGCACAATGGTTATAGAAAGCACACAACCTAGAGTAAAGATGTGGGGCTCTCATACTAGCATCTCATACTTTCAAATATGAATTAAATAAATGAGAAAGATGAAAAAATGGAATTTTTATCCATTTTTACCCACACGTAAAATTGTTAACATGAGAGACTCGAGACTTGTGCATTTGACAAGGCCTTCAAGGATGAATCGGAGTTTTTGGGTGGAATTATATGTTTTGGAACACTTACCATTGATTTAGGGAGGTTTGGGATCTCTTGAAGCATTTTTTCCTTCTCTAGGTTTCAAGATGTTCAAAGCTTATACAAAGTGAGGAAACTAGCTCTGGGGCCCACATTCAGTTGGAAAATGGATAAAAATGGATAATGGCCCCAAGGACACTTCACTTAGTTTTCATGGCCCCATGGCTCAAAAAAAATCTAAGAAAATCTAAAAATTTAGAGAATGTTTTTAAACAGGCCAAAATATTTCCATGAAGCCAATAACAACTCACCAAGATATTGGGTGAGATGATTCTAGCCCAAAAAAATACCCAAGAGATCGAGTTGGTTTTGGGGTGGATCGGGCTATATAGAGATCGGTACAATGATCTTGGGAATCAGGTTGGGCTCTGTAGTGTGAGTGAGTTAACTCATTTAGCATGTCAGCGAGGTATTACATGAGTTCGTAGGAGGTAGAGATCACCGGGCTCGGTCGGCATTGGTCACCACATATGGGTTACGAGTTGTAGAAATTGGAGTCAAAGAGAACGTTGCACGGAACCGAGTTGGGTGTGAGGTGTTAGGCTAATCCTCAATTTCGGGAGCTCGATGAGGTCAATGTAGATTTTAGGGTCAATGTGATGAGGTGGATATCAAGGTTTCATCATGTCAAATTTGGATATTGGAGGTGCGGTGGGTGGGAAATCGGGGCCTCCGAGCATGTTGGATGTGTCGGGAGTCCGAAACCTAACAATTCTTGTTGGATTTCGGGTGGGTGGATGTTGGAGCTCGGGAACATAGAGAGATGGGGAGAGTAATTTTCACCATGTAATTTGAATTACAAATCCCACCAAGCTGATTTTGGAGTTTGGGGTGAGGTGGTTGAGCCAACATTGAATGCAATGCATAAAATTTGTAGGAGGAGCCCAAAAACATGACCCACGACATAAAAATCCATAACCTCCTCTAAACTCAACCATTTTTAGTGAAATTATACTCATTGGATTTATAATTCAGAGCACTTAAACATGAAATCATTTAAAATGGAAATTTGGTGGAGTAGGTGAGATAAAAACAAGGAGAAAGTACCAAGTTCAAAATAACCATTTCCACGTGCAACAAATGAATGAATTGAAGACATGGATGTAATTTTCTTTCTCCGTAAGGTAGAGTACACAAAGAATTGGGATTTGACATGATCACCATGATGTTTTGCAGTGATTTATGAATTTTTTTGTGGGTGGATGTAAAATTTTGGGATTTCTCTTCCCTCATCATTCCATGAAACTTCTATATATTGTAATAAGAGCTCATTTTTAAGTGTTTGAAATTTTTAATGCTGCTCTCTCTCCCTAACTATTGGGTGAATGTGGGAACCCCAAGACTTAAAATTTGGGCATTGTAATATAGGATCTTGTATCTATATCTCAACTTAATGACATGTACATTTTAATGGAGCAATAAAATTTCAGGAGTGTGATTGTCTTGCTACCCTGGAAGTGTTTATTTTTTTCTCTTTCCTCTCCTCCACATTTGCAGGTATTCTATACATTTCATATCTATCATTGCATGCTTAAATTTTGTGCTTATGGAAAGGGTGTATTGCATGTGTTTTTGTCTTTGGTGCTTTCCCATTCTCTCCATTCTCATCTCTCCCCATTTGCATGCATTTTAAACTATCCAAGACCCCTTTCTCTCAGTGATATCACCTCCTTAGTGTAGGATTTCTTCATTTTCATTCTTTCTCCCTCTCTCCTGTCTCCTTGGAATTGATAGGATAGGATTAGATAGGTGTTTTTATTTCATCAAAAGTAGTTTAGTGCTAGGATTAGGTAGAGGAATCAACCTTCTATGGAGGTCCATATCTAGTTTGTAAGTCCCACAACTTGAGAGATGGTCACATGTTTCCCAATTACACTAGTAGATCATGTACACACACATGATAAATCAGAGGGTGTTGTAATTTGGTTATAATAGGGAGAAAATGGGAAAATTATATAATTGAAAAATTAGAGGGTAATCACACTTGTGACTTAGACATGGAAAATTTTGAAAAATGAAAAAATGCAGGAAATGTGATGTAGACAAGGTATGAATAATGATAGACTAAAAATGTGATTGCTAGAAAATCGTAAGAAATTTGTATGTGTGTGGATCTAGGAAAATTTTGATATGGAATAAAAATCATAGAGTAGTTTTTCCTACAACTAAGACTCAAAAATGGTTGAAATGAGGTGGTTTGATCGATATGATGATATTTTTAATTTTTTTTAGGTTGAGTATGGGATCGGTTAGTTTTGATGCCCATGGGTTTAAATAACTCTCTCTAGATATAAATGTTATCGAATGAGTTTTTTTCACGATAAATTTTCTAGTCACAGACTTTACCCCATGATAAATCAAGATGAGGTCGTTACCACAAACAACATTTTATCTACCTCACGAGTGGATATCGTTAATCAGTTTTGGCGTTAACGCTTTTCATTGGTGATTCCTCTTATTGTGCCAACTATATTTGGATTCCTATGGTATTCATTAAAATGCGTTTTAGGGATTAGGCAAAATTACTTCCCATTTTTAATTAGGATGAGTATTTATCATATTTGAACCTGCATTTATTTTGTATATATTCCCAATTATTTCCGTTAAGAAGAAACAATTATTTCTAATATTTTAGTAGGAACAAAATTACATAATATTTACATTTGTGACTACCATGCAACAATAATGTTAGTTTTTATGGTAAAAAAATTGTAACATACTCATGCATGTGATTGGCCTATGACGAGATCTTTTTAATTTAGGAAGATATCCAAAACAAAGTGTTATATTTGCAAAAAAGGTTAGAGAAAGATTAAAAAAATGAAAAAATGTAAAACCCTAAAGATAATATTGTTAGATTCAAAAATGAAAATAGTTACCCATAACAAAAATGGTCCCACTTTGTGGTTGTTAAAAATATGCCTAGATTTGGGTAACCTACAAGATGCGTTAGTAGATATAGATCTCCTTATCAATTCTACTAAATCAATAGGCTTATGATTCTATTGAAAAGAGAAGGAAAATTATGGGTTATTTCAATGAATAAAGTGGGTAAAATTTTTGATCTCAATATAAAACCTATACAAAAACTCACATAGAAAAATGTTAGTTACTTCTTGTGGTTATGGGACCTTCTTCATTCGATACCTAACCCTTTAAGGAGATAAATGACATTTTATTCAATAAAAATTATAAAACATAAATGAAAATGAATGGTATACTTGACTCAGTTGTAAACTAGTCATAGGTGTGATTCACTTAAAAATCACACAGAGGTTATAGGCCACTTGTAGCCACAACTGAAACCTATGTTGAAATTTCACCAAAACAATGACCTTGCAAGTTGAACCAGTCCTTTGTGATGCACCTTCACCTTTAGAAAACCGTCAATACCCAAATATGTGAGAAAAGAAGTAGAAACTCAAGTATGGAATCAAGTGCGAAAATATTCAAGGAAGATATAAGGTAAATGATGGGGGTGACTGGTTTCTTATAGTTTATGTGTTCCTATAAGATTGTGGCAAATATGGGTGAAATGTGCATAGATGGATGAGAAGTTAATGTCCCAAAGTGCATTGGACATGAAAATAAGTATGTGGATGGACATAATTAAATATGAGTGAGTATAGGTCAGAAAATGAGTGATGATTTTAGTTGTTTTTGTGGGATTATTTGATTTTTTTAATTAACGTGTTTTATAATGTTTTGGTAGTTGTGAATAGGAGACCTTATGCACAAGGTACATTTTATAGTTTGTTATCCTGTAAAATTGACAAGGGTAATTTTGCAGGTAACCATACCAAAATTTCCATTTTGGTCCCCCGTTGAGGTCTCTTAACGTTCGGAATGACATAAAATCCCTTTCCGGAAAATCTAGTTTTTAGAACTTGGTCATTTTCAACCTTTTTGGGTTGGGCACAATTTTCTTTCACGTTACATCAAACAAAATTGTGCCCCCTCTATTCCTTTGGTGCATTCTATTGAGTGTCAACATTCCAAATGTTGCGCCTCTTAATGTTGCACCTATTAATGTTGTCCTGTCAAAGGTGCACCAAGGCGCATGTGCTCACTTGTCAACACTCCAAATGTTGCACCAAGGTGCTGAAAACGTAGTGTCGACACTTCAAAAGTTGTGCCATGGTGCAAATATTTTTGTGTTGACATCTCCCTAAGTGCGCCATAGAAAAAGTTGGTGGCGCATTTATTACACCTTTTGCTATATATAGGCGTGTCGACCTGTCATTTTCACAATTCAAAAACATGAAAAAGTTATTCCTTTGTACTTGTCAAGCATTCCTATTAGCCCTGCGTGTTGCCATTTGTCGCGTTCATGGATCCCACATCGTCTCCTTTATCATTATATATTCCCGGTAAGTGGCCCTTGCTTTTCTTGTGGCTTTGTTATTGTTTTTTCTATTGGTTTAGGTGATTAGGATTGATAAATAACAATGAACCTAAGAAGATAATGCAATCCCAACCCATTTTGCAAATCCAAAATACTCAACTCCAAAACCATTCTCTGTCCTCCTTCCAGATCTGCAAATCTGGAGGACCTCTGCCACAAAACTACTCAAACTTTTTCCCTGCTTTGCTGGATTTTTCCCCCTTGCCATCAAAACCTGCTGAAAGAGTGAAAAATTATATATTTTTGCAAAAACATCCCATTGTTTTTCCTTGGTGCAGGTATCATTGTTGTTTCATCAAGCACAGTCATGCCATTGGCGCACTATCCCCGCACGCAACATTAGCCTTCTCCACACCTTGTAAAAAACTACAAAAATTCCTTAGGCGTAGGCGCAAGCGCATATACAATAACAACGACAATGCATGTTGTGCAAGTCCTTACTACGCTGCGCAAAGATAAACCCTTGGTGCATGTCACCCTAATGTTGCATCTACCATATATGCACCAATGGCGCACCCTGAGACCTTCCTACACGAAATAAATCTACACCCAGTTAAAGCCCTTCATATAGTGCAAGCGCATATACAGTAACAACGACATCTGAATGTTATGTGTAGTCTTTCTGCACCCCATGCCCCTTTTGGCACTATTTTCTCTCATACAACACTTTCCCAAAGTGTGCCTTGCTTTTCTGAGACCCCACAACCTATAGTAGAACTGTGCCTTGCACCAGAGGCTTGTAAATTGACAACTTTTCATTCTGTAAGCTTTGATGGATGACTTAATAGCTAACATGGCTCTTCTATGATGGACTTCCCTGATTCTTCTTGCAGATCAAGAGCTGAACTTAGATTCACACATGTATTCATCGAGTAAGAAACCAACCAAGTCCAAAGGTAAAGCCAAGCTAATGGAAGAAGAAATGAAATACAAATACCAAAGGGTCAGGATGCCTGAATCCCTTGCAGAGTGTGACACGGATATAGGAGATTCAGAACTTGGTCACATTGACATGGAAGACATCTGGGCCGAGAACCAAGAAGGTCATAAACAACCCATGGATGGATAAATTGTTTGGAGAGGTTTACACTTTTCTGCGAGGATTCCCGTGAGCACAATCAACAACGAGTTCATGATGTTGGTGAGCCATTGATACAATAAGGACATAAGGTGTGTCGAAAATGAGAAGGGCGAGGTAATAATCAACCTCACTACCTGGCATTTTGAGATCATGTTGGGTATCCCTCACCACTGACATTTTGTAGTGGTAAGCCAAGAGGACTGCATGAAGACATGGAATGAAAACGAAGACAAATGCATGCAGTTAATGAATGAGGTGTACCTCAAAAACAAGAAGGTGGTAAGCAGGTGGCCACAAGTCATTCATCACAGTGACTTTTCAGAGGAGCTGAGTGACACCATCACTTTTCTGAGTAGGGTGTTTGGGCTTCCTGACGCCCATTAATTTCATAAGTGGATGCTCAGATATTTAGAAACAATGAGCAAAAATGTTCCTGATCAACGTTTTGAGTGGGGGAGATTTTCAGCAAAGACAATCTCAAGAAGCTTCAAAAATTTCAACAACCTGGGAATTTCTATATGAACTCCTACATGGTATATGCTACTGCCTAACAGAGGGACTACCCAAACATTGAGCCGGTATGGGGTATGGCCCCGAGTCGGGATATACGAGTATTATCTAGAGTTAAAACTAGAAAACAAGATAGCCCAATTCAGCAAAGTCAATGACACCTTCTTCTACGACATCATCTACCTCTAGAGGCCCAATATGACTCACGGTCGGATGACCAAAAGCATGGTATCCACCACAAAGAAGTCAAGCTTAGACAAATGGATCACTCCCAATTGGCCTTGGCAGATATCATTCATTATGGTGTGGCCATTGTCCCAAGGGCTTCCAAGAAACCGATCAAGAGGTTGATCGGGTTTATCTAGACACAAATGGCGACAATTGGACATTTGCTGAAATTGATAGAAACAAGGCACGTCGGACTATTGAGGAAAGGGTCAAAGTCACTCTGCAAGTGGCCCGAGCATTGGTGCAAGAAAAATAGTATCATCTACCTTGGAGTAGAATTTACCACGTCTCCCTTGGGTAATGCACCCACAAGCTAAAGCACTTGCCTAAAGGCAAAGGAAAAGATAAAGAGGGAGAGACAAGCACTGATCAGGAGGAAATTCCTGAGAGCCCTCCTTTCACCACCAAGGAAAGGGTAGTAAGCTTGATATCTCCGAAGGAAAATAAGCGATAAGTGCTCAAACGGGCACATCCACTCATGATGTTGCTTACTACTACAGTTGGTGAGGTTCCCACCATCCCATCTTCCTCTCCTCCTTCCCCTCATATCGCTCAACAAACCACTCCTTTGGTTGTGTCATCTCCTCCGTCTTCTACAGTTCCCCCTCTCTCTTCCTCCATCTTCTCTTCCTTTGTGGATCTATCTCCCAAAGCATTTCTTCCCTCATCTCACAGATCCCTTCCACCCCCACGGTTTCCTCTCCTATAGTGACTCCTACCCCCGTGAGCATTGGAGGGTTGGCTTCTTTCTCAATGCCACCACCCAGTGTCTCGACACATTTCCCGTGTCCACTTGTAGTTGCTCTTTCTTCCACCCCGATTTCCTCTTCTTCCTCTGGTCCTACTCCCTAAGTCCGTAATGGATCTCTCAAAGACCTAAGCCAACATAAGTAGAAAGTCCATATTGCTCCTATGGACTTCTCCATTATTCCAACTAAAGGGGCTAAGAAGAAAAAGGCTATAACCCACTTCTCTAAAAGCGCTTTAGGTGAAAGATTTATGGAGATCGCATACCCTGACCCCATAAAGGAGAAAAAAGATATGTCTCCTACAGATTTTACAGTGACTCGGGTCACAATGGGAACATGATCGAGCAGCCTGTAAGGAGAGGCCTTATCCACAGTGGATGCCCTTTACAAAAAGCTTCAAGAAGTAAAGGAAGAGAAGAGAATATTAAAACAACAAAACAAGCATCTTCTCCAAGCCCTGCAAAAGATGGGCAATGCACCTCCTATAGCTGCCACTGAAACTCTTGAAGCCCTTAGTTAGGAGAAGATAAATGAGTATGCCAAGATTGGTGAGCAAGGTGTAGCAGTGTCCACCTGGAGAGAGAAAATCCTCAAAGATAGTGAGGAAGTGATTACAAAGTTCACAGAGCTGTATCAAAATATAGATCAAGCTAACAAGGAACTCCAGGCAATAGTAGGACCTATCTCTGAAGATTTGGACCATGCCAAGTTGCAACATGAGACATTCCAGAAGATGCTTGACTACCCAGTCGATGACTTAATGAAATTCGGCATCTTCAATCACCCAAGAGCACCCAACAAAATCCTTGCTGCTTTAGACTATCGGGTTGACCAGATGGAGTTTGTCTTGGAGAAAATAGACAAAATCAAGGAGGAAGCCCTGGATGCAATGCATCAAATGGAGCAGATCATCTTAAGGATGTCTCCAAGTTTTCTCACCCCATCATACGCCTTGAGGAAGGTAGATGACACTATTCATATTTTCAAGGAGATCATGTCGTAGGGTTTAGCTTCAGAAGCCACTTTTGATATATAATATATCAACAACCTTCGGCCTACCATGACTTTGTTGTGTTAGGAAATAAGGGATAAAATATGTGGAATAATCCCTCACAGAATCGCAACAGTTGAAACTAATATGCAGAAATTATTACAGATCTCAAATAAAATTACAGAATAAAATAACACAACACAAAGAGAGTATTTAACGTGGTTCACCCAATTTGGGCTACGTCCACCAAGAATCACTTGCTCAGATTTTATTGCAAGCCACCGCTCTCTCAATACAATACCCAGATCCGTTTGGAGCTATGCTCAACAAACTCTATAGAATTCACAGCCGAATTCAAAACACATCTGTAATTTTTTATTTTTTTGTTTGTACATCTATCATATGCATAAGACCATATAAATAGACAACTGCTTAAGTAGTTTTACAAAACTGTGGGTATCAAAACCATGGGAAAAATCCATCCCATAAACCTATGGGTCAAAAAAATCGCCCATATGAGAAAATCACGTTTCCCGATATGTGGTGCATTTTTGAGGCCAAAAATTTTACGCCTAAATTTTTTTTTTTTTGAGGCTGCGCCCGAACCCTCGCTACCGGGGCTACCGCCCTAGACCCTCACTCAAGGCTTGGCCCTGCCCGAACCCTAGCGAGGATACATGAAAAGTGTATAGTACTCTTAGTGTATAGTCTTCAACACTTTCACACATGAAAACAGGCTCCACAACCTAACATGTTGGATACGATGGAGGCAGTAACAAATACTTCAAACTCTCGGAAAGACTCGAGAGATGAACATGAGACTTGTGAAGTCATCGGAGATCATACCAAGGGTCCCACTCGGGATCAACTTCAATTGATGGTCAGCAAGTTCATGGAGTATGGAGCTCAATTTCACATTTCCTCTCTAAGAAGTAGGACAATCCTTTCCAGCCAAGGGATGATGACGAATAGGATTCTTCCTCCTGGGATTTATTCTATTTTTGTAAAATATTTAAAAGAATGTTGGCAAAAATGATGATATCATCCATGTTGCATCATGGGATGTTGTTATCCACAAAATTGCCCCAAAGTCAACTTTTGACTTTTAAATATTTTGTAGATATTTTATAAATAGTTGTTGGCTCCTTTTTGTCTTCTTTCTCCTTCTCCTTCTATAAATACTAGAATGCTTGTTGTATTCCAGGTGAGAAAATTTGTATGAAAAATAGAGTGAGGAGAGAAAGACTTTGAGCTTTCTTGTAACAGAACATTATTAATACAAAATTGAGACTTTGTGCTGAATTTCTGTGTTATGTGTTAGATCTTTCTTAAGTTAGATCTGTATGCTTATTCTGTTGGATTCACGTATATTTTGTCATTTTTTTATCAGTATTGCTTTGTTTGTTTATGTGATTAAGTTTGGCTCTATTTTACTACCAACCTAAAACATAAACCCTCTGACCTTTCTACTTTGGAATTCATTTCTTTTCTCCCTTTGGATCTACCTTTCTTCCATTCGTTCCTTCATTCCTTTCTATTCTTTGTCGGAACTATTTCCACCGGGATGAGATCCCAAACCCCCTTGAAGGCAGAATACTATAAGACTTGCACAGATTCATGCTGGTAGAATAGCAATAAACCAATTTTGCTTTGCTGTCTCAAAGAAAGGCTATACCCGCACATTGTTTACATGTCTATCCATAGATCTGCCCACCCGACAGACTTTCAGACCAACAGTTTTTGGTGACTCACTGGGGACCGAACCAGATCTATGTGAATGTTATGTCAGCTAAGAGACACCAACAGTTTTTAAAGTTGGTGGGGAGACTAAGAAAATAGATAAAACTATAAAAATCACTACCTATTTGCAAATCTTAACTCTTTGTTTAAAATCCATTTTTTTGCAAAAGTGATCCAAACTAAAAATTTTCTTCAGAGATCCATAGATCTGGACCAGTTAGAAACCTTTAGTTCGTTGAGTTTTTATAAAAACCCGTATATTTCCGTAGATCTGAGATCTTGATATTTTTACAAATATTTTCAAACCCTTGCAAAAAGTCAAATCTAAGATCCGAAAATCAGCTTACTAAGTTATCCATTATTTTATCCTCGCTAATCTTTGTCATTAAACCGCAATTAGTTTTCAAAAGAGGGATAAAATTAAATATTTAGAAAAGTACATGCTGCTGATTTTTGTCAAAAAAATCAGAAAATCAGCAAGTACAAACAAAAGAGTTTTTAAATTTGCTCTAAAATCATTGCAGATCTGAAAAGATACACTGGTGGGTGAGCCATTTACCCATAGTAGGAGAGCTCGTGGAGAAGTTGATCCTATTTTTGATCTACTTCAAAGGCACAACTTTAGTATTACACAACACGCTTCACATCACTAAGTTCAGCTAATCGGTTAGCCAGAAGTGCCTCGCCTCCACGAAAGAACCGGTTTTCACAAGGAGCCTCCACATCAATTTGCAGTGCTCTATTACTAAGCAAAACCGCACTCCGGCTCACGTCCTCTTTCTAGCTTTTCAAATGGCAGTACCATGGGGAAACACTATGGGCCCTCTTGCATTGCCACATCCAGTTCACGCACTCCCTCATGGAAACCACAAGAATTTCCCAAGATTTGATGGGAGTGGAAATCAAAGCATGGATTCACATATATCTACATTCATTATGTCATGCAAAGCATCCTAGATGTGACCCATGAAGACGTGTTAGTACGCCTCTTTCTAGAGACCTTGCAAGGACCCGCAGCAGAATGGTTCCAACATTTACCGGTTGGATCTATCACCAGTTGGGCCACATTATGAACTGCATTTGAAGATAGGTATAAGCCTTTAGAAGACACATTTGCATTACTATCAAAGATCACTCACTTAAAGAAGGAAGCCAATGAAACCATGCATGATTTTATCACCATTTCAATTCACTGATTAACCGTGTGCCACCTACCATGTTGCCAACACCAGAAAATCAAAAGTGTTTCTTTGTGAATGCCATGAGCTCAAGAGTAAGTTTCTTACTCTTACAAGAACAAATCACCACCTTGGTCCTCACTCAAGCTATGACCATTTGGATAGAAGACAACCTACTTATATCTGGTAAGTTAAAACAGAGAGCTATCCAAACCTAAGGCTTCAACTCCTTCTCAAGCCACTTCATCAGATCCGGCATTCTAGAAGATGGCAAAATGACTTGCTCGCATTAAAAAGTAATTAGCTCAAGCTTCGTCCTCCACTCCACCGAGATATCCCATGAGGAACTTCACTCCCAACAATGCCCCACAAAGGCCGCATTTTCCTGCTACTACTGCTCCAAGGTTGGCACTTGAGGCCCTCCGGTCAATGCCCTAGTCGAGATCGAAGAAGAGGAGAAAATTTACGAAGAACCTTCATCGCAAGGTGGAGATGATCAAGATGTCGGTGAACCGGCTAGTGACTCTACAATCGAGTATATGGAATTTGAAGATGAGGAATCTGATGAAGAAGAGGGTACCTAAGGGTATGCAAGTAGACAGTCATATGTTGTTTTCACCCGCTCATAAGGAAAAGAAGAAGTTCTTTGCCAGATACAAAAAGAGAAGGCTGTGTCGAACATGCCTCCAACATTGCTAAAAGAGGTAATCCTCTTCTTGCTCAACCTCCTATTAAGCCTTTTACGAAGAAATATTTTCCTCCCATCTCTCCTCCAAATCAGCCTTCTTTGTTTCCATAAAGACCAGTAACCCTACCCTACCATCATGAAATGAAGGACTCATTCCTTCATCAACGCAGCCCTTGGTCGCATTTGACATAGTCGATCACGCTAAAAAGACCAAGATTCAAATGTCTGAAGCTGAATATCTTCAGTCTAACCCCGAGTAAGCTTGTAAGATTAACCGAATATATCCAAAGCCAAGCTACCATCCCCTCTCATGTCTCCCCTAAAAGGAATCCTTTCCACTCCTCCTACATCTCGCATAAATGTTGCCTCGACTTCCACATCAAGAAAAATTGAACCTTTTTATCTCTCCCTCCTAATCAATGGTCACAAACAAACTAAGCAACTACATAATTGATTCTGGGGCTTTCGATAATGTCATGCCGGTGAAGGTCACTCATGCTTTGGGCCTCACTCTTACTAAGCCTTTTGGCAGATGTTACTCCATGGAAACCAAACAGGTTCCATTAATTGGTCAAATCAAAGATGCACAGTTCACATTTTGCAGCATTCCCAGAGAAAAGGGTAAAGATGACCATCCTCGTTGCTGATATCCCAACAACATATGGAATTCTACTAGGGAGAATATTTTTACAGAGAAGTTGGTGGAGAGATTCATATGGACTGGTCCAAAGCCAGAATCCCCATCAAGGGTGTTATGCAGACATTGGAGCCTGAATCACAAAAGAAGTACCTGGTCACCAATTTTGATGACCCCAAAGCCCAAATCCTCTTCAAATCATCAGGGATGGGGAACTACTTCTTATCCACTGAGTTTGATAAAATGGACATTCTCATCCAGGAGGAGGACCTTAACAAGATATGGACACTATAGTTTGATGGTAGTTGTGCAACGAGTGGATGTGGCATTGGAGCTATCCTGATATCTCCTGAAGAGGAGATTTTTCCTCTTTCTTTCAAATTGTAGTTTTTCAATACAAACAATACTGTTGAGTATGAATCTTTGTTACTCGGTATGCAAGCTGCAAAAGAAAGAGGAATCAAGAACCTAAAAGTACAAGGTGACGCCAAACTGATCGTCAACTAGGTAAAAGGGTGTACCAAGTGAAAAATGATAGACTCAGGCACTACCACAATGTAGTATGGGACAACATTGAGGAATTTGATGCTTTCTCAATAAAAGCCATTCCAAGAGCTCAAAATGACATGGCCGATTCATTGGCCATCTCAGCATCTCTTATGCTCCCTCACCCAGGGTTGAAAACAGACACATATACCATTGAGGTAGTCTTCCGCCCAAGCATGCCAGATAATTCTCAACACTGGTAGGTATTCAACGATGACAATCAAGCTTATTGCCTTTCTAGAGAAAGCAGAAAATTTCAATGAGCTTCATTTTGAAGGATCTACTTCTGCATGCCGTGAATCTATCATTGGTCAAGTGAACGAATCAAAAGAAGGCGATGGCATATGTCAGCTCAGGGGAAATAAAATTCCAAAGGGTTTAGTCTCTCTAGAACGATTGTTTGACAAACATGATCGTTTTGTTCAAGAAGAAGTGACAAGATGATCCTAACTCCTCTCTGGAGACCGAATCGGTCAACCTAGGTACTGTAGAAGATCCACAGTTTGTGAACATCGGGAAATGTTGTACACCCAAAGAAAAGTGGAAGTTTGTCAAATTGCTGAAGAAATATATGGACGTATTGGCATGGTCTTATGCTGATCTAAAGTCTTTCAAGCTGAAGGACATTCAACATGACATCCCATTAAAGGATGATGTCAAACCCTTTGCTAGAAATAGAGACATTACAATCCCAAGATCTCGGGCACCATCCAGGTGGAAATATAGAAAATGTTGGATGAGAATCATCTTTCCTATCCATCATAGTACTTGGGTCACAAACATCGTGCCCATATGAAAGAAGAATGGTGAGATACGCATATGCGTAGATTTTCACAATCTGAATCAGGTGTCCTTGAAGGACAACTACCCGCTGCCCATAATGGATCAAGGTTCTACAGGAAGTAACCGGTTCAGAGATGCTATCCATGCTTGATGGTTTTTTGGGCTATAATTAGATGAAGTCTCACCTGAAGACCGATTCAAAATGGCATTCACTACTCCTGGGGCACATTCACCTACAACAGGATGCCTTTTGGCTTGACCAATGCTGGTGCCACCTTTTAGTGAGTGATGGACTTCGCATTCAAAGGTATGATGGGAAAGGTCATCGTAGTTTATTTGGATGACTTAACTGTGTTCTCAAAAAAGTGAAGTGATCATTGTGATCATTTGGAGCAAGTATTGATTAGATGTTCGAGAACACGGGATTTCCCTAAATCCAAAAAGTCTATTTTCGGGGTCACTAAAGGAAAGTTCTTTGGGACACGTTGTCGCAAGAAGGAAGGAACAAAGATAGATGTGAAAGGGTTAAGGCTATTCGAGCCTTACCTTACCCCAAGCAAGACCGGTGTTCACTCTTCTTTAGAAAGGTGAATTTTCTCAGACGCTTTGTTCCGACTTCATGAAAAGACTCATCACATATCAAATATGATGAAAGGGTCACAAAATTTTCAGTGGAGTGAAGAAGGAAAGGTGTCATTCGAGGATATAAAAGCCTCTGTTGCCCATGCACCCATCCTAGTATGTCCCGACTTCTCCAAGGATTTTATCATGTACAGTTATGCATCTGCACATACTGTATCAACCATCTTAATGCAAAAGAACTTTGAGGATGTTGAATCCCCAATCACTTTCATGAGCTCCCCTCTCAAGCCTCATGAATTGAAGATGTCTCAGTTAGAAAAACATGCCTTCACTAGTGGTCAAAGCAGTCAAGAACTTCCGGTACTACATCCTAAACTCTCATACGGTAGTGCTAGTTCCTGACACGGTAGTTAAGTCTATCCTAACTCAACAAGAGTTAGGAAGCTTACGAGGGAATTGGATCGTGAAGGTCCAAGAGTATGATCTAGACATAAAACCAACCAAGCTGGTAAGAGGCAAGGGCCTATGTCAGCTTATGGCTGAAAACAAAGATTCAGAGGTCCCTAAAGAGGAAGTTGATTGCATCGACGGAGCGCAGGGTCAGCTTGAGAAAGTTGATTCTCTACCTATGGTTCTATTTGTTATGCAACTAGCGATGAATGGTATTCAAACATTACTTTCTTTCTCACTTATGGTGAGTTCCTAGCTCATCTAACTTCAAAGGAAAAGTGGACTGTAAAGCTCAGGGCAGCTAGATATGTCATATGGGATGACGGTTTATACAAGGTATTGATGGCATCTTCTTACGATGCATTGAAAAACCACAACAGATCAAATTGCTTGAAAATTTTCATGATGCAGGCATCACTTCTCCTCATCCGTAGGGCAATGAGCCAATGCACAAAGGAAATGCCTTCTCGTCGAGGCACACATCGGAAGAGTTTTCATTTTGACCCTATTTTCATGGGGAGATTTATGTAAGGCCTCCGTAAGGCAGGTGGAAGCAAAACATAGTGTTCACCAGAGCATTCCCTGGAGACTCCCACCTACATGGTGGGGTTGGTATCAATAATTGCATACAACAAATATATATGTTGGCATCGATATTGGAGGTAACAAAGATCAGTTTCTAGGTATTGTGTGCAAGATCAGAGTCGTAATCTAAAGTTGAGGGGTGATTCCCAAAGACTGCGCTTGTCCCTGGCTTTCCTGAGCAAGGAGCTCTTCCAGTTTAGGAAAATCAAGAAATTATCCTCATCCGTAATGACACATAATATCATCTGGGCTAGGTACTACTGGCCAACACTATTTCAGGATATAGCCACTGGGTAGCTAAAAATGTGGAAAGTTTGTTGGCAAACCAAAATTGGTTGCTTTTCCCCTCAGGCCCATAATTATTGATGAACCATTCAGGAAATGGGGAATTGACTTTATCAGATCACTACATCCCCAATCAAGAGCCATACATAGTTATGTCCTGACAGCAAAAAATTACTTCACCAAATGGGTGGAGGCCATACCTGTTAAGAATGCCACCTCTGAAGTTGTTTACAACTTCATCAAAGAAAATATCATCATGAGGTTTGGCATCCCACACAAGATCAGTTGTTGATAATGCTTCCAACTTCTCCTCATAGGAAGTTATCAATTTTTTCTATGAATATGGGATAACCTTGGCCCATGCCTCAGATTATTACCCCAGGAAATGGTCAGGTAGAATCCAGTAATAAGAACCTAGTGACCATCATATGGAAGCTAGTCGATGAGAATCACCTAGCGGTCCCGCACAAGTCATCAGTATGATGCTTTGTGGGTAGACCATATTACTCAAGAGATCTCTGGTATGTCACCTTTTCAAGTGTTATATGGAATCGACGTTGAGCTCCCCATTTCCATGGAACTCCCTGCTCTACGCTTGGCACAAGCGATCGAGGATGAGACTTTCCAGAATTCTCTAGAAAAGAGGATCATGTATCTAACAAAACTTGAAGAAAAGAGAGTAAGGGTGGTCGACAGGATCACCGAACATCATAATCAAGTCAAGAGACTGTTTGATAAAAAGGCTAAGTAGAGGAATTTCTAGGTGGGAGATCTCATCCTTTATGGGACAAGCAAAGAGAGCCAAAGGGCATGCATGGGAAATTTGACTCTCTTTGGAGAGGGCCTTTCAAGATCAAGCAGCTCAATGGAGAGAATAGCTTCTATCTCTCATATCTGGACGGAACTGAGCTCCCACTTCCCTATAGTGGGCAACATCTCAAAATATTCAGGAAGTAGAGCTTGCTCTCTTCTTTGTATAGTTTTCTTTAGTGTGTGTTTTTTGTCATGTGTTTGCTTTTTGTTGGTTGTGTGTTTTCCTTCCTTTTTCGTTGCCCTTGTTTTTGACTCTCCAACCCAATGGATAGGCACATGTTGATATGGGGTTCTCTACCTTAAGCTTCGCTCAAAGTTAGTCCCTAGAAAGAGCCATCTGTTATCCTGTAAAAGTGATAAGGGAAATTTTCTAGATAACCATACCAAAATTTCCATTTTGGTCCCCCTTTGAGGTCTCTTAACATTCGGAATGGCATAAAATCCCTTTCCAAAAAATCTAGTTTTTAGAACTTGGTCATTTTCAACCTTTTTGGGTTGGGTGCAGTTTTCTTTCACGTTACATCAACCAAAACTACGCCCCCTATATTCCTTTGGCACATTCTATTAAGTGTCAACATTCCAAATGTTGCGCCTCTTAATGTTTTTCCTATTAATGTTGCGCCTATCAAAGGTGTGCCAAGGCGCATGCGCCAACTTGTCAACACTCCAAATGTTGCACCTCTTAATGTTGTGCCAAGGCGCTGAAAACGTAGTGTCGACACTTCAAAAGCTGTACCATGGCACAAATATTTTGTGTCGACATCTCCCTAAGTGCGCCATAGAAAAATTTGGTGGCACATTTATTACACCTTTTGCTATATATAGGTGCGTCGACCTGTCATTTTCACAATTCAAAAAATGTGAAAAATTTATTCCTCTGTACTTGTCAAGCATTCCTGTCAGCCCCATGCGTGTTGCCATTTGTCACATTCGTGGATCCCACATCATCTCCTTTATCGTTATATATTCCTGGTAAGTGGTCCTTGCTTTTCTTGTGGCTTTGTTGTGGTTTTTCTATTGGTTTAGGTGATTAGGATTGTTAAAAATAACAATGAACCTAAGAAGATAATGCAATCCCAACCCATTTTGCAAATCCAAATACTCAACTCCAAAAACATTCTCTCCATCCTCCTTCCAGATCTGCAAATCTAGAAGACCTCTACCACATGAAACTACTCAAACTTATTCCCCTTTGCTGGATTTTTCCCCCTTGCCATCAAAATGAGCCAAAGGGTGAAAAACATGAAATTTTTTAAAAACAGCCCACTGTCTTTCCTTCGTGCAAGTTTCATTGTTACATTAAACACAGTCGCGCCATAGGTGCACTGTCCCCGCATGCAACATAAGCCTTCTCCGTGCCTAAATAAAACTCAAAAATTCCTTAGCAAGTGCAGTGCAAGTGCACATGCATATACTACAACAACATCTGAATGTTGTGCAAAGTCCTTCCCACACCATGTAAAGATAAACCCTTGGCACACCTCACCTTAATGTTGCATCTACCACATATGTGCAATGGCGCACCCTGAGACCTTGCTACACCAAATAAATATGTGCCCAGTTAAAACCCTTCATATGGCGCAAGCGCACATATCCATTGACACCAACATTTGAATGTTGTGTGTAGTCTTTCCACACCCCACCCCTTTTGGTGTTGTTTTCTCCCATGCAACACTTTCCCAAAGTGTGCCTTGCTTTTTTGAGACCCTGCAGCCTAAGTAGAGCTGTGCCTTGCACCCAAGAGACTCATAAATTGCTAACTTTTCATTCTGTAAGCTTTGATGGATGACTTAATAGCTAACATGGCTCTTCTATGATGGACTTCCCTGATTCTTCTTGCAGATCAACAGCTAAACTCAGATTCACACATGTCTTCATCGAGTAAGAAGCCAACCAAGTCCAAGGGTAAAGCCAAGCTAATAGAAGAAGAAATGAAATATAAATACCAAAGGGTCAGGATGCCTGAATCCCTTGCAGAGTGTGACCTGGATATCAGAGATTCAGAACTCGGTCACATTGACATGGAGGACTTCTGGGCCAGAACCAAGAAGGTCACAGGCAGCCCATGGATGGATAAATTGGTTGGCAGTGGTCTACACTTTGTCAGGGATTCCCGTGAGCGCAATCAACAATGAGTTCATGATGTTGGTGGGCCGTTGTTATAATAAAGACACAAGATGTGTCGAAAATGAGAAGGGTGAGGTAATAATCAACCTCACGCCCGAGCATTTTGAGATCATGTTGGGTATCCCTCACCACCGACATTTTGTAGTGGTAAGCCAAGAGGACTGCATGAAGACATGGAACTGAAAATGAAGACAAATGCATGCAGCTGATGAATGAGGTGTACCTCAAAAACAAGAAGGTGGTAAGCAGGTGGCCACAAGTCATTCATCGCAGTGACTTTTAGAGGAGCTGAGTGACACCATCACTTTCCTGAGTAGGGTGTTTGGGCTTCCGATGCCCATTACTTTCACAAGTGGATGCTCAGATATTTAGAAACAATGAGCAAAAATGTTCCTGATCAACGTTTTGAATGGGGAGAGATTATCAACAACACAATCTCTGAGTAGCTTCAACAACTTTCAACAACTGGGAAGTTCTATATGAACTCCTATGTGGTATATGTTGCTGCCTCAGAGAGGGACTACCCAGCATTGAGTCGGTATGGGGTATGGCCCCAGGTCAAAATATACGAGTATTATCCAGAGTTAAGACTGGAAAATAGCATAGCACAATTCAACAAAATCAATGATGCCTTCTTCTATGGCATCATCTACCTCTTGAGGCCCAATATGACTCATGGTTGGATGACCAAAAGTGTGGTATCCACCACAGAGAAGTGGGGAGCATTATTCATGCAATTCCCCACTTTCACCTATCTCAGAGCCGCCAACTTCTTGGGAGAGCCCACCAAGTTGCCGAGGTATGCGGGACCCAAGCTGATCCTATTGGAGCTATCTAGACAACTTATCACATACCATGAGAAGTGTTTGAAAAGAAAGAAGGGTGGAACTCCATTCCCCCTCACAGTGGGTAGGTACACCTGCACTTCATAGAGCAAAGCCGAGAAATGTTTGCAGAGCTTGAATTGCTCAACTTAAAGCATAATTTCCTGGCGAGGCCAACCTTTGATCCTCGTGATTTCCTTCCAAGGGAAAAGCTCGATCCAATTCATGTCCCTCAGATCGAAGATATCTACATCGATCTATATCATAAAGTCAAGCTCAGATGAAAAAGGATCACTCCCATTGCCCTGGCAGAGATCATTCAATATGGTGTGGCCATTGTCCCAAAGGGCTTCCAAGAAACTGATCAAGAGGTTGATCAAGTTTATCTAGACACGGATGGGGACAATTGGCCATTTTCTGAAATTGATAGAAACAAGGCACCTCAGACTATTGAGGAAAGGGTCAAAGGCACTCTACAGTGCACTGAGCATTGGTGCAAGAAAAATAGTCTCATCTACCTTGGAGTAGACTTTACCACATCTCCCTTGGGTAATGCACCCACCAAGCTGAAGCACTTGCCTAAAGGAAAAGGAAAAGATAAAGAGGGAGAGCCAAGCACTACTCAGGAGGAAATTCCTGAGAGCCCTCCTTCCGCCACCGAGGAGCAGGTAGTAAGCCTGATATCCCCAGAAGAAGAAGAAGTGGTAAGTGCTCCAACGGCACATCCACTCAGGATGTTGCCACTACTACAACTGGTGAGGTTCCCACCATCCCATCTCCCCTCCTCCTTCCCCTCCTCATGTCACTCAACCAACCACTCCTTTGGTTGTGTCTTCTCCCCATCTTCTACCATTCCCCTCCCTCTTCCTCCATCTTCTCTTCCCTCATGGATCTGTCCCCAACATTTCTTCCCTCATCTCATAGATCCCTTCCACCCCCACGGTTTCCTCTCCTACAGTGACTCCTACCCCGTGAGTGTTGGAGGGTTGGCTTCTTTCTCAATGCCACCACCGAGTGTCTCGACACATTTCCCGTGTCCACTGTAGTTGCTCCTTCTTCCACCCCCGTTTCCTCTTCTTCCTCTGGTCCCACTCCCCTAAGTCCAAGAATGGATCTCCAAACACCTGAGTTAACACAAGAGGAAAGTCCCTATTGCACCTATGGACTTCTCTCGTTATTCCAACTAAAGGGGCTAAGAAGAAAAAGGCTATAACCCACTTCTCTAAAAGTGCTTCAGGTGAAAGAGTTATGGAGATCGCATACCCTGATCCCACAAAGGAGAAAAAGATCTGTCTCCTACAGATTTTACAGTGACTTAGGTCACAATGGGAACATCATCAGAGAGCCTGCAAGGAGAGGCCTTATCCGCAAGTGGATGCCCTTTGCAAAAATCTTCAAGAAGCAAAGGAAGAGAAGAGAATATTAAAAGAACAAAACAAGCATCTTCTCCAAGCCCTGCAAAAGATGGGCAATGCACCTCCTGTAGCTGCCACCGAAAACTCCTGAAGCCCTTAGTTAGGAGAAGATAAATGAGTATGCCAAGATTGGTGAGCAAGGTGTAGCAGTGTCCGCCTGGAGAGAGCAGATCCTCAAAGATAGTGAGGAAGTGATTACAAAGTTCACAGAGCTGTATCAAAATATAGATCAAGCTAACAAGGAACTCCAGGCAATAAGCAGACCTATCTCTCGAAGAGTTGGACCATGCCAAGTTGCAACACGAGACATTCCAAAAGATGCTGACTTGCCCAGTCGATGACTTAATGAAATTTGGCATCTTCGATCACCGAGAGCACCCAACAAAGTCCTTGCTGCTTTAGACTATCAGGTTGACCAAATGGAGTTTGTCTTGGAGAAAATAGACAAAATCAAGGAGGAAGCCCTGGATGCAATGCATCAAATGGAGTAGATCATCTTAAGGATGTCTCTAGGTTTTCTCACCCCATCATACACCTTGAGGAAGGCAAGATGACACTATTCATCTTTTCAAAGGAATCACATCGCAGGTTTAGAGTCAGAGGCCACTTTTGATATAGAATCTATCAACAACCTTCTGGCCTACCGTGACTTTGTTGGATACCTGATGGAGGCAGGTAATGAATACTTCAAACTCCTGGAAAGACTCAGAGATGAACGGAGACTTGTGAAGTCATCAGAGATCACACCAAGGGTCCCGCTCAGGATCAACTTCAAACGATGGTCAGCAAGTTCATGGAGTATCGAGCTCAATTTCACATTTCCTCTCCTGAGTAAGCAAGACACTCCTTTCCAACCAAGGGATGATGACGAATAGGCTCCTTCCTCCTGGGATTTATCCCATTTTTGTAAAATATTTAAAAGAATGTTGGCACAAATGATGACATCATCCATGTTGCATCATGGGATGTTGTTATCCACAAAATTGCCCCAAAGTCAACTTTTGACTTTTAAATATTTTGTAGATATTTTGTAAATAGTTGTTGGCTCCTTTTTGTCTTCTTTCTCCTTCTCCTTCTATAAATACTAGAATGCTTGTTGTATTCCATGTGAGCAAACTTGTATGAAAAATAGAGTGAAGAGAGAAAGACTTTGAGCCTTCTTGTAACATAACATTATTAATACAAAATTGAGACTTTGTGTTGAATTTCGTGTTACGTGTTAGATCTTTCTTAAGTTAGATCTGTATGCTTATTCTGTTGGATTCACCTATATTTTGTCATTTGTTTATCAGTATTGCTTTGTTTGTTTATGTGAGTAAGTTTGGCTCTGTTTACTACCAGCCTAAAACATAAACCCTCCCTCCGAATTCATTTCTTTCTACTTTGGAACCTTTCTTCCATTCCTTCCTTCATTCCTTTCTCCCTTCATAGAACTATTTCCCTTGGAATGAGATCCCCATTGAAGGTAGAATCCTTCATTCCCTTGATTATATGCTTTGACCGCATTTTATATAATAAAAAGTACAAACCAATGCATGAAAATGAAAATTATACCTTACCTAGTTACAAATAATTCGCGAGTATGATTCAGTTAAAATAACATAGAGGTTTATAGATTATTCATAGGAATGACTAGAATATATTTTGAAATTTCACCAAAATAACGATCCTTCAAGTTTCACTATTCCTTTGTGATTTGCCTTCACCTCTAGAACCTATAAATACCAAAATATGTAAAATATAAGAAAAAAACAAGTTTGAGGTCAAGTGCACAAAGAGTCAAGGAATATCGTAGGAAATGATTAGGGTGAATGGTGTTCTATATTTTTGAGAGCATAGGATATTTTGAAACATGTGGGTGCAATTTATATGGATGGGTGAGAAGATAAGGGTCCATAATGCATTGGGGATACAAATGGGTAGGAAGGTTATACATAATTAAATATGAGTGGGTGAGAGCTAGTAATCGAGTGACAAGGTTTATTTTATCATCATTTTGTGGGGTTTTGTAATTTTTAGTTTCTTTTGTGGGATTATTTCAATTTTTGGGATTATTGCATTTTAAGATATTTTTGGTATTTTTGAAGAGGAGACCTTATGCACGAGGTGTGTTTTCTAGAACCATGTTTTATTTATTTATATTTTTTAATGAGAGGGAGTTAATATGATACATTTGCTAATGAAGAATTTCAATTGATTCATTTACATGGGAAAACATGAATTGTGAAGCTTGATTAAAAAAGATCAAATTTATATAGTCTAGCTTATTGATCAACCTTTCCATTAGCTACAATAGAAAGATAGTATTTAACTTATCGATAACAACTTCATTGGAAAAAGGTATGAAAATATATGATGAATCATATCCCGTGTTATCAAATATTAGGTCTCAAATCTAAACATGCACACAAGATGTAGATACAATAGTTACTCAAGCATCCTAAGTTTCATAATTCTAGAGGATAGTATACCTAAGCCTAAGATACCTATCTATTTATAATGTCTATACAAAATATAGGGATAGGTATCCTAATAGGATTTAGAATAAAATTATTCCAAGAGATGGATAAAGACAAGTGGTATAACATAATAGGATAAAGAAATAAATCTAAGAAAACATACATCTATCGTAATATATAGTAATGGATGATCAACCATCCACACAAAAATAAATAAAAGACAAAGAAGGGTTAGGTATACCTAACTAAACTATGAATTTTGATGCATGATATTCCATAGAGAGAAACACACAATGAGAGAAATGAAATCGATAGAGAAGGGGAAAAATAAATAAAAATACCTCCAGTCCTATCTCCGTATGGTTACCCAAATGCAAAAGATAAATCCCCAAAACATCAAGTCTAATAATTTGGTGTACAAATATGCACCAATTTCCAATGTGTGAGCACTAGTGAAGTATTTTGAATGATGAATGAGTGACGATAAAAAAAAAAGAATGAAAGACCATATGTACCCAATATGATCACTCGTGGGTAGTGAAATCGTCCATGTTAACAATAAAAATAAGACATAATCACCCATGGGTAATTGCATTAACCTATAGGAAATTTAAGGTCAAAGGATGTAAACCATTGGAAGTGGAATCCAAATAAATATTGAAGGCGTGATGAATCTCTAGGATGATTACAAATTTTGGTAAGAAGAGAAATCCATGTAAAGAGGTTAACATAATGATATAAGTGGACATAATTGGTATAAAATACAAACAAGAGAGGAAAACAATGAGGATCGGGTAATGATTGTATAATGGATAACATATTGATATCTCTAAAATGATGTCATCTAGCCCATGTGAAAAATGCCTATCACATGCCAATTTTGGTAGGCCCCTTGAGGTATCAATCAAGAGGAAAATGCATCTACATCCCTTGCATAAGAGAAATAGTTAACAAGAATACAAGATGAGTTGTAATACTATACATTAGACCCAACTGAATGTCATAATGCATTAAAATAGTAAAACACAAGATGGTATTCATAAAAACATTGATGAAAAACGTGAAATAAAAATTAAATGGTAGAAAAAAACTAATATTGTAAGTGTAACAAATAAATAATGTACACCACCATATGAATATACCTACCTTCTACATTCCTTATGACATCGTTTGGCTTGCCTTTAGTGGACATAATAAGTTTTGTTAACCTTGAATATAAAAAAATGAAAAGAAACATTATATGATAATTGGTAAAAATAAGATAAATCACTCATCTAAGAGGATGTGGATGAGATTTATTTGAGCATCGTATGATGAAGTGTCAAAAAAACAAAAAAATAGTGGAATTTTATATAAGTACATTTAATATGTAAAAATTATTCGCACGCTGCCATGGATGTGGATCAACTTTTGGAATATTTTTAGGATATTTAATTTATAATTTATAAAGGGTTGAAGATTGGAGGAAATAATGGAAAATTAGTTATAAAAATTACTCTAAATAATAAAAGAAGAAAGTCATTTGTCACTCTTGTAATTGAGATTAAGAAATTCAAAGTGTTATGAGATTATTCATTATGAGAAATTTAATAAAGGATGTAGAGAATAGGAATAGATAGTCAAGGGTAAGAGACAAGAAAAATAATGGTGTCAATCATGTGGTAGTTTTTGTATTCATATTGGGAAATAATAGCTTGGAGTAAATAAAAATAAGTGTGCTAGCTAAAATTTAGCTTGTGAAAGTTTCCTTAAAGATAGCCAGAATATAAATTGGGTCATTGTATAGGTGGGTTTGGGATAATTTTTATTTTTTTAGTCATTATGGTGAGTTAAGGAGTTAAATGTGAGAAATGGTCACACACTAATGAGGTAAACTGGGTCAAACATATTAGAAAATATAATATCATGGTGGTTGATGGTGAACATGCAAAGATTTAACATGGCAAATGACCTTAAAGTTGGGGTGGATGATGTGGTTAGAGAGTTTGGATACACTAGAGGTCGATGGAATTTCTCTTGAGAGGAAATCTAGTGAAAAATGGAAAAAATTACATAGTGATATGATATCTATTTACTGGGGCCAATAATGTAATAATAATGTTAAGTGATTGTATCATAATGATTTAATATATGTTGTTGATTGTGAATTTTAGAATGATATCCGATGTGTGTTTTTTTGTTTAATATTTTGTAGGATTTGTTGAGGATATATTAATATGTTGTTTGAGTTATTCAAGGGAATATTAACATATGGAGTGTCATAACTACAAGGCCTTTCTTTTTAAGAATTATATACCTGGTGTATATCCCTTTTGTAGACACTCAAATTTAGTAATTTATACTTTGGGAACTCTTGATTTGACTATACACTCTTGTTATGATAAGTAATTGTTGATCGAGTTAAAGTATGGAACTTAGCAAAGAACATATAGAAGGTTTGCATGGGAAGAGCATAACGCATTCAAAAGTACGGAAGGATTAGAAAGGAATCACACGTTGGGAATAGAGACAAATTTGGTACTTAGCTATTTTCACGATGAGGATCTATTTTTGGAACATGGCGTGTGGAACACACAAACCGGTTAGAGTATTGTGTGACGCGCATTGGATATTTTTTTGAGGATCAGATGAAATGATTTGCATGGATGTGAGCTAAAGATAGAGTCGGGACTGGTAGTTAACTAGAAGAAGTCTATTGTTAGCACACTTTCATGTGTGGCTATTTTTGTAAAGGTGCATGGATAATAATAGCATGCGACTTATTTTAGGATTAGATAAGTGGTGAAGGGAAAGTCCCCACCCTTATAAATATGAAGTTCACTATGTAGCATAAAATAGGATGCGAGGACTGAGTTATTGTGAGGTTATGCTGCCAAATCTGATGCACACATAGAATATGGTGTTATATATTATAATATGCTTATATATATTTATCATGTTTAAATGAAATGTAATGTGTTAGATGAATCGAGTGTTAAACCCCGAGTATAATTAGTTCTTGCATGTTTGATTTATAGAGCTCAATTCAATGAATGATAATAACCATAATAATATATTTCATTCTCGCATCTTTCTTAATACATACAATGCATATATAAAGGAGAGAATTATCCTAAGTATAAGGAACACCAATCCCTTGAATATCTTCTAAAATTTCTCCCACAAAGAATAATCTATTCGTAATATATTGTTATAACAATATATTACCAAACAATATATCCACACTACCATATTAATCATATGGTAGATTTTACATATGTAAATATTATTTACTCACATGTAAATAATCATGTTAACACTATATTTCCTAACATTCCCCCCTTAGTGTTTACATGATAAAACATATCTCATTCTTTGATTGTAGCATGCCACCTCTGTGTGCTCATCATCAACTCCTCAATGTGTGGTATCACGCTTGTACAAAACTTGTACAGTGCCAACGCACATTTCTTCCACTGATAGTTTTCTCCAACTTCTACCAACAACCTTACCTAATTGGTTTTGTAGGTGTAACAATAACCTTTCACAATTGGTTTTACAGTTTACCAAAAACCCTGAATTGGTTTTACTGAGCTTACCAAAACCTTACAAAATTGATTTGTGAGTTTACCAAATACCTTACAAAATAGGTTTTCCTGGTTTACCAAAAACCTTCACATCATGATTGCTACAATACATTTTGATCAATATTCTACAATGTTTTAAAAAAAGGGGATAAATGAGAAATACACACAAGTGAACATGAATTTACATCATATGTTCTTATTTTTCATTCCACACTGAAAACTACAATTAAAATCCACACCAGAAAACTAAAACAAATGCCATTATACCAAAAGTACGGCTTCATCATTGATGACTAAAGAGAGGTCGGTATCTAACCTTCAACCTCCGTTGCCTCTGTCCTCAAGTCAAAAAATTATCTAGTAGAGGAAATATTCATCACTTTGATTTTTGCATGAGCAGTATTTCCTTCCTCTTCATTATCTCCTTCATCAACAATCATGGCATTATCTTGCAGTTTCCCATCAAGTAAATCTTGTTCTCTTTTCCTGCAATTCATCAATATATGACCAATTTGTTTACAATAGTAATAGGTTAGTTTTTATTTGTACCTTTTGAAGTTGAACCATATTTTTATTTCTTAAAAAAATTCTTTCTTATTTTTACCATACATTGCAGTTTCTTCTGGTTCAACAATCATAATTCTTTTTTCTTCTTCAAGTAAAGAAGAAATGAGATCTTCTAAACTAGGATTAATTTTACTCAATGTAAAAACCATATTAGAATAATAGACTAACATGTTATTCAATAAAATAGCCTTTGCATCATCATCAGGTACATCTATTTTAATTCTAGCTAATTGATTTGAGATGGATCGAAACTTACTAATGTGCTCCACCATGTTGTCGCCTTCTTCCATTTTAAGACCAAATAATCTTTGCTTCAATGTTATTGCTGCACTTCCAGCTTGTGAACCAAACAATTTTTTTAATGTATTCCAAATTGTATGAGAGGATTTAGACAAATCTATATGATGCAAATATGCATTAGATAATCCTAGTCCAATGATTGTTATAGCTTTGTGGTCTTTTCTCTCCCATTTTTCTGCTTCGTCTGCATCCGTCGGTTTATTTATTTTTCCCTCAACTATATCCCACAGATCTTTATTGATCGAAATAGTTGTGTTCAAACTTGCCATGTGTGGAAATCATTTCCATCAAATTTTGAACATGACTTAATTTCTCCATAACTAAAATATTTGACAATATGTTTCAATGTAATGAGTTATCCAAAGGTCTTAGGCAACATGGGCAAGTGATATGAAATACCAAACGTGGATGACTAACATTTTGAATGTTCAATATAAAGTACAAAGTTCGTACTTACAAATTGTATACCACCAATTGAAATCGCATGCATACACGTGCAGGCCAAAAGAAATACATCACCACAAAATCTGGACAAATTAAATATTACCTCCACTAAATATTTGGACACTTTCAAATCTATAAACGAATCTCATAGGGTATGACGTTAAGAATAGAACATAACTGCAGATGAGAGAATGTGACATGTGGACGTTGGTTCTACAGTTTCTTCAACATCCAAAGCCAAGGCCACCAGATTAGGAATCAGATTTGTGGAGCTAAAAAAATTGGATGTGTTTCTGTCTTGGTAATGGCAAGTGAAGGAAGATAAAAGAGACCAAATGTTGTAGCCAACACATAAGAATAGAACTCAAATTGAAATTCAATATGGATTACAATAGTCTCCACATGTTTATGAGATCAAATGTGTGCATTTAAAATCAGACCTGATCTGCAAATACTAAAGCGACTAGGTGGCTGAGCTTTCTTCAATGTTGATCATATGACACGAATTTGGACAGCTAGCTGAAGCCACGATCTATACTTTAGGATCTTATCAGACATCATGGATGTTGGAGATACCAACCATGTGCATATCGAACCCTGTGTATTCGTCCACTCATGCAATATAAAACCATATTCAATTTTACAGTCATGAATCCTTACACAAAAGGACACTCATTTTCATCGTATTTGCTCTCGATACCAATTATAGAGCTCAATTCAGTCAATGATAATAATCATAATAATATATTTCATTCTCACATCTTTCTTAATACATACAATGCATATATAAAGGAGATACTGCTCCTAAATATAAGGAACTCCAATCCCTTGAATATCTCCTACAACTTCTCCCACAACAATAATCTATTTGTAATATATTGTTATAACAATATATTACCAAACAATATATCCACACTACCATATTAATCATATGGTAGATTTAACATATGTAAATATTATTTACTCACACGTAAATAATCATGTTAACACTATATTTCCTAACATGATTTCATCATGGTTATCTTTTAAGTCTGTTATTCTCTAGATCTAGATCTAAATATGTATTGTAGAATGATATAATAACCATAGATATGAATGCTTCAAGTCTTCATCATGCTAACATCTTGCAACAACAACCCTAAAGAGGAGCATGGTACCTTTACACACTTCAGAGAGCGATCGGTCTAGGTGAGTGATGTGTCATCACGCGTGGGCTTTTACTTTGGTGAATTATAGGCTATATCATTAGTTCCATTGCCGGGACCTCCTTTTTATTTATTTTTAGGATGGTTCACAATGAAGACATACCAGATTGACTCTAACAAGTGTTGAGGAATGGATAAATGATGCAGAAAAATAATACACATGGAAGTTCAACATCGGATCGAGTTTAAGGCATGTGTATGGGTGGAATAGAATTTGTATGAAAATTTATATGAGAGATCACTCACTATCTTTCTAGTATAATTATGCAGTGGCTAATTTCTTATGCATCTAAATAGAATTGGAGGTATCGCAAACTTGTCTAGATGCGGGAATAATTTTAGACCCTTTATGATGCTAATTTTATTTTGATTGGGATAATGTATACGTGGTTCTATGGTGTTGTGAACATTTATATCTTGGAGTAATCAATTTCCACTTATTCATGCCTAGAGGTAGCTGACTTCTAGCTTTTATGATATCCCAAAGGAAATTACTCGTAAGGAATTCCACTAGGGATCAAGATCCTAATGGTAACTTTGAATTTGGATAGAAAACCAATGGCTAACTAAACCCCACCACACGCGGGGGAAGGAGAAAGTTTGGTGAAAGATGGAAGACCTATCGATAGAGCAGAAGAGAGAGGAAAGGAAACTTAAGTATAATGAGGTGCGTGAGAGGGAAATGGAGAAGCAACGGAATGTTGCAAAGCGTAGGACATTGTGGAGAAAGATAGTTTGGGAAGGAGTTGAAGTTCACATAGAAGAAGTGGAACCCAAGCCTCAAGAACTCCCCCATTTGGGAAAGCATGATAGGGAACCCTCTTCGGCCTCACATAGAAGCGCACTAGGAGAGATGTCCTTGTTCATGGGTGTGCATCTAAATCCACCTAGAAACCTTTCCTTTGCACTTGGTTTTCCAGCATCTACTTTAACAAACATCCATCAAGTTAGTTCAAGCAGTGAGAGAGCAGGAGCAAGTCTTATAAGAGGCACAATGATGACATGGAAAATGTCTTCATTTTTAAATGGAAGTACCTTTTCAGGTGTATCATCTACAAAAATTTAGGCACAAAAATTTTTGGACTCCTTTTGGGAGTAGTAACGCTTCACGAATGTCGGTGTATAGTTTAATACTACTATTGGGACATAGGGAAGTACATCTTCTAGTTTGACCCTAGCTATGGGTTCAAGATTAAGAGGTATAAGTGGCTCTAGTTCTAGTGGATCTGGAGGTTCTAGAGGTAGAGGAAACACATGAGGTTCGGGGTCGGTGGGAAAGTTCCACACAAATCACAAAATATTTACATGGAGATGTCTCTTCATCATCTATGGTATAGGGGCATAGAAAATGCTACTGAACATGTGCATATGTGTGAAATACTATGGCGTAAAAAGGAATCATGACTTCTAAGCGTAGGGAAAGCCAATTTTCTACTACGTTATAAGGGCGCGCACACAACTGGTATAGAAAGTTTGATCCCGATAATAATTTCATAGACTATATAACTTTAAAAGATGCTTTCCTTAAAGATTTTTGCATCCTTGAGTTCGAGCAGAAGAGTATAAGTGCGCTCAAGGATATCATGCGAGGAACTACTTAGATTGTCGAGAGTATGATGCCTATTTCAAAATGTTGTTATCTAATTTTTCTTATGATATTCATGCAAGCCAACATACACAATAGTTTTGGAGGCCTGATTATACCTTTTAGAAGGGCGCTATCACATAAGACATACACTTATCTATGTGAATTACCCGAAGTAGCTTTACGTGATGAGGAAGTTAGAAGTATAGAAAATGGGGTGACCCCATTTTTAGAAGCAAAGATTGCAGCTATGGAAAAAAAGTTGGAGAAACTATCAGAAAATTTAGTACATGAGATGCGCACATGAATTTGGTGCATAGATTGTGAAGTGGAAGGTTACACAAAGGATAATTGTTCCCACAGATATGTGTGCTCATTACTATTAGATTGTGAGATATGACATTTAAACCATGATGTTAGCCACTTCCCATTACTATAATGCATGATAAGGAAAAATGTTTCAAGCTACTATAAAATTTACAGGTCCATGACTCATGACACAGAAGATTTCTGGCTGATTGGTCAGATCCACGATTCTATAGATATTGGTGTACAATAGACAGGAGTTTCAAATAACTCTAAAGGAAAGAATGAGTATCAGGATCGAGATCACAGTCAGGCATGCTATGATCAAAATAAAGGGCATTTTCAAGGTGGTCGTGGCAGAGGTCGAGGATACCATGGTGGATTTGGAGGACAATGTCGTGGTGGTGGAAGAAGAGAGTTACATCATGGGACATGTTATACATGAAGATCTCTTGACCAATACAAGCATGAATGTCCTCATAATGTTAAATGTTATTTCTATGGAGATAATCATAGTTATGAGGAATGTGTAAACTTGTATGAGCATCTTAGAAAGCAGCATAAACAAGAAAAAAGGTGAAAGAATGGTTAGGATACAACGTGCTATGGAAAATCATTGGATGCCTAAGTTGGAAGCAGATTCTTAGGCATTGCAAGTAAATTTCATGACCCATGCTGAGGTGGCACATGCTAGAGAAGCATTACAACAAAATCCTACCATCACTAAGGAGGAGGTTCTACATGCATTGTACCCAGATACCACCCATCGAAGGATGTTAACCAGAAACCATGGAAGTACTCAGGATTCTTCAAGGTGAATTACGGTATTTAAAGGAGTAATCATGAAATATGGAGCAAATGAAAGCATCGAGAGATGGTCCAAACTGATATACATGACTTAAGAGAATTATGTAAGTTATTTCACTAGGAGAATATCATTCCACTATTAGGTAATTGGTTAAAATTAAAAACTCGTGTGTAAATCCGAGACTAGATGGTAGATCCTACATGCGAATTTTCCCCCTCATAGCCTAGATTATGACAAGGAAATCACTCTGAATGTTGTTTTGGATGAGTGGCTATTGAGTAATATATTGATTGATACAGGAGTGGAAGTCAATGTTCTTACCTTAGATGCATGGGTAAAAATGGGGAGGCCCCCATTATAGCCATTCTCTAATGTATTGTTCATGGCTAATCAGACTAAGGCAACTCCCATCAGATTTTTAAAAGATGCATCCATTACCATACAAGGAGCCAAGTTCACTAGAGATTTTGAGGTTCTAGTCTTTGGTAGAGTCGAGATAGCTTCCACACTCTATTATGACATCCTTGGTGCTCTGAAAATAATTTTTATCTTCAGTTCAATAAGGGTTATATCGGCTTTAAAAGCAAGGAAGAAAGAGTTATTATCCCTTTACAGATGGAAAATCTACACCCTATGTTGAGCCTTTAAGTGAAGAAGATCTGAATAGAATTTATGTCTGTGACATCTGTGATCCATAGGTGCTTGAGCCATGTAAAGAAGGAATCCTTTAGTGGGAGGATGCACAATCTATCAGTGATACTACAAGTGTTGCTTGTGATAATTGGGCTCATAGCACTTATGAGTTAGTAGGGTGCGAAGTAAAGAGCATATTTCCTAAGGGTAGAAAACCATGTTATGTCAGGAGAATAGGTAACAACTCGGTACCTTGTTACACTAGAGAAGGAGATCCTATGGTGTTCCTATGCGCTATGGAGGAATAATGGATAGACCCACTAGAAATAAGGAATATGCTAGCATATAAACTACATGGGACAGCACATCCCTGATGGGTGGTCCACAAGGATAATCTTATAGGATGGAATGAAATTAGGCTTGCTCTTGCCTTCGGGTTCTACATGAGAAATGTGCCTACTAAAATATTTACTTATCATGGTAGTCAACCTATTCAACACCACGTTCGAAGTGTGAGTGACTCTAGATAGAGGGGCAGGAAGCTTTACCACCTTCACTCTAGGTACACAATTTTTATTTCACTTTATAGGGTTGTGCACGTGCTTGGTATGTCTATGCAGAAATCCATAGAGAGACTAGAAATTGGTAGGATTTAATTATAGGAATGGCCCATACATTTGACTTCTTCTCTAACTAGCCTATGATGGAAGAATCCTTAAAATTCATAAAGTGCTTAACTATGGGGCATAGTGCCAAGTCCGAAGAACTCCTTCAAGATTTATTGGATGAAGGAAACTCAGGAGTGCATCTTGTTGAAGAGATAGATGTTGATGCCACACTACTTCAACACGCTTGCCTTGAAAAATAAAAAGGTAAAATGGTCTACTTAGTGGATGACGAAGAAGTAGAAGATCTAGATATAAACCATTCAACAGGTAGGCGTGAGGTGTTAGACAAAAAGATAGATAAGACCACATGTGCCTATCATGAACCTATGAAGACAAAGAAGGTGAATATTGGATCAGATGTTGAGCCTAAGGAAGCCATAATTGGAGACTATTGGTCAAACTCTAAAGTGGAAAAAATTATAGAGCTACTATGGGATTATCAAGACTTATTCCCTCGAGGGTACCATGAACTTAAAGGCATGCATGAATCATTAGGGGAGATGAGGATAAAGCTTAAGGAGGGTGCACACCCAATTAGAAAGAGACCCTATAGGATGAACCCCAACTTGCACGAAAAGGTCAAAGAAGAGATTGACAAAATGTTGAAGTCTGGGATTATCAAGTCCCTCAACGAGTCAGAATGGGTTAGTCTGATGGTGATTAGTATCAAGAAGGATGGATGGATTAGGATCTATGTAGAATACATGGAGCTGAATGCTGCATGTGTTATTGATCCCTTTCCTAGGCCATTCATTGAGGAAATACTAGAAGGTGTTGTAGGGTGTGAAATTTATTCGTTTACAGATGGGTTCTCAGGGTATCATCAGGTTAGGATAGCCAAGGAGGATCAGGAAAAGAACACTTTTACTCGAATGGGGTATCTTTGCCTACATTACTATCCCTTTTGGTCTGAAAAATGTTCCCGCTCTATTTTCATGCATAGTTGTTCAAGCATTCAAAGACTTTATTCACAACTTCTTACAGGTTTATTTAGATGATTAGACGATATATGGACTATTTAAGGATCATTGTGACCATCTATGATTAATGTTTGAAAGATGTAGATAGTTGAGTATCTCTTTGAACATCAATAAGTGCATATTTTCTAGACCATTTAGGACACTTTGTTAGGACACATAATCTGCAAGGAAGTTTTGTTAATTGATTCGACTAAGGTTGTAGTCATTATAGGCTTAAAAGAGCCAACTAGTCAGAGTGTGGTGCATGGATTTTGGTTCATACAGATATTATAGGAATTTTATTAAAGGATATGCCAAAGTTTCTGCACCATTAGAGGAGTTACTGAGAGGGAAAGGTACGTTCTACTAAGGAGAACCGCAGAGTGTGCATTCAAGAAATTAAAGGAGAAAATTACCACCACACCTATTTTGTGTTTTCCTTCATGGGACAAAAAATTTCATGTACATGTGGACGCCTTTGACATGACCATTAGTGTTGGGCCCCTGGAATATTGACCAAGTATAAAGGTGCATGGGCACGCGGGATCCCAGTTACTGGATGGCATGCAAGGCACAAGCATGCAAGAGAAAGGCTTAAGGAATAAAATAGCGCACGTGATGCACGAAAGGAGGTTAGAGACTTAGCCAATTTGAGCACCTAAGGTAGAACACATGAAAAGAATGATCGGTTACACGTGGATAAGATGCCAGCCTGACAACAGGTTGGCCCAGGAAAGAGCATGCCCCAGATGGAATATTCTAGAAGATCATCATGAGATGGAATGGAGCTCAGGCCTGAAGGAACATTCTCACATGGAGGACCACATTCGACACCCGCGATGGTTTTGAGGATGTAGCGAGGAAATTTTGAAGCCCAAGAAAGTGATAAATACAAGTGCCTACCGCGAGAAAAGATATACATAGAAAAAGAGAGATATACACACAAAAGAAGGATGTATCATCTAGATATACATAGGGGATAGTGGGTTAGAGAGTAAAAGAAGCTCTACAGAAATGTTGCGAGTAGATATTCTGGTTTAGGAAAGGATGTACTGAGCATGGGGTTATTATTTTTCTTTTTTGCTAGCTTAGCTAAATATGTCCAGTGATGCACATGACTACGATTTGCACTCTATGACACTCTATAATGAGTCAATCAATATATTGAGGTTCCCTATTGTAAATAGATATGAATATCAATGGGTTTAATATATAGTTCGTTCATATGAGTTCTCTTTCCTTTCATGATATGAATGAATGGTTATACCTTTCTTCCTGTTATAGTATATATTCTAGAATCTATTAAAGCACTCAGTCTTAGGTGACTGCAAGGATCTGAAGGTCATTCTGAGCCCTATGGTTCTTGTATGTCTCAACATATTTCCTAAATACTCTTACAAAGAATCATAGATAATGCTTCCCACTAAGCTCACATGAAAGAGAGACTCGCACTTGTGTGTGCCTTAGGTGAGTGCTTAGCCTTCTGGGTGATAGGCCGGCGCATGAGGTTCATCCTTTTGTGATAGGAGTAAAAATGACTACATCTTGGTTCTATTGCTGAGACCTCTTTTTAAAGTTGTAGTGGGATATATCATGCATTATGATCTCTGTGGTAAAGATTAATGACGGATCGTTAACATTGGAAAATGTTGAATATTGGTTTAAGAGCATGAAGGATTAATTTCCTCGAGAGATTCGGCATTGGACCTGAGTTTAATACACGTAGATGGGTAGAAGAGAACCTCTACTATGATCTATATGAGACATTCTTCTACGCTTCCCAATAGAGTTATATGGATGGCTTTCAGCCTATGCATCTAGATCAAGTTGGCATTATGGATCATGGATATGGACTGAAGAAGAATACTAGAGGTTATAGGATGTAGATCTGATGTGGACCCATGTTGTAGATCATTTGTGGAGAGGAGTACTAGCTAGATACACTCTGGAATACACCATTTCTACGTATTCTTTCTTAGAGGTTACTGAGTTTGAATTTATGTGAGAACCTAGAGGAACATTTCTACATGCTATTCCTCTAGCTATGAAGATATTGATGGTTACCATGAGTTTAGAGGCACTCCCAATGGTTGACTAAACCATTCTAAGTGTTGGGTAAGGAAGCTCAGGTGGAGGAAGATGGCAGATGATATGAAAAATAAGGAGAGGGAAGAAATACGACTCAAGTATAGCAAAGCACATGAGAGAGAGATTTCTAGATGATGTGAGGCTACTAGTGTGATGGATTTATGGAGACAAATGTTACGGGAAGGAGTTGAGGTTCACGTAGAGGACATGGAACCTGAGTAATCTGTGCTACCCCATCTTGGCAAGCGCATAAGGGAGACCCCTTTGGCTTCTAGTGAGAGCTCATCACATGGAGAAAGGAGAGTCATTGGCACATATCTAAACCCACCCAATAACTGATCCTTGGCGCTTGGTTTTCCCAAACCAGGAAGAATAATCGATCTAGTTGAAACTAGTGGAAGAGATAGAGTCGTGCCTAAGAGATATAAGTTTTCATTTCCTTCTTCTATGCCTATACATATTCTAGTATTCAGAGGAGTTTTTGGACAAGGGTCAAGTGTGCAAGCTTTCTGTCTCGCATCAGAGAGTGGTGTGGGACAAAGTAGTGGTAGCAGGGTGCTATCACGCACTACCATCAGTGCACAATTCGGTGGGACCATGGGAGAGCTTGATGTTTCATGTAGAATGTTTCCGTTCTTAGAATAGAGTTGCTTCTATCTTTTCATTCTCTTGAGAAACAGATAAGGGTTAGGGCTAGGAGGAATACCTGTTGAGTGTTGGGAGGGTGTGCACGTACCGTAGAGAGAGATCAGATCGATTGTGAAGAACTCTTTTTGTCTGGGAAGGACTACCTGTGAATAAGAATGCAAGACCACCAGATTATAGTTAGACAATAAATGAGGGAACTGCCTTGGGCCTAGGAAATATTAGACTTCCTTTTGAAGGTGGTCAGTTCCCCTTTCAATACAAATTAACACAAATGATAACAAAGAAGTTATTGTGAAATTATGATTTAGTTACCTCATTAAAAAGTAATAGAGGAAAGGCTGGTTTTGGTTTGAGTCACAGAAGGATCGATGCGGTCATCGTATAACCGATCATGTTATAACACCGGTACCAGTTGCTGATAACCGATATCGGTAGGGGCAGTGATTTAGGGGCTTTCAATGAAGGTTGGCTGTAAGGCGGTTATGGTGTTTATAAGGTTGGTAAATGATCAGGGGTAGGCAATAGGGTGATGGAGAAGACTCAGAGAGTGTGGGAGCTATTCTTGGGGCAATGCAAGGGTAGAGGAATGAAAGTTAGATGTAGGGTGCTATCGGGTAGTAGATCTAGGAGTGAGCTTATAATTACTATGAATCAGAAGTTCAAGAAATGGTATTTAAAAATGTACAAGACACTACTTACTAGTTCCTGATGAAGGTACAGCTCTAAGGACTTTGATGACGAAGACAAGGCTCAGGTGGGATGATTCGACGATCAAAAGTGAGCTTATCTTCTCTCCCAATGATTGGATGAGTGTCACTATGCTCTGGTTACTCAGTTGCAGTCTTGGGCTCGATGTCCTTCTCTACAAACTTCTCTTTCCTTCACTTGTCTCTGTCTTGCCAAGTGAATTCTGGATCTTTCAAATGAATTCCGATCCCTTGTTTTTGGTTGGGGAAGGTCATTTACAGGGAACCGATGGTGGTTACGTAACCAATGGCGGTTGAGTAGGAACCGATGTCGGTTAAGTCAAAGTGGGCTATTTTTAGTAAAATAGCCAACTTTCCCTCCTTTTCTCCCGAGGGATTAGTTGTGGGCTTGCTCAAGTCATTATTAGGTTGGTTTTTTGGTGTGGTGAGGAGTAATTAGTCATGGGTGTGGATGTAGACCAAGTTATAGGTCTTAATTAGGTTAGTTTAGGGTTAAGGCTAGGTCATGATGAGGTGGTGAAATGAGGTGGTAGGTTTGGAGATGTGGATTTATTAATTATAAGGTAATTAATAAATAATTGTTTAAGGTTTAGGTGGTGAAGTTAGGTTGAGAAATGAGATGCAGGGCACAGGTGTTGTAAGACACAAATTTGGTGTCTACATTAGCCCCTTGTTATCGTGTAGCTTGTTTTGTGAAGATACACTGACAATAATAAGAAGTGGTTACTCTCGTTGAGGGTATAGGTAATCCCCCTCAAATCTATCACAGATTTAGGTGACGTGAAATCAGGGATAGGGTTGATAAAGGGTGAATGGTGTTGAGATGATGGTAAGATGGTGGGGTAAGTTCAAGGAAGCAGACGCACGTTGAAATGTAGTAGTGCGACCAGGGTACATGATTTGAAGAGAAAACAAGCAATTCATAGGCAAAGGTCGATAGTTTATCCAAACAAGGTTGATATAATCCTAGTATCCAAGGCATAGGAAGTAGCTCCAGGGGATATAACGGGTAAGGTACAGAACGTTTAGGCATGTTCGGCAGTACCAAATGGTTGGTTTGGTTGAGATAAACGTCACGGTCTTGGTCTAGGCAAAGTTGGTTGATTGATCAAGTCAAGTATCCTAATCATGCTAAAAACACGAACAGGTGAGCGCGATTGAACAAAAAACTACATGTTAGGTGGATAAAATTGTAATTTATGGGTCTTGGTCGAGGTACTTAATTGGTGCGGCCTTGGGTCGGGCCGATTGAGTGGTGAGGGCCTTGGGTCGGGCCTGATTGGTTGGGTGCGGCCTTGAGTCGGGCCGATTGATTAGTTATGGTGGGCTTGGGTCAGGGCCTAGTTGGTTGGTTGCGGCCTTGGGTCTGGCCTGGTTGGTTGGTTGCAGCCGTTGGTCAGGCCTGATTGGTTGGTTGTGGCCTTGGGTGGGTCAGCCGGATTGGTTGGTTGGTTGCGGGCTTGGGTCGGGCCTGGTTGGTTGGTTGCGGCCTTGGGTCGAGCCTGATTGGTTGGTTGCACCGTTGGTCGGGCCAAATGGTTGGTTGCGGCCTTAGGTCGGGCCTAATTGGTTGGTGGCGGCCTTGGGTTGGGCCAAATGGTTGATTGTGGCGTTGGGTCGGGCCGATTGGTTGGTTGCGGCCTTGGGTCGGGCCGATTGAAGTTAAAATAAGGCTAGTCAGCAAAGCCGGGGTAGGTGATGCGGGAAAAAGTGGAGATTGGTGGATAAGGGTGGGAGTTAGGTTAAGGAAGTAGGTAACCGATATCGGTTATGTGTGACCGATATCGGTTACAAGACCGATACCAGTATTCTAGGGCACGAAATAACCGGTATCGGTTATAGGTCAAAACCTATAAAAAGAAAAATACGGCATGTCATTGTCACTTTGTGAATTTGAGCACCCAATTTTATCTTGTCTGAGGTGTGAAGTGATTGTGTTAAGTTCGTGGGCTGAGTTGGCACTAGTGGAGTGGAGGAGTGAGTTATTGGTAGGCCCCAGTGATCAGGAGGTAGAGTTTGATTGGTGGAGGACCCTGCGGAGGAGATTTGGAGCCATGGCACAGCCCGGAGGAGCAGGAGGTGCTGGAGGAGCTGGACCACTACCACCTATCCCACCACGATGACGTGTAGTCATACCGGTAGGCTCTGAACCCCTACTTATGTGAAGTTAATGAATTTAACTAGGATGTGGGTTTTGGGGTAGGAATCCAAAAGTTAATAAAATAATGAAGAAATGAAGGTAAATTGTAAAATGGAGTGGGTAGGTATGTTAGGTAGGCCAAAATGGCAGGGTGGGTAAGTTTTTAGGTCTTTCTTGTGGGTAAATGGGTAGAAATAGGTAAAAGGGGTTTTGGGGGCCATTTTGGGTTCGGCTCCGGAATTTGACAGTGACCGATGTCGGTCACTAGGCAGCGCACCGCATCGGTCACAAAATAGTCTATACAAATTGCCATGTCTATAGACCGGCATCGGTCATATGTCGAATGGCGTTGTACGCATACAATGTGATTTGGGGACCGATGGTGGTTGAGGGTGACCGGTACTGGTCATCATGGGTAGGAGTTAGGGTTGTGAAATTTGTGGTGTTTGTTTATTGTAGGCGGTAGGATAGAGTTTTGTTTTTGGGGGTGAAGGGGGAGGAGGTAGAGTTGATAGGAAAGGTGATTGGGGTGGGGGGAATTGGGTTGTTGGGGCCGGGTCGGGTAGGATAGATTATGTGTTGTGTATGAAGTAGGAGGTGTTAAATTGGCAGGGGTATGGTTAGATGGCTAGAGTGGACCTGGGGTGGTTGGTAGGGTGTGAGATAATTAAAGGGGATATCGTAGATGTATAAGGTAAGATAAGTGGGTGTAGATGTGTGTATAGAGTCGGGTTGTGGTTGAGTGGGTGAATGGGTATAGATGGTTAAGGTAGTTTTTTTGTAAAGGGTAGGCCTGATGGAGTGGGTTATTTTTATAGCACGCCAAGAAATGACAATGACAAAGATCGATGCCACCTCTATTGGGATGGATGTGGCCACATGTGACTACAATGCAAGCAGGTGGGCCACATGCGAGAGGTTGGACTCGGCAGAGTCCAGAGGTATAGGGTTGTGGATAGGGACCACAGCCTGATGGTTGCCCTCATCGAGAGATGGGATCCGGCAACCAATGTCTTCCATCTCCCTACTGGAGAGATGACTATCACATTAGAGGATGTGTATCGCATCCTGAGACTACTAATCATAGGTGAGGTAGTGTTCTAGGTGGATGCAGAGACAGCGATGGACAACATCCTATAGGTATTCGGGGATGCAGCCCCATTGATTACATATCATAGCGTGAGCATTGGCTACGACGATATGTATCACGCACACCGATAGGAGACACGGCTTGCCATGTTGATGATGATTGGTATCACTTGCTTCACCCTCCGGACTCACAGGGAGGCCGCTTCCCATGGGCTTTGATGGGAGTATTACATGAGATGGTGGAGGAGCATACCTGTTATGCCTAGGCACCAGTGTATCTGGTGCAACTATATAGAGAGCTCTGGGGTTATCACCGTATGAGGTGATTTGGTATATGTTCGACATTTTTGTTACACTGCTGGGCCTATGAGCATATCATCTGTATATGACCAGTAGGGTTGCCCCAGCAGCCAGGGCCACAGGTAGTTTACAGATATGGATTTTAGAGGTGGTTGGGGGTCGTGGGCCGGCCACAGCGGTGATGCAAAGGATGAGATGAGATGGCATTTATCGGCATATGTTAGAGGGCTTGACCACACTCGATATTATATGGAGGCCCTACAGAGGCCATCAGCCCCGAGGAGGAGCCCGAGCACAGCTGCGCTGGATCCAGTACATCTTCTGGATAGCTGGACGGAGACCCGGGAGTATGAGCGGATACCCCTAGAGAGGGTACGACGTCAGTTGGGCTTACGACAGGATGAGCCACCCCTTCTCACAGATCGAGGGAGGATGTAGAGGCACCATTTGCCTCGCACCGCAACCATTTGACCTAGTCCTGGATATAGTGGATGATGCCGAAGTGATAGGTGCATTTTTGGTGTGGTGGGCAGGGTAGAGGGCAACCATGAGAGCACCGCCCACAAACCAGATTTGGTGGTGTGATAGCGGAGAGGGACCGTCTCTTGGGCAGGTGCAGCTATTACAGGGCAAATCACACTACACACAGCATAGATTGGGGTGCTACAAGGGCGTTAGCATGCATGCTGTATAGGCACAAGCACAACTGCAAGCACCGATATAGCCACAGCACCGCCTCAGCATAGGCGTAGGTACATGTGCACCGCCACAGCACATGTGCACATGGTGTACCCCAACAGTCGAGGCCACTTCTATTAGGAGTCAGGGGACCAACCCAACCAGCCATGGTGGCACGGGCTTACTATATGGAGGTAATAGTAGAGGCCCGGTATTATCGGGACATGCTAGATGGTACCGGGGCCGACTATCAGCCATATGCAGCACACAGAGCTGAGACATCTTGGAGTCACAGTCACAGGGGGCGCATGCAGCCATACCGGTGGCTCCGTGATGGGTAGGAGGCGAGAGAGCCAGCACAGGGCCGGGGGGACAGGGGCAGAGGGTGGTGGAGAGAGCTGAGACATCCTAGGAGAATATATGGGTTTTTGTTATTGGATATGAACATTGGTCCGTGAACCGAGTATATATATAGAGGCTCGCGTGCCCACATAGGATTTATTTATTCATTTTTGTTGTATATACCACCATGCGAGTGAGTACATTTTATATAGTTTGATACCTGCCTCGCGAGCCGAGTATATTTTTGACATGAGAGACCGGCCTGTGAGCCGAGTCAATATTTTGATAGAGACAAGCGGCTTGCATGCCAGCTTTGTATTTTTAGATCACAGAGGCCCCATACAGGCGGTTTGTATATTTTGACATTGAGTTGATGATGATATATATATATATATGAGTTTGATCCACATGGTGTGTAAATTTTTTTTGATTTGATGCATATATTAGAATGTCTCATGTGTTTTGTCGATGGTATTGAAATTTAATGTATATAGATGATGTTGATGAAATTTTGATGATATGTATATGTGTTGATGGTATTCTGATGATAAATATTGATAACGATGTCGTTATGTAGGGAAAAGAGGTGGGCGCCACCAAAAATTTGCAAAAAACAAAGAAAAGGCCTAGGTTTAAGCAAAAGGAGACATGTGACCGATATCGGTTAGCTAACCGATGTCGGTAGCTATATGACCGATACCGGTTAGGTAACCGATATCGGTTATGCCAAAATGAGTTTTTCTAAAAATAGAAAAGCTTGGGAGGAAACTTAAGTTCATATTTTTAGAGTCATGCAACAAGTTAAATACGAGAATGCGACGTTGTTGACGACTTATACAGGTAATTGCATGGGAGAATTGAGTGATAAGGAGGAAAGAGACAGGTAAAGTGATTGTGGGCTGAGATTAAGAAGGTAGAAAGGTAAGTTATATTGAAGAGGGTGGTGAACATGGATGAACAAGGAGAAGCATCCAGTGGGAAGAGACGAGAGGGAAGACAGGTTCCACCTCAAGCTGTTGCATCCCAAGAGGTAAAATTTTTGGTTTGGAATTCAACTCTTGCATGTTTTATGAATAGGATGAGAGAAGGTAAGTGGGTAGAGATGAAAAATAAAAGGTGATAGGCAAGGGTTTGGGATGGGGTGAGTGTTATGGGGTAGGTAAGCAGGGGTTTTGGGTATGTTTGTAGGTACAGAGAGGGGTAAACGAGTAAATAATTATCGTAGGTGCTGTTTTTAAGCAGGCTGTATAGAATTGACAGTGACCGATATCGTTTAGAGATAACCGGTATCGGTTATCTATAACCGATATTAGTTACTGTATGTAATTCCAGAATGTGATAAAAAACACTTGGGGATTTGATTTATTGAATTGTTGTTTGTTGATTTGATGTATGCAGGCAGAGGCAGGGTTGAGGATGAATGATAGGGTGCCAGCTTTGTTGTCACGAGTCCGAGCGGATGTAACACCAGCTGAGTGGGCATTGATAAACCGTGTGGGGTTAAGTGGAATCCACTATTATTCATGAATCATATGTAATCATGCTATGTTGTAGGCATTGATTGAGAGATGGAATCTAGAAAAGAATACCTTCTATCTGCCAACAGGGGAGATGACAGTGATGTTGGAAGATGTGTTTTGAATTTTGAGGCTCCCAATTACAGGAAGACCAATGTATCGTGAGGGGGCCTAACGCGGTGTAGGGAGCGATAACAATGATATTTTGTCCACCGCACGAGAATTGACACGGTGAGGTTTGACATTCACTTATGGTATAATGTTTGTAGGACACCCTGAGGCAACAAGGTTGGCAGTGGTATTAATGATAGCGTTGGGGTATTATGCATTACCAAGGGTGGATGGGGGAAGATTTCCAAAAGCATTGATGTGTATTATTTGGGAAATGATAGAAAGGAGCGTGACTTTTGCATGGGCACCCGCATATCTGGCGGAGCTATACAGGGGTTTATGGGCCTGCAGGTGAAATCACAGGACTACACTGGATTGTGCGTACTTATTACATTGTTGGGCCTATGAGCACATTGTTTGTGTGCGACCAATAGGCTGACCCATCCAGTCAGGAGAGACAGGAGTGCAGAGGTTGGGATTCAGGTGATGGGTCAGACAGAGCAAGAGGTGAGATTTGAGGCCGTGACATATGATGTCGAGTATTATAGGTAGATGTGGGAGATGGTGATGATTACGGATATCTGTTGGAGGCCTTACGGGAACTATATGGTGATGGAGAACATAGCTAAGGATTTGAGGGGTGTAGAGTGATTAAGGTGGATCGCGGGACACAGGCCAGGTGAGTATGAGAGGATTCCTCTAGATTGCGTGTGGTGACAATTTGGATTTGTTCAGGATATACCCATGGCTTATAGACCATACATGAGGATCGACGCTGAGGCATCATTCTCACCTCCTCGCCGACACCTCCGAAGGACCGAAGAAGAAACAAAATTGATCGCAGGGTAATGGATGTAGGAGTGACAGAGGCTTATAGATTATGGTGGGTAGTAGAGCTGCGAGGTTCATGTGAGAGGGCCGATCATCCTGACATAGCTGTGATTACAGTGGAAAGAGATCACCTACAGGGTTTAGTTCACCAGCTTCAAACGTAGGTGAATGAGACAACGAGATTGTTAGCGGTTGCGCAGTCACGAGTGGAGAGACTAGAGGTGAGATTCCTCCATGCGAGAGGGCGTATTCATATGTTACAGGAGAGATTGGCAGATCAGTGGGAGGAACCAATAGCAGTGGCACCTTTGAGGATGGAGAGGCCAGGTGAGCGGTGTCAATGATCACAATCATCACCTGGTTCGGGATGAGGCGCAAGGGTCTAAGTGAATTTCATAGGGGTAGAAGAATAAATAAGGATTCCGACTGCGTGCGTCGATAATAGAGAAGATGTATTTGTTTAACATCTAAATAAAACAGAATATGTATGTTGATTTGAGTTATGATAATAATAATAATTTTTGTGTTTTGAATGTTTTTAATTGATAAAGGACCAAGGTGAGTGTTATCAATATAAATATGTGAAATCATTTATATTTTAACAACACATGATAGGTTATGGTAGGGGATGGTTGAGCTAACCTTCGGAGACCCCATGTCTCCTAAGTGTTGCCTACATAGCCCATTGCACAAAGCAAGGAGGGGCCTCAGACCGATGTAGTTCTCCCTTAGGACCAGGGAGAGGTGAATTCAGGCAATTTGGTTGTGGTTAGGCAATTTTTGGTTGGTAAAAATATTGATATTGGTACGGTAATGTTGTTGGTGTTGGTAAGGTATTGGCGGTATTGGTGTAGGTATAGGTGAAGCGAAGGTTAGCTTACCCAAGTATTAGGGAAACGTGTCCTGATTAAGGTCAACACATAATCCTAGATTCGGGTAAAAGAGGGAAAAGTGTCCCATAGTTGGAAAGAGCTGAACAAACCACGTATTATCGGAGGATGAACTTGAATCCCTAGGTACCTTGCATAGGCAAGAAGTCGATAGGTGAAAAGAGTTGTATAATCACAATATATCGGATATACGTCACATCCCTTGAGTTTTGTTGTTTTGAAGAATGGTGAGATGAGGTAGATGGTATAGCTGGGGCGCGATCGAACTTGTTATAAGGTGATTATTCTGACAAAAGAGAACCAAACCTAAATAGACAAGTCCATGACTCAAAAGTGCTTTTGAATGCTGCTTATTATTTTTTTTTATTTTTTATTTTTATTTTGAATATAGACTGATCGATGCGGGAAGTCTATATGGGATATGCATTTTGTTGTTCTTGAGCTCTTCATGAAGCTAATCAATGTGAGAAGCTTCTGATAGAGGCTGACTTTGTATAGCTGTCCTTCAAGGGAGTAGTCTATTTATAGTAGCAGATGTGGCTTTTGTGTATAGCTATCCTTCGAGGGAGCAGTCTATGTATAACTTTGAGGTCTAGATGTCCATTTGGCATGAAGCATCTAGTTTTGTAGGAAGTTTGACTCAAGAATATCCCATAATTGTATAATTGAGAACGTGTTATTTTGATACTTTTAAGTCATGGACCAGACTAAAAAGGGGAAGGAATCTTTAAGAGGAGATGATGACCAAACCATGTGAGCATGATTCTATTTTGAGATGCATGAAGCAAGGTGTATGAGGTGGTAAATGAGCTCAAGGGACGAGCGCAAGGTAGATAAGAAGTGATATAATACTAAATTCAACAGTAGAATGGTCGAAGATATAAGGCATTAAGGGTTCCAGCTCAGGTTTACCATTGAGCGAAGCTAAATGGTAAGTGCCTGATCCGTAAGTGTGAGTGATAATGTAAGGCCCAATCCAATTTGGAGCAAATTTTCCATGCTTGCTCTTTTCTAGTTTGGTTACATGTTGATTCTCTTTGAGGACAAGATCACCAATCTTAAAGGTACGCTCATGAATTCACTTATCATAAGCATGCTTGATGCACTTTTGATATATTTGAAGGTGGTCAAGAGCTGTAAGACGATGCTCGTCAAGAAGCTCCAATTGGGCTAACCGCTCTTGGCGGAAATCATCATTGGTGAGAATATCCTGGAGAGATATTCTTAGGGAGGGTATTTGTATTTCAAGAGGCAAGACATCCTCGGTACCATATACCAAAGAAAATGGTGTGGCATTAGTGGAGGTACAAATACTGGTATGGTAAGCCCAAAGGGCAAAGGGGATGTGATCAGGCCAATTTTTCCCAGAATCGTTAACGATTTTCATGAGAATTTTGGTCAGGGTTTTGTTAGAAGATTTGGCTTGACCATTTTCTTGTGGATAGTAAGGTGATGAGAAGCTAAGTTTGATACCAAATTTGTCACAAAGGTCTTGTAACAACTTATTTTTGAAAGATTTTCCATTATCTGTTATCAGGCGATGAGGAACACCAAAACGATAGATAATGTGATGGTTAATGAACTCTACAATTTTTTCTTTTTTGGTTGAAATGAGTGGAATGGCCTCCACCCATTTAGTGTAATATTCGGTTGCTGTGATTATCCAATGGTGACGTTGCGAAGAGGGTGGGTGAATCTCACTAATAAGGTCTAAACCCCATTGTGAGAAAGGCCAAAGATCTCGTGCGACCTGTAGCGGATGGCTAGGAGTATGTTGAAGGTTGGCATGTTGTTGACACATAACACAACACTTAACATATTCAGTAGTCGTTATTAAGAATAGGCCAATAATAGCCTAGGTGAAGGATCCGTTTGGCCACGGCAAGGCCACTAAAATGTCAACCACAAATTCCGTCATGGACTTGTTGGATGGTATAGGTGACCTCCATGCCGGTTAGACATCGAAGGAGGATGCCATCAAAGCCACGTTTATAGAGGAGTCCCCCCATGATGACATAACAAGAAACAATTTTAAGAAAATCATGTTTGTTGTTACTAGTAAGGTCGTGTGGGAGAACAGAGGTTGTAAGGTAGTCGTGAAATTGGTGATACTAGGTATCCTGCATGAATTAGCGAGATACATTATTTACCATACAAACATTCAGGATCGAGTACGATAGGGCAAAGAGTTGTTGGACCAAAACAAATATGTTAGAGTCGGTTGGTGAGGCAGAATTTGTGAGGCCAAGAAAGCCATGGTATCCGTAAATTTATTAGTTGAGTGGCGAATGGTTTAGATAGAATAATGAGTAAATAAGGTCAAAAGTGAGTCCACGTAATGTATGTACTTTTGAAGTTTCTAATTTTTACATTGGTATATGCCCATAACTTGATTGACTACTAGTTGAGAGTCGCTGAAAATGTTAATAGACTTTACACCTAAGTATAACGCAACCTGGAGACCCAAAACAAGGGCCTCATATTCCGCTGTATTATTAGTGTAGGGGAAATCAAGCCAGAATGAAAGAGGCATAGGTTCAGTGTCAAGAGGAATGAGAACAACACCGGCCCCTCTGCCATGCTAGCATTTGGATCCATCTAAGAAGAGGGTCATTGGATACGACTCCTCACTGAGTGAAAGAGTGGTGATGAGTTCGTCAGGGAAAGTAAAATTGGTAAATTGTTCTCCAGGTAAAGGGGCTTCGTGAGTTGGTCTACGATAGTTTGTCCTTTGACTGATTTTTGGTGTACAAACTCAAGGTCGAGGTCGGCGAGGAGCATAAGCCATCGGGCGATGCGTTGGTTTAGATGAGGTTTGGCGTACATATAATGGATGGGGTCTGCGTTGGTGATGAAAAAAGTTTTGTGATTCAGGAGGTAATGTCGGAGTTTGGTTGCCACGAATGATAGGGCTAGGCACAACTTTTCTACATGTGTATACCTAGTCTCATAATCCACAAGAGTATGACTTATGTAATAAATGGCTTGTTCTCAATGCTCAGAGTCACGATGTGCGAGCATGGCTCCTACAACATGGTCGGTGGCAGAAAGGTAAAGGTAGAAAGGAAATCATTCCGAGGTGGGATAAGCATGGGTGGTGTGAGAGATAGGCTTTAAGAGCCTCAAAGGCTTGGTGGTACTCTTCGCTCCATTGAAAGACAATGTCCTTTTAAGGAGATGATGAAAAGGTTGACATCGATCCGAGAGTTTTGAAATGAAATGCCGGATAGATTGGAGTTTTCCCCGCAAACTATGTAATTGTTTGAGGTTAGTGGGTGGGGGCATTTATAGGATAGCTTTGACTTTATTGGATCGACCTTAGCTGGATCGACCTTGATGCCACGCAAAGAGACAATAAAACCAAGGAGTTTTCCTAAAAGGACACCAAAGACACATTTCTTTGGTTGAAGACGAACACAATATTGTAACAGGTGATCGAAAATAATGGTTAAAACATCGAGATGTTCACTACGATGTTTAGATTTGCCAAGAAGATCATTGACATAATCCTCAAGGATAGTGTGCATAATGTCATGAAAAATGTAAGTCATAGCCCGCTGATAGGTTGCGCCAGCATTCTTAAGGCCAAATGGCATGACACGATAGCAGAAGGTTCCCCAAGGAGTTATGAAGGTAGTTTTATGTTGATCGGCTGGGGCTACCAAAATTTGATTGTATCCCGAGAAGCCATCCATGAGAGAAAGCATCTCATGGCATAGTGAGATCAACAAGTTGATCAATACTAGGTAGGGGGAAGTCATCCTTTGGGCAAGCGAGGTTAAGGTCCCGGAAATCCGTACATATCCAAAGTCCCCCCATTGCTTTAGTGACAGGTACGATGTTAGAAATCCATTGAGGATAGTCAATAGGTAAGATGAAGGAAACAGAAAGGAGTCGTTGAAGCTCTTCTTTGACCAAGAAATTAATGCGTGGATGTAGTTTACTAAGTTTCATTTAACTGGTTTGGAGTCGGGTTTCTGAGTAATGTTATGGACAGTGATGTCAGGATCAATTCCTGGCATGTCAGCGTAGGACCAAGTGAAAGCTTAGTTGCGTGCATGGAGGAAGGTAGTGAAGGCAGTTTGTTCTGATGCGTTAAGAGATTGTCGATGTTCACAATGTGAGAATCGTCCTCTATGTGGATGTTGATTTCTATAGTCGACTCATTCAACATGGTTTGAGTTTTAGATGGTAAGGCACGTTGAATATAAGAGTCGTCCGCACCAAGATAAGTGAGGATGGAGTTGTCATCCTAGCACTCAACAACATTAATGAAGGTGAGTTTTCTTCAATCATGTCCTGGATACGTAAGGGGAAAAGAAGATGGGTCTTCATTATCACGTTGATAAGTGAGAGGACCCGGGGAAGATAGCGTTACTGAAAAAAAAAAAAAGTTAGGAGGGATAGATTCCGGGTCTATCGACTCGGGTGACAATGGCGAGAATGGGTGATGATGGTTCGAGAAGGGTGACTTCGTTGTCTTCCGGATACAACGGATATGCGTTTCTTTGGTATAGGTGGTTCGGGAGATAATCCAAGACCACGATGATCTTTGTGTTTGCGTGTAGTCACAGGAATGATCGTATGTTGGCCTTGTTCATAAAGACCGAAACCGAAGCCCTTCCAAGCACAACACGTTAGGAAGGTGAGGGCGAAACGATGATTAGTTAGATATTAAAAATCAGATTGGAAGGGAACCACACTAAGGGGAGGTTCAGGGGTGACAGAGGATGCGTCGACACCCCCATACATTAGGTTGGTGCGGAAATTAGGTGGTCCATAGGAGATTACTTCCCCCACACGACGGTCATAGGTAGGATGCGCATGTAACTGTCCATACTCCTGTGGGGTATGGAAAGTGCTAACGTTATATAGGTGATACTCCCCCAGCGTAAGGTGTTGAAAAACATCTACCAAGGGATCTGAGGTTGGGATGTTGTCCGCTGGGAAGGAAGTGGTATTTGCGGCGGTGGTTTCATTGGTTGAATGTGTAGGTGCGGTCGAGGTGGATGGTTGAGGTGTGGTCAAAGTAGATGGTTGGGTTGGATGAATGGGTGCCTTGACTGGTACAAGCACATCATTAGGGGATATAACATATTACCGGTTTTGTAGGGGGGAGCGTCAGCTTTTACGGTGTAGGACTTCCCCTCATACTCAAATTTTATGCATCTATGTAAGGTGGAGGGAACACATCCCATAGCCCAGATCCAAGGGCGGCCTAACAACATGTTGTATTGGAATTCTCCCTCAAGGACATAGAAGAGTTCGGGTAAGGTACGTGGCCCTACACAAATGTTAAGGATCACGGTGCCTAAAGTAGAAGTAATAGCATCATTGAATGAATGCAACATGGTGGGGTTAGCACACATGCAGCTAGAAGGGATATTCATTTGTTGGAAGGCTTTGGAAGAGATGATGTTTAGGCTAGCGCCCTTGTCAATCATAACACGACGTACTCGGATGTCCCAGACGTAAGCCAAGATGAAAAGAGCAGGGGTCAGGATCTTCTGCACCAAATTCGACAATTTCATCTTCGGAGAAACTGACAGCGGCTTGCTATACAGGGACAAAAACTTGGTAGATTGTTTAGTGAGAGAAACAACGTGGTTAGGTGTTAAGATGGAGGCAATGGGCAAGGTTTCGTTAGGTAGGACCTTTATCCCTTGGAGGATCTCAATGAGAGCTTGTCGATGAGATTCAGAGGTTTGAATGAGATCATACAGTGTCATTTTTATAGGTGATTGGTGAAGCTGTTTGATCATGGTACGGTGGGAAAATCCATCAGAGATGGGGTAGGTAGGTCCACGAATAACCACTTTAGGTGGTGGTGTGATCGGGATGGCAGATAGAGAAAGAGAGGCCGTAGGTGTGCTTTCTTTAGCTTTCCCATTGTTTTTCTGCCCTCGAGTAGCAATACTAATCATGTTGATCTCGTGAACATGAGAGGAGGAAGATGGTAGGGATAAGTCATTGTCTTCGAGAGGTGGGGTTGCAATAATGATAGATCTTGGTGAGGTGGGGATAGGTGGTATAGGAGAGGGGATTGAAGCTAAAGGTTTCTCCCTTCGTAAGTTTTCTTTCTTAACCTTTCTATCCGAGAGAGGTGACTGACGAAGGATGGCTTTCAAAGCTTTGCATCCCTCTACATCATGTCCTGGTGTGCGGTGGTAAGCGCAGATTTTAGACTCATCATAACCTATAGGTCGAGGTTTAGATGGATCATAGGGTCTAAGTGGGGGTAGGTAAATGGTCGCATTCTTCACCAACATATCAAGGATCTTGGCATAAGATCCTTTGAGCAGGTCAAAGTTAGAGGAAGATGAGGCTATTGATTGGGTGGGTTTTGGTAATGGTTGGGTATGGCTGGTTCATATGGGTGGTGGTTTAGACAAGGGGTTTTGATAATTGGATTTAACTAAACGTGGATTCTTCGGTGCATAAGTCATGTTTAGCTGGTTAGATGAGGAGGCCATAGATGACGTGGTGCTATAAAACAACCACGGAGAAAGAGGAGTGACAACAAACAAATCCTTTGATGATGGAGTTTGTTTAGGGTTGATAGGTGGACAGGATACTTGGGGTGACGGTGTTGATACACCCATGGATCTCTGTATGGGTGTAGAAGGTGCAGGTCGTTTTAAAGAAAACGCAGGAGGTATGATGTATTGAGGCAAGGTGGAGGGGTGAGGTCCCAATATAGAAGGTAGGTGTGACGGCGAGGGTTTTAGTTGTGACAGAGGCATAGATTGGACTTGAGGGGATTGGGTTTGTCTCCTAGGTGGATGGACGACTTTATTTTTGGATAAATCTAACCGTTTAGGTGGGTGTGTTAGGCTAGGTATTGGTGAAGTCCCAAGCATAGGGGAAGATTTGGTTAGGTTAATAGAGGTGGATGAGTTATTTGGTAGAGATGAGAGGGGTGAAGATGAGGACATAGGAATTTTGAGCTTTTGTAAACACCTCGGGTATATGGTAGAGGTGTCTGGATCGGTCATCTGCATTTGAGTAGAGCATGGTGTACTCAAACACTCCCATAGGACTCGCCTATCTTCTAAGGGATGACAATCTTCATGTGTGAAGAAGAAATTTTGTATGGAAGATAGGTGGGTTGTGATTCCGGTCCACTGTGGGTGTGATACAGGGGGTAAATGAGGCACTGTATCAATGGGTGTTAAGAGGTCAATCGGTCACTGAAAAGATTTAGGTGATGAAGAACTAATAGGTAGGAGAGCATGTTTGAAGGGATCCGTCATGATTAAGGAGTTTGGTGATGTCGGTTTGGGAGGTTTCTCTTCTAAGGATGACAGAAACAGTGGCGAGCCTTCTTCTTTTACAACAAGAGTGACGGAAGGAGATGTTTGGGAAATAGATAAGTTAGATAACATCCGCTCACAATCTTGCAGGGATGTGGTGTAAGAAGACTCATTCATGAGAAGAGAACTCTGGGTGGTTAATTCCTTTATGGGTAAAGGAATGGCAAGGTTATCATCTTGTCTTGATGGTGGTGAAGCGGGTGTGGATCCCTGCGTTAGTGACGAGGCTTGATTCAGAATTTCCTCAATAGAAGCTTTTGGTTGGGAGTCGAAAACTGCATGGATTTCATGAACACTCTCCTCGGCTAAGATATCTTGGTTTATGTTACTATTAGATGAGTGGTTTGGGAATGGTTTGTTGAAGATTTTCAAATTTCGGTTAGCAGGGGCATTAGGATTATCGAGGGTTATATCCCCTGCATCAACCATTTCCTGCACTATGTTTTTCAACATCTTGCAGTTTTTGTGACTGTGTCCCTTCATGTGGTGGAAGTTATAGAAGTCATTTTATTTGTACCAAGAAGGTATAGCATGGGTGGAATCAAACCCGGAATGAGGTTTAACAGGAGGCAAGGTGATAGCTCCTGCTTTGAGCAATTTTTCCAAGATCACACCATAAGTTTCTCCCAAGGGAGTGTAATTGATGGGCTCGGCTTTATACTTATAGGTGGTTTTTGGGGGTACTAGATGATGCTTGGGATTTGACCATCACCGTGTGTACAACTCCTTTTGATTTCAAAGCAGTCGATGCATGAGAATTGGTGGTGTTGGGTTTGTTGGTGGAGTCTTGGGTTTGGAAATTGGGGTTTTTGTTGTGCAACCTCAATTTCTCCTCCTCTAAGGCTCAAATTTCTAGTTTTCGAGCCATAGTGAAGGCCTCATCAAAGGCAAGAAAGTTTGAATTTAGAGGGTGGGAGAAATGTGCTTAGACAAGCCCGTGTAAAGAATTTGATGAGTTCAACCTGAGGTAAGGCATAAGTAAGTTGGTTAATGAGGCCCCGCCATCATCCAACGAAATCTTTGATAGATTCGTCTTTAAATTGTCGGATGGCATAGAGGTTGGTGATGGATACTTTCTTGGCAATATTGATGGAGAAATGATCCAAGAAAGATTGGGCTAATTGGTTAAAGGAGAAGATTGAGTGCTGGGTTAAAGCACTGTACCACTCCAAGGCGGGTCCTGATAAGGACATGGGGAAGGTACAGAGTAGTAAGGCATCGTCATGGGCAATCAGGTAGCAGGCATGTCTAAATGATCGCAAGTGTTATTGAGGGTCCTCCTTACTATTAAAGCGAGTGAATTTCGGTAATTCCCATTGAGGAGGATATGAATGAAGGGGGACAGAAGGATGAATAGGCTCCTGACAAACTTTCTCATATGTCAGGGTGTTACGGCTTCCTGAAATAGAAGCCTCAAGATTTTGCATCTTTTCCATCATCTGTTTAATTAGATCATTGGTTGGGTTAAATGATGGTGCCGTTGTTGTAAATGGAGGAGGATAAAAGCCACTACTAGACAAAGGTGGGGTTAAATATTGATAAGGTATTGATGAAAAATGTGTTGAGGCGATTGAATAAGGGTGTCCTATATAAGATGTTGAGGTCACCGGATAAGTTTTGGAAATGAAAAGGTGGGCTGAGCTTCAGAAGGAAAGCTCGTGTGGATAGGTGGCAGAGAGCAAGTTATGAAAGGGGTAGTGGATGGTAGTGATATGTGGGGCCCTAGATTAACCAAAGAAAAGCCAATCGGTGCAGTATGAACCCCCGAAGCCTCTAAGTTGGGAGATGGGGCTAAGGATGAAGAAGGTAAGGCGGAGTTATTAGGTGGGGAAGGAGCTAAGTGAGCAGCTATACTAATGGGCATACATCGAGAAGTCGACCGTGGGTGTACGGTCAGGGGTATGAGACAAATAATACTGTACGGCACTAGGATTAGCATCCAAAAATTTGGCAAATTCCTTATCTCCTATAGGGATCTTGGGAACATCACTGGTGTCCGTAGGATTCCCCATAGGATGTGAAGGGGGTGATTCAGGCAAAGGCACGGAACATGCATGTGAAACCATGGCTGCGGCTTGTTTCCGAGTGATAACAACCATGGACAAGAGTACACAGCAGGGATTCAATCTATCAGGAACAGAAATAGCAACAAAATGTTGGAATTGGTAGGTTGCTGGTTTGTTGGGAACTGTGAAAGATAGTAACCGATATCGGTCTGATAACCAATGTCGGTCGATCAGACTGTATGGCGTCGGTCAGTTAACCGATGTCGGTAGAATAGGACCGGTGTCGGTCACTGTGAAAGCAAAGAGAAGATGTAAGAAGCTACTGATTTGGGGTTAACAATGCTTAGTATACCCACCAAACTGTTCTGAAGTGATCACTGATACAGGGTATGATAGAGAAACATAACTAAAAAACAAGCAAGATGCACAAGAAAATTAAGAGACTAACCCTAGGATTAGTTTTAATTATTGTGGGCTTATGCCTTAGACACAAGATGATGTCAATCCTAAACAAAATACCTAAGGGAGATGTCAAGTTTGTTTTGGCTTATAAGGTTACCTCAATCGGGTGGAGGAATACCGCGGAAAAAGGGGGATGTTTGAGCTATTGTGTTGATTATGATGTGATTTGGTATGTGTTGTGCAGTGAAAGTAAGATTAATTTCTTATCAATACCGTGGATATCACCCCCACGTGTATGACCTGTTACTTAATCTACGTTCACTAGAATTAAAAACAACAAGCAAGAATGTGATGCACGTGTTTTAAACCCAAATTGAAAATGATATTCGATGAAGCAAAGAAGATGAATTTCACTAATGCAAAGATGAGGAAGAAAGACAAATTCTTTTACCAAAATGACAAAATATCTTGTGAATATTTAGAAGAAGAAAATAACAAGTATGCTCCTTATATGAAAGCAAGCAAGAATGAAAGAAACCCGAGAAAGGGTCCCACCGGGCGTGCCAAAATGTTTCGCGTAGAATGTTTCCGTTCTTAGAATAGAGTTGCTTCTATCTTTTCATTCTCTTGAGAAATAGATAAGGGTTAGGGCTAGGAGGAATACCTGTTGAGTGTTGGGAGGGTGTGTGCGTACCGTAGAGAGAGATCAGATTGATTGCGAAGAACTCCTTTTTGTCTGGGAAGGACTACCTGTGAATAAGAATGCAAGACCACCAGATTATAGTTAGACAATAAATGAGGGAATTGCCTTGGGCCCAGGAAATATTAGACTTCCTTTCAAAGGTGGTCAGTTCCCCTTTCAATATGAATTAACACAAATGATAACAAAGAAGTTATTGCGAAATTACGATTTAGTTACCTCGTTAAAAAGCAATAGAGGAAAGGCTGGTTTTGGTTTGAGTCATAGTGATCGATGCGGTCACTGTATAACCGACTGCGGTTATAACACTGGTACCGGTTGCTAATAACCGATATCGGTAGGGGCAGTGATTTAGGGGCTTTTAATGAAGGTTGGCTGTAAGGTGGTTATGGTGTTTATAAGGTTGGTAAATGATCAGGGGTAGGCAATAGGGTGATGGAGAAGACTCAGAGAGTGTGGGAGCTGTTCTTGGGGCAATGCAAGGGTAGAGGAATGAAAGTTAGATGTAGGGTGCTATCGGGTAGTAGATCTAGGAGTGAGCTTATAATTACTATGAATCAGAAGTTCAAGAAATGGTATTTAAAAATGTACAAGACACTACTTACTAGTTCCTGATGAAGGTACAACTCCAAGGACTATGATGACGAAGACAAGGCTCAGGTGGGATGATCCGACAATCAAAAGTGAGCTTATCTTCTCTCCCAATGCTTGGATGAGTGTCGTTGTGCTCTGGTTACTCAGTTGCAGTCTTGGGCTCGATGTCCTTCTCTGCAAACTCTTCTCTTTCCTTCACTTGTCTCTGTCTTGCAAAGTGAATTCTGGATCTTTCAAATGAATTCCGATCCCTTGTTTTTGGTTGGGGAAGGTCATTTACAGGGAACAAATGGCGGTTATGTAACCAACGGTGGTCGAGTAGGAACCGATGTCGTTTAAGTCAAAGTGGGCTATTTTTAGTAAAATAGTAAAATTTCCTCCTTTTCTCCCAAGGGATTAGTTGTGGGCTTGGTCAAGTCATTATTAGGTTTGTTTTGGTGCGGGTGAGGAGTAAATAGTCATGGGTGTGGATGTAGACCAAGTTATAGGTTTTAATTAGGTTAGTTTAGGGTTAGGGCTAGGTCATGATGAGGTGGCAAAATGAGGTGGCAGGTTTGGAGATGTGGATTTATTAATTATAAGGTAATTAATAAATAATTGTGTAAGGTTTAGGTGGTGAGGTTAGGTTATGAAATGAGATGCGGGGCACAGGGTGTCGTAAGACACAAATTTGGTGTCTACACTTGACACAGATCCTACAGCCCTAGTAGACCCACTCGTTGCCCGGTGGATCCTGGTGGCTCTAGAGGTATAGGACCCAATGGACCTAGTGGATTAGGTGATGGAAGAAACACCGGAGGGAACCAAGGCTCGGTTGAGACAAGGACCCCACCACCACCTCATGTATTCTTTGAAATGCCTCGTATTTTCTAGATTACAGGGGCATTAAAGATGCTACCGAACATGTTCATAAGTGTGAACTACTATTACGCGCAAAGGGTATCACAAACCCCATAATGAAAGGCTACTAAATTTGTAACCACGTTGCAAGGGTGCGTGCATATCTGGTATAGAAAGTATGACCCTCATCAAACGGTAGTGTACTACACTACTTTAAAGAATGCATTCCTATAGAATTCCACATTCCTGAGTTCGAGCAAAAAAGCATCAGCACTTTGAAGGAGATTCAATAGGGAATTGACAGAGAGTGTGTGGGAGTATGATGCACGCTTTAAAATTCTGTTGTCTAAGTTATCATATGATATCCATCATTCTCAGCATGCACAGTGGTTTGTTGGAGGATTGATCACCCCTTTTAGAAGGGACTTATCTCATAAAACTTTTACAGATCTATGTGAAGAATTGGAAGTTACCTTGCATGCCGAGGTTGTTGGTAGTATTAATACTAGCATTAGCCCATTCTTAGAGGCTCAGATTGTTGTTATGGCCAAACAGTTGGAAAAATTGTTTGCAAACTCAGTCCATGAGACTTGCAGTGGTTTGTGGTGCATAGATTGTGAAATAGAGGGCACATTAAGGATAATTACCCCCAGAGGATGGTACGTCATTGTGACGGTAGATTGTGAGATCTTTCATGGGGACCATGATGCAAGTAGATGTCCCTTACTGCAGCACACAATCAAGAAGAATGTATCTTGTTATTACAAAATTTACACCTCCACAACCCATGATACTAAGGACTATAGGCTCATTGATTAGATCCATGAGGCCATTGATCATGGGGTGCACCAAACCAACATTTCCAGTGGTTCTAAAAATGATGATCACCGTTATGAGGAGCACGCAGATGGGGGCACACGTGGAAGAGGATTTCGAGGTCGAGGTAGCTCGGAGGAAGGAGTGAGTTCTGAATAGAACATGTTTTAAGCGTGGATCTATAGAACATTATAAGCATAAGTGCCTGACTATTATAGTGCTCATGGTGCAGAAAGAAGCATAAGTATGAGGAGTGCCAAGAGTTATTTGAGCATATGAATCAATAGCATCGGAAGAACAAGGGTGCTGCGATGGTTAGTATCAAGAAAATAGACATACAGTGGATGCCTTGGGTAACACGTGAGAATGAAGGTTTGGAGCCTGTCTTGGTAACAACAAGGGTAGAAGCCACGCGCATGATGGAGGTACCAAGACAGAAGACCCTGGTTATGAGGGAGGAGGTCATTCATGGAAAGTATCCAAACCTTGCACATCAGAAGGAGATATATTAGGACACCATGGATGTTATTCAAATCTTACAAGGGGAGATCCAATGTCTAAAGGAGCAATCTAGAAAGGAGGAATAAGGAAGGAGAATCAAGGTGTAAAAGGATGACTGGATGAGGTCAAGGAGGTGTGTAAGATGCTAAGGTAGGAGAACATCATTCCTTTACTAGGATCCTAGTTGAGAGAGAAGGTACCACACATCAAAGAAGAGCATAAGAGACAGGTCTTCCATGCGAACCTTCCCCCTCATAGCCTCGACTGTGACAAGGATATTACATTGAATGCATTTGTAGATGGATGGCTCCTCAACAATATACTCATTGACACTAGCATAGAGGTTAATGTGCTGACCTTGGATGCATGGCATCAAATAGGAAGACCTGCATTATATCCATCTTCGAATGTGCTATATATGGCAAACAAGACTAAGGCAATGCCCATCGATGTCTTCAAGGATGCATCTATTACTATTTAGGAGCCAAGTTTTTGGGGACTTCAAAGTCTTAGTGCTTGCCGAGGTAGACAATTTCCAAAGATTAATTAGGCACCCTTGGTGTTACAAGAATAATGCAGACCTTAGGTTTAATAGAGGGTACATCAGCTTTGAGAACAAAGAGGAATAGGTCATTATACCCCTGGTTGATGGGAAGTCAACACCATATATTGAACCGTTGGGACAAGTAGTTCTGGACAAAATTTATATGCACTTAATTAGAGACCCCGAGATGGTACACCCTACTGACGAAGTTATCTAGTTTGAATATGCTCAGTCAGTAAGTGATACCACCAGTCTAGCTTGTGACAATTAGGTGCATGGAACTTATGAATTAATGGGACAACGGTTGAGAGGGTCGGTAACCAAGGTAACAAATGCGTGCACTTTTAGGTGCCTTAGAGGAAAATAACTACCCAAGTATTCAAGAGGAGCCTTCTCAGAGATATTTCTACAAGAGGTATAAGCTCAATGGAAGAATGAGAAATAATGAAGGGAGATGTTAAGTTATGTATTTCTTGGCACAATAGCTCATTGGTGGGCCACACATCAAGAGAGCCTTTTAGAGTGGTGTGAGGTAAGAATTTCTCTCTGTAAGATTTTATAGAATTAATGTACCCACCATCATTAGGAGTACCATGGGAAGGAGCTTGTGTCTTTCCATATCAAGGAGTGTGAATGGGTCGGAGAGAAGGCACAAAAGCTTTGCCCCCATCCCTCAGGGTGTACAAGTTTTATTCTACACTACAGGGTTGTGCGCACACATGGTACATTCATTCAGAGACATGCCACTAGATAAGGAATTAGCAAGAGATCGCAGCTGACCTTATTCAAACCTTTGAGTATCGGAGTACCAAACAATCAATGATAAGGCCTTGCAGGTTATCAAGCACCTTACCATGGGGGATAGTGCCAGAACGGAAGATAGGCTATTAGGATTATTAGGTGAACCAGGATTGGAGGTGTGCTTCAAGAAATTGAGGAAGTAGAAGAGTTACATCTTGAGCACACGTGTTTGGAAAAAGAGAAGGGAAAGTTAGTATATGTGATTGATGGGGAGGAATTGAAAATCTTATATGTTAGCCATTCTATAGGAATGTAGGAGGTAGTGGAAAGTACAAATGCTCACACACATGCCTACCATGAGCCTTTAAAGATGAAGAAATTTAACATTAGTTTAGAAGAAGAACCTATTGATGGCGAATCACAAGACTTCGAGTGTCCGCAACTCGATGGGTTGAGACTCTCAGTGTGATTGCATAACATGGAGCTTTTCCCAAGTGTGGGACCTTGTGAGTCGGGAAAGCTCTCTGGATGAAGGCTGGTTCCTATTCCTCTGTTCAGATGCACACATAAAAATGCAGAGGGTTTACTCAAAAAACCTAATCTAACTTTCCAAGGAGATAGTGTAAGAAGATGCATAAAAATAAACCTAAACTAATAAAGGTGATGCACCGAGGAATGAAGAACACCTGTCTTGCCAATATACAAAAACCATTAAAATGTAATACAAGATCATGCACTGAGATAACTTGATTTGTAGTGAAAAATCAAAAGGATGCAAATGAAAATAGAGAGGGTTGAGAATCATCCATAGACATGCATTATTTTCTCCAAAGATTGATACAATACACTACAAAATGCCAAGAGGCAAAGTTGCATTACAGTTTTAGATGGGAGGTTTGAACTCCACAAATTCACTCCGCCAAAGAGAAGAAGGGAGGGGAAAAAAGAATGTCCAACCTTTAGAAAGAATCCCCTCCTTACAATTTATAGGAAGAATGAGAGAGGGAAGAGAGAGGAAATCCAAATCTACCCCAACCACCTCTAGGTTACATTTAATTTATCTCATTATGGTGGTAGGTGAGAACCCTAGCAAACCCAAAAAGTGGCGAACTATATTTTGCATTTTAAAGAATTTTTTCTCACCCAATTAAATATATCTAGTCATAGTTGGATAGAGGACCTCGTAAGATTTCTGAAAAGTCCAACCTTGCGTGAATCCGAGCTCCCTGTGAAAATTTATGGCCATTTGAATATCTGGGTGAGGGTCTGCTTCCTGTCAGCGCTCAAAATGTTGCACCTCCTGAAGATGTGCCTCGGCACATCCATCCTTATGTCAACATACTCTTACCTGCACCAAGGCATGAATTTCTTCATGTCGACACCTTATGTCATGCGCCCTTTACCTGTGCCAAGGCGCAAATTTCTTCATGTCGACACCTTATGTCATGCGCCCTTTACTCTGCGCCATGGCGTGAATTTCTTCATGTCGACACCTTATGTCGTGCACCCTTTACCTGCGCCAAGGCACAAATTTCTTCATGTCGACACCTTATGTCGTGTGCCCTTTACCTACGCCAAGGCACGAATTTATTCATGTCGACACCTTATGTTGTGCACCCTTTACCTGCGCCAAGGTGCGAATTTCTTCATGTCGACACCTTATGTCGTGTGCCCTTTACTTGTGCCTAGGCGTGAATTCTGTTATTCCCATATCTACTTGAGGGGAAGATATATACAAGAACCTAAGGAAGTTATTATTGGGGATTACTGACAGAGAAGAAAGTATCAAAGATCATTGATCTGCTGCGTGAATTTGAGGATTTATTCCCACATGGGTACCATGAGCTCAAAGGCGTTCACCATTCCTTGGGGGATATGAAGATAAAACTGAAGGACGATACGTGCCTAGTTAGAAAAGGGCCCTACCGGATGAATCACAATTTATGCGTGAAGGTTAAAGAGGAGATAGACAAGATGATATCTTCTAGGATCATTGAGGCAGTGGAAGAATCAGAGTGGATAAGTTTGATGGTAATCAGCATCAAGAAGGATGGGCGGATTAGGATTTGTGTGGACTATAGGGAATTGAATGCAATTTGTGTCATTGATCCATTTCTAACCCCCTTCACTAAAGATATTTTGGAAGGAGTCGCTGGGCGTGAAATCTACTCCTTTACAGATGGATTTTCAGGATACCACCAAGTTTGGATTGCAAAGGAGGAAAGTAAAAGACAAATTTCACCACTAAGTGGGGAAGTTTTTCATATACGATCATGCCCTTTGGTTTTAAGAATGTGCTTATTGTTTTTCACAAAGTGGTGCAAGCATTCCAAAACTTCATCCATAAATTTCAGTCTATTTGGATGATTGGACAATATATGGTTTGGTTAAGGACCATTGTGACAACTTGAGATTAATGTTTGAAAGGTGTAGGTAGTTGAGGATATCCCTCAACATTAAGAAATGTGTGTTTGCTACTCCCTTTGGGACTCTATTGGGGCATATCATATGTAAGGAGGGCTTGTTGGTAGATCCCACTAAGGTTACAGTTATTGTGGGGTTAAGGGAACCTACTAGCCAGAGCATAAGTACGTGGATTCCTTGGACATATGGGCTATTACAGGAAATTCATTAAGGGATATGCCAAGATCACCGTGCCTTTAGAGGAGCTGCTTTGACACAAAAGTGCCTTCCATTGGGGAAAGGCACAGTAGAGAGAATTTGATACATTAAAAGATATGCTTATTACCGCACCTATTTTACGTTTTCCTTCTTGGGACAAGCCCTTCCATGTCCATGTAGATGCCTCAGGAACCGCCATTGGGGCAATGCTTACACAACCAGGTGAGGGGATTGTTGATCATCCTCTCTATTTTACGAGCAGGAAGTTAACACCAGTAGAGAAGAATTAAACCACTATTGTGCCCGAGGCATTGTCAATGATCTATGCACTCTTCAAGTTTAGACAGTATCTGTTGGCAACACCCTTTGTATTCTACACCGACCATATGGCATTAAAGTATTTAGTAAACAAGCTCGTTCTTCAAGGGTGCATATGTCGATGGGTGTTGTTGTTTCAAGAGTTTGAATTCACCATTGTAGTGAAGCCTAGAAAAATCAATTGTGGACTTGATCATATTTCAAGAATTGATTCAGGAGAGGACGCACAAAGTATTGAGGAAGTAATGCCAGATTCCTAACTATTTAGGTTAGACACACCCTTAGATTTGGAGGAGATTGCAGTATTTTTAAAAGAAGGTGTGGCACCAAATGGAATGAAGGCATTAGAAAAGAAGTAGTTGGCCATATGCGCCACGCCCTACATGTTGATTAATGGAGACTTATACAAATTGGGATGTGATGAAGTTTTACGCAGGTGTGTGTTAGAGCATGAGCACCTAGCCATCATGGAGGAAGCACACAGAGGAAGTGCGGGTGGGCATTATGTAGGTGACGCCACCACGCGAAAGATATTAATGGCAAGATTTTGGTGGGAAACTTTATACAGGTATTGTAGAGATTATTGTAAAGCATGTGACCACTATCAGTGCATTGGCAAACCAAGAAAGGAGAGATGAAATGCCTTTACACCATATCCCTAGCATTGAGCCTTTTGAAAAATGGGCGATAGATTTTGTGGGACCGATTGCACTAATAGCGCATAGGACTACGTCACATTACATCATCACTTGCATGGATTATCTCACAAGGTTGGCAAATGCAGCCCTAACTAAAGATTACACGGCAGCAATAGTGGAAGGGTTCTTATGAAAGAACATTATCACGAGGTATGGGTTTCCATTGAGTTTGACTAGTGATAGGGTTACACATTTTCTAAATGAGACTATGAGGATCTTGTTATCGAGTTCATGGTGGCTCATCACAAGACTACACCCTATCACCTATAAGAAAATGGAAGCTGCGGAAGCATTCATAAAAATACCGAGTCATACCCCGACCAAAATCTGTGATGTTGGAAGACAAGATTGGGATGAAAAAGTATCAACAAGTGTTATGGGCTTACGGGACTACGTATAAAAACTAAATATAGCCACACCTTTTCAATTTGTGTTTGGTGTGGAAGCTATTTTTCCAGATTTAATTTATGTTATGCTCTCTATAAATAGGGCACATAGGAGGATTGGCTGATGAACAAGCACTAAAAGAAAGAATTGATGAACTAATGAAACTGGATGAGAGACTATCACTTGCTCAATGGAGCCAAACAATAGAAAAGGCAAAGAAAAAGGCTTGGCATGATCACCACATTAGAAAAAATAAGTTTGAGGTTGGGCAGATGATGTTACTGTATGATTCCAAGTTTCTACGCCACCCTCGGAAATTGAAAGTCCTTTGGTTGGGTCCCTACAAAATCTCATACATCCTTGATTCGGGCGCGTGCCAGTTACAAGTGCTGGATGGGAAAAAGTTTCTCAGACACTTCAATGGTAGTAGGCTGAAGCCCTACTATAAATAAGTCTTCTTGGTGTTTGTAAATAAGGCAGTTTTTCCAATTAGTTTAGAAGTTTCCTTTTTACATTTTCCCTTTCTTGTGTTTCCCTTTCGTGTTATTGGTTTGGTTTTGTGCCTTGGGCACCGGTAGCCTTATTACTATTTTTGGAGAATTTGTGAGTGCATAGAGGACTGTGCATTGTTTAAGTGTGGGGTGGAGAAAATTGAAGAAGCGCATGATTAAAGTACCAAGGAAGTTGTGTTGAAGATCCTTGTTGTGTAGCCCGGTTGAAAGAGGTAGATGAAGAGAAAAGATAGAATAATTGGTGCCAGGATAAAGCTACTGGTAGATCCCATGTACAAAGGAAAAGGAAGTGCAGTTAAAGTAACATGAGGTAGGTGAAAGCAAGAATCTGGACAGAAGAAGTGCCTTCGGTGTAGGTTAAGTGCGCGTAAGAGTCTCCTGTCAGGTTGGTTGGGTTGTGTGCTAGAAGGTTGGAGAAGTTTTCACATAGGAAGGGCGCGTGAGTGAAGGTGTTGAAGACGAGAATTTGTTTGAAAAATTCACATTAAATGAACAAAGTACGGGGTAGGTAAAGTAGAATTTAATGATCAGAAAAAGGAAAAATATAAACAAAGGGTCGGGGCACTCTCATTTTTACTTTGCAAAAATGAAGAGTTGGAGATATAAGCAAGTGTTATAAACTAGGGTTTTCAGATTCAATTGAGTGGAAGATCTATGTGATTAAAATGCAAAGATCCAGTTTGAGATTGTGAACTAGAAGGAATTACATGGGCATGGAAGGAGTGGAAAAGGCGTTGTCTTGTGAAGATTTTATCCAAGTTAGGGTTTGAAAAACTAGGGCATGGGTTTAGAGGAGTTATATCGAGGATCTGAGATTGAAGGTTGGAGGAGAAAGACAGAGTAACAAAGAGAGGGTAGGAGTGATAAAAATACCTCGACCATGGCACCCAAGAAAGGAAAGGGAAAAGCTAAGGCTAAACAACTAGAACCCAAAGTAGACACAAATGAAGAATGGTATGCAGAGATGTAATACCCAGATGGGGTGATGTTGGGAAAGGAATGGGAATCCCACTTGAGAAGCATACCTGTTAGTGACTATAATCACTGCACAAACACCATAGAGAAAGAAATGGCATTGGAATTAGTATGCCCCACCAACAAGTAAACACCTGAAGGTTTTCCCATATATGACGATGACGTTAAGGTTAAATTGGCGAAGGTAGGACTATTGCAACTCTATGAGTTGCCTTATTTTGGGAAGCCAGATTGTTTGTACCAATGGTTGATGTCTCAGTGCATGATGAATATTTTCACTTTATTGGGTACAAGATGTGCATGAATCCCCAGTTGATTTCACAATTTACATGCCTCATATGTGAGGGAGATAGCCTAGAAGATGACCTTGGCGATAAGGAGGCTATTCAAGAGACCGTCACTGAGTATGCATGCAAGAAAGGGTCATAGTACTATGATATTTCAGACATCAAGGACCCCATTATGGATATGGGCGCACTGGTAACTAAGTTGAATGGCCAAGAAAGATGGACACAGGTCAACAAACCTTGGCTACATGTCTGTAGGAAGATTGAAGAGGGGACTATATACAACCGGTCTACACATCATTGCAGAGGAGATTGTTAAGTGTGTGAAGGGGACAAGATCCTCTTTGGAAATTTCTTGGTCACCATAGTATTTGGAGAAATTTTAGTGCCGGATTCCTCGAGAGAAGTTCATGTGGGAGTACCGAGCTGAAGACCCTCCACCCGCAAAGAGGTTTGAGAAGTATTCTTGTGATATAATGACGGCTCCCCACAAAGTGTGGCTGGAAAAGTGGTATACGTGCTTGAGGAATGCATTCGGGGCAGAGAGGAGGATCCCTGAATAACTCCCAGTAGCCATTGAGGGATAAGCTGAGTTCAAGGTGTACCATCACTACTACTTGGGTAGATTCAAGCTTATTGATGAATCATGGAGCCCTTGGTGCAATATTCCTTTCCCATTCACTCGCCCAATACTTCCAAGTGGAATTAATCGGATGTAAAGAATCAAAGAAGCTAAGGATGGAACTAGGAAGGTTGGACCAGGAACATAGGGAGATGAGGAAGAAGCTGAATTACCCCAGTGGTAAGCACGCATACATAGAGAAGTATGTGTCACACAAGATCTAAATGACTAGGCCGATGACGCTTCCCATTATCAAGGATCCATGACACGCGTGTACATATGCATAAGGCCGAAGTTTGAAAAGGGAATGTATTTGGAGAACAAAATCTCCATACCTAAAGACCCCTTGGGAAAGAAGAAGCCAACATCTAAGAAGAGAGGTAGAGGAGAGGAAGGAGCACCAAGTGTTCCGACTGCTTAGACAATGAGCATGCCATCCACAAGTGCCAAGCCAAATACCTACATACGGAGAAAGAGGTCTCTAGTAAAGGAGAAGATTCCAGAAGTAGAGGTGCCCGAGCAACCCACCACCATGGAAGAATTGCCGAAGGAAGAAAAGAACACCGAATCTCCTGATTAGAAGCCACCTCTCAAGAAGAAGTAGAGGGTGGATGAAGATGCTGACTCGGAGGCTACCAACATCTTGGAGAAGTACCTAGGAGAAGGAGATGATGAGATTGAAGGAGGTAGAGATGAGGAAGAAGAGCTTGAGAAGGGAATAGAGCCAAATGTGTTTAGTATCTATGACTCGGAGGAAGAAAGTGGAGAGGAGAATAAATTTTTTGTATTTGTGTGGTGCAAGGGCGCAAAAGCCGAGGAAGGCACCGAAGACCCAAAGGTAGATGAGAAGGATGCCAAGGAGCAGGGAGCCATAAGCCTTACAAAAGAGTAGATTACTGAGTTAGCAAAGTGAGAAGTGAAAAGATGCTCGAATTCCTTATAGACCAAGAGTTAGAGCACAATGCAGACATAGTGCTTAAGGAAGGGAAGGGGGAGAGCATTGGAAAGGAACATGATAACCTAGGAGGCCCCGATATGACATTTAACTTCCCCAAAGGCGTGCGCTTGGGTAGGAGAACTCTTGATACATAATAGAGACAGATAATGGGCTATGTGGATGAAATGAAGAAGGTGTTACGCACATGGTTCCAAAGCAGCATACCCATGGAAAGGCTCCTAAACATGGGGTCTTTTGAAAAGGATGGTGCGTACCCCAGGACCAAGAAGATGTTCTCTTGGGAGTTTGAGTCACACATTGATGAGCCAGACTCTGAAGTCTACCAGAAGGTGCTCATCTCATTGCTAGAATCTAAGGGAGACAAACCCTTAGTAAATGCTCAAGGGATTTCAGATGAGTAAGTATGCAATGCTCTTAACAAAGTTGCAGTCTAGACCGAGGCTAGGTTGTTCACGTGAAATGAAAAAAACGGAGCATTGGAGGTGAATATGGAGAAGGAGGAATAACTAGTGGAGAAGGCCAAGAGTTTAAAACAGGAGGAATTAATTAGCACGCAGTTACGACACGAGTTAAAGGAAGAAAAGGTAAAGGTGCAGGAGGTCTACAAGAAGGTGGAGTCAATCAAGAGCGCTATCATATTAAAGCACCTGGACCTTACACCAATCCCTTAGAGGTACACATCAACTTTGGAATGCTTAGAAGACCTAACATCCATCCTCACTATAGAGAGGTGACCCTTGGCATTGGAATCTGTAGAAGAAGTGGCCACTTGGTTGAAAGAGGAAGATCTATTGAAGGTAGTAGAAGCATGTTGCCAAGTACAACCAACTACTCACAGAGATTAAGTTCACTACCCAGTCTGTAGAAGCCGCATATGACACATGCGCAGATGGAGATAAGGTGGCAAGAAACTTGGTCACCATGCTTGAAGCAAAGCTAAAGGAGTTCCAAGAAAAGAAAAAAGGGAACATGGCAAAGAGGGACAAGGTTCAAGGTTCCGGATGAGGTAGACAAGAAATCAAAGGCAATTGAGGCCTTAAGGAGCTTAATTAAGACCCGATGAAGGAACTATACCCCCAAATTACCAGAAGAATGGATAAACTTGCATACCTAGGTAAGGAATTGGAGCAGATTGTGGACACTTTGGGTGCCTAGGGAATTGGCCTAAGCTTTGATGAAGTGAGCACCCTGGTGGGCGACCTATGCCAAAAGTCAAAGGACGAGGTTGAAGTGTGGAACAAGCTGGAGGAAAATATACAAAAGGACTTTCCCAACCTTTTGAATTGATGGTCCCCCTCATTCTTCATTCTTTCCCCTATTCTTTCATTCCTTATTCATTTTTGTAAAGTATAAGTCTACATCTTGGTCCCATAAAACAACTTGCCTCTTGGTCAAGTAAAATGTTTCTAAGGATAGAGAATAGGCATAGTGTGGGGTGATGTTGGGCCCTGGAATATTGACCAAGTATAAAGGTGTGTGGGCGCGCGGGATCCTAGTTACTGGATGGTGGGCAAGGCACAAGTGCACAAGAGAAAGGATTAATAAAGCAAATAGCATGTGTGATGCACAAAAGGAGGTTTGAGACTTAGTCAATTTGAGCACCCAAGGTAGAACACGTGAAAAGCATGATTGGTTACGCATGGATAAGATGCCGCATGGCAACAGTTGCCCAGAAAGATCATACCCCGAGATGGAATCTTCTAGAAGATCATCATGAGATGGAATGGAGAGCTCAGGCTTGAAGGAACATGCTCACATGGAGGACCACATTCGACACTTGGTGACAGATCGAGGACATGTCAAGGTGAGTTGGTAGCTCAAGAAAGTGATAAATACAAGTGCCTACCATGGGAAAAGATATACATAGAAAAGAGAGATATACAAAAAAGAAGGATGTATCATCTGGATATACATAGGGGATAGCGGGTTAGAGAGTGAAAGAAGCTCTGCAGAAATGTTGTGAGTGGATATTCTGGTTCAGGAAAGGATGTACTAAGCATGGGGTTGTTATTTTTCTTTTCTGTTAGCTTAGCTACATACGTTCGAGTGATGTGTATGATGCATGTCCGCACTCTGTGACACTCGTAAAGAATCAATGAATATATTGATGTTACCTATTGTAAATAGATATGAATATCAATAAGTTTAATATATAGTTCATTCATATGAGTTATCTTTCCTTTCATGATATGAATGAATGGTTGTACCTTTCTTTCTGTTATAGTAAATGTTCTAGAATTTGTTAAAGCACTTTGTCTTAGGTGATTGCAAGGATCTAGAGGTTGTTCGAGCCCTATGGTTCTTGTATGTCTCAACTTTATTCCTAAATACTCTTACACTAATCATAGATAATGCTTCGGTTTAGTTGGGATTCTTTCTAGTTTTCTTTGTTTAAAGATATAAACAAAAAGGGAACATAAGTTTCCGAACTTGTTTACAATCAATTGAATGATTTTGATCTTGGTGAGAACTTATGCTCATCATGGTGCTTAGATTTGTATTTTGAGTCTTGGGCAGAAAGTATTTTTAAATATGTTGTTAGATCTTGTCATTTAAATTGAGTTTATTACTGAAGTGAATTATTTTAAAACTCAGAACTCTTAAAAAGAAACAGATGCATGTGCATGGAGAAAACTGGAAACATGGTCTTATGAGTTGTTTGGTAAACTCTGCGAGATTTTGACTGGAATCATCTTTGTAGTTTACCATTCTTATTGGGAATTCATTCTCTTTTTTTTACTCTTGAAGTAATACATTGAAAAGTATGGTAAATAATATTGTTTTGATTGAGCTCTTGGGTAATTCTGAGTGTTAGTACTTACTCATATTTCTTTTCTTGTTAGGTCCACTGAAGGAATGTAGAACCCATAAAAGAATTAGTTATGATTCTTTTGTGTCTATGGACTGTGTATGACCTTCATTTTTTTAATGTTCCTATTTGAAATGGATCTCTTGCTTACAATGGGAAGATTTTTTAAAGAAAATTTTCATTAGATTCCTTCTTACTTTAAGGTGTTCTTGTTCTTCTTTTGGGAACTCTTATATGAACTTAAACTGTATATATATTGAAGAAGGGATTTTGTTAATTAAGTTGAAGGAAATGATTACTGGTTAGGATCATTTCTGTTAAGCTTCTTTTCTAATACAGTTGAATAAGTTCATTTGTTTGGAACCTTCTGTTAATAATTCTTTTAGGAAAGAGTTATTCATTACTTGATTAACCTTCTCATATTTATCATTTGACTGAAATGAAATAGAAGGAGAATGATGACTGGGTTGTTGAAAAGGAAATGCAAACTTGTTGTTTGATTGTTGATCCATCATTCCTTCTTGGATTTCTTTTATGTGAATCTGTTCTGATGAATACCTTAAAATGTTGAATTTTAAAGTAGATGTCCTTTAAAGTAAACATTTTAAGTCATGATATGCACTGTTTGTACTTTGTGGATTTTATGTACTTTAGCATAATGGAAATGGTTTATCTTCTTCTTTACTAGGAAGTTAGATGAAATATCCTAGTGATAATATGTTGTAAACACCTCTTATATCTTATAGTAAATATAAGTGTTGTATTATATTCTGGTAGAATTGGAAACAATGAGATGTTATGTTCCATTGTTTGGTAAAGATAATTGATAGGATCAATTATACTTTAATTTGTAAGACAAATATTATAGATTATATTATGTTCTTCTTTTAGAAGTGAATTCTGATTCATTGATGCTCTTCTTTTGTTATTACTTATGCTTAGTGTATGAAATACTAATTGTTCATTAAAGCAGGGTTGTTTTTATTGGAACAATTAGTGGAAACCACTTCATTTTAATTCTTAGTGCTTATCATGATCAGCTCATTGAACTGACCCATGCTAGCAATTTTTGCAGATGGACTTCGTAAGTGATAAATGAAGGAAAAATCTTATATGATGCATTGGCTGATTTAAGTTTGATTCTTGTGAAGTATTCTCGATTCATTCTTGAGTTGTATTGAAAAAGAAAAGTTTTATTCTTTTTGAAGGAAGGCTATTATATAAAGTATGCCTAAAATGCATAAGCTTGTAAATGTATAAGTTTTAAAAATGAATTGAAAGATAAGAATTTACTTGCATTGGTTGTGTAAATCATCTTGTACTTTTGTAAGAGAAATGGAATCTTATCTTGTTGATATTCTTCATATTATTTATATGATTAAATGAGGATTCTTGAATAAATAGGATAAAGGGAATTATAGTAATTTTCCTAATTAAGATGCTAGATAAGTTGCGAGAATCTAATGTTCTTATATAAACAATTCAATATAGTAAGATGATGTGTAATGAACATACAATGAAAACTATAGAATTTGTAAAGGACATAAAGGGTGTGTTAAACCCTAGAACTTAACCATGAAGAGGAAGACTCTTCCTCTCTCATGAAAATGTAAACAAAAAGGGAAATATGATTTATAATCATTAGACTTCATTTAATACTGATCTATTAAGTTATAACCTAGGTGGTTGTTATACTTCCTGAATGGTTAAGTCACATTAAATGGAACTTATGAGGTTGTTGTCCTATATTTTTGGGTAACTTCTTGTTAAGAAAAAAATAACAAACATCGAGAACAATCTTAAGTTAAGGAATTTCTTCAAGGATTATTGGAAAAGAACTTAGGGAGAGTTGGATTAGGGTTTGGGCAAGGTTATTGAAATTTGATTTTAATTCTCAAATTTAATTAAATATTAATAATCTCCTAGGAGTATGTACATATTGCTAGCACATGCCTACTATAGGGTTATACCTTCGAGAAGATTAGGATCTTCTTGAGGATACAATGATGTAATTGACATGTGGCAACACCCTTCTGCATTGATCATCAAGATCTACACACTTTTGGAATTGAACTTAGTTTTCCTCTAGGAATGGATAGTAGCATAGTTAGGATATGAAGTATCCCTCTAGGACTCAGGGTACCTTGGCACACGGGGTTGACCTAGGTTGACCCAATATGCCAATATACCCTAAGTCTTTGTGAGCCTCTTCCTATCATAACCTATGTTGTTAACCTGAACTAGGGTTAAACCTTGGGCAAGTGGACTGAAAAAATTTAGTAAAGGACATTCTAGATAACAATAGAGTGGGGGTGAAGGACATATTCGGATTGATGAGTATGCAATCAAGGAATAAGTAATATGAACAATATGTTAAAAATCTTTGGCCAAAGTATCACAAGCTACCGATTGCGTTGTCCTATGTCGGCTAGTCTAAGGGTCATGATGCGAGATGAATATTAGTAACAAATATTTAGTTAGGTTCCTTAGACAGATCAATCAATACCCAAAATAGGGTAAGAGAACCAAATATATGTATTATATAGAAAAGCATTCAATACTTAATGTAAAAACATGAATAGATCAATAGTTACCGAGTCATGAAATGAATAGATCGGTAGCTCACCAAGTCATTAAAAGCGCATATGGTTATCTGTTATAAGAATGGTTGTTATGGAATGTGTGTTCTAAATTACATTTTTAGAACATAGAACCGTGTGGCTTGCACTCTTGGATGACTCGTTTTCTCTCTTTCTTTTTCTCTTTTTGATTTTTTTGTATTTTTGATCATTTTACCATTTTTTTTTTTTTTTGCTTTTTTGACTTTTTACACCATGTTTAAGAATAGAACCGCTTAAGATGCATGGCGTTCATGGGCTCATGGAGCTCATCACCATTGGGTGAGCAAGTTTGTATGCCCCTATGTCATACTTGGCCATAATAATGTAGGGTCCCAACCAATGTGGTTCGAACTTTCCTTTCTTTTCACATTCCGCTCTTGTGTTTAACTAATTCTCCTTCATGACTAAATCACAAACCTCAAACTGATGAGGTATGATTCTCTTGTTGTATTTTCTAGAGACTATTATGATACACTTTAAGTTGATTAAGAGAATGAATGTGCTTCTCATCTAGGAGCTTTAATTGAGCCAGTCTTACTGCCGGTAATCCTCATCTTTATCCGAGATAGTCCCCGAGTGAGGTTCTTAGGGAAGGAAGTTCAATTTATAATGGGATGATAGATTATGTCCCAAATACTAGAGAATATGGTGTCACCCCCATAGGAGTGTGAATGGAGGTTCTGTAAGCCCAAATAGTTGGGTGGATTTGTAAGTACTAATTATGACTTGTTTATTGACCATCTTCTCCATTATTCTCACCAAAGTCTTGTTTATGGCTTCGGCCTATCCATTACCTTGGGGGTAATATGGTGTAGACCATTTTAACCTAATTTAGAACCATTGAAAAATACCTTTCACCATTTTTTTCTTGAATGACTTCCCATTATCCGTAACAATGGCTGTAGGAATGCCATATCAACAAATGATATGATTCATGATAAATTTGGAAATTTGAGCTCCTGTTACATAGGTTAAGGGAATGGCCTCCACCCATTTTGTAAAGTATTCAGTAGCCGTGATGATGTGGGTATGACCATTAGATGAGGTGGGGGTAAGTTTCCCTATCAAGTCAAGTCCCCATTTAGAAAATGGCCATGGGGTAGTGATAGGTTGCAATGGTTACGATGGAGCATGGATGAAGTTTCCATACCTCATGGAAAAGTACACACTTCCTGACATAATTGTAACAATTAATTTCCATTATAGGCCAATAATAGCCCACTCTTAGCAATTTCTTGGAAAAAACCATTCTATTTGTATGTGCTCCACACACCCCTTCATGTAATTATTTTATCGCTTGGATCGACTCCATCATATCAAGACAAGGTAACAGATTCCCATCGTAGCCACAATGATAAAGCGTACCTCCTAAAAGGGTGTAATAGGCTATTTGGTGAATCAGGCTTTGTTTCTCGAGAATGGGAGATATCAAGAGGGAACATGTTGTCCTTGAGATAGGTAAAGATGGGCTCGTACCATGGGGAATTGGGACCAACAACATCACAAGCCGATAAGATTCTGGCATGTCATATACAAGTTGGTGTAAGTTTTCTACAAAGAATGGCATGTCATTATTCCCTAGCGGAATACGAAGCATAGAACCCACCATCACCATAGCATCTACCGATTTGTTTTGCACTCGTGGAATTTGTTCAAATGTAATGCACATGAAGTACTCTAGATTTTATACCATCTTTTTGTAAAGTATGAGCTTGTCATCTTTAACCTTGTATTCATCATTAACTTGCTTGATAATTAACTGAGAATCACCCACAAACTTGACATGATGAATTTTCCACTTGATAAAAAGCTTCATCCCTGCGATAAGTGCCTCATACTCTGTAATATTATTTGTGCAAGGAAAACCCAAGTGAAAATCCTATGGTATAGGGTCGCCAGAAGGAGTATTGAGGACTACCTCCACACCAGAACCATGAAAAGTAAAGGACCCGTCAAATTGTATTTGTCGTATGAAATTTTCTTTAATGTATAGCAATGAGGCATCTGGAAGATCCATATTTAAAGGTTCAGTGCCTTGCAAAGGTGCTTCTACTAGTTGGTCAGTGAGTACTTTTCCTTTAACTGACATCTGATGTACAAATTCTATGTCAAAATCACTTAATAGAATGATCCAATTATCCATTCTACACATGAGGGTGGGTTTAAACAAAGTAAGTACTTGAGTGGGTCAAATTTGGATATTAACTTGGTTTTGGTATTCAATAGATAATGATGAATTTTTTGAAAAGTAAAAACAACAACCAAGAAATCTTTTTCAATTTGGGGATAGTTGAGCTCATAAGAGATGAGAGTGCGGCTGAGATAATACACCGCTTTTTCTTTATGACCCAGGTCATATTGGGTGAGCAACGCACCAATAGTAAATTACGTAGTAGAGATATAAAGCAAGAGTGGCTCCCCAGGAGTTGTAGGCATGAGGATAGGTGGACTAGCCAGGTATTGTTTAAGCAAAGCAAAGGATTGCTCTTGCTCTAATCCCCAGATGAAGGTGACATCCTTTTTAAGCAAGTGGGTGAACGAGTGGCACTTATCTGCAAGTTGGGAGATGAAGCGCCAGATAGCCTGGATTTTCCCTTGTAAGCTATGTAGTTGCTTAATATTCTTAGGTGGAGGCATTTCAGTAATAACAAAAACTTTATCGGGGTCTACCTCAATTCCTCTTCTTGATATAATGAAGCCCAACAGTTTTCCTAATAGCATGCCAAATACACACTTCTTTGGATTTAGCCTGACCTTGTACTCTCATAGGCACTCAAAGATACGCCGTAAAATGATAGGGTGATCTTCTCTTGTCTTGGACTTTCCAAGGATGTCATCCACATAGTCCTCCATGATATCATGAATCATATCATGAAAAATCACCATCATTGCCCACTGATAAGTAGCTCCTACATTTTTGAGACCAAATGGCATCACCTGATAACAAAAGGTACCCCAAGGAGTCGTGAAATCCATTTTGTGTTGATCTTCATCAACAATCTTGATTTGGTTGTATCCTGAAAAGTTGTCCATGAGAGATAGCATCTCGTATCCTGTTGTTGAATCCACAATCATGTCAATATTTGGCAGTGGAAAATCATCCTTAGGGAAAGCCTTATTAATGTCTCTAAATTTTGTTTAAATTTTGATATCTTGTGGGCCTTTTTGGACAGGGATCATGTTGGATATCCATTTAGAATAATCTATAGGCCAAATGAATCCTGCCACTAGCAATCTTTCTAATTCTTCTTTAACTAGTAAGGCTACCCTTGGGTGCATCTTTCTGAGCTTCTATTTGATAGGCTTAGCATCTGCATGCACAACTAGGTTGTGCATGACCAAATTTGGATCTAAGCCTGGCATGTCTTTGTAAGACCATGCGAACACATCGATGAACTCTAGTAACAGATAGTGAATGTCTTTTGTTCTCTAGCTGAGAGCGATGCTCCCAATTTTACTATCTTTGGGTCCTCTTCTGTACCAATGTTAACATCAATGGTTTCCTTGACTAGTAATTTGGACAAGTCCTCCATACGCGTAGGATCAAGAGGAAGGTTGAGATCTTCATCCAAGGATGTCTCCATGAGATTTTCATCCTTGGCATGGTCACTTTGTTTGTCCTTTGATTTTTTTATTTGTTTGTCGGCTAATGCCTCAAAGAGGTTTTCACTATGTGACTTGGACTTTGATTTTTTCCGAGGCTTTACATTGGAACTTTTTCCCTCGCGTGTTCTTAAGTTTTGCTAACCACAAAGCTTAGCCTCCTCACCGAAGTAGGTGCAAGTATCCAAGTCAATAAAGAAACCCTTCTTATGGTCTCCAATGGGAATTGTATCCCTTATGCCCATGAACTCTATGATAGCTTCATCATTCTTGAATAAATCTAGCGACATGTGACATTGTTGGTCCCATTCAACAAGGGCAGGGTAAACAAGGTTAAGGGTTGGTTTTGTAGGGGTTATGGTTAGGAAAACATTGTTCATGAATAGGTTTGTGGAGACAAGGTCCTCATATTATCTATAATGGGAATCTATATCATTGTCTAGATATTCAGAGCTATCCTCACATTCAGAAAAAGTAGCATCTTGATCATTGGGGTGTGCTCCATAAGGGTGAATCCCAATGCCATATCTTTCTATTTTGAAATGTAGAAGAGGCATCGGTTCTCTCTATCCTTGTTCATTTCTTCCACATCCTAGGCCCTTGTAGCCCATGGAGTACATCATTTTACTAGATTTCTTGTATTCAGGGGTTTGATAATAGGATGGCTGAGTATCCTCTGGGACCCAAGTTGTAGGTGGATCAAGTAATTTTTCCTCAGCTAACAAGCCTCCAGGTAAGAATGACCCAATAGTGTGTTCATTTCTAGGTCTTCTGAAGTGATAGTTGGGTCAACCTCTAGTCTTGGGTGACAATGAGAGGTTTGAAACCAAGAGGGCTTGTTGTACATTATATTCTCCATAGCCATATTCAAGGATTTTCATCTCCCAGGAATCAAAAGGAGATGTTGAAGTAGACACACCATGGGCACAAGAATTGAGAGAATCTGAATCTATCTAGGATTCCATGGCCTCAGATTGGAGAGGAATAGCTATATCGGTGGAGGGACATGCATATGTGCCCCTTCGTGCAAAGCTATTGAAATCTCTACAATGAGCGATGGGCTCGAATCTCCTTGTATTATAATGGTGTGTCCCTCGTGCTTCAATTTAATGCACTGATGGAACGTTGATGGCATGACTTGCATGACATGAATCCATGGTCATCCTAGAAGCATATTATATAGAAGTTCCAAGCCCGGGACATGAAACTTTGTCTAATGGCAAGTGAGACCCACCTCTATGGGCAAAGTGTGATTTTTTCTGTTGACTCCCTTTCCACATTGTCATATGTGGTGATAGTGATGATATTGGACTCAAGATCTACCTCGGTTTGTCCTAACTATTTAACCAACTTGAGAGTGTAAATATTAGACTCAATATCTACCTCAAGTATGTCATAAATGTTATCCACAAGCATCCGTTTGATCTTCCTATGGGTAACAACTACCTCAATATATAAATGAATATTATATGTTGGATTCTCGTGAGGGATCTCCCTATGATTGAAGGAAATATGTTCATTTCGCATGATGTTTGCCATCGTGTCTTGAAGGTGTATAGGATTGACCTCTAATGGCACTCCCGACCCTCGAAGAGTTTGGGCAGAATGTCTTTATGTACATTCGATATCTTGAGAAGATCTAAGATCAAAATCTTAGTATATGTCTTCTCAAGTTGATCTAAGAGGTTGTATTTACTAGTTTGTGGGGTTGATGGAGAAGGTTCCAGGATCACGAGGTGGGCACGCCTTATTACTACGGTGCAATCCTTTCCCTTGATTCAGATGGCATTAATATGGTAAGTAGGAGAGTGAATACATCTAATAAGTGAATCATAATGATTTTTTTCTTTTTTGGTGTATAAGTAATTTGCTACTTTATAACCTTGGGATGACTCTCCCAATCTAGCTTTGACTTTTCTGATTTATCATGATTGGGGAATGGCTCTTTATGTATCCCCATCTTTTCGTTGGGTGTCTAAGTTTTTATTGGGTTTTCCACCTCTATCTCCCCATTGTCGATGAGGTCTTGGATATAATGATGAAGTCACAGACATTTGTTTGTCTTATGTCCTTTGACATAATGCATTTCATAATACTCATGTTCCTTGTACCATAAAGGTTTTGGGGCATTGTCATCAAATGGTTGTGTCATAGGATATGTCATCATGTGAGCCACATCCAATTGTTTTAGTATAACTGAAAAAGGTTCATTAAGATAGGTGAACATTTTTCATTTTGGTGGTGGTTGAATTGGTCCTTTGGTTAGTTTAAAAGTATGACCAGTTTGGACTGTTTGAACACATTTGGAATCAGTGATCCCGTCTCCCACCACATTTTCTTTTGTTAAAAACTTTCAGCTTCTCCGTGGGTTTAAAATTTTGATTATCTCTAGATTAGGACTTGAGAGTTCCTTTTGCAATGAGAGCTTTCTCTATTTGAACCCCCTTTTCGATGACCTCCTCAAAAGTACGAACACAATGCATTTGGAGGTGGAAAGCTATATCCAGATTGAGGTTCGGTACAAAAATACTAACCAGCAATTTTTCAGGGAAAGCGCAAGGGAAGCGGCTAGCTATCCCTCTTCACCTTTATAGGAAGCTAGAAAAATTCTCATTAGGGTATTTTTGGCACCACATAAATATTCCATGATGACATCACTCTCTATGTTGTACAGTGAGAAGTGACGCACAAACCTTTCTACCAATTCTGGCCAAGTGAAAATTGATCCCCAAGGTAAACATGTAAACCACTTCAAGACTTGACCTCTTAGAATCTTAGGAAAAAGTCTTATGAGATAATTTTCACTTTGTAGGACACCTCTTGACATGCCATATATAATATTTGACATGATCCCGTGGATCTCCTTTCCCTTTATATTTTTCAAATTTAGGCATGTCTAATTTCTTAGGAAAGGGTTGAACGGTCATCGGCTTGTCAAAAGGATAGGGACATAATTACTCATATTGATACTTTCTAACACTCCCTATATTACTCTCTTGAAGGCTTACAAGTGTTACTTTCATAGAATGTACCTATTGTGCGAGAAATTTTTCTCTAGTGGGAGAAGCGGGGATATATATTCAGCGATATCCTGTATCATCTTCTTCTTGATTTTCTCTATGGAATTCATTGATCTTAACCTTAGGCCTTGACTTTTGAATGTTTTTTCTTGCTTCCTTCTGTACATGAGAGGTTAGCAAAGCTAATTGTCAGCTTAGGTTACTAATCTATTGTTGAATGGTGGTTTCTTGTTCTAAGGGTTCCTCTTCTTCCTTGTCTTGTGGAGGTTCTTCACCATTCTCATGTCCCGTTGTGTTTTTACGTGGTGCTTTGATAAAGGGTATTCTATGTCCCACTATCTTATTATTTCCTGCATTGGAGGTAGAAGCATGTCCATGCGTCAAAATGTCCTCCATGTTGATAAGGGGTCATTCTTCCTCATTAGCGTTATTCACAGGTGGGATTGTTTCACTTTCAGTGGGCATTTTAGCCCCTAATTCTACGACCTGTGCTAGCACTCTATCCTTATTTCTGAAGAGAAACTCGTCTAATAGAGTGGGGTCAAAGTCAAATTCTACGTGTGGAGATTCCAATTCATTACCACTATGATCGACCATATCTTCTATCTTTTTTTCTGTAGAAAACAGAGGCCCTAGATCATGTCTAATGAAAGGGTTTGACACTTTGTCTGTTCGAGGCTTCCCAAGATTGCACTTGTTGTTCCTCGTATGTTTTTTTCTTGAGTCCTAATCATGTTTTGGGAGCCATGATTTGTAATAGTTTAACTAGGGTATGTTGTAAATGTGCTCAAAACTTTGTGACCACACCTAAGTGAAATGCAAGATAAATTGTCAAGAATATGAATGAATAAAAATGTGAGAATACCAATGTGATAGAGTGATAAATCACTAGTGACACAAATGTTTGGTATCTAAGCCTATCAAATGAAGTACTTCCTAGACTACTTCTCAAAAAGTATTTTAGTGTCGCAAGATAATTAACAAGATGTTCTCACTTATGCCAAGTTCAAGAGAATGAACAAGATGTAAGTAAATACAAAAATTTAATGTGACCTCCTAACAAGATATACTAGAAGCGAGCTCAAACTCGATTAAGACCTATATCTCAAAAAATGCCAATTAAAATTCATGAGTGACACAACAATATCACCAAGATATGTTAACCAAACTTTGTGAGAAATTAAGGTAAGGATGCAAGAGAAGATCATACACAACAAATAATCTAACTAAAAATTAAAGAAAATCTTTGCAATCAATGAACCATACAAAAATCTTGATAAATGTTCTTTCCCTTAAACCAAAAGTAAAAGATGAAGTTTCCAATTTACCAAATGTTATAAAATGAAGACTAAAGTTACTTTTGATTCTCAATATCACCCTAAGGTGCAAGAGAAGAGCATATAAAAACTTTATCCCAACTATATAGAAATGGAAAACTTCAAATCAAAGGACCATTGAATAATGCTTTGTAAAAGGTTCATTCCCTTAAGCAAAATGAATAATAAAATTTCTAAGTTTAATCCCAATGTTAAAAAGATAGAGATCAAAGTTGTTTTTGATTCTCAAGATCACCAAAAGGTGCAAGAGAAGAGAATACACACACTTTGGTCTAAATCAAGTAAGCATGAAAATACAACATTCATCAAAACATTAGACATATTAGAAAATGACTAGTTTTAAACTAATAGAAAAACCTATACTTTCTATAAGTTTAAATCCTAAATTTATATTTTCATTGCATAGTTAACTTCAATACATTTCCAATGCAAAAAAATGGAGTCATTTTGAGTTCGGGAGAAAACGTTATGGCCTTTGGAAGATGGGTTACACATATGCTCTTATGCTCACGGGTATGCACTTGACATGCACTCAAAAAATGTCAAAAAAACATCCCTTAATCTGTAAAATGGGTGAATTTTTCCAACCAAGATTCAATTTCGACAACAACCCATCACATTAATATATAAATAAAAGACTCAACACTTTCAAACATTAACATACATGCTCAAGAATTTAAGATTTTCAAGAAATTGACAAAACTAGCATGTAGAATGACGAAAAAGTAAGCTCTAAAAATGAAAACATGATGAAATATTGAAAATTTCTCACCAAGATTTAATTTTTGATAGCAACCCACCACATTAATATGTAAATAGAAGACTCGGCACTATCAAACACTAACCTACATTCTCAAGAATTTTAAATTTTCAAGAAATTGACAAAACTAGCATGAAGAATGTTGATAAAGTAAACTCTAAAAATGAATTCATGGAGAAATCTTGAAATTTTCCCATCAATTCCAAATTTGATAGAACTTCACCTCCTTTATACCTATAAGGAAGACTCAACACATATAAACTCAACAAAACAAGTTAAGAAAAATAGGTTAGATCAACATGTGTGAAAGAGGGTTAGTAAATAAAAATGAAACTTAACTACAAAAACATGAAATTAAGTGCAAAGGACAATAGAGTAACTCCCATTGAGCGTGCCAAATGTGTGCATGATTTTTAAAAAATAATGCTAATATAAACAAATACTAACACCTAATATCCTTAATTAGCAAAAATTAAACAAACTACTAAGCACCATCATGATAAGAATTGAACAAGGTTAGATGCTAACATTCATCAATATACAAAACTTTGAAACTAACAATGTTAAGCATATAAATCCTCTATTCTCTAACAACAAATAAATTAATGGACCTATATAGGCTCCATGGCTATCAAAAATGGTTGTCTTTGGTATTCCAGAACCTAGGAATTAGGGCTTGTCAAAGGGCTACAAGACCCTTTTGACACCTCCCATATAACCTAAGCACTTAGGAAAGAGGCTTAACTCTTCAAGATGATGAACTCTCAAGAAAACAAAAGGAAAGCTCTTAGTCTATTTTTCTATATGCTTTGCATTTACTTTCTCAAGAAGTTTAGGTGTAGGTATAAAGGTAGAACGAGGGCTCCTTATATAGCCAAATGGATAAAGGAAACACTTCATCCCTTTTCATGTGGGATAAAGGTAAAAATGAATATGAATGGATAAGGTTTCTTTATAAAAGGTAAAATTACTTTAGAAGGGTTTAATTTATGCTTAACAAGTCATGGGAGTTGGGGGTTTTTAATTAATCAAAGGTGATTAACTAATAGGTAGATGTAAGCTTATAGAAGCTAATTAGAGGAATATTAGTATGATTTAGGCTATTAGAAGGGGATTAAATCAATTAAATATTGATCTATTTGTTGAATGGAAGGGAAAGCTAATTAATTAATAATAATTAATTAGTCTAGGTAGAAGGGGTGATTTATTAATGAAGGTCGTTAATTAGGGTATTTGTTGGATAGGTGACTTAATTAATTATCTTAGTGTAATTAATTAATGATGATATGAGGGAAAATGAGTGTTATTGACAATATGTCATCAATTTTCCAGAAGATAGATAATTAGCGCAATTTAAGTATTTAAATTGCTTGGGCGTAATTATGGGTGTTAACACCTAGTGTCAATACTTTCCATGTCGTACCTCTCTAGACATCCCCAGATCAACCTAATCCTAAGTGTCAGGTCCAACCTAATCCTTTAGTGGTCAATTTTTGAATGTAATCGGTGCCCCTAGATGATTTAGGAGAAAGAAAAATCATTCAAGTGCCTTTGGAGTAGTATTTCTCAAGGAGTATTTTCAAGCAAGCTTATAAAGGGATTTTATCAAACTTTCTAAGCAAAGGGTACAATCACTTGAGAAGTGAAAAAGAATAATATTAATCATGGAGGTGTATCCAGGAGGCAAAAACATCAATTGAAATATTTAGGAAGATATTGGGAATTTTTAGAGGTTTTGAGCCATTTCACCGAAAGTGTGTTTTCAAGGAGAAGGAGCTTGCACTGTAAAAGAGTACCTCATATTTAAGAGGTGATTATAAGAGCTTTATAATGAGTTTTGAGCCAAAAAATATCATTGGACAAAATTTTAAACCCTATACATGGTTTAAAAATTAGATCAACTACAAACCCCATGCGTTTTTCCTAAGCTCATTATTTCCATACATAACGAACAATCATGAGAAAAATGGGGTTTTTAGTATTAGAAAGAATAATCAAGCCATTTGACCCACATCATTCTTCTGAAAATGTATTTTTATCAAAATAAATATAAATAAGTATCCAAAAAGTCATCCAGGAGCTCAAATTATGACCTTTTCAAGTCACCCGCAAAGTTATGCTATTCGATACTTAGTCAAATTTACAAAGGGACACGTGTCAAGATAAGTTTGAGGCAAAGTTTTTCACCCATTGCACAAAACCAAAGGTGTAAATGGTGTTAAAAAAATTCTCTCCCTCCTTTAGACCCTTTGGTCACTCGAGAGAACCCTAACGAGTCAACATAAACTCATTTGCCCAATTTGACCATCTCGTCCACTAACCCCGCATGTTCGCCACTTGTCCTGAGGCACCCATTGCACCAAAAAAAAGGTGAAAATGCTGAAAATAATTCACTCCACCTTCTTCGTTCATGCCAAACACTATAAAAGAGGGAGTTAGCACATTTTCGCTCATTTTCCCCTCAAATCTCGTTGTTCGCTAGAATGCTATGGGGTTTCTTTTATAGAACTGGAACCAAAAATTTTCATTCTCCAAAATTATCATCCATTATTCCATGAGTTGAAATAATAAGAAAAATTAATAAACCATATTTAAAAAAAATAAAAGTGAATATTTTTGCATGAAGAAAATAAGAAAACCGTGAGGAAGATTTGTTTATATCTCAAAAACCATCAAGCGGATTGACGTGTCATTTGTTGAAATATTCAAGTTTTTAGGGTGACATGAAGATATAAAAGATTTTTTTTTATGCACACCCCACATTTTTCATGCTTTGAACAAACCCACTTTGCTGCAGTAAAAATTTGAAAATTAAAATCTTTATTTCTAGACACTAGATTGAGTTGAAATTTTAGAGGTGCACTTAGGAAAAAAAAAATATCAGAAAATTTATTTTCATCAAAACCAAGTTCCAAAACCTTACTTTAAATAAATATTAATCCTCCTACATAGGCACTTGCTTATTTTGGCAAGCCGTGTAGAAATCAATATGTGACAGAAGCAGTGTGCACAAAGGTAATCTAGAAGGACAATCTCTGTGGTCAGAACCGAAAAATATGAAAATTACCACTTACTAAAAATAGTAAGTTTCCTATACGAGAACTAGATGTAATTAGTAATTTATCTCAAAGAGTAGTTTCAAAAGAAGAGGTGTACATAAGGGCAATCATAAAATCTAATTTCACTTGTTGGGGTTAAGAAAGGTGAAATTTGACACTTACTATAAAGAGTAAGTTTCCTTTTAGTGCAATAAATTGTCCCAAGACCCATGAAATTCAAGTCCACATGCTTGAAATCAGTCTTGGCTATGTCACCTAAGCATTCAAATGTGTCACTCACATTCTGTGATTCTAAGATATGATTATCTATGTCCTCGGGATAACAAGATTGTCAAGGTTACAATGCCCGAGTAATTGTTCCAGTTTCTTATTCAGATGAGTAATCAAAATATCACAATAATGGTGGTTTTTCATGTTGTATGGGTATTATTAATTCTTAATGGTGTAATTATCATAACTCATCACTCACCTACTCAGTGTGTAAAAAAAATGTATCATTCCTTGGAGAAATATTCATCAAAAAGGAAATTGCGAGTATCATGCAAAGAGCCATCACAAGGGTTGGTTTCCATTCTCATCTTCTTCAAAGTGGACCTCTGTGAGTAACACCCATGGTCATCAAGAGTACCTTTCAATAGTGTTTTTAAACACTCAAATTTAGGGTATCCATGTGTCATACAAAGAGCAAATCATGAATTACCATTGGCAAGGGGCAAGATGTTCAAGGGTGTTCAGAAGAGCAATATTTAATTGGTTAGTCACGAAGAGTGGAATTCCTTCATCCCCTCCCTATTTCTCTCTTTCTCCTACTTTATTCTCTCTCCTGTCTAATTCTTGGTTGGGCATCATCATTTTTTTTTCTCATTCACTTAAGTGATCTATTTTAAAATTGTAAAAGAATTTTCTCAAAATTATAAGAGAAATACTTAATTTTTATTTTATAATGGTAAATGAAAGGTCAAAAGTGGAATATGGAAAACATAGAGTCATGTGAGGGAGATGAGAGGACAATGGACATTATTATAAATTGGGATGGCCTTTCCATTCTAATGCATTCTAGATTTTGAAAAATTCCACTCTGTATAAATTATGAATTGTAGTTGAACTTTGTGTCAATGCATATGAAAATAAGAGCTACATTTCTTATATTTCCCTTTCTCATATTTTCTTCTATTCCTCTCATTATACAAATTTGTGAATGTCAATAAATATGAAAATACTTTTTCATTTTCCTTGATAAGATTTTTGAAAATTTGTGTTCATTGTCTCATCTTGTCTTGATGTCTGTAATGAGGTTGTTATTCTATATTGAATTTTGAACTACTCTGGTTATTGGGTGTAAAATATACATATATTCTGCTCATGGTGAAAACTTTCCTTCCCTAATTCCCCTTATTTCTCCCTATGTGTTTGTAATTTCCTCTTTTGTACTCCCATACAATTTTTTTACACAAATTCACCGTAGTGTCCCTTTCGATTCCTTGACCTACTTGGCCAACCAACAACATTTATTTTAGTTTTAGATTATTTAATTTTAGTAATGGGAGTTATACCATTCAATGTAGAGAGGGTGTAGCCCCGTGAACATCGGGTAGAGACACCTCATTTCCCATAACGATAATTTTTCTCACTAATAGTTTTTAGTGACTCCACCAGTAGATATTTTCCCAAGTGCACCTAAAAATATCTTTGCCCAAAAATTACATATTCAGAAAACAAAAGAAATCATATTTTAAAGGAAAATCATTTTTGAAGGTTACTTCATCATGGAACGAGTCCCTGTCACATTTCTCTCCTAGGAACAATGAAGAAATTTCCATATTGCATTGAAGTACCTATGAGTTATAGCAAATAAGAATAAGATCATGACCAAGAAAAGAAGATTGTTGATCAACCATGGTTCCGAACCAATTCTTGCAAAGAAGGGAATTTGATAATGATAGAAGGGTATCTTTCTTCAAGAAATTACATGTCTCTAAAGATCAAAGAAAGACGGGGTAGAATTAGGAATATTTTTGCTTGTGAAGGACCTGTCATCAAATCGTGGTGTTTAAACTTAGAGAAGAGCTTTATTAAAGGAAATAAAATGGGAATTGATGCATCGACCATCCGAATGCAAGAGACTAATGAAAAATATGTAAGTGAAGTACAAGGAATTTTATTAAATCCATAGAGATGAAGATGTTGTTAGAGGTAATAATTTCAATCTCGTATAGCTAAATGAAAAGATCAGGGCCATGTCTTTCATCAAACTCTCTTAGAATGTTTTCCTTACATATAGAAATGATGAGATGACATCCTTGAAAAATTAGTATGTGCAAATATTCATGAGCATTGTACAAGGATATTCTAATCTCCAAACCTACCTATAAGTTCTAAAACGTTCCGAGGATCTATGAGAAATGTATGTGAAACTTGAAGCACTCCATAACAAAGAAGAAGAGGATATTTTTTCTATGGAGGAAGATCCCAAGGATTGTTCATACTACTGAATATTCATCGTTGGAAGGTTTCTATACATTGCTGAAAAATATCTTATCCTTAAGCCTTATGATGAAAATCAAATCAACACTATGGAGGAGGATGAAGGAAAAGATCATGCAAAGTATCCATTGAAGAAGAAGTTTTTAACTTCACACAACTCACTAAAAAATGAGAACATTTTCCTTCTTCTATCTCTCTATAGATGAATTAATTGTATACGTTGATGAAGAAATGGGAATTTTGAAAAGAGATTATGTGGAAAGGCTCCAAAACATAATAAAATGAAATTCTAACCCAAATCCTATCATGAAATTTAGAGGTATGAACACCTTGAATCACTTCACGGTGTCAAGGATGAAGATAATTAAGAATATCATAACGATTTTCAAAGCTACAAGGTGTTCATCCGTAAAATATTTTTGGATGATTCTAAAAAATGTATTCTTCTTGAACCATCCATTAAAAATAAAAGATACACATTTAAATAATATGAAAATGACATGGAGGTAGAACTACCATTCATCAATTATTTCCATCTTGAGCTACATCCATTTAGAAGATGAAAAAACTCAAAAGAGGGAGATTATTGTTGAATGAAAGATGATTCAATGCTTTTGGAAGACTCCACAAATGATGAAATACAAGATGAATAGTTAGAAGTAAGCACGAATAATCTCCTTTCAAATCTTCCTGGAAACACAATGTATTAATTCTCTCATCAAGAATGAAGATAAGACTATGGAAATCTCGAAAGAACTATCTATACAAGACTTCTTCAAGAAAAATAAGAGGTTGAAGACCCTCAACTTAGCCTTGAACTCCTGACTTAGGATATAGAAATGAAAGACATGTATGAATAAATTTATTCTCCTCTTTTTGATACACCTATGTTTGTTGCCAAGATGGAGCCAATGCATGAGTTTGATGACTTCCCCAATGCCTTGGTTGGTGAGATAAGATGTGAAAGCATGTCTTCTTCTTTCACATTGTGTGACAAATTTTGTGAGTGAAAAAGAAGGAAGGTTCTCAAATATCCTTTGGGAATGTGTTCAACATCAACTTGTTTGCAAAGACTTTGAAATGTGTGACCAATACAAAAAACAATTAATGTTGCAAAATTCACTCAAGAATGAATAATTCCTCTATGATCAAATCAAATTTTGTAGTTGTGAGGATCATGTTGAAACCAATGTTGATTGGATTTGTATGGAAAAAATTGTTTCAAGCAATAGACGAAGATGTACACAAATCTTGTGAGAAAATTAAAAATTAGGGTGTTCTCACCACTATTAAAGCTCTAATCTACCTTGAACATGCTCCCATACTACAAAATTTCCCTGAGATTGAGGAGGTCCTCCATCTCAATGATATAGCCTCTATTTTAGAAGGTGGTCGCTTAGAACAAGAAAGCAAAATGATCAGAGAAGTTCTTGAACGGGAAGAAAATTTGTTTGTTCTCACTAATTCTTAGTACCTTGACAATATACGAGATGATTTGAAATTGCAATTCAAAGAGGTGAATGTTTTCACATTAAGATAAATTTTCCCACACTTGAATACGTGGAAGAACAGTATCTCATAATTGCATGGCATTAAGTGGAAGCCTCAAGGTATAAGAGCCTTGAGAAGATAACAAAGTGTTCATTAAATGAAAGAACATTCTCGGTGTAATATGAGTGTGAAGAGAGAATCATGATCATTCTACTTCTTATAAAGCCATGTACAATAATCACAAGAGCATGTTTTTATAAGATAATAGTTTTCTTTGCTTCAAAGATCACATTTCAGCCCATTATTCCATGATGGAAAGTACTTTTCCCAACCCGTTTCGTGTATGTGTATATGTATTTTCTGCCTCTGTAGATATCCCTCCACCTATATATAATTTCACTTTTCTATTATATGTTGTTTCCACTTTTGGTGGGTTTCCCTTTTGTATGCTTACATGTGTGTGTGTGTGTGTGTGTGTGTGTGTGTGTGTGTGTGTGTGTGTGTGTGTGTGTGTGTGTGTGTGTGTGTGTTCAATAAGGGAAGTTGTGTAGCATATATCTCTAATGAATCCATAAAGTCCAATGGATAAGGCACTGGTCCATGAAGAAAATTGAGATTAGGGATTCTCATGTTATGTCCTTGTTGTGCTTGATTCACAACATGTCTATAAGCTAGATCCAATTGTTGTCCTATGTTTTTGTGTGAGAAAAATTTGTAATTCCACCCCTTTTACACATGACCGGTGAGGGTGTGGGTAATTTTGTGAAGTAACTTGTCTTTCCAAACACCCTAATTTGGTGTTTTCAGAATGCAATCACATTTATAAGTTAATTGAATAGAGACCATATTCCATGGGAAATTAAATATAGGATAAGTCTAAAATTAGGGAACCTCAAATTGGCCGAGTGTGAAATTTAGGAGATCCATCCAAAATGTATATTTTGTATTTGATCTCCTTGATGTTAAACCACTCTCAAACATCCTAGAAGTATATACATAAAATATAACTTAAAGTATAAGAAAAAATAAAAGGACACCCACACACACACACACATAACTAATCTTAGTGTTTTTATATATATATATATATATATATATATAACTAAGATTAGTTTTTCTTAATTTGGTTGAGAATTACATAACAAAATTAATACAAAACAATATAATATTTGATTCTATATTTCTTACAATATATATCATACACTACATTGGGCTATTAAATAGACAATATGGTAGGTAAAAAATATCCTATAAAATAGGATGTATTACAAACAATAAGCCCATTAATAGACTTACAGGTAAAACTATACTAATATGATCTAAGTACGTAATATTGTTTATAACAATATTACTAACCACCCAGACTATAATGTGAACATTAATATTAATTTCCTAACATTCCCCCCTTAATGTTTACATGGTAGTAAAATATTTTTCACACTTCCTCTGCAGCCTACCACCTCTACACACTCATGATCTTGGCACACACTCAAACTGAAGGTAGAAGAAAGAACACATCAACTTCTTATCAACCATGTACTGTCGGGAACACATCCGATTGACAAGGATGGGAACACACTCAAGAATCATCTCGGTTATCAACTAGTAATTCTAGGGAACATATCTGAGCTAGTAGTGTGGGAACTCAAGTAGGAACACATATGAGCAGCCTTTAATGGTTTTCTAGAGGCTAACCACAAACCTAGGTATGAACAGGAACACATATGACTATTCTACCTCATCAAGAATCATGATGCTACATTTCATTATGCTATTTGTTCTTCACTATGTTTTTGCATAGGGGAAATAGGAATAGCCACATACCAGTGAATAGGAATGAAATTTTGTTCTTATTTTTCAATTCACACTGAAAACCACACCAAACTAAAATGTTGAAATCAAACACATTGCATGCTAAAATAAGGCACACCACTCTAAATAAAAAACACATGTGCCACCGAATTAGTGAAGAGGCCCCATCATTGGTGACTGAGGAGAGGTCGATGGTTGTCCTCCAACCTCTGATGTCTCCATCCTCCAATAATATGCTGCTAACTCAGCCAGATTTAGATATGAAGTTCAACTGTTTCCATATTGTTTATTATATCTTCCCTCCCGCAATATGAAACACTTTATTTTTCAGACATCAGGTAACACCGAAAATGCATTCGTAAGGCAATTTTTTTTTGTTTTTAAAATTTTTGACTCTACAATATGACTATAATATATTTCTCGAACTTTACTAACAATTACCAATAAAATATTTACACATTTTATTTTCAATGCTTATTTTAAATACTTAATATGGAATGTGGACCACAAATATTAAGCTTCAAAAACTTTATTCATATGAGGAGAATAATATAAATAGAATTTGAATTATTAGACACCAACTTAATTAACAATGACAATTCATTTAAAGGATATTTAATAAAGACCACAAAACATAACGACTTACACAAATAGTTTTTCTCTACACATGGAAGTCGACATCACGACTTGTACATGGAAGTGAATGGTAGTAGTATGCAATATGAGATCCAAGTGCCATATGTAGAATTCCTTTAAAACTTCGATACTAATGTTTCTCTCATTCACCTCTTTCTTAGTGGCACATCTATCAACCCGTTTCAAATGTCGTTGGTTGTATTCTTATTGTTTTTGAAAAGAATAAAAACTCATCCTGGTGGACAAGTCAATAATAAACCATCACACAACATTTAATCCATATGACATGGATCAGAAGGATGGAGAGATATTTATATCCATGCATACACCCACATATTTGATGTAAAAAACCACGTTTTGATAATTGGCAGAGGAGACTAACTAGTAGCAATACACTTATCGGGTTACATATTTTCCTTGAACTTTTGAGTAGTCTGCTTTTTATAGTGGCGAGTCTTTTCCAATAAGACTAGAATTGAGTTATTTCAATTATGATGATAGATGAGCACATGAAGCTATAAACATGAATGGATTTGAAAACATCCTTAGAAGACACACTTGTTCACCGTGGGTGGATAACCAAGAGATACGATGAAAGAATGGAGCATCGAATAAATAGGTGCACCGATTTGTCTGATATAGATCCGTGAGACAACATGTTTCTTCTCCTCACAATCTCATTGCAGTGTTCTCTCCTTGGACTATGGCGATTTTTTATAACCACATAGGAGTATTTAGGAACTTATTTCTTATATATCTTATCAGCCAAATGAAACTACGAACTATGAGAAAACTAGAGGCTTTTGGGAGGATTTATAGTAATTCAGTGAAATCAATAGATATGGTTGTTCTAGGAAATTGTAAAATCCTTCAGAAACCATGGCGTAGTTAATCTATGGCAAACGTGCCCTTGTCAAAGGATCACATACTATAGCTAGAAAATCCAATTCTGCAAGTTTGATCTCCGCACAATTATTGTTATCAAATATGTACACCAATCTGTGTACAAATCCTATAATGCAAGTGCAATCAAAGTTGGAGAAAAAAATGTCACAAAATTTGTAGATTGTAGGTGAAACTATGTAGCGTCAGAAAATCAGTTAATATGTCAAATCATTAAAAACATATCTATGAGAATTGCACAATAATACATATGCTAACACCTTTCCAAAAACTCAATAAATATGAGGAAACCATACAGAATATGGCATTGCCTTATTAGTAATCCTATTCTTCTACTACACACATGATGAAATCTCGCTCACGATACCAAATCTTGATTTTGGTTGAATCATGAATATAATTAATACAAAACAATATAATATTTGATTTTATATTTCTCACAATATATCTCATACATTACATTGGGCTATTAAATATTCAAGAAGTTAGGTAACAAAACATCCTATAAAATAGGATGTATTACAAACAATAAACCCATTAATAGAATTACGGGTACAACAATAATAATATGATCTAAGTACGTAATATTTTTTATAACAATATTACTAACCACCCAGACTATAATGTGAACATTAATATTAATTTCCTAACAATTATATCTGTGTGTGTGTGTGTGTGTGTGTGTGTGTGTGTGTGTGTCCTTTTATTTTTTCTTATACTTAAATGTTTATTTTATGGATATACTTCATTCTCGATAATAATTAATAAATTCAAAACGGGATAATGATACTAATATTTGATGATAACAATTTTAAAATGTAATATGGTAAAATTAAATGAATAATTTTTTTAAACTATAGTATCGAAGATGAAAACAAAATTAAGTAGTGTTTGTATATATATTGAAAATCCCACAAGGGGAAAAGTTAGAGAAAATAAATATAAAATGAATGTGTTATTCAAATAACTCTCCTAGTTATTTGGATAAGTTACATACATATTTTGGCTTTGAGATCTTCATTGTAGGATTGTGCGCACTTTAATTGTCTCTTTGACACATCTCCATGGCTATAGATTCCCGCATACCTTGGGTGCCCCTTATTTCCATGTCTTCTTCTTTTCATTTTCCTCTTTGTTCCATTTTTACTCCTTGTGCGCATGTTCTACGTATTCACCCTTTGCACACACCTTGGAATTACTTCCCAAAATACATATAAGTCCTGGACCCTCTTTTAGACCCTTTCCTTGCACGCCACATCTTATTTTGTAATAGTTACACCTTGACCATACATTTATTCATTGGGAATTTCTCTCGCGCATGTCACCTTTATGCGCGTCCTTCCTCTCGTATTCCTCCCTGTGCTTTATTCTTCCAAGTGCATTCCTTCACACCTTTTTCTACACCTTCTTGTGCCATGTCATCATATGAAAATATTGAGTGTGTTACATGAAACCAATCAAAGTGCACTAGTTGGGCTCGAACCCTTGAAAAAAATTAGTAAGTGACACATGGCAGAAATGAAAAAACACTTTACACATATTGACATCCTTTTCAATCGATCGGCACGCCATGTGTGTTGTGTGCCACAGATGGCTCTAAAAATCTTCGACAGCCATATTTTTTTATAGAGCTCCGATTGGCGCACACCTAGTCTCAATCAAAAACTTCTAACATAGGCTACAATGTTTGATATAAAAATTCAAAGTTTTGGTAGATCTTGTAGGTGAGAAATGGGAAAATGTAAATGTGGGAATTGATGAGAAGATCTGATTACTCCAACTACTCAATTTGATTTTATTTTCCTTCCTTTCTTCTCCAACATGCTGAACAAACTTTGGGAAATATTTTTGACATATTTGGAGGCATTGAATGCTTCTTTTTGGTGGTTATATTTCCAATTCAGTTTTTCCCTCCTTCTCTTCTTCTTCTTCGATCAATTAGTCTATAAATGTAAGAGTTGGGCTCATTGTTAATGTTGGAAATTTTATATCCTTACACATTCTATTAAGGACTTCATATATTTGTAATTTGAGTCACGAGACCTCTAGATCTCGGCTCGTGCATGTGGGTATTGACCTCTTGTGCTATTGTAATAGACTGTTCATCCTTGGAATTAATAGAAGCATCGTTTTATCGCTATTTTCTACCTTAGCGTATTTATATTCTTCTTTCTTACCTCCATCTTGCATTGTGTGGTTTTTGTGTCATTTTAAATCCTTGCATCACTCTTTCTAGTTGTGTTCAATGAAATTTATTGTTGAAATGCTTGATGGTTTGTGTTATGCATTTCTAGCCTTTCCTCATGCTTTCTCCTTTATTTTCACTTAGAACAGATAGTGTTCATCTCTATTTCTGGTGTTATCGCCTCCCTTTTAGATTAATTTTCCTTTCTCGTTATCCTTTTATACATGGTCACTTGGCATTGTTAGTTTAGTTTTCCCAACCAACATTAGGAGTAGTATTAGAAATAGATAGAGGATCCGACCTTCTCTAGAGGTCCGTATTGTTGTCCACTCAAAATTCCCTGCTCTGATGAAAGTAAAATTTTCAAAATTTTGAGTTTAAGTGTTTTCTCTAATGTACCGAAGTCGTGAAATTGAGAAAAATCTACGTTTTGGGTCATTTTGTATGTATTTCGGGCCTGTCGGACATTTTTGTCCCGCGTGTCCCAAGTTCCGAAGTGCGCTCTGTTCCCCGATCGGCCGAAATCCCCGAAGTTGTTCCATTTTCGGGCCCGTCGGAGCTTTTCGTCCCAACTGTCCCAAGTTCAAAATTGCGCTCTGTTCCCCGATCGGCCAAAATCCCCGAACCACGTACTTCACTCTTTCATGTTCCAAGTGTCCCAAACTTTTCGTGCGAGTTGTTCCATTTTCACTGAACCGCCCGAGTTGCGTACTTGAACTTTTTGTCCCAAATGTCCCGAGTCAAAAAGTGCAATTTGTTCCATTTTCAGCCGAAACACCCGAACCGCGTACTTCACTCTTTCATGTTCCAAATGTCCCAAAGTTAATTCTGCAAGTTGTTCCATTTTCGGCCGAACGCCCAATCCAGTGCGATTGCATTTCAGCGTACTTAAGTTCCAAATGTCCCAAACTTTTCCAGACTCATTGTCACCTTTTCTGTCGAAACACCCGAGTCGCATGTTTCACACGTTTTTGTCCCAGATGTCCCAAAATGCATTTGTGCGTCTTCCCCTGTTTCCCGAGTCGGCCAAGCCGTGTGTTTCGTGCATTTGCGTCTCACATGTCCCTAAAGCAAACCAAATGCAATTCATACTTAGTTTTTCCCGCTCTACCCGAATATGTTGTTTTTCAAACTAATAGATATGAATTTAATGCACATTGATCACCTTTCTCTCTCCTCAACGGCTATATAACGGGCAGACCCCCTTTTTGCATTTCTCACACTGCTTCCTTGCTATCTTTTGCTCGAACATCTTGCTGGCGAATAAGGTTTTCAATGACGTCAAGGATAATCTATCAAAATCCTGGGTTTACAGCGTAGAGTGGAAGATCAGAGTCTTGGAGGAGGCTTGGGGGAACTGAAGAACAGCTGGCAGAAGGACGAAGTATTCGAGACACTGGTCATCTCTGCTTTCAAAGACATACACTGTCATCTTCAGGATGAGACTTCTGAGACATAGCTGAGGCATTAGAGAAATTCAGCAGTGGATTCTGAAGTCAGTGGGCCCCTCTCAGTGAGTGGCCACCTGTCTTCTTCTCCTTGTTCTTGTCTCTTCTTTCCTTTCTTTTTCCATTTTCTTTGTAAGAAGTTAAGGTATTGCGATTGGCGGTCCTTAACTGTTCCTTGTTAAAGAAGCGGTTACGAAGAGTAACTAATTTGTAAGCTATATAATGGCCTTCCTTACGCCATTCTAGAGAGAAGGAAGAACTTGGCATATTTTTACGAAAGTGTATATAGATTACAAAGAAATCAATACAAAAGGGCTTTCCATTCTTTGTCTATCTAATCTCCGTTATCTCTGAGCTTTCGTTTAATGTTTGTGAAGATCATTTGTTAATGATTTGTTAGTCTCACTGGTTGCATACTTTTCCAAATTTTGCAAGCACAGCGATCTTGTATAACCAAGAAGGAACTTTGTGTCCTTGATTAATGAATCCGAAGGGTGTTATTTACAGAACTTTGTGTCTTTAAGTTTCATCTTATTCATACGATGCAAATGATCTTGTTTCAATTCACTGTAACTTCGCATACATAATGAATTACTCTGATTCTCTATAATTCTGCATGTTGCCTTTCTGCTCATTCTCGTCTTCTCATTCCTCTGTCCTTTTGTACTTGAACATCCTCATTGAAAACACTTTCGTAATATCCAAGTTTAACCAGAAAATAATGTTTTGTACATTTGTAAATAAGTTCGTTTCTGAATAAGGGAACCTCTCCCATTAAAGAGGAGGGACTTCTTGTCCCCTGACTGTTGCTCTTCTTAAAAGTCCTATTTGATGACCAACAGTTTTTGGTGACTCCACTAGGGAAAATCATATTCCAGTTCTGTAATTTTTGATCATCCTTTGATCTGGCGACTCCACGTTTTACTCAAGGGAGGAGGGCCCTTGGTGTTGAAGATTCTCAGTTTCAGCTTTTGGAGCAGCAGGGTTTTCCTTTCCCTTCAACAAGAAATAGAAGGACTCGTTCGACAAGCACTCCACCTGCTCAAGACAGAATTCCCATGGGTGGTTTTTCTTCAGAACCAGCTAGCCCTAATCTTCAAGCTTTGATTCTTACTGGTGTTGCAGTCCCTCTCCAAGCCGTTTTTCCAAGAATGGCGGCACCATTACCATGGGGTCATCGTGTTGGGCCCCTAGCCCTTACTCAGCCTTTGCATGAGTTACCCAGAGGTAACCGAAAGAACTTTCCCAAATTCAAAGGTGATGGCAAAGTGCATCCTGATGAACACATCGCAACCTTCGTTGTTGCATGTGGAGTTCTGGGAGTCGAATATGAAGACGTCTCCGTAAGGCTGTTCGTTGAGACGTTACAAGATAATGCTACTGATTGGTTCTATCACCTTCCGGTGGCGCTATCACAGACTGGGACACAATGAGAACTCAGTTCAAAAACCGTTTCAAGCTGGCAGAAGATGTACATGCCTTGCTAGCCCAAATCTCTCAGATAAAGAAAGATTCACAAGAGCCCATGAGAGAATTTGTGGCCCGGTTCAACAAATTGATCAATAAAATTCCATGAGCCTACCCAACCTGTTGATCAAATTCAAAAATGTTTCTTCCTAAATTCTCAATCGCCCAAAGTTAGTTATGCACTAAGAAGGGCTAATCTCGTAACATTGGTTGAGGATCAAACTCTCACTGTTAGTATCGAGGATGACTTGATCATGTCAGGGAAGTTGAGAAGAGACCCTCCCAAATCTAAGTCTGTTGCTTCTTCCTCTTCCACCCCTGGACCTAATACTGATCCATTAGTTCAGAAACTTGCAAATGATCTTATTGCTATAAAGAAACAATTGGCTCAAAGCACGCTCCTTATGCAGATGTTCCAAGGAGAAATTTTCAGCCCAGAAATCATTTGCCTGCTTCTCAAACAAGATTAGCACTTGAAGGACCTCCTGTTAAAGTCCCTATCAATGTGACCTGCGAGGTGGAAGAACCAGATGACGATGAAGATAACGAAGCTTGTGAAGAGTTTGCGAGAGAAGTTGATGATGAAGCAGATGAACTTGAGGGATCTCGAGTCAATTTCTTCACCACCGAAGGTAGTGATGATGGAGATGATTATGATGAAGTAGTAGCAGACATGAACAGTGAATCATTCACTGTCATGACTCGAGAGCAGACAAGTCGGAAGGAGAAAGTGACACAGCCCATCAAGAAATCTAAGGAGCAGTCGACAACTATTCCCGTGATTGCAAAAAGAGGATCTCCTATCCCTACTTCGTCTACACCAAAGGTGAGTCCTATCAATCCTGCTACCAAAGTTTCTTCTTCTTTTTCTCCTAAAGTTGATAAGCCTAGAGTACCAGATGATGATGGCCCGTCCACTTCTAGATCCTTTGATATTGTTGATCACCTGAAAAAGACCAAGGTCCAAATCTCAGAAGCTGAGTACTATCAAACCCATCCCAAAGCTTTTGCTAAAATGATCCACTTTGTCAATTCCCACTCTAAGACCACCTCTAAAGGCCTTTTTCCCACTCCTCCTTCTGCACCACAGCCTAGTCTGGTAGCCGCTGTCACCTCGCCTAATGACAAAATCAAGCCTTTTTATGTAACACTTCTTATAGCTGGTCATAGGCTCAGTAATTGTGTCATAGATTCCGGAGCCTCAGATAATGTGATGCCTGCTAAAGTAGCTCATGCTTTAGGCCTAACCCTCACACACACTTATGGATCCTGTTACTCCATGGAGAGTAAAGAAGTGCCCCTGGTCGGGAGAATTAAAGATGCACAAGTAGCTTTTGCTGCTTTGCCCGAGAAGAAAGTGTTGGCTACCATCTTAGTGGCAGATATTCCCCCTTCATACGGGATGTTGCTAAGTAGGAACTTCTATAAGGACGTGGGTGGGGAAATCCAAATGGACTGGTCACATGCACTCGTGCCTGTCAATGGACAAATGAAGAAGTTGCTTCCTGAGAAGCAGTCTGAGTATATTGTGTAGAAAACGGATGATCCTAGAGCACAAATACTCTACGAGGATATGGGGCATGGTAACTACATGATTATGTCCCCTGATGAAATCGACCCCCAAAGTGTCTCCTAAAGATCCTAATGGGGTTTGGATTTTAGAGTTTGATGGAAGTTGTTCCTCAGCTGGTTCCGGAGCCGGTGTCCTGCTGGTGTCACCTGAAGGAAGCCTACACCCCTTTTCATTTAAGTTGCAGTTCGAGAATACTAATAACACAGCAGAATACGAGGCTCTCATTCTCGGATTGCAAGTGGCCAAAGAACAAGGTGTAAAGAATCTTCTGGCTCGTGGTGATGCAGAATTGATTGTAAAGCAGGTCAGAAACCTTTTTCAAGTAAAAAATGGAAGGCTGAAACATTACCGGAATCAGGTTTGGGATTCCATTGAATTCCTTGATGCTTTCTCTATCGAAGCAGTACCTAGGGAAAAGAACAGCAGGGCTGATTCACTAGCTGTCTCAGGGTCGCTACTGATTCCTCATCCTGATTTCTCTCAAGACAAGTTCACCATTGAGATGATCCATCGACCCAGTGTACCTGATAACACCAATAACTGGCAGGTTTTCAATGATGATCAACATTTGCTTTTCATTCCCGGAACTCAAGGGTAATTTCGAACAAGCGTATTTTGAGGGAAGTGATGACCAATAGTCATGCTCTTTGCATCTCGGAGAGCTGTCTCTATGTGATCAAAATGATCCGCTCTTGTCTTGGAAAACAACGTCGAGTCATCAAGATATATGACAATACACTTCCCTTTCAAGCTTCCAAAAGCCAGATCCATGGCTCTCTGAAAAGTGGCACCAGCATTAATAAGCCCAAAAGGCATTCTCTTGTAGGCAAAGATACCCCAAGGAGTAGTGAAAGCTGTCTTGTGTTGATCTGCAGTATCAACCTCTACCTGATTGTATCCCGAGAATCCATCGAGCATGGATAACATTTCAGACCCTGTAACTACTTGCAAGACCTGATCCATCATAGGCAAAGGATAATTATCTTTCAAAGACGCTGATTCAGATTCCTAAAATCAAAACAGATGCAGATCTCACCATTTTTCTTCCTAACAGGCACAATATTTGCAATCCATGTTGAATGGTGAATGGGAAAAATGATTTTAGCCTTCAACAACTTCTGAATTTCCTGAAAGATGGTGTCAGCTATTTTGGGATTATACTGCCTCTGTTTCTGCTTAAAAGGTTTAATTCCTGGTTTGAGAGGAATCGAGTGCTGCATATCTTTTGGTTTGAAAGCTTTCAAATCTTCATAAGAATAAGCAAGAACATCCTTATACCTCCTTAGAAGATCAATTGCTTTTCTCCTCTCATCTGCTGTGCAACATTTTCCAATATTCACTAGCTTAGGGTCATTAGAACTCCCAATATTGATTTTGTCATACTCAGCTGATTGCTGAGGTCCAGTAGAAGCTCTAGACTTCACATACCTGTCATGTTTATCAAACAGTTCCTCTAAGCTTACCAATCCTTTAGGAATCTTATTCCCCTTGAGTTTAATGCACCCTTCCTGACCTGTTTCTTCCCCTTGGGTGACTGCTTTGTCAAAGGGCACACTCTCACGAGGTAGGTATCAAGATTGATCCTAAACGAGTTTAAGCTATCCAACAAATTCCTCTCCCAACCAGCAAAAAGGGTGTGCACTCCTTCTTTGGTAAGATAAATTTCTTGAGAAGATTCATCCCTGATTTTGTAGAGTTAACTTTGAATATTTCTCAGATGATGAAAGGGAAGCAAACATTTGGTTGGTCTTCTGAAGGAAAGGAATCCTTTGAAGGTATCAAGAGAGCTATTGCTAAAACTCCTGTTTTAGCCTGTCCTGATTTCAGCAAAGATTTCATCATCTATTGCTATGCTACAGATAATACCTTGGCTGCTGTCTTCACTCAAGAAGACTCTGATGAACATGAACTCCCAATTGTGTTCACGAGCTATATTCTGAAAGATCATGAGTTGAAATACACCATGATGGAGAAGCATGCTTTTGCAGTGGTCAAAGCTGTTAAGCAGTTTCGTTTTTATATCCTCAACTCTCACTCCATGGTGCTAGTTCCAGATACAACTGTTAAGTTAATTCTCACACAATAAGAATTGGGATCCAAGAGAGGGAACCGGGTTCTTTAAGGTCCAAGAGTATGACATTGACATCAAACCGACCAAGTGGTTCATGGAAAAGGCCTTTGTGAGCTCATTCTTGAAGGAGCTAAACATGAGTTCTTTGGAGGAGAAAGCCTGACATTCCTACCGTTCTGTTCCTTAGCTCATTTGATGAATGGTATGCTGACATCACTCATTTTCTCACCTATGGGAATGCCCTCTCATTTAATTTAAGCCAAGGAAAAGAGGACATTAAATTGAGGTCGAGTGTAATATGTATTGTGGGAAAATGCTTTGTTCAAGCGTGGGTTAGATGGGAGATTTTTGAAGTGTGTGGACAAGGAACAACAGAGAAAGTTGCTCTCAGCTTTTCATGATCAGGCATGTGGAGGGCACTATTCATCAATGGTTACACTCATAAGATACTCTGTGGAGGATACTACTGGCCTTCCTTGTTCAGAGATGCATCCAAGTGGGTTGATAAATGTGAGGCTTGTCAGACTTTTGTGGGAAGACCTTAATTGGCTTCTTTGCCTCTCAAGCCAGTTGTGATTGAGGAACCATTTCAACAAAGTGGGGTTTGGACTTCATTGGTGCACTTAATCGCTTCTAGTATCTGGTCACACTCATGTGCTAATCGCCACCGACTATTTCACCAAATGGGTGGAAGCTATTCCAGTCAAGAGTACTACTTCTGAAGTGGTGTGCAGCTTCATTAAAGAGAACATCTTGGTAAGGTATGGTGTACCTAATAAGATTGTAACAGATAATGCTTCGAATTTCTCTTCAACTGAGATAATGGATTTCTGCTATGGGTATGGCATCTCCCTAGCTCATTCTTCAGATTATTACCCCCAAGGAAATGGGCAAGCAGAATCCACTAACAAAAATCTGGTGACTATCATAAGGAAGTTGGTCAATGAGTCTCAACGAAACTGGCACAAGAAGCTCTATGATGCTCTTTGGGCAGACAGGATTACACCAAAGAGAGCTATTGGAATGTCTCCTTTTCAAGTGGTATATGGAGTAGAAGCTCAATTGCCAGTGACAGTGGAACTGCCAGCCTTGCACCTAATGAAGGCCATTGAAGATACTAGTTTCAGAGATGCTTTGGACAAGAGAATTATGTACCTGCACAAACTGAATGAGGACAGATTGATGGTTGCTGATAGGATATCTGTTCACCAGCAGAAGGTAAAGGTCCTGTTTGACAAGAAAGCTAGGTTCAGAGATTTCCAAGTTGGAGACACCGTGCTGTTATGGGACAAAAGACATGAACCTCGTGGCAGCCATGGAAAGTTTGATTCCCTGTGGCTCGGACCTTTCAAGATCAGACACTTTGCTGGTGAGAATTCCTTTTATCTTGATTACATGGATGGTTCTTCTCTCCCACTTCCTTATAGTGGGCAGTATCTCAAGTTGTTCAAGTCCTAGGTGATTAGGGAGTCCCTTGTATATTCTGTACAGCGTTTTTGCTTTTCTTTCCTTTTTGTTTTGGTGTGTTGCCCTCTGTATTGGTCTGTTTTTGACTCCGTTGCCCAATGGATAAGGTACTGGTCTGCTTCCCCGAGTTTGTCTAAGTTCTTGCCTTGTCTCATTCCTTGAATTCATGCCAAGTCATCCCCAGAAGGAGCCAGCTGTTGTCCACTCAAAATTCCCTGCTCTGATGAAAGTAAAATTTTCAAAATTTTGAGTTTAAGTGTTTTCTCTAACGTACCGAAGTCGTGAAATTGAGAAAAATCTACAGTTTTGGGTCATTTTGTATGTATTTCGGGCCTATCGGACATTTTTGTCCCGCGTGTCCCAAGTTCCGAAGTGCACTCTGTTCCCCAATCGGCCGAAATCCCCGAAGTTGTTCCATTTTCGGGCCTGTCGGAGATTTTCATCCCAACTGTCCCAAGTTCAAAATTGCGCTTTGTTCCCTGATCGGCCGAAATCCCCGAACTGCGTACTTCACTCTTTCATGTTCCAAGTGTCCCAAACTTTTCATGCGAGTTGTTCCATTTTCGCCCGAACCGCCCGAGTCGCGTACTTCGGAACTTTTTGTCCCAAATGTCCCAAGTCAAAAAGTGCAATTCGTTCCATTTTCGGCCGAAACACCCGAACCGCGTACTTCGCTTTTTCATGTTCCAAATGTCCCAAAGTTAATTCTGCAAGTTGTTCTATTTTCAGCGAAATGCCCAAAGCTGCGTACTTTGCGCATTTACTTGATTTCCAAATGTCTCGAACTTTTCCGGACTCATTGTCACCTTTTCGGTTGAAACACCCGAGTCACGTGTTTCGTGCGTTTTCATCCTAGATGTCCCAAAATGCATTTGTGTGTCTTCTCCCTGTTTCTCCCGAGTCGGCCGAGCCGTGTGTTTCGCGCATTCGCATCTCACATGTCCCAAGCAAACCAAATGCCATTCATACTTAGTTTTTCCCGCTCTACCCGAATATGTTGTTTTTCAAACTAATAGATATGAATTTAATGCACATTGATCACCTTTCTCTCTCCTCAATGGCTATATAACAGGCAGACCCCCTTTTTGCATTTCTCACACTGCTTCCTTGCTATCTTTTGCTCGAACATCTTGCTGGCGAATAAGGTTTTCAATGACGTCAAGGATAATCTATCAAAATCCTGGGTTTACAGCGTAGAGTGGAAGATCAGAGTCTTGGAGGAGGCTTGGGGGAACTGAAGAACAGCTGGCAGAAGGACGAAGTATTCGAGACACTGGTCATCTCTGCTTTCAAAGACATACACTGTCATCTTCAGGATGAGACTTCTGAGACATAGCTGAGGCGTTAGAGAAATTCAGGCAGCGGATTCTGAAGTCAGTGGGCCCCTCTCAGTGACTGGCCACCTGTCTTCTTCTCCTTGTTCTTGTCTCTTCTTCCCTTTCTTTTTCCGTTTTCTTTGTAAGAAGTTAAGGTATTGCGATTGGCGGTCCTTAACTGTTCTTGGTTAAAGAAGCGGTTACGAAGAGTAACTGATTTGTAAGCTATATAATGGCCTTCCTTACGCCATTCTAGAGAGAAGGAAGAACTTGGCATATTTTCTGAAAGTGTAAATAGATTACAAAGAAATCAATACAAAAGGGCTTTCCATTCTTTGTCTATCTAATCTCCGTTATCTCTGAGCTTTCGTTTAATGTTTGTGAAGATCATTTGTTAATGATTTGTTAGTCTCACTGGTTGCATACTTTTCCAAATTTTGCAAGCACAACGATCTTGTATAACCAAGAAGGAACTTTGTGTCCTTGATTAATGAATCCAAAGGGTGTTATTTACAGAACTTTGTGTCTTTAAGTTTCATCTTATTCATACGATGCAAATGGTCTTGTTTCAATTCAGTATAACTTCGCATACATAATGAATTACTCTGATTCGCTATAATTCTGCATGTTGCCTTTCTGCTCATTCTCGTCTTCTCATTCCTCTGTCCTTTTGTACTTGAACATCCTCATTGAAAACACTTTCGTAATATCCAAGTTTAACCAGTAAATAATGTTTTGTACATTTGTAAATAAGTTTGTTTCTGAATAAGGGAACCTCTCCCATTAAAGAGGAGGGACTTCTTGTCCCCTGACTGTTGCTCTTCTTAAAAGTCCTATTTGACGACCAACACGTATCAAGCATGTAAAGTCCCAAAACTTGGAGTTGGTTCCATTTTTGTATCAAACAACTCGGTTATTCTAGATTTAAGACACGAGTGCATGTTTGATAACAAACGAGTTTCTAGCATGTCCATTGGGACCCAGTGGTGAAAGCTTAAACTTACTATTGCTAAGTTTTGGTGTGTAGAATTAGTATTTCTACCCTTTGGAGGATCTTTCAAACATAGGTGGTGACTCCCAACATTTTCACATCTCCTATTTTGCAGTCATGAGAGAATTTTATGAGAAGAGTGGATAATGATAGAGTTCTTTAGTTTGAAGGATCCTTTGAATATCTCCATATTTCCCAAGACGTACACACAATAGATATTCCATGTGTGCATCCACATCTCCGAGGTGCACTATGAACACTCCACTCATCTTCAAAAAAGACAGACAGCACGCCCTACCTTGGCGCTTCAACCTCCTCATCCTCCAAGGAAATTTTCTAGTTTCATTGGTGGAACCCCGCTCAATCTCAATTCTCAGCATGATATGCTAGCAATCGCACTCAAAATTATTCCGGACTTCACAGGGGAGAGAATCAAGTGAACCCTATTGAGAATATTAAACTTATAGAAAATATGTGTTTTTTCTATCTAATCATGCATGATGATGTAGCTATTAGGCTTCTTGTAGCCTCATTCATGGAAAAAGTGATCCAATAGTACCACGAAGATGAACACCTACATCTATTTATACGGGATGAGATTGGAACAACCTTATGTAACCATTTTGAGGACAAATCAGATCTTCTATCACTAGTAGAGAAGATGACTACAACAAAGTGTGCGCCCAACAAGAAGATGGTTGATTTCAACATCAGATTCTAGAAGACATGGGATAGAATTCCTCAATTCGTAAGGCCTATAACCCAACATACTTTCCTATATTATTTAAGGGCTTTGAATAGTGACATCTTAGTCATGATTCAATCCATGGGAGGTAGGAATTTTCCTACTACATGTAACATTCCAATAAGGGCAGAAAATAGTCTCATCCAAGTGGATAAGTTAGCACCTCAACCTCCCGTGCTCCACGCTTCTAGAGATGTCTCTTGCACCCAACCTTCTATTTCCCTTGTTCCAATATAGAGTGTGTGACCTATTGTATCGACATCCTATTATCCAACGCAATATAAAGAAGATGATGAAATGAAGGTCGTGATTAGGAACTTATGCAATAAGATCATTTCCTTATAAAAAAAGAGGTCCAAGCCTTCATGGAAAGTTCTAATCAGGATCATATCCAAAGAATTCATCCTTGGGGAATCAGTATGGAAACTAAAGATACGCACAAAACCAAAAAAATGACCGATGACATGATAGTGCCCATCTACCCTTATAAGTTATCCCTCCAAAGACAACCTCTTCCAAAGTCGAGCATAAGTCGGGAATGTTTCCCAGTCCAAAACAACATGGCACAAGAATTGGAATGGTGTTTCCCTTACAACATGACTCATAATTAGTATCACTATGCCAATGTTGTGAACATGTAGGCCTACATGATACATATTTCTTCTAGTTGCGAGCCTTCAATAAGTACATGTGATCTTGATAACCTAGAAAATCCAGATGTTCCTCCTGAAGCCAACTTGATATTCTTTGGCACCGAAGACTTCTATGTGATTAATCAAGTTACATATGATGCAAGAAGACCACACACCTAGGTTGTGAACAATACAAGATATAAAAATAGAATACTCAAATCGGGCACTCAATTTTCAATTCCAGTGACACAGGTGATCCTCAAGAGAAAAAGGAAATAGCTAAAGAGTTCAAGACTAAAAATTCCCAAGCTCCTACATGTGAGGCTCCATGTAATTCTCCTCTTGAATTGGAGTGCACCCATCCTTTGGTAGGTCAAAACTCTGTGCTAGCTAAGGTTCATGACTCTATACCTTAAAAATCAAGAAAGGATGCTACTGTACCTCAAATGCACAAGTCAACGGATCTTCCATTCAACATTGTGGACTAGATGAAGAAAATAAACATAAATTTCATAATTTGGGTTGCCCCAACCATTCCATCTTAGCATGACTTACTACATGAAGCTCTGGATCAACTTCCATGCACTGACCGAGCCATCTAGAAAGCATGCACTTATGCCATTATTTTCCAAAAAGAGAAGAAGCAAGAAAGGTTTTCAAAACACCACCCTTCTATATGTCCTTAATCATAGGCAAATATATTCTCCATAAATTCATGATTAACTCGAGTGCAATACTTGTGTCATGCCTAAGAAGATTTTTGATTTTTAGGTCTTAAGTACATCCCCTTGACAAAAATATTCCCGTAACTTGATGGTTCAACTGTCACTAATCTACGAATTATCAAGGATCTTGAGTTAACCCTCCATACATGTCTAAGCCTCATAATAACTCAAGATATTACAATCATTGACCTACCTCCTTTATTTGTCTTATGTTCGTCAAGAAAGTTTACTATTAAAGTGGGTGATTACTTGCCTTCTTATTTAACCCATATGTTACTAAAGAAAAGGTATGGTACCCAATTTACCATACAAGCTAAGCTAATATTTTCCTATCATGTAAAGTCATATGTCCTAGCCCCTCTCCAAGTCAATTGTTTAATCCAAGAAGAAAAGTTTTTAATTTCTAAATAGAAACCTCTTCCACCTTCTATTCTGATGTAGTACTTGATGAATGGGTGGAAATGCACCATAAATTTGATCCACATGCTTAAGAAGTGGAAGCTTATGAAACCGGGCTTGGTACTTACTACCTCCTTGAAGAAGAAGATGTGTTGTAGCAACACATGCTCAAAAAAGTTAAGAGAACCTAGTCTGTGGAAGTTATACTTTGATGGATCTAGAATCTGAAATGACACAAAAGTGGGAGCTATTCTCATTTTCCCTAAGGATGAGAAATTATTTTTCACACATAGGTTGCATTTCACATGTTCTAATAATGTGGCAGAGTATGAAGCACTAGTACATGGTTTTTTTATTACTGAAAAGAAGAAGATTAAGGCATTGTAGATATTTGTGGACACATGACTTGTTATACAATAGGTTACCAACAACTACGCAACAAAGAATAAACTTCTCAAATCTTATAAGAAAATATTTTGGGACCTCCTTGAGAAATTTGATGTTATAAACTCTTGGTAGTGCTATGTAAGTTGAATCAAGAAGCTAATCAGATGGTAACACTTGGTTTGCAAATCTCCCTTGATGATGAATTTGTCAAAGGAAAAACTCATCACATCAAGATGGTGATTAGACCATCCATTCCAGAAAATAACATTATATGGAAAGTATTTGATAGTGACGCGTAAATCATCCAGTTCATCTAGAATGAGGCTAAGTTCTCATCAAGCATTCAAGATGACTTACATGACACCTATGGTGACCAAGTAATTCAGCTAGAGACAAATAAGTTATCCGAAGGGCTGGTCACCTTAGATTAAATTTATAGCCCTGATGATAATTTCAAGGGTGAAGAAAAGTATATATGTGCCACACAAGAAGACTACTTCCCAGTCCTTATTGCATGTGGGAAGGAGTTATTTCTCGATAAAGATTTCACACACGATGAAAATAAGGCCTTCATTTATCTCTACCAAAAATTTAGTGACATCTTCTCATGGGTGTATGAAGACCTTAGAGGTTTTGATCCAAGTGTTGCTCAACACTCCATTGACCTTGATCCTAGTATCAATCCCATCAAACAAAAGTAGTGACTAGTCAATCCAAAGATAGCTCCCCTCATGAGAAAGGAGTTAAAAAATTCATTGAGGCTAATATAATATTGCTGATCAAGTACTCTATCTTGGTTGTGAATCTAGCTCTAGTGTGTAAGAAAATGGTGAAATTATAATCTATGTCGATTTCAGAGATTTGAACAAGGCACCTCTAAAGGATAGTTATACTTATCCTTCTACATAGAAGATTCTAAAGATTGTGGCCAATGCATAAATATTCTCAATGCTAGATGGAGATTTATGATTCAATCAACTCCTGGTCAAGGAAAGGATCAATTCAAAACATTGTTTAGAACAAAATGGGGTAAATATGCATATCAAAAGATGCCCTTCACCATCAAACATAGGCACAACATTTCATCGCGACATGGACATTGCCTTTAAAGGATATATTAATGAGTTCATCTTAGTCTACCTTGATGACATTACAATCTTCTTAAAGTAAAGTGCTGATCACATGGCACACCTGGAGAAAGTATTTGAGAGATGCAAAAATTTTGGGGTGTCTCTCAACCCCAAGAAATGTAATTTTTCAGTGGTGCAGGGGAAAGATTTTGGGTCATGTAGTTTCAAAAATGGCATAATAATCAACTCGAGGATGTATTAGCCATCATGGCCCTCTCCCTACCGGCGCATAAGAAATTCTTACAATCCTTCTTTGGAAAGATCAACATTGTTAGGTGATTCATCCCTTACTTTAGAAGACTGGTAAGCCCCATCACCCTCATGCTCAAGAAAGACATAGCTTCCAAATGGATAACATAAGGAAAGGAAAGCTTCAACAAGATCAAGCAAGAGATTTCCTATGTGCCAACACTCATCAACCTAGATTATGCCAAGGATTTTATCCTTTATCTATATGACAACGATGCGAAAGTGTTGTTGTTTTCCTAAAACAAGAAATTAAACAAAGGATGGAGCATCTGTGTCATTCTTTAACCAGATGTTAAAGGATTAAGAATTAGGATACGATCACGTGGAGAAAACTTCTATGCCATCATGTGCATGCTCAAGAAGTTCAAGAGTATGCTCACCACAAATCATATCAAGGTGTTAGTCTCCCACTCTTCTGTTAGAGACTTTATCATGGGAGAAATAATCATTGAGAAGTGGGCATGATGGGTGAATAAAATAATGGAGTATGATTTTACCATCAAATCCACAATGCTTGTAAGAGGTAGCACACTCTTAAGACAACATGATGAAGACACACAAAATGAACTTTATACTTCATTTTTTTTAGATGAAGGCCTCTCACGTGCATAAATTGAATAGAATGAAGCCCATGGCACATGCGATTGGATGAAGGACATGATCACATTCCTTTACGAGGCGCATATCCTCCTAGTTTCAATAAAGCAAAGAGAAGACATCTCGAGGTTGTAATCTATCCCATAAATGTTTATTGATGGTCTTCTCTTCAAGAATAATCTTGATGGCATGCTATGAAGGTGTATCAATGACGCATAGATCTGAAAAGGTGTTAGCATAATTACATGATGGATTCTCTTGTTCAAACTTCTATGCCAAGACTACAAAAATTAAAATCCTAGTGGTAGATATATTTTAGCCTACCCTATTTGTAGATGTACACAAGTGGGTCAAAAATTCAAGCAATGAACTTTCTTTATAGGAAATAATAAATTGGCGGTGCTTCCCTATAAACCAATCTAAGTGGATCAACCTTTTGCACAATGGGGTCTTGGCTTCATAGGCATGTTGAATCCTCCTTCAAGTGCTGGACACAAGTGGGTACTGATAGCTAAAGACTACTTCACTAGATGGAAATAAGTTGTCACACTCAAGGTATCAAATGAGTTGGTCATCCTTAAATTTATCAAAGGTATCATGAAAATGTTTGGAATTCCTCAAACCATTATCTCGATAATGTAAAATACTTCTTGGTAATAAAATCACTGATTGGGCTCTAAAAATAGTCATCTATCGAAGAATTCTTCCAACTATTACCCCCAAGGAAATGGTCTAACATAGTCAACAAACAAAAACCTAATCATAATCATGAAGTGCAAAATGAATATCAACAAAAATAATGGCAAACAAACGTCTCATAAGCTCTCTCAAAAGATAGAAGCACGATTAAAAAGGCAATAGGAACTTCTCCTTACAAGCTTGTCTATGGAAAGGAGGCTACTCTTCCTTTGACACTTGAGTTGAACTCATTAGCACTTTCCCAAAGTAGCTGGAATTTGAATGTGTAGACCGGAGAGAAATAAAAAAGGAAGAACCAGTTAGTCTTGAAGAATCAAATAACTCTATCATGATCAAGCTAGAACAACATCAACAAGCAATAAAGAAGTTGTTTGACAAAAGGATATGCCTTAAAATTTCAAATTTGGGGACTTGGCCTTGAAATGAGTTGCTCACAGAGCTAAACTAGGATGTTATTCAAATTTCAATCCACTTAGGATTGGCCCATACATCATCGATTCGAGGCAAGGAGGCTCACTCTTCTAAGTTAACTCATCTTTATGGAGGTGCACCTGTAAATCCTAGTAAATGGGATCTATCTCAAACCCTTCCTTTTATTTTTCCTGCATCATTTTGTATATACTAGAGTAGTTTCAATTCTTCCAAGTGCGTTGTGCACACATTTTTATTTATACATAGTTCTTTCTTCTCACGTGCTTCTTGCACACACTCTTATTTTCGTTCTAAGATGTTGGTTATCTTCCAACATTTTTGTAGGATTAAGTAATGGAGTTAAGAAATGATCCTTAAAGTGACTTCGGGGTAGTTCTTCAATATCCCATATCGAGATTCATGATTACATAGCAAAACTCCATACCCAATGGATGTTATAGGCTACCAATCCCCTTCATCTAGCAGGAAGATGGCCCCAAAAGTCACAAAAACTATTATACAAATAACTCTCCTAGTTATTTGGAAAATTCACATACATATTCTAGCTATGAGATCTTCATTGCGGGATAATGCACACTTCAATTGCCTCTTTGGCACATATCCATGGCTGCAGATTCCCCGCACACCTTGCATGCCCCTTCTTTCCATGCCTTCTTCTTTTCTTTTTCATCTTTGTTCCGTTTTTCCAGCTTCTATATACCTTCTATGCATTTACCCTTCACACACACCCTTGGACTTACTTCCCAATATTAGGCTAAGTCCCTGGACCTCTTGCACACCCTCTCCTCGTGGATCACATATTATTTTGTAATAGTTTTTCCTTGACCATGCATTTCTCCTTGGGCATTTCTCCCACGCATGTCACCTTTGCACCCGCCCTTCCTCTTTTTTCCTCCCACACTTTATTCATCTACGTGAATGCCTTCATGCCTTCGTTATGCCTTCTTGTTCCATGCAATCATCTCGAGAAGCTTAAGTGTGTTACATGAAACCAATCGAGTACGTCATCTAGGATCTAAATCCTTACAAAAAATTAGTAAGTGAAACTTGGTATAAATGGAAAAATAATTTGTACATATATCCATCCTTTCGAGTCAATCATCACATGCCACATGTCTTACGTGTGAAGACGAATCTGAAAATTTTATGACAACCATATATTTTTCTACAAATCTCTAATCAGCACGTGCCTAGTGTCAATCGATATTTTTGACGTACGTTACATTGTTTGATATTAAAATTCAAAGTTTTGGTGGATCGGTAGGTGAGAAATGGGAAAACATAAATGCGGGAATCGATGAGCATATCGATTACTCCAACCACTCAATTTGATCGATATTCCTTACTTGTTTCTCCAACATGCTAAATAGACTCGGGAAATGCATTTGATAGATTTGTAAGCATTGAATGCTTCTTTTCTAATGGTTCTATTTTAAATTCAGGTTTTCCCTCCTTCTCTTCTTTTTCTTCCATCGATTCATCTATAAATGTAAGAGGTGGGATATTTTTTAAAGCTGGAAATTTTGGTCCTTACACATTCGCTAAGGACTTCATATATTTTTATTTTGATTCACTGAGACCTCTAGATCTTACTCGTGTATTTGGGTGCGGCCTCTTGTGCCATTGTAACAAACTTTACATCCTTATAAGTAATAGAAACATCATTTTATTGATATTTTCTAGCTTAGCATGTTTATATTCTTCTTTCTAGCCTCCCTCTTGCATTGCATGCTTGTTGTGTCACTTTAAATCCCTTAAAATTCTCTTTCTAGTTGTGTTTCATAAAATTGATCATGGAAATGCTTGTTGGTTTGTGTTATGCATGCCTAGCCTTCCCTCATGCTTTCTCCTTCATTTTCACTCATAATAAATAGTGTTCATCCCTCTTTTTCTAGTGCTATCGCCTCCCTTTTAGTTTTATTTTTCTTTCTATTATCCTTGGTCCCTTAGAATTTTTAGTTTAGTTTTTCCTTCTTGCATTAGGAGTAATAGTAGTAGTAGAAATAGATAAAGGAACCGACCTTCTCCGAGAGGCTCATCTTAAGATCGAAAGGTCCCAAAATTGGAGATGGGTCCATTTTTGTCTCAAACAAATTAGTTCTTCTAGATCTGAAACACATGTGCATGTTTTGACAACCAAAGTAGAATGGAAAATGGAAATTTTTAAGATTAAAAGAAAATAATAATAAAGTTGTAAATGCTTTAATATTAAATGTTAGCTAAGTTAAATGTCTTACATGAATATTAATAAGCAAATCTATATTGGTATATCAAAATATTAAAATAAAAAGGGGTGATGTGAAATTGTAATGGCAGAGAGGAAAATGAGGTAGGTGAGCGGAGTGGAAGAAGGGACATTTGGAAGACATGTCAAAGTTACAGAGTGCTCCAAGCATGGACATCTCCATAAGGCATTTACACCGACCTCCAAACCTAATAATACACACCTCATTCCAAATATTTTTACTTTTACACCAATTCCCCTCTCCCAACCGTGCCAATTTTGAATCTTTAAATCTTGCACTTAGACACCCAACTATGCGGTGAACAGTTTGAAAAAGTGCCAGAGAAGAATGGTCTCATGAAATGTTTTGATTTCAGGATATGCAAAAATGGTGGTTGTTTTTGATTTTCCAAAGAAATGACGCATCTAAATGTTACCTCATGGAGTGATATGGTTACTGCAGTGTATGCATAAAAAAATTCTTATAATCTTTGGAATCTTCCAAAGTGCAACATACGATGTAAAAAAATTCAAAAACATTTTCTCGTAATATCTCAACCTCCACCTAAATGGGAGATGATGAACAGAGTTTGTATGCCATCAAAGCGTAATGGAAGGGATTTTAGTAGGATGTTGTGGTTGCAGTGCTCAATGTGAAAGCACTCTCTAGGAAGTGTAGGGTTAGAGCATGGTTGGCAGTCTTGGACATTCCAAATTCCTTGAGGAAACTCTAAACATTTATCATCAATGTGCCACTTAATCCTATGGTGGTTGTGTGGATTTGTTTCCTTGGTTCTTGCAGATCACATAAGAATAAAGGGGGATAAGAGTATTTAGTAATTTTCCTTCAACTCTTTTACCTACACAAGTTCCATAAGATGTTACATTCTATGTTCTTCTGTTAGACACATATGCAAAATAAGGCATGTGTTTTCCATTCAAAATTAAGGAGGTCAATGAAATAGACAGGAATATTCTACTACTATAGACTTGAAATAAAAAAAAGGGGGTGGATAAAAATTCCTAGGTTTTTGCCAAATGTGTGGATGCTCGGGGATTTTTTAAAAAAGATTGTGTTATTCTTGTAGACTGTTTGAAAAAACATGTCTCAAGGAAATGTGGTTTTTTGGATGGAAAATATTGCTTGATAAGAAAGGAGGAGCTTTTTAAAATGTCTTGAGAATAGTTGACAGCCATACAACAAAACTCCATAGCATTTGTTAGTTTCCTCCCAACCATACTAAGGAGAATTTTGAGTTGGTTTTAGACATTCATCAATGCAAAAGATAGGGGATCCTTGTCGAGGTTATTGAAAATTCCTCGAGAGGACATGAATGCAAAACATTGAAGCTTAGTCAAATCCTAAGAATTCCTTTGACGAAATGCCTTAACGTGGATCTTTTGCGGGATAGTAATAAAATTTCTTAGAGAACCTTGTGTAACTCCTCATCAACTCAGATTAAGAGGCATGGTTTTATCACCCTCATCTTGCATAATTTTTATATTTCTATTTTTTCCTTTTGCAATGATATTGAAATTTTAATAAAAGTAAGGCTAAGCCTTCATTTAATTAAATAAATTGTAGTACAAACTGTAGAAAAATTACTTCTTCCCATTGAACCTTTTAATTAATCAAATCAACACCCACACTCTCAAACCATGTCATAAGACATTTGGTAAGCCATAGTAACAAGACTGGATAATTATGCCGCTTGAGTTGGCGAGTTGAGAGTGAGCCTTCAATTAAACACACCAATAGTTTACTTGTAAAAGTTAATAAATTACATTTTTGAAGACTCACAAGACATCTTTCCAAACCTTGAAATGGGAAACTTAATCTTTGAATGCATACCTTTTCATGTAGGTTACTATTTTGAAGCATGGGATGAGCTCACAGGGTTTTTTGAGAACATTTCGTAACCCCTCTAGGAGCCTTGTTAGCCATTTCTACAGTCTTGGGAAGCTACTGAAACTTAATAGTTGAGTTCAATTTTTGCTTGTCGTTTGTATTTCGAGTGATGAAATGGATATTGGTTTTTATAACCTCTAATATTTCTATGTGATAGTTTCTTGTAACAATTAGTATTGAGAAAAAAATCTTTCTTGTAATGCCCGCTTCAAACTAACATTGGAGACTAAGAAAGTACTAGGTTTAGTTAGGAAAATTATGGAATAATTTTTATTTGTTAAGGGTGTTTGCAATGAAGGTTACAAGATCATAGTTAGTGCAAACCAGATAAGGATTAACAAGTAATATTGACTTGTATAAATGGCTCTACAACATCTCACAACAAGAACAAGGTCAAAACAAGGGATTAAATTCATCACTTAGGTTAGGAGAGTAAATTCTCACTCCTACCCGCCCGATAGGATTATAGGGTTTAACTTGATTTTTCACACACTCAGAGTCATAAAAAATTTCCTAAATCATGTCCATTGGATAGGAAATTCACTCACCTTTCCAACCATATAAATAAGTCCTCCTAACTCCTTATAAAACTCAAGTTATGGGGCGACGGGGTTTTAGGGAGAAATTTTCTGTTGAGCGAGGTTGGCAGAGCGGGGAGGAAAATTGAGGATTTTTCCTTCCTTTTCTACAAAGGCACAAAATTCCTCCATGCACCCATGGGGCTGATGAAGGGGACACATGGCACTTTCCAATTGGTGCGGGAAACGCGGACCGCTGGGGCATAATAGAATTTAGAAATTTTTAGGCAAAAAGCCCAACGGCGAAAAACAACGCACACCTCCGATAAGGAAAACTCATGCCATGTGTCGAGAGCCTATTGGCGGTAGGGAAAAATTGGAAATTTTTCCCAAATTCCAAACCTAAAATATTCCAAAGAAAAATTTTCCTCCAAACCTCCGCCCATGCTAAAAAGTGCCATGTGGCATCTTGTGATTGGACGTGGCTCGGAAGAGAGGCGGAGAAAAAGTTGAAAATTTTACAAAATGCTAAAATTTCAAGTTTTCAAAATTTATTTTACACACCTGCCAAGCCGCATGTTAGCATGTGATTGGTTGTGGGAAATTTACAATGGGGTTGCAGAGAAAATTGGGAAAGTTTCCCAAAGACAATTTTTTCAAAAAGTTAAGTTTCAACAAGATTTTTCCCTCCAAAGTGCTAGGTGGTGAGACCGGATTGGCTGAGAGTGCTACGGGCTGGTGCGTACTTTTTAGGGAAATTTTTCCAAAGTCCAAATTTTTATTTTAATATAGTTAGATTTATTTTTGGATGGCCATTTTGAAGTAAAACTTCAAAAGGCCATTACTTTTGATAGAGAAGTTAGTTTTGGACAAACAAGGACTTTCCAAAAAGCTCCCATAGTCCTCTTTGCACAAAAATCATAAATTTTGGATTTTGATGAAGTTTAGAGGGTCAATTTTAAGAAACCAATCTGCAGGGTTTCACATTTAAAACTGACAATTTTTCCAACTTATGAGATTTTGTCCAATTTTGATTTTTCTTCTTTTCAACATGTAAAATGAACATGGAGAAATGGTCTTGGGTAAGTTTAGGATTGTTTTCAAGGTTCAATTTGTGGATTGAGTTGCAATTTATATATTTTGCAACTTTTGACAGAAAATGGTTGAGCAAGTTTTAAAATTGATTTTTATGAAGTTCTAAAATGTTTTTCTTAAATGTTGAGGTCAAATTGAGTTCAATAGGACTTATTACATCTGAATTATAATGTTTCATATCTAATTACAAGTTATAATTTTGAGTTGTACATTTATTTGATAAATTTAATTGATAGATTTATAGATAAAACAAAGATCATTTACTAATCGGTTTATTAATCAATCTGCTAATCCTAAAGTGGGAAAACATTCTCAACAATTGATCTAAGACATTCCATTCTTGTATAAACAATTAATTTATTTATCCAATCATTTCAAGGGCACAAACAACAATCAATATTTTAAATTTTAAATAAATGTAGAGAACAGAATGTTGCCCTTTCCTTCCATACGTATTTTCTTTTCACACAGAGATATCATTTCAAAAATAGTAACTTCAATTTAATATAACATTACAATTGGAGAACGGAAGGTATTTCATATATTGATTTCCAACAATACATAACAAATTATTTCTTTCTTCGAATTTCATTATGTAATTTACAACTATATGACATACTTTTCAAATACAAAGAACAAAATAATACATCTTTACAATTCCCAATGGGTCTCAATATTTTCTTTGCATTACAAGTAACTTCACATTTTAAAATAATAATACAATTCATCCACTCCAAGTGGGGAGATAACAATGGAATTTTCTCTAAGGAAGGGACTATCGAACTATAGAATTCTTTCTCGAAATAGTAGCATGCTAATTTCTTCTTCTTTTCATTTGATCACAACAAGGAAGGGGTAAAGGAAACGCTCTCCACCCAACCAAGACATCCAATGGGCGAGGATAATCCATCTTTCCCCATTGGTCCCGAGCCCCAACCATATTGAAATGGAGCATGAATATCAACACATGGAAACATAGGCTTCTTTCACATACAAGAACATTTACACATTCACATAAAAGTATAAAAAAGTAAGATGTAGGTCACAACGACATCAAATAGATACAATCAAAACAAAGGCTTCCTCAAGCAATCCAAATAAGAGCAAGAGCTATGGCGAGATCCTTATACCTCCCAATTTGGAATTGGGCATCCACCAAATGCATACCACCATTAAACATACCGAAACCCATAAAATTTATATCTCCAAACCCCTCCTTATGCCCCCAAAAGTTTCTTCGTTATGCCCCCAAGAGAAAGAAATGCAAGCAATTTCTTTTCCTAGGTGGATCCCAAGCCAACACTCCCTCCACAATAATAAGTGCCATAGGCAATCCCTTATGCTCCCCATATGAAACCACATAGTCTTCTCCTACACCTTGCCCTAAGTATTCTACCAAAATAGCCAAGAATGTAATTACAAACACAGTTCAAAATGTATGCAAGAAGAGGGAAAAACAACATTTTCCAAAGGCAAGATTCTACCTCTCCATAGTGGAGATTGTTTTCCCAAATACCAATTCCTTCAATGCTCAAAATGTAGTCCAACACAAGAAGGTGTAAGCATGCACAAGAAATTTGAACTCTCTCCACAAAGCAAGCTCTAATAGCTAAAAATAAAAATTCAACCCAAGGAGGAGAGAGCAAAGTTTCAACAACCTCTAACAAGAGAAGAAATTTTAATTTTAAAGGAGAGGGAGGGAGAGGATGATGTGGATTCTAAGTGGGATGCCACATCATTCTTACTCAACCCCAAAATGAGAAAGTCAACTTCACAATAAATCACAATAAATGGAGATGACAAGCAACTTACACACTCAAAATTTAACCCATACTTTAACAAGGACTGAATTAAAATTTTGTAAGAAAAGTGCAATAAAGACTTACACATAGTCATTTCATATTACAATAAAAAAGATTAATTTTGACTCCAAAACCATAGGTATGGTTGGTGGATGATTTTAAGAGGTGTGGGACAAGTTTAACTTGTCCCACAAGCCTCCAAATTTGGCCTCCAAGGTCAAATTCGAATTCCTTTGAGGATGAAGTGTTCTACACTCCAAAATCTGACTTACACAAACTTTCACATCACTTAAACATCTCTTACATCTCTTACACATTCTTACAACATGAATTAATATCTATGACTTCATTTATTACATAATTTTGACATAATGATTTATTTATTTAACTTATAGTTATACATGACTTAAATCCAATTTAATTAATAACCAAGACAACACTTTTTTACTTACATTCCACATCCCAATTAAATTTAAATAAAGTTTAACTATATGACTATCACAGTTAAATTAAATAATAAAAATAAGACATCACAAATAAAAATACATACAACACTAATAAAAGGGAACACATAAATAAAACACATGTATCCCATGGTCACATATAATGGAAATCTCTCCCATGGGAAATCCTAACATAGCACGTAAACAATTACAGTTGTCATGGTGACCCCGTTGAGTTCATCCGAATTTTAATATGGTTAGTCTCTAGTCCTCGACATTTTTGTGATATTTTAACTTGCAAAATATCAACATCTCCTTTGGCCTCGTGGCCATATCGAACATCCAAAGTGCTATAAGCAACATATAAATATGAAATCCAAATTACAACAATATCAAGAGTTCAACATTATTATTTTAAATTCAATTCCGCCACTATATCATCATCCAATGAATCTCTATACTAGAGCTACTCATAATATTGAGTGTCATGTGTCTAAAATCAACATCAATAACCTGTCCATATCAAGTAATATATCATCATCCATATATAATAATGTCTCCAATAATCATCATGCATGCTAACTGAATCAAGGTCCATAATAATCCATGATCTAACATATACACATCATACTAAGTCAAAACATAATAATGTCTAAAATGAGATCAACAGTAGCAAGATCAGTATCTAAACAATGTCAAAGGGAAGTGGGCACTACATCCCCTCCCTTAGACTCAACTTCCTCCTGGAAGTCACTGGAACAAATGTGGAAACTGCATTGGTAATATTGTGGCATCCTCCCAAGTGGCTACAGCCTCATCATATCTATCCCACCGCACCGTGCACGATCAATCTCTCTGCCTCAAATGCCCAAGGTCCTGCGATCTATGATATAGATGGGCTCCACTGTCACCTGCCCCTGATCCTACACCTACAATGATGTCCAGTCTAACACATGTGAAGGATCTACAATGTACCTCCTAAGGACAGAAACATAAAACACATCATGTATGCGAGACAAGTTGGGTGGCAATGCTGACAAGTAGGCCAAAGGGCCGATATTCTCCAAGATCTCAAAATGACCAATGAATCGAGGAACTAACTTTGAAAATTTTCCATAGTCGATAGGGATCTTGTGTGGTCTAACACAAAGGAAAACCTTCATGCCCACATCAAAGCTCCGATCAATCCTATGCAGATACACATAATTCTTCTAATAATCATGTGCCTCTTGTAATCTCTTCCTAATCAACATTACCTGCTACTCCATGTCCTACAAAAGAGCTGGTCTAAGAGATACTCTATCCTCCAACCTATCCCAGCTAAGGGGTGTCCTACACTCTCTACCATATAATGCCTGAAAAGGAACCATGCCTATAGAACTTTGGAAACTATTATTGTAGGCAAAATCCACTAAGTATAGGTACTCCTCCCACTTAGACTACTGATCCATCATGTACATCTTGAGAATATCCTCTAAAATCTGATTCACTCACTTAATCTATCCATTAGTCTTAGGATGGTATGTCGTGCTGAAATTAATCCTCATCCCGAGGACATACTGCATGGTAGTCCAGAAGTGTGAAGTGTACAAGGATCACGGTCACAAATGATCTTCCATGGGATCCCATGTAACCTGACGATCTCATCCAAATATACTCATGCCACTACTCTAGCTGTATAAGTGGTCTTCACCAGAGAAAAGTGAGCTACTTTTGTCAATTTATCAACCATGACCATAATGGCATCATGGTGATATCTCGACATAGGTAGTCCAACAATGAAATCCATGCAAATGGTGTCCCACTTCCATTCTGGTATGACATGAGGATAAAGAAGACCTGCTAGATGTTGATGCTCAGCCTTAACCCTCTAGCACTCTAAACATCATGACACAAACTAAGCCACGTCTTGACGAAGTCCTCTCGGTGATACAACCTGTCTCAATGTAGTGTGCATCTTCTTCATCCTAGGAGGGGCTGAATAGGGTGCATGATGTGCCTCGGTCAAGATGTCCTGCCTCAATCCTCCATCTCTGGGAACATATATCCTACCTCTATGCCTAAGAATACCATCTACCTCTAAGGTGAAACCATCAAAATTCCCCTCAAGGGGTCTTTGTGACTTGATCTCTGCTCGTACTATCATGTAGAAGTTGTCAAGAGGAAGCTGTTGAAGAATCCTGCTCTACAAATCTATGCTCACTATAGTGGCCATAGCCACATGTCTCCATCTACTAAGAGCGTCTACTACCACATTCTCCTTCCCCTTCACATGCTTTATCTCCATGTCATACTCACAAAGAAACTCCATCCAACATCGTTGATGGGCATTTAGATTGGGTTGTGTGAAGAGGTGACGAAGACTCAAATGATCTATCCTAAGTGTGAATCTCCAACCAAGAAGAAAATGTCTCCATCTAACCAAAGCATGCACAAATACCGTAAGCTCAAGATCATGGGTAGGATAATTAATCTCGTGATCCTTGAGTTTGCGAGACTCAAAAGCTATAACCCTGCCATCCTACATCAACACACCTCCAAGCCCTACTAAAGAAGCATCTATGCAAACAAAGAAATCACCCTGTGGATCTAGCACTGCAAGAATGGGTGCTATAGTGAGGCACTCCTTCAATGTCCTAAAAGATTTCTTGCATCATCGATCAAAAAAACTTCTTCCCTTTCCTCCGAAGGGAAGTGATAGGTGCATAATCCGAGAGAAGTCTCCGAACAAATATATGGTAGTATCCTACTAAAGCCATGAAGCTGTTTGCACCTCGGTCATTTTCATGGGTGTTGGACAATCCATAATGGCTCTAATCTTGGAAGGATTGACTGCGATACCTTCCCCGAAATAACATGTCCCAAAATCTTTGGACTTGTCTAGAAGAAGGGACTTCTCCAAGTTTCCATAAATTTGTTGCTCACGAAGGCACTTTGAAGAACTTGTAGAAGGTGACCCTCGTGCTCCTCACGTGTATGTGAGTATATCAAGATCTCATCAAGGAATATGAGCATGAAGTGATCTAAAAAGGTTCTGAATACCCCATTCATCAAACTCATAAACATTGCAGGGCATTTGTCAAACCAAAAGGCACCACTGTGAACTCATAGTGCCCATATCTCATGCGGAAGGCGGTCTTATGAATGTACGCCTCTAAAATCCTCAACTGATGGTAGCCTAACTTGAGATAAATCTTAGAGAACACCGTGGCTCCCTTCATCTGATCAAATAAGTCATCAATATGAGGAAGAGGATAATGATTCTTGATCGTTACCTTGTTCAACTGGCGAGTAATCAATACACAACTACAATGATCCATCCTTCTTCTTCACGAAGATCACCGGTGCACCCCAAGAGGATACACTAGGATGGATAAGGCCTTTCTCCAAAAGGCCCTCAAGTTGTAACTTGAGCTCATAGAGCTTTGGGGTGGTCATCTAATAAGGTTCCCGTGAGATAGGCTCTGCTCCAGGGACTAGGTCTATATGGAAATCAATCTCACGTGGGGTGGCATCCCCAGTAGCTCCCCTAGAAATACATCAGAAAACTCTCTCAAGATGGGATGATCATCTAGTGATGGTCCACTAGACCCATCCTCTGACCTATCACTGACTGTAACAACGTACATCTGACAACCCCATCGCACACACCGCTTGAGTTGCATAGTAGAAATGGTGCAAATAGAAATGGGTCTCTTGACCCCCAAGATCACCGACTCTACTCCCAAATCATCTACACAAGCTATAGTCTTATGATAAAAATCCATCCTAGCCCTATGTGTAGATAGCCAATCCATGCCCAAAATGACTCCATACGAGCCCAAAGGAAGAATACAGAGATATGAGGTGGTGGTGAAAGGTCCCAAATCCACAACACACTCCTTAACTAAGGATTCCACAGAGATCTTGGCTCTAGAAGCCATCTTGACATCCCAACTAAAACCCTGCCTAACTACCACTAGCATGCATCGCTCTACTAAAGATGGTGCAATGAAAGAATCAGAAGAACTAGAATCAAATAATACAGAGATAGGAATACCACCAATGCTACATGTGGTCTCAATGACTGTGCTCTGGTGCTCTACCTAGTGGTTCTTGACCCTTTGCATAAATCCTATTACTGCACCCCATGTCACCAAATATCGGCTTAAACCGATGCCTTACCCTTGTTAGGGTTATGAGGGAAATCTCTCCAAAAATGTCCAGCTACTCCACATCCAAAGTAACCACCTGATCCTCTCCAAGGAGTAGCACCTCCAGTAGGTTCCCTAAAAGCCTACGGTGTGGATCTTGATGATCCGGCTATGGTCTATTATGGCCTCTGTTAGTGAGGTCCAGCTGACTGAGCTTTAGGTCCACCTTGTGTCCTAATGGGACCCCTAGGAGGAGGCCCCATACTCGACCTCTCTATGCATCAGCTCTCTGAGGAGGTCTATATGGTGGGCGAGATTGTTGCTGCTGCTGTTGTTGTTATGGCCTAAAGGATGACTATGTTGAATGTTTCCCACCATGAGGAAGAGGTACTAAACCTATCGATATACCATCCTGTATCTATTGAATGTGGCTCCTAACTCAGTCCCTAGCCTATTGGGTTTTACCCCGAGTCTCCTCTGCAATATAGGCCTTCTCTACGGCCTCTACTAAAGTCTGTGGGTAGTGGATCCAAACCGCACCTCCAATGTCTAGATTAAGGCCCCAGATGAACCTGTGAATCTGCACCTGCTCATCCTACATATACTCTACATACTGAAGTAGATCTAGAAACCTACTCTCATACTCTGCTACTGAAAGGGTGGCCTGTTGGAGGTCATGGAACTTGTTAATCCTTTGTTGGATGAACCTCTGTGATAGGTACCTACTCCTGAATCTCTCCTCAAATAGCTCCCAAGTCACTGTATTTGAATCAACATGGAGCTTCTGCTCCTCTATCCTCCACCACACTCCTACTCCATCCCTCAGTAGATGGATTGCAACATGAGCTTTTGTGTTGCTAGAACAAGGACAAAGCTTGAAGCAAACCGCTCAAGCTCACTAGCCAGGCCTCTGCCTGAAATCCACCTGTATCACCTGAGTAATGTGAGGGCCTAAGCTTCAAGATCTCCCTGATGTGATCCACTTTTATGGTCTGTCATCCTCTAGGCATCTCTACAAGCTCATCCCTAAGCCTAGGGCTTCGAGACCTCTCTCTATGCTCTCGAAACTCTATCACCATGTCTCCTAGGTGGTGAGTCCGCTCGACTAAATCCACATGGGAGTTCTCTCCTCTATGCTCCTCGCTGATTGGAGGAGGTGTATGTACCTCAATAGAAGCAACTCTGTCATACCTAAGTGCCCTCCTACTAATCCCTCTGCGTAGAGCGGCATTAACATCCTGAAGGGTCTGTAGAATCTAAAGTAGAATGAGTGCTACACCCCGATTCGGTGGTGGTGGTGGTGGTGAATCACGGGTTTCTATGAAGGTTCCTCTCACTCCATCGAGCCTCTACCACAGACCAAAGTGAGATTTAGTTCATTACTTCAAGCTCTCTTCTTCAATTTCTAAGTTTACTATCGTCTTTAATTTTTCAACCTTGATTATGTTTTCTAGATTAACAAGTTTACTAGTTTTAAAGTTTCAAGTCTCAATTTTTTAGTGTGCCCAATGGTCCAAGCCTTTAAACCACTACTCTGATACCAAGTGTAATGCCTGATTCAAACTACCACTGGAGACTAAGAAACTACTAGGTTTAGTTAGGAAAATTATGGAATTTTTTTGTTAAGGGTGTTTGCAACGAAGGTTACAAGATCATACTTAGTACAAACTAGATAAGGATTAACAAGCAAGATTGACTTGTAGAAATGGCTCTACAACATCTCACAACAAGCACAAGGTCAAAACAAGGGATTAAATTCATCACTTAAGTTAGGAGAGTAAATTCTCACTCCTCCCTTGCCCTGACAGCTTATAGGGTTTAACTTGATTTTTCAAACACTCAAAGTCATCAAAACTTTCATAAATCATTTCCATTGGATAGGAAATTCTCTCACCTTTCCAACCATATAAATAAGTCCTCATAACTCCTTATAAAACTCAAGTTATGGGCCGATGGGGTTTTAGGGAGAAATTTTCCCTTGGGCGGGTTAGTAGAGCATGGGGAGGAAATTTGAGGATTTTTCCTTCCTTTGTCACAAAGGTGCAAAATGCCTCCATGCACCCACAGGGCTGATGAACAGGACACATGGCACTTTCCAATTAGCGTGGGGAGACGCGGATCGGCGGGGCATAATAGAATTTAGAAATTTTTAGGAAAAAAGCCCAACGACAAAAAACAATGCAAACCTCTGACAAGGAAAACTCATGCCACGTGTCCAGAGCCTATTGGTGGTGGGGAAAAATTGGGAATTTTTCCCAAAGTCCAAACCTAAAATATTCCAAAGGAAATGTTTTCTCCAAACCTCCACCCATGCTTAAAAAGTGCCACGTGGCATCTTGTGAGGGTCGTGGCTCGGAGAGAGGTAGAGAAAAAATTGAAAATTTTCCAAAATGCTAAAAGTTCAAGTTTTCAAAATTTATTTTGCACACCGCCAAGCCACGTGTCAGGACGTGATTGGCTATGGGGCCGCGGGGTTGCGAGAGAAAATTGGGAAAATTTTCCCAAAGACAATTTTTTTCAAAAGTTAAGTTTCAACAAGATTTTTCTCTCCAAAGTGCCACGTGGTGAGACCTGGATTAGCTAATAGTGTTGTGGGGCTCAGAATTTTTGGGGAAATTTTTCCAAAGTTTAGGTTTTGATTTTAATATAGTTAGATTTATTTTTGGATGGCCATTTTGAGGTAAAAGCTGCAAAAGGCCATTACTTTTGATAGAGAAGTCAGTTTTGGACAAACAAGGACTTTCTAGAAATCTCCCAGAGTCCTCTTTGCATAGTAATCATAAATTTTTAAGTTTGATGAAGGTTGGAGGGTCAATTTTAAGAAACCAATCTGCAGGGTTTCACATTTAAAACTGACAATTTTTCCAACTTATGAGATTTTGTCAAATTTTGATTTTTCTTCTTTTCAATATGTAAAATGAACATGGAGAAATGGTCTTGGGGTAAGTTTAGGGTTGTTTTCAAAGTTCAATTTGTGGATTGAGTTTAATTTATATATTTTTGTAACTCTTGACAGAGAACGGTTGAGCACGTTTTAAAATTGATTTTTATGAAGTTCTAAAATGTTTTGCTTAAATGTTGAGGTCAAATTCAGTTCAATAGGACTTATTACATCTGAATTATAATGTTTCATATCTAATTACAAGTTATAATTTTGAGCTGTACATTTATTTGATAAATTTAATTGATAGATTTATAGATAAAATAGAGATCATTTAGTAATCAGTTTATTAATCAATCTGCTACTCCCAAAGTGGGAAGACACTCTCAACAATTGATCTAAGACATTCCATTCTTTTCTAAACAATTAATTTATTTATCCAATCATTTCAAGAGCACAAACAACAATTGATATTTCAAATTTTAAATAAATGCAGAGAACATAATGCTGCCCTTTCCTTACATATGTATTTTCTTTTCACATAGAGATATCATTTCAAAAACACTAACTTCAGTTTAATACAACCTTACAATTTGAGAACAGAAGGTATTTCATATATTAATTTCCAACAATACATAACAAATTATTTCTTTCTTTTAATTTCATTATGTAATTTACAACTATATGACATACTTTTCAAATACAAAGAATAGAATAATACATCTTTACAATTCGCAATGGGTCTCAAGATTTTCTTTGCATTATAAGTAACTTCACATTTTTAAATAATAATATAATTCATTCACTCCAAGTGGGGAGATAACAATGGAATTTTCTCTAAGGAAGGGACCTGTAATCGTAAAATTCTTTCTCCAAACAACAACATGTTGATTTCTTTTTTTTTTATTTAATCACAACAAAGGAAGGGGGAAAGGCAATGCTCTCCACCCAACCAAGACATCCAATGGGCAAGGAGAAGCTATCCTTCCCCATTGGCCCCCGAGCCCCAACCATATTGAAATGGAGCATGAATATCAACACATGGCAACATAGGCTTCTTTCACATACAAGCACATTTTCACATTCACATAAAAACATAAAACAAGCAAGATGTAGTTCACAACTACATCAAATAGTTACAATCAAAACAAAGGCTTCCTCAAGCAAGCCAAACAAGAGCAAGAGCTATGGGGAGCTCCTTATACCTCCCAAGTTGGAATTGGGCATCCACCAAATGCATACCACCATTAAATATACTAAAACCCATAAAACTTATATCTCCCAACCCCTCCTTATGCCTCCCCCTAAATTTTCTCCCTTATGACCCCCAAGAGTAATAAATGCAAGAAATTTCTTTTCCTAGGTGGATCCCAAACCAACACTCCCTCCAAAATAATAAGCGCCATAGGAAATCCTTTATGCCCCCATATGAAACCCCATAGTCTTCTCCTACACCTTGACCTAAGCATTCTAACCAAAAATCCTAGAATGCAATTACAAACATAGTTCAAAAAAGCATGCAAGAAGAGGGAAAAACAACATTTTTCAAAGGCAAGACCCTACATCTCCATAGTGGAGATTGTTTTCCCAAACAGAAATTCCTTTAATAATCAAAATGCAATCCAACACAACAAGGTGTAATCATGCACAAGAAATTCCAACTCTCTCCACAAAGCAAGCTCCAACAACAAGAAAGAAAAATTCGACCCAAGGATGAGAGAGCAAAGTTTCAACAACCTCTAACAAGAGAAGAAATTTTAATTTTAAAGAAGGAGGAGGGAGAGGATGATGTAGATTCCAAGTGGGACGCCACATCATTCTTACTCAACCCCAAAAGTAGAAATTCAACTTCACAATCAATCACAATAAATAGAGATGACAGCAACTTACACACTCAAAATTTAACCCATATTTTAACAAGGACTGAATTAAAATTTTGTAAGAAAAGTGCAATAAATACTTATACATAGTCATTTCAGTATTACAATAAAAAGGATTAATTTTGACTCCAAAACCATGGGTATGGTTGGTTGATTATTTTACAAGGTGCGGGACAAGTTTTACTTGTCCCACAAGCCTCCAAATTTTACCTCCAAAGTCAAATTCGAATTCCTTTGAGGATGAAGTGTTCTACACTCCAAAATCTGACTTACATAAACTTTCACATCACTTAAACATCTCCTACATCTCTTACACATTCTTACAACATGAATTAATATCTATGACGTCATTTATTACATAATTTTGACATAATGATTTATTTATTTAACTTATGGTTATACATGACTTAAATCCAATTTAATTAATAACCAAGAAAACACTTTTTTACTTACATTCCACATCCCAATTAAATTTAAATAAAGTTTAACTATATGACTATCACAGTTAAATTAAATAATAAAAATAAGACATCACAAATAAAAATACATACAACACTAATAAAAGGGAACACATAAATAAAACACATGTATCCCATGGTCACATATAATGTAAATCCTCCCCATTGGAAATCCTAACACAACACACAAACAATTACAGTTGCCATGGTGACCCTATTGAGTTCATCCAGAATTTTAATATGGTTAGTCTCCAGTCCCCCAACATTGTTGTGATATTTTAACCTAAAAATAACAACACCTCCTTCGGCCTCGTGCCATATGAACATCCAAAATGCTATAAGAAACATATAAATATAAAATCCAAATCACAACAATATCAAGAGTTCAACATTATCATTTTAAATTCAATTACGCACTATATCATCATCCAATGAATCTCTATACTAAAGCTACTCAAAATATCAAGTGTCACATGTCTAAAATCAACATCAATACCCTATCCATATCAAGCAGTATATCATCATCCATAAATAATAATGTCTCCAATAATCATCATGCATGCTAACTGAATCAAAGTCCATAATAATCCATGATCTAACATATACACATCATACTAAGTCAAAACATAATAATGTCGAAATGAGATCAATGAGTTAGCAAGATCAGTATGTAAACAATGTCAAAGGGAAGTGGGCACTACATCTTTGGTTAGTTTTGAAAAGGTGGTTTTTAGGCCTCTGGATGGTAAATGACCAGAGCAAACTAGACGAACTATGACCAGTGACCCCAGAAAAGTAGTTGTTGTTTGTACCAAGTTTGCTAGTTCTAAGTTCCATCAAATCCAATGAATTTTGTGTATATAGGTCAATGTATAGGATTGGTATTTTGGTTATTTGACTATTTTATATTGGTTTTGAATGTGGTTTTATAGCCACTTGGACTAAATTTGGATGTTTCACAATCTAGTAGAAAAATCAGAAAACACTATCGTGGACCAATATTAAGTTAATTATCTAGTGGGAAAAAACATAGGCACTAATATATGATGTCATGAATATTAAATTGGTTGTTTTTTTATAAAAAATAATTTTAGGAAAATGTGATGTTTCTCTCTCCTCTCTACCCCTCTTTAGTTTTGAAAATGTGATGAAAACAAAAATGTATCTCTTACCTCTCTGTTATGTAAAGTGGTTCTTTCTTTGCAAATGGAAAAGTAGTAATCATGAGTTATGTTAGATCGGGGTAGAATTCCATGTTAGCAGTTATCAATGACCCATGCTCTAATGGTTGTTGTAGGTTGCAGTGGCCCAACAAGGAAGATAAATGAAGGAAATTGACTTTATAGTTGTACTTAGATTGTAAAATGTATAAAATGATGTGACATATTGTATATTTGAATAATTGTAATTATTTACTATTTTGAAAGGAGAAATGAAAATAAATTAAAATTTAGCTATTCCACGTGTGTATTGAAGGTTGTATGAAGTTGTAATTGATTGTTGTTCAGTGATATCGAGTTAATAAAACAATTGTTACCATACTAATTGTAGTTTTCCAGTCCTAAAAACTTAAATTGTTGGTTGAAATTTACCTTGCCTTGGCCACCTAAATGAAGTGAGTTACAACCCTTTGATCATACTTCACTCTTAGTCAAATCTTGTTAAGTACAAAGACCCTTATCATGTTATGACCAAGTTTTAACCTATTACCAGTTCTTTCCTAGTTTTGTACTTGGAACAAGCCTTGTTATCCCATTTCCATGGCTTAGGTATGTTGTGCGAGGACATAACTACACTACGTGTATCCTATCTCTTTGAGTGAGAATACGATCCTTACTCCTAGATGTCGTAGTGCTAGACCCCCCTTGAACAAACTAATCCTCATCTATGTGTATGGTCCTTAATACTCTTATCAGTATCCAAAGCCATGTGAATATATATTTGGGGTGTCTCACTCCCAAATTACCTCTTTAAATAAATTTAAACGATACAATTGAAACATAGGACCTAGTTTCCTGCACTTGGAACTACGAAATTTAAAACCCTTAAGTATTTTTACAAATAGAAATGTTACCTTGGTAAGAAGTAACAAAGTACCTTAGTTTGTGGGAAAGTTTGTGAGGTATGGATAACTAATTACCATAAGTTTTTTCTCATGGTATATTTTATACCCTTTGAGTGTTAACAAAGTTAATACTTCATGGATCTCTTATGAAGATTATTGGTTAAGGACCCTTAACGTATGGTTCCCAATGAGAGGAATAGTGTCATAGAAGGCATTTAAATTCATATTATTATATTGAATATCCCACATGTGAAACATATACCTTAAATATTTGAGTTGTTTAAGTGCCATAAATGATGTGATTGGTATGAGTTAACACCCCTTTGAACCTTGTTTTCATGATGTTTGTAAAATGATAACAACTTAAGAATAGACTAAGCAATGTAAATGAAATGAATTTTGGTGTGATTGTGATGAATATCTCACACACCTTGAATGAGGTCAAAACAGTTAACAACATTTAATATGATCATAAAGAAAATTAAAATAATGGTATGTATCCTAAGTGAATAACATTATAATAATGGAAACTTGTAATATTCAAGAAAGGATCCTCATTCACATTCATAACTAAGTTTAAAAACAAATGTGGTAATTGATCAACTAATCTAAAAAGGAAAAGTGAATTAGTATATTTTATGTATCTTGTGGGTTATCCATCTCTCTTATTCAGCTATTGGTCCCTCTTTATTTTGGTACTATGCTTGTTGGAACCAATGTGTTGTGAGTTATTGTTACTCCATTCATGTGTTTATGAGTTTGAAGGAGTACTAATTTCCTTAAACCATGTTTAACACCCATGATTTATATGACTATAAAACAAGCCATGTGATGTGTTTGGTGATGGTCAAAGATCTCTCTCTCTCTCTCTCTCTCTTCATCCTTGTAAATTCCTATTTTATTTTGCCATAATTTGATGAGATGTACATTATTTAATGCTCATTTGAGTAGTATGTGGTATTCTATATGTTGTGTACTTGTTTAGTACTCATTGTGAGACTAACAAGTGTTTTGTGTGTATGGGGGAAGGTAGGGTCATTATGGAGGGATAAGTAAAGATAAAATTGAAGTAAAACTTGTGTTACATTAAGGAGGAACCAAAGGTATGTGGGATTTGTTCTAGTGGAGTGATAAGTGGGTTTTGTAATAAACTAGGTGGAGGGATAAGTGGCATGCATTTTATTTTACTAGAGGAACCAAGAACTTATGCCCCATACCTTAGTGGAGTGATAAGTGGTATGGATTGACCCTAGTTCCCTTTGCAATCCATTAGAGGCTTGGTAGTGTGTGATAATGTTGTGAATTTTCCCAATCCTCTCTCTTTTAAGCCTCTTATGAAGGCTTGACATGGTGATACATATTTGATTGAATGTATTTTCTCCTTCTCTTAATGATTAACCTTGGTGGATTTAATTGGTTTCTATTTGGAATGCATGTGCATTGATGGATGTGTTGTATTTTCCTTGTATGCATGATTATTCTTGTATGTGTATATGTTGGGGACTTGTATTGCCAAAGGTGGAGGGATAAGTGGTATTATGGTGTATGGGGTTCTCTTGTTTATTTTGGGAGGAAACAAAGGTTGGTGAGACTAGTCTTAGTGGAGTGATAAGTGTGGAGGGATAAGTGTGTTTTCATGCGTGGTTGCATGAATTATTGGAGGAACCAAATGCTAGTATCCCTTCCTTAGTGGAGGGATAAGTGGAAGTATTGACACCATTTCCTCTTAACAAGCCATGTTATAGATTGGAATTTTTTTTTTTTTCATTTCTAATGTTTTTATAGTACAATCATATCTTTTTTGGAGATACATGGAAAGTAATGCATGTTGTATCTTGGTTTATACATTGTGTTTTTATCATGTCGGCCCAAGGGATAATGTAAGTGTTGTTGATAAGTGTTGAAAGATTTCAAGTTTCAAGTTAAAAACAATTATTCATGTTTTGATTATGTTTCTAGTGTGGAAGTTCTGAAATTCCCTAAAATTTGAAACTATACCCCTAGTGTCAAAAATTTCCATGTCATACATCTATAGACACCCTTGAGATCAATCTACCCCTCGATTTCAGGTCAAAACTTGTTCTGAAATGGTCTATTAGTGAATGTCATCAATTCCCTAGGTGATTTATAATAAATAAAACTCATTCAAGTTCTTTTAGAGTAGTATTTCTCAACACAAGTTTTCAAGCAAGCATATAAAGGGATTTCATTACACTTTCTAAGAAGAGTTTACAATCATTGAAGTAGTGCTAAATAATAATATTCATCATGGAGTTGTATCCAGGAGCTAGAAACATCAAGGAAAAAATTTAATAATATTTTGGAAGTTTCAGATGTTTAGGAGCCAATTCACCGAAAGTGATTTTTTGAGGCCGAATGAGCTTGCACTGTAAAAGAGTACCTGAGTTTCACAAGGTGATTCTGGGAGCTTCAAAATGAGTTTTGAGCCCAAAAATATATCATTGGAAATAATTTTCAACCTTATACATGCTAAAAAAATAGATCAACTTCAAACCCCATTTATTTTTAAACGAAGCTCATTCTTTCCAAGTAGAGTGGACGATCCGAGAAAAAATGAGGCTTTTGAAGGATTATAAATAATAAAAAATACATGGGACCCATCCCATTTTTCTAAAAATTTATTTTACATTCAAAATCTGTTGGTCGAAAATATGTCGCAGGCGAGATCTATGGATAGGAGGCGAGCCAATAGTGTGCGGGGCATAGCCCCTCTTTGAGTCAAAAGCGAAACTGGTTTATTGCTATTCTACAAGCAGAAATCTATGCAAGTCTTACAGATTCTACCTTCGGGGGTTTGGGATCTCATCCCAGTAGGGGTGTTTCCGACTGTGAAAAGAAAGGAAAGGAAGAGGGGATGAAGAAAGAGCAGGTCTGAAGGAAGAAAAGAAATGAATTCCAAAGCAGAAAGGTCAGAAGGTTTATGTTTTGGGATTGGTAGTAAACAGAGCCAAACCTACTTGCATAAACGAGCAAAGCAATACTGATGATAAATAAATGACAATAAAACAGAAGCAGATCCAACAGAATAAACACACAGATCTAACGTAAGAAAGATCTAATGCACATAACACATGTATTCAGCACAAAGTCTAAATATTGTATTAATATTTTTCTTCTGTTACAAAAAGCTCAAAGTCTTTTTTCTTCACTTCTATTTTTCATCTGAAAGATATTCATCCATCCATAATACAACAAGTATTGGGGTATTTATAGAAGAAGAAGAGAAAAGAAGGCAAAAAGGAGCCAACAACTTATTTACAAAGATATTTACAAAATATCTAAAAGTCATGTTGACTTTTTACAACTTGATGGATGACATCATCCCATGATGCAACATGGATGATGTCACCATTTGTATCAACATACTCCAGATATTCTCGAAGAGAAAGCTGAAGAAGAGAGAGAGAGAAGAAGAAGAAGAAGAAGAAGAAACAGCTACTCGTCGTCATCATCCTACGGCCGAAAGGGGGTGGACTGCTTTTGTTGTTGCTCAGGTGACGAGATATGGAATTGAGAGCGGTATTCCATAAACTTGTTGATCATTGGCCCTAGCTGATCCTGGGAAGGATCCTTGTGCCTATCACTTATCACCTCACAAGTTTCCCGCTCATCTGTGAGTTTCTCGGGGAGCTTGGAATAGTCTTTTTCTGCCTCAATGAGTAGCCCAATAAAGTCTCGGCAGGCCAGCAGGTTGTTGATAGACTCTGCATCAAAAGTGACCTCTGGCCCTATGCCTTGAGAAATGATCTCTTTAAAGATCTGAATGGTCTCCTCAGCTTTTCTTAAAGTAAAGGAAGGAGTAAGTAACCCTGGTGACATGTTAAGAACGATTCGTTCCATTTGGTGCATCACGTCCAGGGCTTCTTCCTTTACCTTGTCAATCTTTTCCAAGACAAATTCTAGCTGATCCACCCGGTAGTCCAGAGTGGACATGATTTTGTTGAGGGCCCTAGGATGGCCGAAGACGCCGAACTTAACCAGATCTTCGACTGAACAGTCGAACATTTGTTGGAAGGTCTCGTGCTGTAGTCTAGCATGTTCCAGCTCTTCTGATATGGGCCCCGCCAATGCTTGGAGCTCTTTATTCACCTTATTGATGTTCAAATACAAGTTAGAGAACTCGGCGATTACTTTTTCACTGTCTTTGATGATTTGGCTCCTCCAAGCGGAAACGGCCATACCCTGCTCGCCGATCTTTACGTACTCATTAATTTTCTCCTGGCTGAGAAGCTCAGAAGTCTCGGCGGTAGTTGTGGGAGGTGCACTACCCATCTTCTGTAAGGCTTGGAGCAGATATTTGTTTTGCTCTTTCAATTTCCTTTTCTCTTCTTTTGTCTTTTGAAGCTTCTTACAGAGGGCGTCAACTGCAGAAAGGGCTTCCCCCTGAAGGCTTTCAGAAGATGTCCCCATTGTGACTTAGGTCACAGTAAAATCTGTCGGAGACAGATCCTTTTTCTCCTTGAGGGGATTGGGGTACGCAATCTCCATAACCCTCTCTCCCGTAGCACTTTGAGAGAAGCACGTAATGGGCTTCTGCTTCTTTGCTCCCTTAGATGGGATTACAGAAAAGTCCATCGGAGCGATGTGATCTTTCCTCTTTTGCTGACTTAGCTATTGGGAGATCCAGGCTGGACCTATGGGAGAAGGGCCGGAAATGGAAAAGGGGGCAGCTACAGTAGTGGAGGCGAAAAATGTGGAGACACGTGGGGGTGGCATGGAAAGAATAGCCGAAGAAGTGTCCACGGGAGGAAGGGAAATTGCAGCATCCATTTATGGAAAAGGTGGGCGTCGGGAAGCCCAAACACTCGCTTAGGAATGTGATAGTGTTGCTGAGCTCCTCTAAGAAGTCGTTGCGGTGGATGGTTTGAGGCCATCGGGTCACCACTTTTATTCTTCAAATATACCTCATTCATCAGCTGCATACATTGATCTTCGTTATCATCCCAAGCCTTAATACAATCTTCTCGGTGATGGCCACAAAGTTCTGTGATGAGGGATGCCGAGTATTATTTTGAAATGGCGCGGCGGTGAAGTTAATGACTACCTTGCCCTTGTCATTTACGACACACCTTGTGTCCTTGTTATAGCACCGGGTGACCACCATCATGAATTTTTTTGTTGACGGTGCTTGATGGGATACCTCAAAGCGAAGATGTAGGGCACTTTGCCCATTAGTTTGTCCATCCATACACTTCTTGTCACCTTCTAAGTTCGACCCCGGAATTCCTCCATATCAATGTGACCCACCCCGAGTCTCGATGTCTAGGTCGTATTCGGCACGGGAGTCGAGCATTCGACTCTTTGATACTTGTATTTCATCTCTTCTTCTGTAAGTTTGGCCTTGCCTTTGGACTTAGTAGGTCTCCTGCTTGATGTAGACATATGTTATTTCGAACTCAGTTGCTGATCTACATGAAGAAGAAGCGAGACCCAATCCAAAAAGGTTGTATTAGCCATTTGATCTTCCATTGAAATGTTAGCAGGAGAAAGAGTTAGTAATTTTGAGGCTCAGGGTGCAGGGCGCATGAAAGCTGTAGCTTACAGGGCTAAATAGGTAAGGCACATAGAAAAGAGGTGTTGCAAAGGTTAAATCAGTGCCAAAGGCGCATGGCGCATAGAGACTGTAGGATACATTTTTGCAAAGGGCGCATGAAGATTTGGTGTTACATAGAGACAGGATGCGCCACAGGCGCATAGATTGTTCATGTTGCATGGGAAATGGGTGCGCCAAAGGCGCATGTATCTTTTGTGTAACATGAACTTTTCGTGCGCCAAAGGCAACTTGGCGCGGCGCATGGAGGGTTTACATGACATGATGTTTTTGCGATGAGGAAAGCGCCTGCGCCTTTATAACTTCATACTTGGCGCAGATTAAGCTGGTGTTGCGCAGATGCAGGGTGCGCCAAAGGGGTACATGTATATGCGATGTAACACGGAAGGTTGGTGTGCCAAAGAGGGTGCAAGGTTAGTGCTTGCAGCATGTGAAGGAGGCGCGCCTTGAGGGCGCAAAGGTTTTTGATGCAACAAGCGTGATGGGTGCGCCATTGGTGTGGATTTTATTCATGTTGCGAGGGGGACAGATGCGCCAAAGGGGTGCAACTGTTTTTGATGTTGCAGGATGCGCCGATGCGCCAAAGGGAAAAATAGTCTTCTTTTTCTCCATTCCTCTCTTCTTTTGCAGGGTTATTTGGGAAATAAAATGGTTCAACCAAAAGGGAATAAAACCATGGTTTTTAGAACAACTTCCTCTACCAGCAGATCTGGACAGAGGGGGAGGGATATGGATAGATAGCAAAAGGGGGAGGCTAGATCAACATTTCCATATTTCCAAACTACAACCAGACCACCAAGCACACAGAGAACCAAAAACGTAAAACGCACGAAAGAGATAAGAACCTCTTACCTGGATAAATAGTAAAAACTTGCACACGGGTCCACAACACGTTGACAATGACAGGGCAGGTGCTGACAGGCTCAGAGAATAGAAATCACGTGTTTTGCGTCTGGAGATAATGACATTTGGCGATGCGCAAACATATATATATATATATATGAATCAGCAATAAATGTGCCACCAACTTTGTAAAGGGCGCACCAAAGTCTCTGTCGACATAGAAAAGCATGCGCCCTTTGGCGCACCAAAGTGTATGACAACACAGTGTTACACGCGCCCTTTGCGCACCGGAAGAGGTGTCGACACATGATTATGCGCGCCTTTGGCGCACCGAAAAGAGGCGCAACAAATGAGTTGCTGACAAGAAGGTGCATGCGCCACGGCGCACGCAGGGAAGACTCAACATATCAAGGCACACCAAAAGGAGTGTTGACATAATAAAATACGCGCCAAAGGTTTTAAGGGGGCACACCAAAAAGTGATGTTACATAGTAATTCCATGCACCCAACCAAAAAAATAAATAAAAAGACTAAGTTCGGAAAACCAGATTTCCCGGAAAAGGTATTTTGCAACATTCCGAACGCAAGGGACCCCTAATGAGGGATTGAAACAAAATTTTTAGTATGGTTATTGGTAAAATTTCCCTTGTCAATTTTACGGGATAACAATCTGGCTCTTTCTGGGGACTATCCCCGGGCAAACTTGGGGGTAGAGAATCTCATATCTCATGTGCCTATCCATTGGGTAATAGAGTCAAAAACAAGGGTGACCGGAGGGAGAGCAAAAGAAACACACAACAAACCGAAAGCAACCACACAACGAAAACAAACACACAACGAAAGCAAACTGTACAAAGAAGAGAGCAAGCTCTACTTCCTGAAAATTTTCAGATGCTGCCCGCTATAAGGAAGCGGGAGCTCGGTTCCATCCAGATATGAGAGATAGAAGCTATTCTCTCCATTGAGCTGCTTGATCTTGAAGGGCCCTCTCCACAGGGAATCAAACTTTCCGTGCATGCCCTTCGGCTCTCTTCGCTTGTCCCACAGAAGGACGAGGTCTCCCACTTGGAAATCCTTTTGCTTCGCTTTTTATCGAATAATCTCTTGAATTGATTATGATGTTCGGTGATCCCTGTCAACCACTCTTACTCTCTTTCTTCGAGCTTTGTTAGATACATAATTCTCTTTTTAAGAGAATTTTTGAAAGTTTCATCTTTGATAGCTCGTGCAAGCACAGAAAGAGCAGGAAGTTCAACAGAAATGGGAAGCTTGGCATCAGTGCCATATAACACTTGAAAAGGTGACATGCCAAGAGACCTCTTGGGAGTAATACGATCGGCCCACAAAGCGTCGTACAAAGACTTGTGCCACATTCACTGATTCTCATCCACTAACTTCCGTATGATGGTCACCAAGTTCTTGTTACTGGATTCCACCTGACCATTTCCCTGAGGGTAATAATCTGAGGCGTGAGCCAAAGTTATCCCATATTCATAGCAAAAACTAATAACTTCCCGTGAGGAGAAGTTAGAAGCATTATCAGCAACAATTTTGTTTGGAACGCCAAACCTGACAATGATATTTTCTTTAATGAAATTACAAACCACCTCAGAAGTGGCATGCTTGACAGGTATGGCTTCCACCCACTTGGTGAAGTAATCCGTTGCTGTAAGGACATAGCTATGTCCGGCACTCGATTGAGGATTGAGTGCACCAATAAAATCAATTCCCCATTGCCTGAATGGTTCGTTGACAATAACCGGCCTTAGGGGAAAGGCAGCCAACTTGGGCTTGCCGACGAATTGCTGGCAAGGTTCACACTTTGCCACCCAGGTGGCTGTATCTTGGAAGAGTGTCGGCCAATAGTACCTAGCTCGGATGATCTTATGTGCTGTCACGGAGGAAGAGAAATGACCCCCACAGGCTGAATTATGAAAACTTTCGAGTAACTTTACCTGTTGTGGTTTGTCAACACATCGCAAAAAGATGCCATCTATCCCACGTTTATATAAACCGTCATCCCAGATGACATATTTAGCTGCTCTGAGCTTTATAGTGCACTTCTCCTTTGCAGTTAGGTGCATTGGGCATTCGCCGTAGGTGAGGAAGAAAGCGATATCGGAATACCATTCATCACTAGTCGCAACAAATAGGACTAGAGGCAGCGAATCGGGTTTTTCCAGCTGGTCCTGTGCTTCATCGGTGTAGTCACCCCTTTCATCAGGGTTTTCTGAATCTTTGTTTTCAGCCATAAGCTGACACAGGCCCTTGCCCCTCACCATCTTGGTTGGTTTAATATCCGTGTCATACTCCCCGGACCTTTGCGATCTAATTTCCTCACAAGCTTCCTAACTCTTGCTGAGTTAGAATTGATTTCACCGCCGTGTCGTGGACCAAAGCCACCACCGTATGCGAGTTTAGAATGTAATACCTGAAATTCTTCACTGCTTTGACAATGGCGAAGGCATGCTTTTCCAGTTGGGACATTTTTAGTTCATGAGGCTTGAGGGGAGAGCTCATGAACGCAATCGGAGATTCAACATCCTCTGAGTTCTTTTGCATCAAGATTGCGGACATAGTATGCTCAGATGCATAACTATACATGATGAAGTCCTTGGAGAAATCGGGACATACCAGACTGGCACATGAGCAATGGAAGCTTTTATTTCTTCAAATGACATTTTCCCCTCTTCGCTCCATCTGAAAGTTGGTGACCCCTTCATCATGTTCAATATGTGACGAGTCTTTTCAGCAAAGTCAGGAACAAAACGCCTGAGAAAGTTCACCTTTCCGAAGAAAGAATGAACACCAGTCTTGCTTGTAGGTAGAGTAAGGCTTTGAATAGCCTTAACTCTTTCGGTATCTATCTTTGTTCCTTCTTTGCTAACCACATGCCCTAGCAAATTTCCTTTCTTGACTCCAAAAATAGACTTTTTGGGTTTAGGGAGATCCCATGTTCCCGGCACCTGGCCAATACTTGCTCCAAATGATCACAATGATCATTTCGTTGTTTAGAGAACACGGTTAAGTCATCTAGATAAACCACAATGACTTTCCCCATCATACCTTTGAATGCAAAATCCATGGCCCGCTGAAAAGTGGCGCCAGCATTAGTTAGGCCAAAAGGCATCCTGTTGTAGGCAAATGTACCCCAGGGAGTAGTGAATGCTGTTTTAAATTGATCTTTAGGTGAAACTTCAATCTGATTATAGCCTGAAAAACCATCAAGCATGGATAAAGATCTCCGATCCGCCATCGCTGCGTAACTTGATCCATTATCGGAAGTGGGTAGTTGTCTTTCAAGGAAGCCTGATTCAAATTGCGAAAGTCTACGCATATGCGTATCTCACCATTTTTCTTGCACACTGGCACAATATTTGCTACCCAAGTACTGTGATGGATAGGAAAGATGATTCTCGCATCCAGCATCTTCTGAATTTCAGCCTGGATAGTACCCGAGATCTTAGAATTATAGTGCCTCTGCTTCTGGCGAAAGGCTTTGACATCTTCTTTCAACCAGATGTCATGTTGAACGTCCTTTGGCTTAAAAGACTTTAGATCGGCATAGGACCATGCCAACACTTCCATATATTTTTTCAGCAACTTGACAAATTTTCGTTTCTCCTCAGGCGTGCAACATTTGCCAATGTTCACAAATTGCAGTGCTCTACCGAACCTATATTGACCGTTTCGGTTTCTAGGGATGAGTCAGGATCATCTTGCCTCTTCTTTTTCACAAAACAATCATGCCTATCGAACAACCGCTCCAGAGAAACTAGGCCCTTTGGAATTTTGTTTCCTTTGAGCTGACATATGCCATCATTCCCTTCAGATTCATCACCTTGATCGGTGACTGATTCACGGCAAGTGGAAGTAGATCCTTCAAAGTGCAATTCTTTAAAATTTTCCGCCTTCTCTAGAAAGGCAATGAGTTGATTATCATCATTGAACACCTGCCAATGCTGAGAATTATCTGGCATGCTCGGGTGGAAAACCACCTCAATGGTGTATTTGTTTGTTCTCAAACCTGGGTGAGGAAGCATGAGGGATGCTGAAACAACCAATGAATCGGCCATGTCATTTTGGGCTCTTGGAATGGATTCAATCGAAAAAGCATCAAACTCTTCAATGTTGTCCCACACCGCATTACGGTAATGCCTGAGCCTTTCGTTCTTCACTTGGTAAATCCTTTTAACTTGATTCACAACTAGCTCCGCATCGCCTTACAATTTTGATTCTTAATCCCTCTTTCTTTTGCGGCTTGCATGCCAAGTAACAAAGATTCGTACTCAGCAGTATTATTTGTGTTAAAAAACTGCAACTTGAAAGAGAGAGGAATGACTTCTTCCTCGGGAGATATTAGCACGGCTCCGGCACCACATCCGCTGGTTGCACAGCTGCCATCAAACTGCAAGGTCTAGATCTTATTAAGATCTCATTCTTAAATGAGAACAACCATTTTATCACACTCAGTAGACAAGAAATAGTTCCCCATCCCTGATGATTCAAAAAGGATTTGAGCTTTGGGGTCCTCATAGCTAGTAACCAAGTACTTCTTTTGTGATTCCGGCTCCAAAGTCTACATTATGCCTTTGACGGGAATTCTAGCTTTAGACCAGTCCATATGAATCTCTCCACCAACCTCGCTGCAAAAGCTTCTTCCCAGCAAAATTCCGTAGGCTACCGGAATGTCAACAACGAGGACTGTCATCTTTACTCTTTTATCTGGGAACGCCACAAATGCAAATTGTGTGTCTTTGATTTGGCCAATCAACGGAACCTGCTTGGTTTCTAAGGAATAACATCTGCCAAAAGGCTTGGTTAGAGTGAGGCCCAGAGCATGGGTGAATTTTGCTGGCATGACGTTATCAGAAGCCCCGGAATCAATTATGCAGTTACTTAGCTTGTGTCCATTGATTAGGAGGGAGAGATAGAAAGGCTCTATCTTTCCTGATGCCGATGTTGAAGCAAAATTTATGTGGGATTCAGGGGGAGTGGAAAGGATTCCTTTTGGGGAAACCTGCTTAGATACAATAGCTTGACTTTGAATATACTTGGTCAATCTTACAAGCTATTCGGGATTTGACTGAAGATACTCAGCTTCAGACATTTGGATCTTGGTCTTTTTTGCATGATCTATGATATCAAATGCGGCCAAGGGTTGCGTTGGTGAAGGAATGAGTCCTTCACTTCGCGATGGTGGAATAGGATTACTGGTCTTGGTAGGAATGTGAGAGGACTGATTTGGAGGAGAGATGGGGGGAAAGGATTTCCTTGTAAAAGGTTTGCCAGGGAGTTGAGTAGGAAGAGGATTACCTCTTTTAGCAATGATCGGAGGTGCGTTTGACACGGCCTTCTCCTGTTGGACATGGGCATCAACTTCCGCTTCTTTTCCTTGCGAGCGGGTAAAAACAGCATATGACTGTCTACTTGCATATCCCTAGGTACCCTCTCCTTCATCAGATTCTTCCTCATCAAATTCCATATACCCGATAGTAGAGTCACCAATCAGTTCACCGACATCTTGATCATCTTTGCCCTGAGACGAAGGTTCTTCATAATACTGCTCTTCGTCTTCGATTTCGGCCAGAGCGTTGACCGGAGGAGCCTCAAGCGCCAACCGTGGAGCGATAAGGGTAAGCGCGGCCTTTGTGAAACATTGTTAGGAACGAAATTCCTCCGTGGAATATCCCGGTAAGAGGAACTGAGGGAGGCCTGGGCCAACTTCTTCTTCAATGCAAGCAAGTCATTTGCCATCTTTTGAAAGGCCGGATCAGATGAAGTAGCGGGCGAAGGGCCCAAAGATTTAGGCTTGGATGATTCCTTTTTCAGTTCGCCGATATTATCAAATTATCTTCTATTCAAATGGTAGTGGCTTGGGTGAGAATCAAGGTGGCCACTCGTTCTTGAAGGAGAAAGAAACTAACTTTTGAGCTAATAGCGTTTACGAAGAAACAATTTTGATTTTCCGGTGTTGGAAGCATGGCGACAGGGACACGATTGATTAATGCATTGAACCTAGTGATAAAATCACGGATGGTTTCATTTGCCTCCTTCTTCAGGTGAGTGATCCATGATAATAATGCAAATGCATCTTCTGAAGGTTTGTACCTGTCTTCAAAAGCATCCCTCAAGGTGGCCCAACTTGTAATAGATCCGGCCAGCAAATGCTGAAACCATTTAGCTGCGGGCCCTTGTAGAGTTTCCAGAAAAAGGCGAACCGACACATCCTCGTGAGTTACATCCAGGATACTGCATGACATGATGAATGTAGATATGTGGGAATCCGTGCTTTGATTTCTGCCGTCGAATTTGGCAAAAATTCTTTTGGTTTCCATGAGGGAGTGCATGAACTGGATGTGGTAAAGCCAAGGACCCATATCATTTCCCCATGGTCCCACCATTTGAAAAGTAGGAAAAGAACACGAGCAGGGAAGTGTGGTTCCCTGAGCGTGAGCAAGGCACTACAAAGGGATGTGGATGCCCCTTGCGAAAGATTCTTTCTTCGTGGAGGTGAAGCACTCCTGGATGACCGGTCAGCCGAGCTTAGCGTTGAAAAACGTGCCGGTGTTATGCTGAAATTGTGCCTTTGAAGCAGATCAAAAATAGGATCAGTTTCTCCACGAGCTCTCCTGCTACGCGTAAAGGGTTCACCTGCCAGTGTGTCTTTCCGATCTGTGGTTTTGTAGCGTGGATTCAAACTTTCTTTTTGGCTGTACTTGCTGATTTTCTGGCTTTTCTGATAAAAACCAGCAGCATGTACTTTTCTAAATATTTAAAACTATCCTCTTCAGAAAACCGATTGCGGTTAATGACAAATAACAGTGAGGATAAAATGGCAGAGAAGATTAGTAAGCTGATTTTTGGATCTAATTTTGACTTTTTTCAAAGGGTTTCAAACTTTTGGTAAACAGTCAAAAACTCAGATCTATGGCAAAATACTGATTTTTATAAAAACTCAATGAACTAAAGGTCTCCAACTAGGCCAGATCTATGGATCTCAGAAGAAAATTTTCAATTCAGAGCACTTTTGCAAATTTTTGGCTTTTTAACAAAAGTTTAGATTTGCAAACAAATAGTGATTTTTCCGATTTTTCCGATTTTCTATCCTACCACTATCATAGATCCGATAGATATGTTCATTTCAATAGAGTCGCCAAAACTGTTGGTCCAAAATCATCGCTTGGGCGAGATCTATGGATAGATGAGCCAACAAAGTGCAGTGGTATAGCCCCTCTTTGAGTCAAAGAAAGTTAAACGGTTTATTGCTATTCTACCAAAGGAATCTATGCAAGTCTCACAGATTCTACCTTCGGGGTTTGGGATCTCATCCCAAGTAGGGGTGTTTCGATCGCGCAAAAGAAAGGAAAGCAAGAGGGGATGAAGAAAGAGCAGTTTGAAGGAAGAAAAGAAATGAATTCCAAAGCAGAAAGGTCAGAAGGTTTATGTTTTGGGATTGGTAGTAAACAGAGCCAAACCTACTTGCATAAACGAGCAAAGCAATACTGATGATAAATAAATGACAATAAAATAGAAGCAGATCCAACAGAATAAACACAGATCTAACGTAAGAAAGATCTAATGCACATAACACATGTATTCAGCACAAAGTCTAAATATTGTATTAATATTTTTCTTCTATTACAAAAAGCTCAAAGTCTTTTTTCTTCACTTCTATTTTTCATCTGAAAGATATTCATCCATCCATAATACAACAAGTATATGGGATATTTATAGAAGAAGAAGAGAAAAGAAGGCAAAAAGGAGCCAACAACTAATTTACAAAGATATTTACAAAATATCTAAAAGTCATGTTGACTTTTTACAACTTGATGGATGACATCATCCCATGATGCAACATGGATGATGTCACCATTTGTATCAACATACTCCAGATATTCTCGAAGAGAAAGCCAAAGAAGAGAGAGAGAAGAAGAAGAAGAAGAAGAAGAAACAATTAAAGTCGTTGTCATCCCTGCGGTCGAAAGGTGGTGGATCGCTTTTGTTGTTGCTCAGTGACGAGATATAGAATTGAGAGCAAAGATTCCATAAACTTGATCATTGGCCCTAGTTGATCCTGGGAAGGATCCTTGTGCCTATCACTTATCACCTCACAAGTTTCTCGCTCATCTGTGAGTTTCGCAGGGAGCTTGGAATAGTCTTTTTCCACCTCAATGAGTAGCCCAATAAAGTCTCGGCAGGCCAGCAGGTTGTTGATAGACTCTGCATCAAAAGTGACCTCTGGCCCTACGCCTTGAGAAATGATCTCTTTGAAGATCTGAATGGTCTCCTCAGCTTTTCTTAAAGTAAAGGAAGGAGTAAGTAACCCTGGCGACATGTTAAGAATGATTCGTTCCATTTGGTGCATCGCGTCCAGGGCTTCTTCCTTTACCTTGTCAATCTTTTCCAAGACAAATTCTAGCTGATCCACCCGGTAGTCCAGAGTGGACATGATTTTGTTGAGGGCCCTGGGATGGCCGAAGACGCCGAACTTAACCAGATCTTCGACTGAACAGTTGAACATTTGTCGGAAGGTCTCGTGGCTTTGTAGTCTAGCATGTTCCGATCTTCTTCGATATGGGTCCCACCAATGCTTGGAGCTCTTTATTCACCTTATTGATGTTCAAATACAAGTTAGAGAACTCGGCGATTACTTTTTCACTGTCTTTGATGATTTGGCTCCTCCAAGCGGAAACGACCATACCCTACTCGCCGATCTTTGCATACTCATTAATTTTCTCCTGGCTGAGAAGCTCAGAAGTCTCGGTGGTAGTTGTGGGAGGCACACTACCCATCTTCTGTAAGGCTTGGAGCAGATATTTGTTTTGCTCTTTCAATTGCCTTTTCTCTTCTTTTGTCTTTTGAAGCTTCTTGCAGAGGGCGTCAACTGCAGAAAGGGCTTCCCCCTGAAGGCTTTCAGAAGATGTCCCCATTGTGACTTGGGTCACAGTAAAATCTGTCGGAGACAGATCCTTTTTCTCCTTGAGGGGATTGGGGTACGCGATCTCCATAACCCTCTCTCCCGCAGCACTTTGAGAGAAGCGCGTAACGGGCTTCTGCTTCTTTGCTCCCTTAGATGGGATTACAGAAAAGTCCATCGGAGTGATGGGAACTTTCCTCTTTTGCTGACTTAGCTGCTGGGAGATCCAGGCTGGACCTATGGGAGAAGGGCCGGAAATGGAAAAGGGGGCAGCTACAGTAGTGGAGGGGAAAAATATGGAGACACGTGGGGGCGGCATGGAGAGAATAGCCGAAGAAGTGTCCACGGGAGGAAGGTAAATTACAGCATACATTTATGGAAAAAGTGGGCGTCAGGAAGCCCAAACACTCTACTTAGGAATGTGATAGTGTCGCTGAGCTCCTCTGAGAAGTCACTGCGGTGGATGGTTTGAGGCCATCGGGTCACCACCTTTTTATTCTTCAAATAGACCTCGTTCATCAGCTGCATACACTGATCTTCGTTATCATCCCAGGCCTTAATACAATCTTCTCGGCTGATGGCCACAAAGTGCCTGTGATGAGGGATGCCGAGTATTATTTCGAAATGGCGGGCAGTGAGGTTAATGACTACCTCGCCCTTGTCATTTACGACACACCTTGTGTCCTTGTTATAGCACCGGGCGACCACCATCATGAATTCGTTGTTGACGGTGCTGACTGGGATACCTCCAGCAAAATGTAGGGCGCTGCCCATTAGTTTGTCCATCCACGGACTTCTAGTCACCTTCTGAGTTCTGACCCAGAATTCCTCCATATCAATGTGACCCAATTCTGAGTCTCTGATGTCTAGGTCGCATTCGGCCTGGGAGTCAGGCATTCTGACTCTCTGATACTTGTATTTCATCTCTTCTTCTGTAAGTTTGGCCTTGCCTTTGGACTTGGTAGGTCTCCTGCTTGATGTAGACATATGTTCTTTCGAACTCAGTTGCTGATCTGCATGAAGAAGAAGCGAGACCCAATCCAAAAAGGTTGTATTAGCCATTTGATCTTCCATTGAAATGTTAGCAGGAGAAAGAGTTAGTAATTTTGAGGCTCAGGGCGCAGGGCGCATGAAAGCTGCAGCTTACAGGGCTAAATAGGTAAGGCGCACAGAAAAGAGGTGTTGCAAAGGTTAAATCAGCGCCAAAGGCGCATGGCACATAGAGACTGCAGGGTACATTTTTGCAAAGGGCGCATGAAGATTTGGTGTTACATAGAGACAGGATGCGCCACAGGCGCATAGATTGTTCATGTTGCATGGGAAATGGGTGCGCCAAAGGCGCATGTATCTTTTGTGTAACATGAACTTTTCGTGCGCCAAAGGCAACTTGGCGTAGTGCATGGAGGGTTTACATGACATGATGTTTTTGCGATGAGGAAAGCACCTGCACCTTTATAACTTCATACTTGGCGCAGATTAAGCTGGTGTTACACAGATTCAGGGTGCACCAAAGGGGCACATGTATATGCGATGTAACACGGAAGGTTGGTGCGCCAAAGAGGGCGCAAGGTTAGCGCTTGCAGCATGTGAAGGAGGCGCGCCTTGAGGGCGCAAAGGTTCTTGATGCAACAGGCGTGATGGGTGCGCCATTGGCGCGGATTTTATTCATGTTGTGAGGGGGACAGATGCGCCAAAGGGCAACTATTTTGATGTTGCAGGACGCGCCAATGCGCCAAAGGGAAAAATAGTCTTCTTTTTCTCCATTCCTCTCTTCTTTTGCAGGGTTATTTGGGAAATAAAATGGTTCAACCAAAAGGGAATAAAACCATGCTTTTTAGAACAACTTCCTCTACCAGCAGATCTGGACGAGGGGGAGGGATATGGATAGACAGTAAAAGGGGAGGCTAGATCAACATTTCCATATTTCCAAACTACAACCAGACCACCAAGCACACAGAGAACCAAAAACGTAAAACGCATACGAAAGAGATAAGAACCTCTTACCTGGATAAATAGTAAAAACTTGCACACGGGTCCACAACGCGTTGACAATGACAGGGCAGGTGCTGACAGGCTCAGAGAACAGAAATCACGTGTTTTGCGTCTGGAGATAATGACATTTGCGACGCACAAACATATATATATATATGTATATGAATTAGCAATAAATGCGCCACCAACTTTGTAAGGGGCGCACCAAAGTCTCTGTCGACATAGAAAAGCATGCGCCCTTTGGTGCACCAAATTGTATGACAACACAATGTTACACGTGCCCTTTGTGCACCGGAAGAGGTGTCGACACATGATTATGTGTGCCTTTGGCGCACCGAAAAGAGGCGCAATAAATGAGTTGCTGACAAGAAGGCGCATGCGCCACGACGCACGCAGGGAAGACTCAACATATCAAGGCGCACCAAAAGGAGTGTTGACACAATAAAATACATGCCAAAGGTTTTAAGGGGGCGCACCAAAAAGTGATGTTACATAGCAATTCCATGCGCCCAACCAAAAAAAAAAACAAAAAGACTAAGTTCGAAAACCAGATTTTAAAAGAGATTTTTCAACGTCCGAATGCAAGGACCCCTAATGAGGGATCGAAACAAAATTTTCGGTATGGTTATTGGTAAAATTGCCCTTTGTCAATTTTACGAGATAACAAAATCATATAGATAAGCATCCAAAAATTCATCGAGAGATCAAGTTATGACCTTTCAAGTCACCCACCAAGGTATGTTATTCGATACTTAGTCAAATTTACAAAGGGACACATGTCAAGTTGATTCGATGCACAATTTTTTTCACCCTTTGCAAAAAAAAAATGTGAAAAATCTACAAAAATTGATTCCTACTCATATGACCCCGATAGCTTAACATAAGCTCCTTTGACCAGTTTGACCAACTCCTCCACTAACCCACACATGCTCGCCACTTGTCCCGATAGGGATGTGGCAAACATTTTTGCACCCATTGCATGAAAACAAAGGTGAAAATTTTGCAAAAAAGTGTTCCCCACATCCTTCCTCCATTCCAAAAACTATAAAAGTGGGATTTAGTTTGCTCATTTTCCCACAAATCTCCATACGTTTTTGGAATGCTAGTGGATTTTTCTAGAATCTAGAACCCAAGATTTTCATCCTCCAAAAACATCATCCATTATTCCATGAGTTTAATTAAAATAAACATTAAGAAAATCATATTTTTAAAAAATGGAAACGAATATTTTTTTCTGAAGAAACTCTTAAAATCGTGAGGAAGATTTGTTCATATCTCATAAACCGGTGAACGGATCGATGTATCTTTTATTGCAATATTCAAGTTTTCAATGTGCCGTGAAGATACAAAAGAAATTTTTTACATGTATTCCCATAAATTTTTCGTGATGAAAAAACCCCATTTTCCCCATAGTAAAAGTTTAAAAATTAAAATCTCTATTTCTAAACAGGAAAGAGTTGAAATTTCATAGGTGCACTAAGGAGTAAAAAACCATAAAAAAGTTTTTTTGTTGAAAACCAAGGTCTAGAACCATAATTTGCAACAATAGTAAGCCTCATACATAGGAACTTGATATTTTTTGAAATCCTATGCAGAAGGCGGTTTCGACATAAGTAGTGTGCGCATAGGTAATCTAGAAGGAAATATCGGTGGTTAGAGCCGAAAAGGTGAAAATTGTTTCTTGCTAAAAATAGTAAGTTTCCTATATGGGAACTCACTATAATTAGTAATTCATATCAAAGGTTAGTTTTAGAAGAAGAGTTGTACACGTGGGAAATTATAAAATCTAACTTCAATTTTCGGGAAAAGAAAGGTGAAATTTGACACTTACAAAAATAGTAAGTTTAAAGTTACCTTTTTTATTTTAGTAAAGTGTCATGAGAGTTATGAAATTCAAGTCCACATACTTGAAATCAGTCTCGGAAATGTCACTGGGCATTCAAATGTGTCACTCACATTCAATGATTTGAAGCTATGATTATCTCATGTCCTCGTGATAACAAGATTGTCACAATGACTATAACACCTAAGTAATTGTCCCAGATTTTTAGTCATATGAGCAATTAGAATATCATAGGAATGGTGGTGTTTCATGTTGTATGGGTATTCTTCATTTTCAATGGTGTAATCATCAGTACTCATCACTCACTTTCTTAATGTGTAAAATAAAATGTTTCATTCGTGGAGAAATATTCATCAACAAAGAAATGGAAGCCCTACAAAGTGTCATCTTAAGGGCTGGTTTCCATTATTATCTTCTTCAAAGTGGACCTCCGTGAGTAACACCAATGGTCATCAGGATTACCTTTCAATAGTGTTTTTAAACACTCAAATTTAGGGTGTCTGTGTATCATACAAAGAGGAAATCATGAATCACCTTTAACAAGGGGTAAAGCATTCAAATGTGTTCAAAAGAGAAATATTCAATTGGGTCGTCGGGAAGAGTGGAATTCCTTCATCCCCTCCCTCTTTATTTTCTCTCCTTTCTAATTCTTCGTTGGGCCTCATCATTGTATTTTTTCCTATTCACTTAAGTGACCTATTTTAAAATTGTAAAAGTATTTTCTCAAAATTACAAGACAAGTACTTGTTATCTAATTTTACCCCCTTCTAAGGTGAAATTGGATAAATGAGTAGGCTTACACTAAGAGAATCTCGTAGCAAACTTGGAGGATACAAAAAAATTTCAATATTCAAGGTCAAATCGGGGTCTTGGAGAGAGTTGAGAGTTACAAGAGGATTTTTTCCTCTTCTTGGTCTTCATTGAGTTTCAAAGTTTTATTTAGTTTGGGAGACTAACGGTGGAGCCCACTTTGCGAAAAAAATGGAAAAGTATTCTTAGTCTGTTTAAATAAAATTCTTGGCATCCTCACATAGCTCTGGTTCACCCAAAGAATCCTAAAATGCTTAATAAATTGGTGATAATTTCAAGAGGTTTGAAAACATACTTTAACAATACTAACCAACTCCTTTGAGATGTTTTAGGAGAGAGGCAGAGCTGCTTATTTATATACATACCGAGCTATCCTCCTTATCTTGGTGAGCTATGATATAAATTGGAGTCTTGAGTGATGTATCGTAGAGGGGCATCAAGATACATATCAAATGGTGAGTTGAACTCGTGTCGAAGAGAGATCATGGTTGGGATACTTAAATGTTATCCATGGCCAAGGTATTTGTAAAAGGTCAAGTTCTTAAGTTGGTCAAGATGGTTATAGGGTGAGCTACTTCAAAAGTAAACAGGCTATGCAAAAACACTACCAAACTATCGTAATGAAGGAGATCCATCAAGCTCGTGACTAATTTACCTAAAAGTAAAGATATAATATTGATGATTTAAGGGAGTTGAGCTGAGTTACAAGCCTTGGATGAGTAAAACCATGTAAGCATCTCTGCAGAGTTGATCAGAACATGGAATTCATAAGGATCGTTATCGTTACATAAAAAAGGTCGACAAAGTTAGAGATTCATGGCAACCCCACGTACCAGCTCAAAATGGTGTGAGTAGTGAAATACAACATAGAAATGAAAACCTGAGATGAGTTATTAGAAAACTGAATCACGAGACAGATGAAGTTAGTTGATTCGCCAAAGGACTTGGAAAAATGGAGAAATTTGGGTTGGCTTGCTTTGAGCCAACTAAGCAAGTTGTGGACCTCTACGGAAAATGCAACACTTTGGCGCACGGAGGTCCCAAGACATGTGGTCATAAGGGACCCAAACTTGTCACAAAGTGCATGATTCATGTGTGGAGGCGAGATAAATGGCCCAACTAGCCCATGGGCCTCACGTGATGTAAAATCCAAAATCACCACACTCCACTTAGTGTGGATTTTGGGGTGAGTCAATGGCACCTTACACGGGTCAACGAGAAGATGGGGAACCCTTTACGGTATGAGGCATTAGTTATGCCTTGTTGTAATAAGATAGGATATTTTAATCTTGAGTTTCACTTAGGACACATGGGAAAGGGAAAACAAATTTCCCCTCATAGCATCAAGGTTCACAAATCATTACGTCATTGTATGGACTCACCAAAGAAAAAGTATTCACTAGTGGTTTAAAAATACAAAACTCAATGCAAATAAAAACCCACCAAGTTTAATATGGTGTCAAGATGGAAGATGCATGTAACGCTGAGGTGGACGTGTATTGCATGGTTGAAAAACTTGGTGTCAATGTGAATATTTGAAGCAATGGTCGGTGATGCAATATAAAGAGCTTGCCACATGTTGTAAGATGGAATGCCAAAGTGGTGTAGAAAATGAATCTTAGTGATTAAGTGGAATAAATCAAAATATAATGGAGGGAAATCTTGGCATATAAAGTTGAAAGGGATTGGTAGGAAATAAGAGGAGCTGTGATGCAATTTAAGGAAAAGAGCCGGATCATTTGAGTGGGAGAGTAATAAAACATAAAAATATTAAACCCCTCCCCATGTAAAAAGATAAATCAATGATGGGAAAAAAAATCAATACAATAGGCATTTAAATGTTACACAAGACTTTTCGTGAAGGAGAGAAATATTTAAAATTTCTTTTCCAGCCAAGAATTGAATTCACAAATCACGTGAAATGCAAGAAATATCTAGTAAACGAAAAATAGCTACTCTTTGCTCATATGGACATATCTTGAGAATTTCTCAATAGAATTGCGCAAAATTGGTCTCATTGGAATTGTGACTACGAGACCTTCACATAACATCTAATAAATTAATGAATTGATGAATATTTTATGGTGAATTTTTCATAAAATTAACCCATTTTAGAAGAGTGATTTTAAAGTGGTTGAAAGTGCAATTAATTGGCATGGGTCGTTAATTTATTTATTTTTGCAAGTCATGGGACCACATGAGGTGTCTTTTCTAGGTCATGTATAATCATCTGGGCACATTTATAGCATCTTACAAGTGGTTGGAAATTAGATTTTGGGATTGCAATTCTCTCTCTCTTTCTCATTTTATAAATTATAATATGGGGATAATTTGTAAAAGAGTTAGTCATTTTTATCCTGCCCCCCTCTCTTTATTCTCTGTTGGGTCAAATGATTATTTTTAATCCTCCTCTCCATGCTTTGTAATGGCATTTTATTTCCTCTTTCCCACCAATGATGTACTATGCATACTTTAATGGAGCAATAGATTTGTGTTTTGTGATGCATTTTGTCTATCCTCTGCATTATTTTGTTATCTCTTATTACCTCTCCTCATTACAGAGTATACTATGCATATTCTTTATGTTCATTGCAGGTTGTGGGAGTTGTGTTTATTTTGCAAAAAAATGGTGTTCTGTTTGAATCCATATTTGGTTTGTTGTACATCTTTTCCACCCTCTCCATTTCCCACCTCTCTCCTTTTCAGGTAGTTGGATAGTGAATAGAAACCTCCTTTTTTGGTGTATCATTGTTCTTAATGTAGGTTTATTTTCATGCATCTATCTCCATGTCTTCTTGGAATTTTAGGATATTATTAGATACTTTTATTTCCTGCATTAGGAGTAGTTTGTGGTAGGTAGTTTAGGAGAAATAACAAAATTTCTTTTGAGGGTTATCTCAAGACCACAAGTCCCACATCTTGAGATATAACCAAATGTTACACAAATTACACCAAATGTCCCATCCACAACAAGGCCATTCAGTGGGTGTTGTAATTTGGTGATAACACTTCTAGCATGTCCAGTGATACATCACATAAGTTAGAGTTTCATATTTCAAAGGTGTTCCAATTCAAGTAACATTATTCAAGACACCGTGCTACCTCCAATGCTTGATAACAATTTTGGCACACCTCGTAGGACCAAAAAGGAAGACAAGATTATTAGGTGGAGTGTAGATTCAATCTTTGAAGTAGACTTCTTTTCAACAAGTTGGTGTGTTCTTGTTGGAATTTCAACTTCAGCAAGTAGATGGAAAACATACCTAGTGACTCAATTTGGTCTAAACAACCCATTCTCTAAATTATAGACCTTTTCTTCATCCATTTCCATCCATTTGTCTTTCATCTCTTTCATTTTCTTCCATTATATGAAGTTATTCAATAATGAATTCATTCACGTAGTGTAATTCAAACTTGAAGTAGTTGAATTAGTCCCTGGTGAGCTTCAAAATCCTCCAGGATAAGGGTTATGATCAAATTTAGAACCACTATGCTTACCCCTATGAGAAATATTGAAACTAGTTTGGCTATGGAGCTTATCAAGAAAAAGGGTATGCATGTAGTGACAACAATTACATGGATAACAATGATTTTCTAGAGAAGATCCAAAGAATGGAGGCTAACATGGTGTCGTCTTGTGAAATGACTTAGATAAAATCACTTTGAATTGGTTACAAGGCCCCTTGTCCATGGGAAGGCCCTTTTCCAAGATACTATATATCTCGCGAAAGCATGACTTTATGATTTAGATGCTACCTAGACTTGGAAAGTGGACTAAGGAAATAGAATCCTATGAGAAAAGTGTAAGACAACCTTGTCAATTAGTAAGTCAATCACCAACTCCTTGTCCTTATTTTTCTCCTTCCCAATATTTATAATTTCAAAAGTGTCAAGATTCAATACCATTATATGCTACCCCTAATGTTGAGTTCCCTCTCCATCATCTAATCTTCCATGTCACGTCAATTCTTTAGCCCTTTTCCCTTCTAAACATTCATCTCCTCTAAAGAAACAAGTATTTCTACCTCCCTCACTACCAAAAACAATTACAAAACCTATTTTATCCCAACCCAACCCTCCTCCTTCCTTTCCAAGTGCATCTTGGGAGGATGAGACTCAGAAAACCAGCCAAAAATAGCATGAAGAAGATCCTACAGAGAATAAATTTTAGAAAATATTAAAAGATGGGCTTTCATGTTTACAATTAAAAAAATGCTCTTGATGGTGAAGGCTACGAGAGGAGGCCGAGTTAAATAACAAGTAGTGGTAGAAGCTAACTCTATAGTTAGTAGAGAAAAAGAAGATCATCAATCAATTTTCTTAGAGTGTATTTTCCATGATGGATCTCTATTTGAAGTGAATGCTAATGCAATACATGCTACACAATCAATCAGTGGAAGAGGAAAAACAAGCAACTCCAAATTCCATTGAAGAGGAGCACCTAGAGGAGACCAAATTAGATTTGGAGGTACTTGATGAAGAGAAAATCATCAAAAATTTCTTCCTTTCATTTGAAAAATCAGATTTAGTTGATGAATCCATGGTGATGGAGAGCATTCAAGAAGACCTTGCCACCCAAAACAGTCCTCTAGAGTAGCTTATTGAAAAGTTTGATTTGTCACACTTCATGCTAGATGAAGAGGCTATTCAAGAATAATGCAGTATTCAAGAAATAATGGAGGAAATCCTAAATGAACATTGTATTGCAGCTGATTGCAATGACGCATGAGTGACCCCATTAGATGTTGTGATCAGAAGATGTGATTTGTAAGATGAAGAGGAGTTCCATATTACAAGGAGGAAGGAAAAGAACAAAAACTATCATTTATTTCATACCATTCACTAAGGTGACACATTAGTTGTCTGTAAATGTGCAAGAAGAAAGAAATCAAATTTGAGATAGTCACCTTTTCCGGAAGGCTTGTAAGAAGACTTCCTCACCGAAGTTGGAATTATGAGAAGTAGGCAAATTCAGAAAACCAGACCTTGCTAATTAGGTACTTGGCTTCATTGGAGTAAAGGAGAAGCCATATCTAGTCATGTTTTCCTTTTAACATGGGGAAGATCCTCAATGTGCCAAGGATCAACCACTATACCTCTTGAAATCAGATGAGTAATAGTTAGAGGAGGTTTTTATCTTGCTTCCAGTTGATGCCTTGATGAAGGGAGTGGAGAGCCAATTTTTAGCCAATCTTTCACTCCTAATCTCAGTTATGCCTAATGAAAATCATCTAGATGGATGTAAATTACGAGAAAGGGAAGGTATTTATCATCACCAGTGGTAGGTTTTTTTTTAACTTGACCATTTCTCTCCGGTCAATATAGAGTACGAGTAGGATTATTTTTAGAAGAATAAGTGCATGTGTATACTCTCCATGTCTTACTTGAGGCATGTATGATTTATTTTTATATAGCTTTTGTTCATGTTTCTCCAAGAATAATAATGCATTATGTCCCCCAGTTGTTCTAGAAGGAAACTCATAGTTGCATTGCAAAATTCAAATAAAAAATGTAGAGTAACTAAAATCAATTAAGGAGGATATCTTGATGATTCTCTCCAAGAACAACTATAACATGTCTCTACACCCATGCAAGAAGTTAGGAGATCAGCTAGTATCCCAGTTCAGAAACAAGCTCCATATTTCAGCAAAGCACACAAGACAACATGTTGGAATTGGGACATTCAAAACAAGAAAGAAAATCAGACTTTAATAGAGTTCCATGATGTCCAAGATGACAGGTGTTTCACTCCAATTCTATAGTATGCTTCACCTTGTCAAGAAAATCATTCTTGTCTATCCATACTTTGTAACAAATTAGATTTCAAGGAACCAATTATAGGTTCCCATCATTCAGCCTCACGAATCACACTTGCAGGGAAGGGTAAAATTCAAGTTTTAGAACAATTTTCAGCTCTCACAAAACAAACTTCAAGATTTTTTTATTGAGGTTGGAAAATGCAAGTAGTAGAGGGAAATACTAGATGAAAGTAACAAAATTCCAAGTGTTTTGGGATCAAGAGTTTCAAAATTAGATCAATTCATGTTAATCATGGTCTCACTTCATCTAGCAGGGAGATGGCCCCATGATTCGTTAAATTGTTATCCAATTTTTACCCCCATGGTGAAATTGGATAACTGGGTAGGCTTGCACTAAGAGACTCTCGTAGCCAACTTTGAGGGTACAAGAAAATTTCAATATTTAGGGTAGAATCAGGGTCTTGGAGAGAGTTGAGAGTTACAAGAGGAATTTTTCTCTTCTTGGTCTTCATTTAGTTTCAAAGTTTTAATCAAATTGGGAGATCAGAATCGGGGCCCAATTCACAAAAAAATGGAAAAGTATTGATAGTCTATCAAAAGACACTTCTTTGAATCCTCACATAGCTCTGGTCCAACCAAAGAATCCAAAAATGCGTAAGAATTTGGTGAGAATTTCAAGAGGTTTTCGAAAATAATTTAGGCATACTAACCAAATGCACCAATTTTTTTAGGGGAGAGGGTGAGTTGCTCATTTATATACACACCGAGATAGCCTCTTTAGCTTGACAAGCTGGGATATAAATTGTGTACCTAGTTATACATCACGAGGGGAATCGAGATACATATGAAAGGTACAAAGTTTAACTCGTTTTGAAGAGAGAGCATTTCTGAGTTAAATTTTATGCATGGTCGAGTTGTTTGTAAAAGGTCGAGCTCTTGAGTTGACCAAGCTGGTTATAGGATGAACTACTTTGAAAGCCATAAGGCTATGAAAAATACCACCAAGTTATCGTAATGAAGGAGATCCATCTACATCATGACCGATTTACCTAGAAGACATATTGAAGACCGATGATTTGAGGGATTTGATTTGAGTTGTAAGCCTTGGATGCATCGAACCATGCAAGCATCTCTATAGATTTGGCTTGAAACATGGCATTCATAAGGATCGTGGTCTCAGTTATAAAAGCTCCAAATGGTGTGAGAAGTGAAATACAACGCATAAATGAAACTCTAAGATAAGTTATTAGAAAAATCAAAGTGCAGAAGGATGAAGTTAGTGGAGTTGGTAAAAGGACTTAGAAAAATGAATAAATTTGGGTTGGATCATCTGAGCCAACTCGGTGAACCGTAGATCTATGTGGAAAATGCAACACTTTAACACATGGAGGTGTTAGGATAAATTTTATTATCCTATTATTAATTATGCATAGTAGGATTATTTAATTAATTTTATTAATTAAATAATTAATGATTAAATTGTTATATGGTTAAACAACCATATTTGTCTGTTTGCACATTGTTATATTGTTATAAACAATATATTTGTCTTTATGTAATTTTGCTTCCCGGATGTTATTGGAAGCTTGTGAAATCTGGTTTTTGGTTGCACCTGTGCAACTCATTTTCCCGGATGTATTTGGCTGTGCAATATCTATAAATATTGCAGCCCATTCTCTGTAATGTTTTACTGATTGAGATTAATAAAATATACACAGGCTTCCGTCCCTGTTTCTCAATCTACATTTGGTACCAGAGCGAAATTCTGGCCCTGTGAAGGTGTGGAAGAGAGAGCAGCAGAGAAAGAGGAGATTGGAGACGTATTTGCAGCATTCGAGAGCCTGTGCAGCCTCGTGCAAACTCCCAGCCCCATCCCTGCCTCCCCCACATCCGCCTGTTCCTTCCAGGTACTTGGAAGGCAATTTTTTTGCACTGGTGCACTCAGCACCAGGCAAAAATTGCTACAGGTATTGAATTTTAAAAAAAAAAATTCCCCAATCAGGGTTTTGATTTTACTGCATTTAGAGGTATATTTTGTTTTGGAGGATTGCTTTGCTGTGTATATGCACCTGCAGTGAATACACAGAGCAAAGAAAATAAAAAAAAGAGAAGAGGCGTTTTTCTTGATCTAGCACCTGTACAAGGAGAAAAAAGCATTTTTGAGAGCATATGCGCCCTTTGCTGTCCCATGCGCGCCCTGCACAAGCAATAAACAATTAAAAATGAAGCCATAGCTCAAAATCGCACCCTTGCTGTCCCCCACGGCCTGTCCAAAGGCAAACAACAGGAAAAACGCGCCATTTGCTGCCCCCAGCGCCTGCACAAAGGAGAAAAAACGTTTTTGTGAGCACATTCAACAAAAAACGCCGCCCAGGCATTGAAAAAACGCGGCCAGTGATCAAAAACGCAGTCCCAGGCAAAGAATACAGCAAAAAACGCGCCCAGCAACTAAAATATGCGGCCAAGCAAGTAAAAAAATGCCCCAAGGAGAAAAATACAGCAAAAAACGGCCTGTACAGTGCGGCCAAAGGAGAAAAACGCGCCCCAACACAAAAAACGCGGCCTGGGAAGGAGAAATTGCGGCCTGAGCAAAGAAATAAAGCCTCAGATCCGTTTTTTGGGCAAATAGAACCCTAAAAACGCCCCTTCACCAGCATGCGCCACGTGGCATTCATTTTTCAAGAGGTAAGTCAATTTATTTGACAATAAATACAAATTTCTTCCTTTCATAGTCCAAGCGCCCCAAGTGGCCAAGTTGGTTAGTGCATGTGCCTTAGGAGTGAGAGGTTTGAGGATCAAATCCCACAAAAAACACTCAAAAACTCTCCTTTTGCATCTGGCGGAAATTTTGGCGGAACTGCTAAATTTAGCAGGTTTTGAATTTAGTTATAACTAACTAAATTTAGCGGAGAATCCCTAATTTAGGTAAAAAAAAATTTCTCCTATTTGGTCTGTTTTCTCATTCCAGACATTTTTTGCAAAAGGAGACCCACCTAAAAATTGCATTTTCAGCTATTTTTTTGCAATTTTTAGCATTTTGGGTTCAGGAGGTCACCAGGACCCCGAAACTGTAAATTTTCTGTCATTCAAATTGTATTGTATATTGTACTAATTTGCAGGTTGCCATAGTCAACTGCAAAACTTTGTAACTGCTCAGAAACTGGCAGAATTGTAATCAAAAATAGTAAATTTGGTTCTGTAACACTCACGAGATCCTAGATCTCATTCGCAGCGTTCGGTATATACAGTGCCTCTGGGAAGCACTTACGGGTAAAGCCGCGACTACTACTGCACTTAACGCCTAATATAGCTGCAACAACGTCGTCTGGGCATCGTCCCTATAAATCGACGGGGAGTAATAAGGTCACAGTGCACACACTATGAACCATCCCATCCGTCTGTGAACGATTGCAAGACATAAATCCGGACTGAGAAATTATCCGAGTATATAGCGAAGTTACGCGCGCGTATGAGGATATTTCTTTGAGCCGGTGTCAATAATCGCACAGACCCCATCAGTACTGTCTTGGTACCACGTATCGAATTCTTTCACGTACGTTAATGCCTCTTTCACGTACCGCGGGTATATAGAAAGGCGAGCTTCTTCCACGCACCGACGGGTATATCGGAAGGCGCGTATATAGAAAGGTTCGGTATATCGGAGGTGATGGTATATAGATTGGGAGACCTTATACCACGGGTGATAAGAGCAAACCCCGTCATCGGTGATCTCTGCAAAATGGGCACCAATGCCCCCAAATTTTTTCTTCCGGATTCACAATTGCTCAGAGGAAGCAACTATGCTGCTTGGAAGACAAAAATCAAGACACAGCTTGAGTTTGAAGAAATCGGCTGTGTGTGGATCGGTACTCTAACCGAGATCACCCATGGATGCAACACAACAACGACAATTTGATAGAGCAGATCAGAAAGCAAAGCTCATCATCTTGTTTGGAGTATCCGACGATGTGCAAGTCCACATTCGAGATGCTACATCAGCAAAAGAAGCTTGGGATAAACTGAGCACAATATATGAGGCCAAGAACAAGAATGTCATACTCAATTTGCAGAGTCAGTTACATACGTTGAAATTCAAACAGAATGAGAAAATTGAAGCCTTCCTAAGAAGAGTTGCAGAGTTGAGGGCTTCACTTCTAGCCCTAGGAGAAGAGGTCAAAGATGAGTCTCTCGTTCCCATTGTTCTGAGAGCTCTCCCTTCTTCTTACCGAATTTTTGTCACAACTCTAAACTTGTCAGATACGACAATTAGTTTTGACAAGTTAGTAAACCTACTGCAACAAGAGGAAGCAATGCACAACAAGGATGATGAAGAGGAGCAGGCACTGTCTTCACATCAAAAATGGAAAGGAAAAGGTAAAGGAAAACCTAAATCCTATCAGAAGTCCCCACATCAGAATCAGTATCATGGGGACAATCAACAGAAGAAGCGATGTCCCATTTGCAAAAGAGGACATGACTTGCAAGAATGTTGGTTTAACACATATAAGAAAGGTTCATCAAGCAATTCTGGACCTCAACAACAACAAACTTACAAGGGACATTCAAACAACTATCACAAAAGCAGAGAAAAGGGGAACTGGAAAGAAGACCCCACCAAAGAAGGTAATATTTTGAGCAACAAGATCGGGTCGATAATGAAGACTTCTTGTTCACTTTGCTCGATCAAGTGAACCATCCACGTCATCTAGTGACATCTGGTATGTTGATTCGGGAGCCACTCGACACATGACCGCCCACGAGACAGTGGTTTATTTCAATGAGGGACACGCCATCGAAAAATCATGTTTCGTTGGGAGATGATTCTTCATATACTGATCAGGGATTGGAAACATTTCTCTACCCTTGGTTCACGCAAATGCAAACTATCGATGATGTTCTATATGTCCCCCGGGTTGACAAAGAATCTTCTTTGGTCACCAACTCCTAGATCATAACACGAAAATTGACTTTGATAGTCAATCCGGCAAGAAAATGTGTTTGATTCGAGATAAATCTAGAGGCTCGAAAATAATTGCCAAAGCCTCAAATGTGGGACGAATGTTTCAACTTGATTTCATTCACAAAAATGATCAAGCACTCGTGGCTAAAAACTCCACCTCAGCTCAGTTGTGGCATCGGAGATTTGGTCATGTAAGTTTCAAATATCTCGACACACTTCGCCGGTGTAATATGGTACATGGGCTACCATCTCTTCAGAAGGATACAGACAAGTGTCCTCACTGCTTAGCAGGGAAACAACACAGAGTTTCATTCCAAACAAGTACTTTTCGAGCTCATGGAAAACTTGACCTGGTTCATACCGATCTGTGCGGTCCAATGCAGCCAAGTCATTCAGGGTTCCAGTGATTTCATGCTGTGTTGACGACTATTCACGCAAAATGTGGATTTTTGTCTTCGCAAGAAAAGTGAAGCCTTTGAAACGTTCAAAAAGTTCAAAGTGGCAGTTGAGAAAGAAACTGGTCGTCACATCAGAACTCTCCGCTCAGATCGAGGGGGGGAATTCACCAGTGATGAGTTCAGAGACTATCTACAAACTCACGGGATTCGTCGACAAATGCCTCCTCCACACACACCGCAGCAAAATGGTGTTGTCGAGAGAAGAAATCGTACTATCATGGAAATGGTGCGATGCATGATCGATGATTCCGAACTTGCAAAGACATTTTGGGCAGAAGCAGCAAAAACAGCAGTGTATTTGTTAAACAGAGCGCCCACAACTGCTCTTGATGGAATTACACCACAAGAAGCATGGTCAAAAAGGAAACCATCCATTGCACACCTTAGAGTATTCGGGTGCAAAGCCAGCATGCACATACCCAAACAGAACAGAAAGAAATTGGACATGAAGTCACAAAATCTCATCTTCATTGGATACAGTGAAGAGACTCTTGGGTACAGACTGATGGATCCTAAGACCAGAAAAGTGAGTTTTTCGAGAAGAAGGAAGCAGAGACTCCTCCTCCGGACTCGCAAGATGTAGATTTTTCACCAGTTGTAAAAACTGAAGCAAATGTTCCCTCAGAAGATGAAAGTGATGATGGGGATGATGGTGTTGATCAGATAGGACCACAACCCATGGGAACAGCTCAACGTATGCCTAAATGGTGTACAAGCACATTACGAGATGCAAGACTGGATGCTCCACCGGATACATCCACCCCTGGACCACAGACTCGCAGTAAAGCAAGAGAAGAAGTTAACTTTGCTTTGATGAGTAGAGTCATTGAATCAGACGAGCCCTCTACAGTCCAGGAAGCCCTACAGTCAAAAGCTTGGAAAGATGCCATGGATTCTGAATATCAATCAGTGATGAAGAATAACACTTGGCAGCTTGTCGATCTTCCACCAGGGAAGAAACCCATTGGATGCAGATGGATATTCAAAACTAAGTACAAAGCAGATGGGACAGTGGACAAGTGTAAAGCAAGACTTGTAGCAAAGGGGTACGCATAGAAAGAAGGTATTGACTATGAGGAGACATTTGCTCCCACAGCTAAGATCAAAACGATCAGGATGATCTTTGCTCTAGCTGCTCAGTTTGGATGGAAAGTTCACCAGATGGACGTAAAAAGTGCCTTCCTGAATGGAGATTTGCAAGAAGAAGTCTACATGACTCAACCTGAGGGATATGTAGTACCTGGTCAAGAAGAAAAGGTATGCGCAGACTCGGGAAATCGTATGGCCTCAAACAGGCACCCCGGGCATGGTACATCAAGATTGATGAGCATCTCGTACAACATGGATTCGTCAGAAATCCATACGATCCCAATCTCTACCTCAAAAAGCAAGGGGGGGAGATGGTGATTGTTGTAGTTTATGTCGATGATCTAGTCATCACCTTTGGCAGTTCGATGAAGATGATTGATGAAACAAAGAAATATCTTAAGCGATCATTCGACATGACAGATCTCGGGCTATACTGCACTACCTGTCTGGGTGGAAGTATGGCAGAAAGAGAATCACATCTTTGTTTCTCAGATGAAATATACCAAGACAACGCTCGAGAAGTTTAGGATGATGGATTACACACCAATTGCTACACCTATGGAGAACAAATTATAGTTATCTCGTTCAGATCCATCTCCTGAGGTAAGTGCCACTCTCTATCGGCAGCTGATTGGGAGTCTCATTTACCTGACCTACACTAGACCAGATATCGCCTTTCAAAAGCTATCTATCCAGGTTCATGCAAGAACCCAAAGTTTGTCATTGGAAAGCAGCAAAGCGCATTTTAAGATATCTCAAAGGATCAGTGGATCTTGGTCTAGAATACAAGAAGAACGAAAACTTCTTCTTGACTAGATATTCGGATTCAGATCATGCAGGTAACATTGATGATAGAAAATCCACTTCTGGATTTGTATTCTTTATGGGATCTGGACCAATATCATGGGTAAGTAAGAAACAACACTTTGTTTCTCGCTCTTCCACTGAAGCCGAGTATCGTTCGCAGAGAAGTCATGCGTGAAGCGATTTGGCTACGTCGCATCCTGGAAGGACTTGGAATACCACAGGACAAACCGACCACCATGTATGTTGACAACGAAGGTGTTCTCAAACTTGTTCGCAATCCAGTTTTTCACGAGAGAACAAAGCACATTGAAGTTCAGGTTCATTTCATACGCGAACATGTATTGAAGCACAACATCCAGCTTCAATTTTGTCCAACAGCTGAACAACGAGCAGATATTTTCACAAAGTCACTTGCACGTGACAAGTTCGAGTTGTTCAGAGCATTTCTCTCCTCATCTCTTCAGACAATGCACAATTAAGGGGGGGAATGTTAGGATAAATTTTATTATCCTATTATTAATTATGCATAGTAGGATTATTTAATTAATTTTATTAATTAAATAATTAATGATTAAATTGTTATATGGTTAAACAACCATATTTGTCTGTTTGCACATTGTTATATTGTTATAAACAATATATTTGTCTTTATGTAATTTTGCTTCCCGGATGTTATTGGAAGCTTGTGAAATCTGGTTTTTGGTTGCACCTGTGCAACTCATTTTCCCGGATGTATTTGGCTGTGCAATATCTATAAATATTGCAGCCCATTCTCTGTAATTGTTTACTGATTGAGATTAATAAAATATACACGAGCTTCCATCCTGCTTCTCAATCAACAGGAGGGCCTAAGAAATGTGGGAGAGGATGATGTGAAATCATCACAATGGATGCGTCATGTGGGGATGGAAGATATAAATGGCCCGAGTGGCCCATGGGCCATGTGGGACATAAAAGCCCAAAATTCTTGCACTCTATTCCTTGCGTGGTTTGGGACGAGTCAATAGAACCTCACGGGGGTCAACGTAGGGGTGGGGAGACCTTTGTGGGTTCAAGGTGTTTGCGAGGCATTGTTGCGGGTGGATAGTATTTTTGAATTTTGAGTTGCACTCGGGACACATGGACTAGGAAAATCCTAGTTCCCCACATAGCATCATGGTTTGTAAAACATTAGGTGGATGCATGGACTCTCCAAAGCAAAATCTGTCATCGGTGGTTACAAATTAAGAAAAATAAATGAAAATAAAACCCCGCCAATTCAAATTTTATGTCAATATGGAAGATGCACATAATGCTAAGGTGGATGTCTATTGGGTGATCAATAGACTTGGTGTTAATGTGAATATTTGAAGTAGTGGTCGACAATGCAATATAAAGAGGTTTCCACACGTTTGTAAGATGGAATTCCAAGGTGATGTAGACAACGAAGCTCGGTGCTTAAGTGGAAGGACTTGACATCTAATGGAGGGACAAATTAGCATGTAAAGTGGAAAGGGCTTGGTAGGAAATAAGAGGATCCCATGAAGCAATGCAAGGAAAAGAGCCACTTGGCTGAGTTGGAAGAGTAGTAAAACATCAAAATATTCAATCCCTCTCCATATAAACAATGATAAATCAATGTTGGTCCAAAATTTTCAATACCCTGCATTTAAATTTTACACAAGACCTGTAGGTGAAGGAGACAAATATTTAAAATGTCTTTTCCATCCAAGAATTAATTCAAAGTCACATGAAATGCAAGAAATGCATGAAAACCAAAAATAGATACTTCTTTTCGATGGCCATATCTTGAGTATTTCTCAAGAGAATTACAAAAAATTGGTCTCGTTGAATTCATGAGTCTAAGAAATTTTCACAACAAGCAAGAAATTAAGGAATTTATATAAATTTGATGGTGAATTTCAAATAAGAATAACCTAGTTCAGAATTATGATTTTGAGTGGTTTAAAGTGCAATTAATGGGCATGGGAAACCATTATTTCTCTACTAAAAGTCATGGGTCAACATGTGTCTATTTCATGTCATATATCATCATTTGCAAACATTTTATGGAATCTTGCAAGTGGTTAGAAAGAATATTTTGGTATTGCACTTCTCTCTCTCTTTCTCATTCTATAAATTGTAATGAGGGGCTCATTTGTAAAAGAGTTAGTCATTTTTCTCCTACCCCCATATCTTTCTTCTTTGCTAGGTTTAATGTGGAGTTTTAATACTCATATCCATCATTTGTAATGGTATTTACTCACCTATTTCCCACCAATGATGTAATGCACATAGTGTAATGGAGCAATAGATTTATTTTTTGTGATTTAATTTTTCCATCCTTTGCATGAGTTTTTTATCTCTTCTTGTCTTTCCTCATTACAGGGTATACTGTGCATATTATGTATGTTCATTGTAGGTTGTGGGAGCTTTGTTTATTTGGGAAACAAATGGTGTTATGTGTGAATCCATCTTTGGTTTATGGTGCATCTTTTCCACCCTCTCCATTGCTCACCTCTCTTCATTTCAGGTAGTTGCATAGTGATTAAGAACCTCCTTTTCTGGTGTATTGCTGCTCTTAGTGTAGGTTTATTTTCATACATCTCTCTCCATGTCTCCTTGGAATGTTAGGATATGATTAGATATTTTACTTTCCTACATTAGGATTAATTTATGATAGGTATTTTAGGAGAAAGAACCAACTTTATCTGGAGGGTTATCTCAAGCCCACAAGTCCCATAGCTTGAGAGATAACCCAATATTACACAAATTACACTGAATCCCCATCCATAATCTGGGACATTCGGGGTGTTGTAATTTGGTGATAAAAATACTTAATTTGTATTTTCTAATGGAAAATGAAAGGTCACAAATAGAATATGGAAAATGAAGAGTTATATGTGGGAGGTGAGAAGAAGATTGACATTTCTATAAATTGGGATGGCCTCTTCATTCCAATGGATTCAAGAGTTTGAAAACTTCCACTTTGTAGAAATTGTGGATTGTAGTTGTTGAACTTTGTGTGAATGCACATGAAATAACGAGATTCATTTATTCTATTTCCCTTTCTCATATATTATTTTATTCCTCTCATTATATAACTTTGTAAATTTTAATAAATAAGAAAATACATTGTTATTTTTCTTGATAAGGATATTTCTAAAACATTGTGTTCATGGTCTCATTTTTTCTTGATGTCTGTAACAAGGTTTTCGTTCTTCTATATTGAATTTTTACCTACTATGGTTACTGGTTACAAAATATGCAATTATTCTACTCAAAACAATAACTTTCCTTCAAGAATTCTCCCTCTTTCTCCCTATCTCACATGTAATTTCCTCCCTTGTAGCCTCGTACAAGAATTTTTCCATAGGTTCTATTGAGTGTCCCTATGTGATCCCTGACCTACTTGGCCAACAAAAAAATTAGGTTCAGATCTCTCACTGGTCAATACCGTGAGTTGTATCATTCAATGTAGAGGGACGTAGCCCCTGTGAACATTGGTGGAGACATCTAGTTTTTATACCGACAAATTTCCTCACCAACAGGATTTTAAAGTAAAACGAAAGCTTTAAAATATTCATTATAATATGATGTAACACTACAAAGATTGGTTGGTAAAAACAAAATTTGGTGTATAATGGATTTACATGACAATTTAAATCCTTTACAATTAATTTCAAAACTTCTATAAAGTAAGTTTGAATGTCCAGTGCAAGAATTGAACCCATTTTATATGCTTCTTATATCTCAAACTTATCTAATAATGATATTATGTAAATGGGTTTCATTAAACTGAAATAAAAGTAAAATAATTTAGTTCTTATTTTGGGTTACATTTGTGCACAAAAATGGAGTTCTAAAAGTGTGAGTGTAAACCATGTTCTATAACTCTATTCTCTCTTTTTTTCATGTTTTACATGCTGATTTTTCTGAAAATGAAGTATGAGTTTTGTAAATATGGAAATGGTTAAGCTTATAATATTAATTTTATATTTTCATACCATCTAAAGTTTTGTATTAGTAAAATGAAAGTACATTTTACATACACTATTTTCTTACAAAACTAGGTTTGTCTAGCATATATTTATATATAGATTAATGTACATGATATCTAATATAAATGGACACAAAAAGACACACACACAAATACATACATACATACATACATATATACAAACATACATACATACACACATATTGAAATAATAAATTAAATTGGGGTAGGGAGGGGTCGACCCTATCACACTGCATGTGTAGTAAAGTGTAACACGCTCATGGGGCTCATGGCCTACACACACAAAGTGACCAAAAATCACTACATGTGTAATAAAAATAATGCTAAGAGCCCAATACCATTCACACATGGATTTTCCGCTATCCATATTCATGCATATGTCATCCTAACCTTGGCTCTAACAAATGAAAAATTTTAAGGACACATCCTTAGCACAAACAAGGTTAAATGAGGTGTGGGAAGCACATGGAAGACCCTGTAATGTCTTGGTCATGATTGTTACTATGATGACTTCCACTTTTGACATTGCAAACATTGACATGTGATTTTTCTTAGGAAGGTGTATTCTTTTGACGTTGAAAATCATGTTTGCAATGGATAAGTTATTACTATTTAGAATTCATGCTTGTTGTAATTTTGTTACTTGGAAGTGAATCCATTCTGCTTTGTGAATTATAAGTTGTAAATCTATACCGTTGTTTTCACATCTTCCATATGTTAACAACACACCTTGAATCAATTCCATTGATCCAAGGTATGCTTCGGTTCTTCTTTATTGTCATCTTGTTAACTGACATCTAGAAATGAAAAGGTAATGAAGAACTGAGTCTTATTTTGGTTATGATTACATGAATATGGTATGGGTGTCCTTACTTAGCACCATGCTACAAACTGTAATGTTTACCCTATTGGATTTTTGACCTAAGGTGATAATACTTACCTAGGATCTATTACTGAACTATTTTGGGTTGACGCCTAAAACTATGTTGCAGTGCCCTACCCTATATGGATTCTAACCTAAGGGGTTATGACCTAACCTAAGATGGTATGTGATATAGTTATGGGGTTTGAACTAACCTAAGATAAATTTTAAAGACCTAAGAACTAAGATGGAAACCTAACTAATGCTAAGGTGACCTAAACTATTACTAAGATGAAAGGGGACCTATGGGTTACATGGAAAATAGAAGGTTGGTGGCAGTGGTTTTAAGGTATTAATGAGAATTAAATCTCAGTCCTTACATCCTAATTTTCCAAGTTTGGCGGAGGCAAGGAAAGTAGGTAGGATGCCTAGTTGACATCATTGCTAAATTTAAAATGCATGTTAAATTTTGAAATCCACTTCACCAAATTTGAAGTGGTGGTGGCACAAGAAAAGAGAGGGAATTTGAATTCAATGTATTTAATGGCATTGATTTTGGTGAAGAGACCGCCTAGGAAAGAGGAGAAGGGTGTTTTGTGGAAGTTGTTGGTCATTCTGGTCTTTCTGGTTTTTTTTCTGCATGTGGTTTTGGTTCTTCGAACCAACAAGTCTATTTTTCAATCCATAGTGATCTTGAGCATCCTTGAGGCTGTCTCTGAACCTATGGAAACATGGAGGCAGTTGGGAGATTTGATTTGTTGATGTTGTTTGAAAAGAAGAGATTCTTGAGAAGCTCAACTAGAGATCTTCTGCAATCAATAAGAAATTTTATCAGGCATGATAGGCTCTTCTTATTAAATAGTTCTACTTTTTATTAAACATCTTCATTAAAAGAAATCTGCTCTCATTGAAATGAATGGATTTGTGGAAATGTTTTGGTGTATTTTGGTTGTGATCTTCTATTTGAGTTTGTTGTTTTGAAAGGATGCAATATGGGTATTTTTGAATGCATGTTTGAGTAAATCGTGTTTATCGTATTTGAAACTAGAATGATGCTTAAGTCATGTGGGCTTCTAGTTTTCGTGCACAAGGGATTAAGGGAAAGCATTATGTGGTAAAGATTTTAATTGGGTTTTTTTTTCTTTTAATTGTGGGAAGTATGAAGTGCTTCATCTTCTCTGAAAAATGAATCACCTTGAATCTGGTTGTTTCTATTTGAGATAAGTTGGAACAATTATTTGGATTTGATGTATTGTGAATTTAAACTTGTTAAAAGGACAATGATGAAACATTTTCTCCCTTTGAGTTTAATGCATTTAAACCCGTGAATTTTTGTGGGATTGTTAGAAGGGATTTCATTTGGTTTTGACCTTCCTTGTTTGAAATCTGGTAATTTTTAGTTTAACTCCTTTCCAGGGACTATGTGAGGATATTGTTGTTTCTCTCACCTGCATGTATTAAATGGTTTGTGGAAAACCTTTCAATTTACTTATGTAGATGTTGTTGTGAAAGTCGACTATTTTAGTGGATCTTGGGATTAGTTTGGTTTTGGTTATCTGAGGGGAAAGAGTTGGAACGTTCGGTCTTACTCTTCTCCCTTTTGTTCAATTTTGGGAACCAATTTGGGGTTTCATTTCCTTTGATTGCTTTCATCTTAGTCAAAATTTAGTTGGAGCGTAAAGTTTCTCCTTCTCCTTTTAGGCTCGATGATGAACACATGTACTGGGGGATTGCAATCCTTTCATTGTTCCCAATTGTATTTGAATCTGGTTGGACTTCTTTTCATTGTATCTAAAAATAACTTCTTTCCTTCTTGTGGAATAGGAAACATGTTTTTACTTGACTGTAATCTCTTAATCACTTTCTATTTGGGATGCATAAGCTTTTTTTGTAGTGTGAAAAGCTATCAACGTGGATGAATTTAGAAGATCAGTTGTTGCTTGATACTTTTGGTATAGTTGTAGAATGAATTCTTTGAATATTTCCTTTAGTGGTAGCTAGTAAGCTATTGAAACGACCCTATTTTTGTTGAGGGAAGTACATTGCTGTTAACTAATTTGCATGTTACAGTTTATATAATTCGGTTCAGTATTGGGAAGAAATAATGAGAATCTCTCTCTCATCTTGATTATTGACTTCCATCTCATTCTCTCTCTCCTTTCTGAGTTGTGGATTTCATTACTGTTACTCTTGTGCTCAAAAGGTAGTTGATTGTTATCTCTCTCTGACTATTTATTTCTCATTATTATTACACCTTGCTTGAAGCTGACCGTTTTGGTTAGGTTAGCTAAAGGGGATTGCAGAGTAGATAGTTGGATGAATCACTTTCTTTCCTTTTTCTTTCCTTCTCAATTGATTGTTAAGAAGGTAATGAATCGATGTGTGACTATCTTCAGGAGAAGTACATGGAATTTAAACCTTGTAAAATATGTTGATGTTGAACAAAAAGGTTAGGCTAGAGTTGGCTTAAATTGGAATGATTCAAAGACACTATAGTATGAAATAGATAAGTAATTGGGATGTAATATTACTTGTCTATTGTAGCTTTTCTTATGAAATTGCTGAATGAATATTGTTGTTTAATCTTGATACTTATTTAATGTGACAAGGTTGCTCACTTTGTTCTTCTTTTAGTGGTACTTAATTATTTACTAGGTATCTGTCTATATTGCTTAATGTTTCATAAGAGTAGAGTTCTTTTTATGAGACAGTTAGTCAAAAGCACATCGTTTTAATGTTTAGTGCTTATCATGCTCAGTTTGATGAATTGACCTGTGCTAGCAATTTTTGTAGATGGATTCCGTAAGTGATAAAAGAAGACAAGTTCTTGTATGATGATTCCTATGTTTACTTAAAGGCTACATCTTTAATGAGGAATTATTATTCTTTTAATATGTACTTGGAAAATGGAAAAGTTTTAAATTATTCTTGAATTTATCAATGTAGAATGACATGAAATGTGTCTCGAAAATTTTATACCTATAAAATATGTATTTTACTTGATCAATGAAAAAAGCGATTGAGTGTTATTGATCATGTGTTGTTATATTTTGGGCTTACTGCAACGGGATTGTAAACTTATTCTTATTCTCTTGTAAACATATATGTTTTGGATTATTTCAGTTGGACTCAAATGAAATAGAGAAAAAGAGTATTGATACTCTATCCTACTCTTAATTGCAACCTTAAGGTTGGCATGCATAGATGAACACTCAACTAGGTCAATATGGTTTATTCATTGACAATAATAGATAAGTAAATTACATATGGTTTTTGTATAAGTAATTTTTGCAATGGACCCTAACGAATATATGTTAAGGGAAAGACAATTAGTCTTCAAAATTAAATATTCATTACTATCCTTTTTGGGTATAATACTCAAGGGATATTCGGAAAGAGGGAATCTATACCTCTTCTTAGTAAACCTTAATCCTAAAATAAGGTAACTGAAAATGAAAATATATATACATGAAATAGACTTCATCTTAATGAAGTCTATTATAAAGAAATCAGAATCTAAGTTCAGCCATGGATAAATTTGGTCAAGTTAAGTAAGTTAGTCTTATTGTTGTTAAGTTGGTTTGGAATGTTAGTTTGAAACTTAAAGTTAAGAAACTAAAGAATGACATACAAACCTTCAAGAAGAAGGATTGGTTGCAGATTAATCTACCATAATTCATTTATGACTAGCAACCATAATGATCGAAGAGATTAGAAAATCAACAGGGTTGCTGAAACTGAATCTTAAATTAAGAAGATAAGAGAGTATTTAACCTCTTATCTGGATATGTACCTCTAGATGAGGGGATTCTATGGGATGTTGGTACATGCTAACTACAATAATCTATCATATGAGGACTGAGTCTTCATGAAGACATAGTGTTGCAGTTGACATGTTGCAACACCCTTCCGAATTGGATCATCTAGGTTTACATAAACTCGAGACTTGACTTGGTTACACTCTAGGTCAGTTTAGGGACATGATTTGATATAGGGAAGGAATCTTGATGACTGAAGGTAACTAGACACACGTAATCGACCTAGGTTGATTGAGTATGTCTATGTACCCTTAGTCACCACGAGTGGCCCTCTATACCAATCTATGTTGCTAACCTGAGTTATGGTTAAACCTTGGACAAGAGGACTGACAGGAGTTAGTGAAGACCATTCTAGATAATAGATGAAGTGGGGGTGAAAGACGTATTCCATTGATGTTTATTCTATCTAGGAATATTTTCATGAAAATCATGTGAATATATTTGGCCAAAGTATTATAAGCCACTGGTTGTGTTGTCTTATATCACCTAGTTTAAGAAGCTAGGATTTTAGATGAATATTGGTAACAAATATTTAGATAGGCCTCTTAAACGGAACACTTCAATACCCCAAAAATGGTAAAATAACCAAGTATACTTAGTATATAATACATTGAATTAACATGAAGGATTGATAAGAAATCGAGTCATGAAATGAGATATCGATGAAACTCCGAGTCATGAAATGAGATATCGACAATTCATCGAGTCATTACAGCTACATATGGTTATCTATTATGAGATTTATTGGCATGGAATGTGTGTTATAAATCATGATCATTTAGAACAGAGAACATTATTTAAAAACTTGAAACATGTGTTCTAAATTATGATAATTTATAACAAAGAACGCTATTAAAAAAAAATCCCTTGTTTCTAAAGATTTAAAATGGGAATGTTACACTCCAAAACCTTCCCTAAATAATTTGTGGATTCAACCCACATGTTGTGAATATTTTATAATGAATTATAGTTATTAAAGTTTGTGTTATGTTATGGCCATACTCTAACAAAACTACATCATCTGTCGAATGGTATTGGGGGCATGACATGTGCACATGTTTTATGCTTGATTTTTCTACAAATGTAGTGGGTTAGGGCCAACCCATCTCTAACACAATTTAAATTACATTTTATTATTATTATATATTGTGTGTGTGCATGTGTTCATATTATTATAGTAGAAATACATTAATATATTAGAAACGGTAGTTGTAGAGCCTCCACTATTGAACTAGGATCAAACTTACAACAAATTTGTAAAAAATGGACAAAGAAAATAAAAAATGAAGATATGACATCTTAACAAGTTCATAAGGATTTTAGTGATATTTGGATTAACCTAGGAGATTAAGGTAGAAGGTAAATTGATCCTAGAGCCAACATTTAATCCTACGAGTTACTCTAGAGTGGGTTTAATTTACTAACTTTTGAGTAGTGTTGAAATTTAAATTAGAGAATATTTAAATTAGTAATAATAAATAATATGTGAACCTAACAAAGTTTTCCCCAAATTATTCCAATCGTTTAATTTGAGATCTAGGTTCATAAAGTAGTCAAGACATGATTTTTTAATTAATTACTTGAATATAATCACTAATTATGGTTCTTCAAGCAAGTAAATTTAACCATTGAACCACTTTACCTTTTCATAAAACACTATTGATTTACAAGAGTGCAAGTTAAGTGCGAATCATAGTTTTGTGGAAAGAAATTGTAATAACATAAACTCACTACCTAGCTATCATTAATTAATTTTTAAACTTTATTTCATAGTTTTTATGATCAATATGTTTAATTTATAATTTTATATGGTTGGTTTAGACCTCTATTATAGAAATGTCAACCCCCACAATAGAAGAAATTTCATTTTCATCCTCGTCAAGGGGCACAGAGAGATAGGGGTGCCAGTTTACAGTTTAAAGGAGAAGTTATATTCTAAGGAGATTAGATACAATAGGCTAAGCCAACCATTTCATAGAAAACATTTAAGATAAAACATACTAGGTAGAGTGCACATAGTTCAAGAGGGATAGGAAGTAGGTGTAGACACAAAAATTGGCTCACAATCCCCTTTGTCCCCCATTGAGTAACCAACTCAAACATATTCACCTAACCATGGCCCCTTCCACCCCACATTAATATTAATTTAATTAACTTAATTAAATTAATACCCATCCTCACAATATTCATTACTTAATTATTTTAATTAAGCTAATTTCCACCTCACCCTAGACCTATTCTTGACATGTTTCCATAACTAACTAAGACTTAGTCCCACTTACCTTAATGAGCTAAGACTTAGTTTAACCCTAAAAATCAATGCCTATTATCCCTCTAACCACCTTCTGCTCATAAAAATTTAAGATCCATTTGGATCCGTAGAGAAAGGAATGAACCTGATCCAAAATATCTCGAGATCTTTCATTTTTAGTAAACCTATGGAATCCCACCTTAAGTGATGCCGATCACCCCTAAACCGACACTGTCAACCCAAAACCATTGTCGGTTACCATTTATTCACCTTAACAACCTTATTTTTGGGTTGGCACATTATGAGATCAAGGAGACGAGAAGAGAACTACATGGAAGAAGAACCAGAGCCTTTCTGCACCTAAATAAATCCATAGCCAACACCAGGACAGATCCAGAAGCATTTGCACTCATGGTGAGATTCAAGCATCATTTATTGCACCAAGCCTCATCTCACCAACCGATCATCATCACCAACCAACCATTGGACCTGCAATATTGGTAAGTAATTTTTCACTCGATCACTTCTCTTCTTCTTATCCTAGCCATAGGGTTGTTATCATTCTTCCATTAATATTCCCATTCCCTCATAGTCTAATTTTTGACAAACTCAAACCTCACCCACCCTTTTATCAGATCATCTATCCTAGCCCTTCCACCTCTTTGAGTGTTCTCAACATTCCCACAAACCTTGTCATCTCATCCTTTAGCTCTATCTTACCTCAACCAAACTTTGAAATAAAGTTTTAACTAAACCAATGTCACTCGAATGTACCAAACACCGATTACCCATGACCATCGTCAGTCTCTCCTAAATCGTCACCGGTTATACTAGACCAACATCGGTCTCTGTGTTTTACACCTTTTCTAATAACAGAGCTAACCTACCTTCTACCAAGTGACCCAAACAACCCAAAACCTAACCCTAACTAGTTCTAACACCCTAACAACTACCTACCCTTTAGATGTGACTATGTCCTAACTTGTTATGTTAGATTTTCTTATTGTGGTTGAATGAAATACCTAAATCATATAAACTATAGTAGGACTTTTTTATTTCTCACATTAAGTTGTTTTAAATCAGTGGATTGACAATCATCTAGGGAGTATCACACTTCATGGATCTAACACACACTAGGCAGTCCACTATCATATATTATTTAACTCTTCTTTTATGGTCTTCTTTTCTATTTTAGGTAGTTCCTCCTAGCCAAAAGGAAGCTCTCACAGCTAACATTGGATTGAGAAGTCAACACGCACAATAACCATCAACAAACCAAAATAAACAGGTATTCCTCCTTGGCCCTTACCCTTATCTGTTTCGTCTCAATAACCTAAAGAAAATGGTGAAATATTTTGGCACGCCTGGTGGGAGCCATCAGGTGTTCGATTGCATTTTCTTCATTCCTAGGAGAAAGTTGTGTTTTTGTTTCCCTTTAAAAGGCTTACACATTAATCTTATTTTCTGGTAATCCTCTCTTCTTTCTAATTACTCTAAAAGAAACATTTATCTTGGTGCATTTAAAAATAATCATTCTTATTTCTTGCTTTCTGCATTTAGTGAAAGAGCATACCCTCTCTTATTCATCATTTGCTTCATCGAACGTAATTTTTTTGATTTGGGATTAAAATTGGTTGCATTACATTATGATTTGCTGCATTTAGCTCACATTAAAATGAGGGAAACCTATATGCTGGAAGTCATGCCCAGCGAATGGTTGACACAAAGAATCGGAGAAATCACATTCTCTCTATCTCTCTCTCTCTCTGTGTCTTACCAAACTACAAAAATTTAAATATACACATATTTCTTAAAAAACATGTTACCTTGGAAATCCTATCAACGATCACATGATTAGAGGATTGTAGGTACTCCCCATCTTGTTACTTCTGTTGAGTTATTACCTCAAAGGACGGCCCGTCCCCACCATAACATAACCTGAAACCTCTCCTTTTAGATATCCTTCTTCGTAGGAAGCCTTCCTCACCAAAAACTCTACTCTAAATTCATGAGTCAGTCTTCTAAATAGCATAAGCTCAACACATTAAAAATCACTTGTTAGATACGTGTTTTTAGCATTTGATTGATGTGCGTTTTGAGGTGTGAGGATACATTTCTCCATTTTTCCATTCTTTTTCCTTACACACTCCACAATCATAGTTGGAGTATTTTGACTTCTTCTGAGTGTGTCAGGACTTCATTGCATCATCTCTAGACCTCTAGGTTGATTATTTATCTGACTCAAATTCACAACAATCCATTTTTCTACATTTTTCCAATTTTCATAAGTAACTAGCATCGGTTTATCCATCGACGTCAGTCCCCCCTGCCCAGCATCATTTTTACTTAACCGACATTAGTATTTTGTTCTTTTAGGTAAAATTTCCCAAATAACACTTATTTAATTTTATTTCCTATCAGAGTTCTGTGAGTCTCTGTACTCTCTATGCTTTGATAAACATTCATCATACAACTTGTTCATCTGACCATCACTAGTCTTTTCCTCATTTGGTAAAATTGTTCCTATCTCACAGTAACCGACATCGGTTACCCCTGAACTAGTATCGGTCATCCTTAACCGTTTTTGGTTACCCTATGCTGAATCTCAACTGATACATTGCCCAAATCCACCTATAAACACCTATTTTCTTCATTCTCACTACTCTTTGTGTCATCTGCAGGATACAACATCACTTGATATACATTCATTCACATGGTGTTGACTCACAATCAAGCTAACGCTCTTATATTCCATGCAAGTCATCAACCACTCCCACCTAGTCCTTCACCACCCTCTGTCCTGTCACCCATGGATCCAACCATACCTAACCATTACCGTATGAGGTGTGAGGAATTTACACAACTCCTTGATCAAAATCCCATGGCCTTACAGTTCTACCTTTCCCACTCTTCCACTTAAGACTCCTCAGGTCAGTTGATATATGACATGCTGTATCCATCTCTCTTACCCTTATTCCCACTTCTGCATCAGCCCCTACTAATGCGGTGTTACCTTCACCTACTTTACCCCCAGTAGTTTCACAACTAGGCCCCATACCCACTATGACCACTACATCTGCAATATCAGTCACACCCGTAGTATCTATTGTCCCCTCATCAACCACCTAGACCATAACCTCATTTACACCCATTGTTTCACAGATACAAATTGTAACACAACCACCCATGGTGTCGGTGACCCCTAATCCATTCCAAAATGTTTTCCCTCCATCCCGTAATCTCTACCCCAATCGCTACTAGAGTCATTATGACTATCCCACCTACATACACATACTATTAACAACCCCTATCTCATCCGTCACCCATTCTAGATATATGCCCTCAATGTCGCTCCCATATTCTTAACCTTCCTATTCGGAACCTCCATAAAATAGAATTCCACCCACATCACATGTTCAAGTACTAGCCCTCCTATGCCACAGAGGATCCCTTCCATCACAACCTACCAATGACCTCATCAAATTAATGATGGAAAGGATGTAGACGCTAGAAGCATCGGTTTACGGCTCACGTAATTCTCTCACCTATAATGAAATCTGTAATGAGCCCATTCATCCATCCATCCCTATTCTCCCATACCCTATACATTGGGAAATTCTAAAATTCAACCATTTCAATAGTAAAGAAGACCCATAATAGCATTTGCGGTCTTTCAAACATGGGTGTTACATGATCACCCATGATGACGCTTTACTCCTATGGACCTTCCCGATGTCCCTGACAGGACCTACATTGGACTGGTATAGTGGGCTACCAAGACACTCCATCTACTCATTTAATCAAGTAGCCCAAGCCTTCTTAGATCACTTCTCAATCAACATTGTTAAGAAAGTCACCATGACTAATCTTTATTCCACACGATAGTACAGACAATAAGTCTATCATGACCTTTTTCGCTCATTGGCATAGCCTAATTAACCAACTCACATTTCAATTACCTCAAACTGAACTCATAGAGTTTTTTACTTGGGCTTACACTAGACACATCTCACCAACCCTATAGGTGCAGACCTTTCACACTTTTAACGAGGCATTCACCATGGTACGGAAATTAGAAATTTGTGCTATCAAAGAGAAGAAAATTGAGTTATGTAACAAAAACATCACGTTCAAATCAAATGATGCTTCTTCATCTTCGAAACCCCAAAACAACTCTTTAAAACCCAAAGGATCTTCCAGTGCCATGGTTCTCAAAGTTGGTTCCCCTCACTCAATAAAACCTACCAAACCTCCTTCTAATCTCTCTCCCATCCAAGCTTTCTAGTTCAGATGAGAACAACGAAAGTACACTTCAATAGGAGAACCTTATTCTTATGTTTTGGAAAATATTATTAACACTGGTTCCATTACCCTTCCACCTATAAAACCACACATTGGTTTTGACCCTAAGCACCCCATGCCTGCATGGTATAAAGAACATGACTTTTGTAACTATCATCGTGTCAAAGGTCATAGCGACAATAACTACATCACCTTCAAGAATATCATCCAAGAAATGCTATAAAATGGATATTTACTCTTGGATAGCCCAAATTCACCCACTATCCAAAACCCACATATCTTCAAGAATCCATTCCCTAATCATGCCCCATCTTCCAACCAAGTTGGTGACACTTCAACCAATGATAGCAATGTCCACGAGGTCCACACTATTTTCGATGACATACCAGTTGCTTCCCAATTTCCTCATGTTCCTTCCATAGATGAAATATTAGCCTGAGCTCCCCTACCTACACAAGAACCTATTTCATCTAATCCTTCACCCATGGAAGAGCCTATAATTATCACATTGCCTTTGACCCCTCAAATTTTTGAGTAGTTGTCAGTGGCACCTCTCCTACTCATAGGAGATACATGTCCACAACCTACACCATCACAAGGAGAGTCAACCTCATCTGTCCCATCCTCTCCTCTACCCATAGAGGATCCTATAGAAATACCATTGCCTTTAGATGACCATTCACCATCAGAAATTCAATGTCATGCTAATCTACTTTTGGCTCTCTTACCCACAGAGTATGAGGCTAGCCATTTCCCTATATCTCAAACACATTTTATGGGGATTGTTACTCAATCCACATCAGCCCCACTTACAATAGTACCATTTTCATGCTTGGCCAATCACCTGGACTATGTTGATAGATCCTTACTTAGGGACGCCTTCTACTTCCTATTTCAGCCCGAATGCAGCCGTCACTCACCGACACCTCCAATATCTATCCAAAAGTGTTTCAAGAGGCCAAACCAAACACAACCACAACTATTACAACACCTTCCATGTCACCAAACATAGCCCACCACACACCTCTTCCTATAACCCAACATACGTCTACACCCAAACACCTACCCATGCCTATATCATCTCCCTTACTTAAACCCATCACCACCTTAGGTGTCATGCCGACATCAAACCTTACTCACCCACCCATCAAATTAGATTTAGCCAAATATTCCCAAACCAATACGAAACTTATTCTAGCCCCTAAAAAGAATACCCAACCTCCTAGGCCTCATACACCAACCTCACCTACCACACCATTATCACCTTCACCTCTTCTATCCATCCTAGGACCTCACCCCTTGACCTTGGCCAAACAACCTTCATCCACCGGTAAACAAAGAACATAGCATCCCACCTCCTCATCATGAACCTATAATATACCCAAGTGATCCACACAACCTCCGCCATCACCTATAACCTTCTTACCACCCATACCACCACTCTCATCCATAACTTCTTCACTACCCATGACACTTTCTTCTCTTCCACTCACACCTTCTACCCAACCTCTACCAACCACCTCCACAACAACTCGGTTACCCCCGTGGGTAACCTGTCCTCTTCCACCATCCACTTTTCCCTCTACATCACGTACACCCATGTCACCTTTTCCCAAAAAGGTGTAACCTAAAGCTAAGAATCCGCTACCCTCTAATAAGGTAGTTAAACCAACCAAACCTTTTATCACTAGCTCTTCTACCATGCCCATACCTAAATAGATGCCCGCAAGACCTAAGACCACTCCACACACCAAACTAGTGGACCAAACCATTCCCCCTCTGTAAATCCTCTTCCTCCATAATCAGCCATATCTGTACCCAAACCTACACTCACCTCCCATTGCGATCCACTAGCAGGGTCCTATGCCAAAATCTTAACCTATCTCGCTCAAAAAAATTCATCACATTATTGCCTCTTAGACCTTACTACAAGTTTGATCAAACCCAAATGTAAAGGGTTTGATGAAACTGAAATTTGCACCTACCATCATGTTCCAGGACACGATGTAGAGAATTGTAAGGCTTTAAAAACCACCCTTGTCCAATTATGTCCTCCCGAAGAAAATTTTGACAACGAAAATCTTCTTGATGAGGACCCCATTTTTCCTCCACTAATTTCCCCATATCTTCTTCCATTACCTACTTAATGACCAATATCTCCACCCCTACAATTCTTTGACCCACCCCGAGATTTGAGATCAACATGATCAACATTGCCACTTGCACCTAGAAAGACAAAGGCAAGGAAAAGGCAACTGGCCCATCAACCAACCCTGTACCCAACATACCATCCACACCCATACCCAAAGTCACCATTTGAGGTCCTACATATCCTATTTCTAATGGAGTAACACATTGAACAATGCTAAAACAACTACACCAATATCCCCTCAAAATGTATTTATATGACCTTGTCTAAACCTCTGAGTCACATCGTCAAGCCCTCATAGAGGACCTTCAATCTATTGAGGTTTTACTAAATGACCCCATATCCATAGCCTCCATCATTACCCCTCACCACGTAGCCTCTATCACTAGGTCATTTCCTTCCTCTACACCTCCACCTACTCATGAAGTAGCCACCCTCAGCTTTTCAGATGAAGAGATTGCTCCCTTCTAGTCCGATGACCCCGACCCTGCTCTTTTCATCTTTGTCTTTATCAATAATATAAGCATACGACGCGTTATGATTGATGGTGGTGCTAGTATTAATATCATCTCCTCCTATGCATCCGAAAAAATGTAAATACCTGCCAATTACATGCATGGTAACCTAGTTATGTTGTGATCCTTTAATGATGCCATGACCTCTACCCTAGGCACCATCATTCTTCATGTCCGTGTAGGTGCTCGCACTATCCCAAAACTTTTATATTTCCTAGAAGGGGAGTTCTAGTATAATTTTTTGTTCGGTGACCTTGGATCCGTGCCATGGGTTATGTCCCTTCGACTTTACACTACTACCTCAAATTTGAACACAAGGGACATAATTACACCATCCCTACCAACCCATTGCCTTTTAAGACCTGTAACATGCTATACCAGCCCAATGATGTGCTTGTACTAGTCAAGGCATCTGCCACTATCCCTACTTCACCTTCACCTACAAGCCCATCCACCAAAATGCCACTACCTCTTCTACATCTAACCTTGCTATCCCCACTGCTCTTTGTAGCCTCTACCACTGACTCACATGTTTCCCCATCATCTAGCAAGTTGTCTATCCCTGCTACCCACATATCAACTACTGATCCCTTAGAATGTTTTTTTAATGCCTCACTCTGGGGGAATACCACCTATACAATATCGACACCTTCCTCACCCCACAAGAGTATGGGAACCTACGTCAACACCCCAGTTATGACATCCACATCGGTGACATTTTTCCTTATGGCCCTCCCCACCTTCACACTAATCTAATGTATGGGGGACTTTATATGGCCACTTATAAACCCGAACCTCCATCCCAAACAAAACCATTTTCATCCAACCTACACTCCCTCACTAACTACCACTTCGCTCACACTTTCCTCCACTAATGCGCATGGAAAGGATTTGGCTTCAAATTTTACAAATAGGGCCACCATACTATCATTTCCTATACCTCTCATAAACACAATGACCTGTAGTGGCATTGGTTTTGACACACCACCTTCCAAGAAGGTTCACATCGACCTCATCCAGGATGGAAAACCTTCCCCACCTCATTCACCCACATTACCATCTTCACCCACAGAGTCCATAGATCTCGAATCTATTCCTCCTAACTTTTTTTTTGTAAACACCATTTCCCTAGGACCTCTGACCTATCAACATGATGGAGAATCTCCCTCTTCTCTCCCATTCCTGTATCCTGACATGATCGATGATGATACACCTTATATTAATGTCATTCAATGTTAGGATGATGAATCCATCCTCACTTACCTTGGTGTGGAAGATTCTTATATTCATCAAAGCGTTACCTTCAGGATGCAAACCATGTTGAATGAATCGACCATCAAAATCAACATTCACACTTAGGATGACCTACACATTCTAAAGATAGGCCGATCCTTATGCTAAACAAGAAGCATTTACCTCTTTCCTTCGAGACCATAGCAATTCATTTTCTTGGTCCTATGCCGATATGCCTAGTATTGACCCAAAAATCATGGTCCATAATATCGTAACCATTCCTGATGCCAAACCCATCAAACAAAAGCTACAGAAAATACATCCTCACATTGCTCTTCTGGTCAAAGAAGATCTTGAGCACCTCTTAGTTTCCTTTATCTTACCCATTGACTATCCCCAATGGATTTCTAACATTGTTCTTGTCACAAAGGTGACAAGGGGACTCCACATTTACATGAACTTATTTGACCTCAACCTAGCTTGTCCCAAAGACAATTTCCCTCTACAAGGAATTGGATAACTAGTTGATCTCACCGTTGGCCATGAAATGCTATCGCTCATCGATGGTTTCTTGGGCTACAATCAAATATTAATTTCTCTAAAGGATAAAAAAATCTTGCCTTCATCACCCCTTGGGGGACTTCTTGCTATCAAGCCATGCCTTTTGGTCTAAAAGCTGTGTTGGTGCTACATATCAACGAGCCATGAGTTACATATTCCATGACATCATGCATCACATATTGGAAGATTATATAGATGATCTACTTGAAAAATCCAAACATTTAACCAAATAACTTCCTGTCCTTAAAGTCATTTTTGACCGTCTCATTAAGTATTGTGTGCATCTTGAACTAAAGAAGTGCATCTTTGCGGTACTTTCCAGAAAAATCCTAGGTTTCATTATTTCTTTACGTAGCATAGAAGTTGATCTTCCTAAATTCAAGGCTATTTTGGAAATTCCTCCACCCACTAATCTCTATTAACTTCGAAGCCTACAAGGAAAGTTGTAATCTATTCATTGTTTTATCTCATAGCTTTCCGACCATTGTCAACCATTTCATCATCTTCTCAAGAAATATGTTTCATTCAAATGGGATGATGAATGCCATAAAGCATTTGAGGCCTTAAAACAATACCTCCTTTAACCACCAATGCTCATTCCTCCTAAGGATGACTAGCCCTTTTACCTATATATTTCCACCACTGACCATTCTTTAGGTGTCATGCTTGCTCATCGTGACAACCAACACTAAGAGAAAGTGGTTTATTACATAAGCCATACCCTTATGGAGTATGAAACTAGATATACCCATGCAAAAAAATATTCTTAGTGTTAGTGTTTGTCACCACCAAACTCCGCCATTACCTACTCGGATTGGAAAACCTTTGTCATTATTAATACTAACCCATTACACTATATGTATGCAAAACCCTATCAACATCAACGTGTAACATGTTGGATTATGCTTATTTATGACCTTCACCTCAAATTCATTCATCAAAATTCCATCAAGGGCTAGGCTATCGCTGACCAAGTGGTGACGTACCTATTTCAAGAATCAACCATCCAACTTCGATTTCCTAGAAAATTCTATAGGTACCCTTTTCCCTAGATGAACCTACTTACCACATGACACTCTTCTTTAATGACTCCAAGTGTCGGCGTGGGGGTGGGGCTGATTTTATCCTCATTCCTCTTGATGGCGAACCTATGCCTTTGTCTTTCAAACTTGATTTTGATTTTACAAACAATATTGTTGAATACAAAGCACTCCTATTGGGTCTTCGGGCTTCTTATGCCTTAGATGTTAAGTCAATCATATTTTTGGTGATTCTTATCTGGTCATAAACCAAGTCAATGGTATATACTAGTGTTGTATAGAGATACTTCAAAAGTATATACATCAAGTAGACATACTTTTGACCACCTTTGACTATTACACACTTCAAACCACCGATGATCTACCAATAAATTTCTGAGATACCATGGCCTACTTGGCTTCTTAGATACCTTCTTCGCCGTGACTCTAAAATATTTGTCACAATACAAAGGCTACAATCACCCTCTTATTTACCTTATGAGGTATACTCCATCGAGAATCATTCCCGTGACCCACATGACCTTTGGTATAAGCAATATCTGAGACTATTTTTCCCTTTCCATTCTACCCCTTGATCTCACTCATAATGGACAATGTTCCTTTCTTAAAATTGTCTCCTATTATGTCATCATGGGTGGTCTTCTTTACAAGCATGGATTCGATGACATTCTCTTACGATGGATTCCGAGTTCTGAAATTCCCTACACTATTAAGGAAGTCCACAATGTAATTTGTGCCGAGGTCACTTTAGTGGTTTAGCTATTGTAAATTGCATTATTTGCTTAGGATATTATTGGCCAAACCTAAAGCTGTGATTGTTGTGATTATGTCATACGTTGCATAAAATGCCATCAACATGATAATCTCCATCACACACCTAGTCATGCCTTACAGTCGCATACGACCTTTGGCCTTTCTCTTAATGGGGTTGGGATCTTGTTGGTGAGATCAACCCCATTATTCACAATGCCACCAATGGATCATAACCACTAGTAAATATTACACTAAATGGGTAGAATCCATTCCCCTCATTTCTACAAAAGTTGAGAAAATATGTGAATTCATCAACCATCACATCATTTGTTGCTTTGGTGCTCCTCACTTCCTCATCACTGATAATGGAAAGCAATTCAAAAACAAAATCCTATGTAAACTATGTGACGCTTTTGGCATCCAACTTAGTTTCTCATCACCTTATTACCCGTAAACTAATGGCCAAGAAGAATTAACCAATAGAACCTTGAACAAAATTCTTATGAAGGTAGTAAATGATCTTTGGAAAGGATTGGCATACACACATTTCTTTCACCTTATCATCTTATCACACTAGTATTTCACACTTCGGCTATTACCACACCTTTTTCTCTAGTCTACGGTACTAAGGTTGTCTTTCCTCTCAAAGTCTTGATTCCATCTCTCTGCATATCACTACAAGACATGCTCAACGATGACGACTTTTGCTAAGATTTTTGATGCAACTTGAGTTATTAGATGAACGTCATCTCAATGCTCTTGACCATCTCAAAATCTACCAAAAATGTATCAAACGTGCCTATGAAAAATGTTTTTATGAATGAACCTTTTAGTTTGGTGACCTCGTCCTAAAGGAAAATCAACATGTAACCAAAGAGGAGAAAAGAAAATGGGGTAAACTTGATCCTAATTGGTTTAGACCTTATATCATTACCCATGCCTATGGATTGGGTGCTTATCATTTTCTTCACTCGAAGGTAAACCCGAACTGAGCCCAAGGCCCTTAATGCCTTGCATCTTCGACCATTTTATTGCTGAAGTTTAGTTCTATACCAATTTTTGTTAGTTGATTGCTCGTACCTTGAACATTGTTCACCTTCCAGATTGCCCATTTTGAGGATCCACAACTCAAAAAGAATCATGTGATTCATGTCACCTTTCAGCCTTATCTTCAATATGAGTACCAACTCTACTCATAGCATGATTCTCATGGATAATTTTTGTCTTCTTGAAGATGAAATCCCATGGTCGTTCATCACTCAAAACCACCTCTTTCACAATTAATCTCTGTGTGCTACGGTCTCGTCTTCTAAACAAGAACCTAATCTTCCCCTATAGTCTTGTCCATGACTTAAACGTCTAAAAATAAAAAGGGATACAACTCTTTGAGTCAAAATTTGAGAAAAATATGACTCCCTAAAAAGTGACATCTCTTTACTCTATTTCCACCACCATCAATAGACTACTCCCTTGAAGGACAACTATATAAAATCATTTTAAAAATATGATAAAAATGTCCAGAAGCTTCCCACATTGATCATCTTCATGAATACCGTAAGGAGATACTATACTCATCCCATATATACTTCCCACATTGATCATTCTATTAAAATACAAAAAAATGAAGAAAATGATGAAATTTTTGTCATGGACTTGCCTATTTTTGATCCTAGGTTTCTTGCCAAGAAAAACATGTTGTCGTGTACTAGGTTACGCTAAACCACCCATTCTCACCTCATTTCCTTTTTCATCCTAATTTCCTCTTTACTCAAGGGACTTTCCACAACCGTGACATTTCATGATTATGTGACTTTCTTCACCCTTAGAATAGTCCATTATGCAAGGCCTTTAGGGTCTTATGTTCATTATCCCATCTAGGGTATGGTCGACTCATTAAGGATCTTCTCAATTAAGAAACTCTTTTCGAGCTCTTACCATTTTCCATCCTCAGTACCTATTGATTATCCTATATAGGACCAGATCATCGACACCTATATTTAACAATCACTCAACCATGCCTATGACCTAAAATCAATCATGCCTATAACCTACATTCAACCATGCCTCACACCTACTAACCCATTCCTCTACTTTATCATAATCTTCCCTAGCTTATGGGAGAACTACATTGGCCTGAGGTCCCTTTTCAGCCGGGACTATGTAGGCAACACTTTGAGGGCATGGGGCCCTTGGAGGTTAGCTCACCACTCTTTACCCTAACCAATTCCCCCTTTCACTTTCCTATTCACATTCTACCCTAGTTAGTTTCCATTTTATATCAATAACTAGAAATTAAACCAAACAAGCATCAAATAATACACATTTTATTACATCATCAAATCATTCATTTATCATTTTCACATTTCCACTATAGCACATATTTGGAAATTAAAACCATAACTTGTATATACATCACCATTTTTCCCCCATGTTACCTACAACTGGGACATTACCTCATACCTAAACCAACTTGACTCCATCATGCCTATGACCTAACTCAACCATGCCTATGACCCAACTTAACCATGCCTATGACCTGACTCAACCATGCCTATGACCTGACTCAACCATGCCTAAACATAACTTGACTCCATCATGCCTATAACCTAACTTAACCATGCCCAAACATGACCTAACTCAACCATGCCTACACACGACTCCACCATGCCTACCACACCTATTTTTCATCCATCTATACATAACAATCAAAGGCTGCCATCACAAGTACATCATCAACCAATCATCCATCTCATCATAAAAATATGTGTATCCATACAATATACACTGATGCCAAATAATAATCACAATCTCTCAAAAATATCATATACCTCACCATCTTCGACACGCAGGCTAGTATATGATCAAAAATAACAAAAAATCTCATATATAGCCTCACCATATTCTAAGCCACGTGGTGATTGTAGACACCAAATTCGTGTCTTACGACTCCTTGTGACCCGCATCCCATTTCGCAACCTAACCTCATTACCTAAACACCTTGTAATTGATAAATCCCCATCACCTCACCTGCCACCTCATTTTGCCACCTCATCATGACCTAGCCCTAATCCTAAACTAACCTAATTAAAACCTAAAACTTGGTCTACACCTACACCCATGACTAAGGACCCCTTTCTCGCACCTAAAACCGACCTTCTAGTCACTTGACCAAGCCCACAACTAATCTCTCGGGAGAAAAGCAGGGAAGGTGGGCTGTTTTACTAAAAATAGCCTACTTTTTCCTTACCGATGCCGGTTCCTACTCGACCGCCGTCGGTTACGTAACCGCCATCGGTTCCCTGTAAATGGCCTCCCCAAACCAAAAACAAAGGATCGGAATTTCATTTTGGATCGGGTCGAATGATTTTGAATCAACAGAGATCATTGGGAGCGAAAAACAGAGTCCAGATCTTCACTTGACCGAGAAGAGGCAGTGAAGAAACCGAAGCGTTTGCAGCAAAGGAGATCAACTTGCATCTTTGTCAAAACCCAGTAAGTCACATCTTGCATGTCCTCTGTTATAACATTTCTTATGCTCTTTGAATCACAGTCCTCCTAAATCCATTCCTGAATCCACTACCCAACGTGCCATTGCATCTAACTATCATTCATTTACCTCTCATCACCTTATTTCCTAATACCACCTATATCTGACCTTACTGAAACAACACAACTACCCCACAAAGCAACTAACCTACGGATCCTAGAACCCACCGGTATCGGTTATCGATAACCGGCATCGGTTATCGATGCGGCATCGGTTCCTCGATCAAAACCGAGAAAACCAGCCTTTCCCTACCCGGTTCAACGAAGCAACTTAATTGATATTTTACGAGTCTTTTGTGTTAATTCATATTAGCGGGGAAAGCTGACCACCTTGAAAGGAAGTTTTATATTTCTGGGCCCAGGCGAGTTTCCTCATTTATTGTCTAATCAAAATCTTGTGGTCTTGTGTTCTTATTTGCAGGTAGTCCTTCCAAGACAAAAAGGAGTTCTTCGCATGATCGGCTGATCTTTCTCTCTGAGTGTACGCGCACACCATCTCGACATTCTACGGGTATTCCTCCTAGCCCCTAACCTTATCTGTTTCTAAAAGGCGAAACATTAAGTGAAACATTTTGGCACGCCGGTGGGACCCATCTTGGGTTTTTTGTTTCTCTTGCTTATTTTCATTTTAGGAAGCATACTTCTTGTTGTTTGCTTTTGTTATATATTTCGTAAAGAATTTGTCTTGCTTTCCTAGTTTCGCATTAGTGAAAGTCATCTCTCTTGCTTCATCGAACATAATTTTGATTTGGGTTTAAAACACGTGCATTGCATTCTGCTTGTTGTTTTCAATTCTAGTGAACGTAGATTAAGTAGCAAGGTCGTACACGTGGGGGTGATATCCACGGTATTGTGAGGAAATTAATCTTACATTCTTTGCACAACACATACCGAATCACTTCACAATTAACACAATGGCTCAAACATCCCCCTTTTTTCCGCGGTATTCCTCACCGATTGAGGTAACCTTATAAGCCAAAACAACTTGACATTTCCCTAAGTCTCTTGTTTAGGATTCGACATCATTCTACGTCTAAAGGCATAAGCCCACGATAATTAAAATTAACCCTAGGGTTAATCTACTGGATTTGTGTGTGCATCTTGCTTGTTTTTAGTTGTTTTCTTTCTCATACTAAATCTTACGTGATCAATAATTGGACACGTATACTAAGCGTTGTTAAAAATCAAATTAGCAGCCTTTTATATCTTGTTAACCCGGACTTCTTACGACGCCGGTTACGACCGGCGTCGGCTATAGTATAACCGACATCGGATACTGGCCGATATCGGTTCTTGTCTTTCTGACCACGACAAACCAGCGTGACACCAATTTCACCATTCTAAGTTTGTTTTATTTCGGATAGATTGAAACCCTTTGTGAACACTGTCCATGGTTGTTATCACTCGAAAGCAAGCCGCCGCCATGGTTTCACATGCTTGCTTCTGTTTCTTTACTGAATCACCCCCTTCACATTACGCAGGGAATCCTCTGAGACACCGGTGAGATCCCCCAAATTCTGTAGGAGACAAGGACTTTGCCAAGTTTACGGATGCTAATTCTAGCTTTGTCTACAATACTATTTGTCCCATACCCCTGACCGTACGCTTTGATGGTCAGCTCTTTGTTGGTATGCCTATTAGTATAGCTGCTCATTTAGCTCCCACTCCCTTTGATAATACCGCCTTGCTTCTGCATCTCTAGCCCCGTCTCCCGATCCAGCGGCTTGAGAGGTTCATACGACTCAGTTGGCTTTTCTTTGGCTAATCTTGGACCCCACATATCATTACCACCATTGCCCCTACCTCATCTCTCTTGCGAGACTACTCCATTCATGACTTGCTCTCTGCCACCTATCCACACGAGCTTTCCTTCTCAAGCTCGCCTACCTTTTCATTCCCATACACGTATCCATTAACCTCGACACCTTATATGGGACATCCCTATTACATAAGCCTCAACATATTCATCCTCCATACCTTATCAACACTTAACCCACCATTGTCGGTGGAGGCCCTTGGCCCGATTTGCCTCCGTTTGCCACAACCGCACCATCATCTCATCCGACCCTGATTTCATCAAACAAATGATGGACAAAATGCAAAATCTGGAGGCTTACGTTGTCGGGAAGTCGTAGCGCCTTGACATACGAGCAAGTTTGTGGGAGCCCATTCACCCATCTGTTCCCCTTCATTCATATCCTCCTCGATGGGAGTTGCGAAATTTACTCGTTTTAATAGTAAAGAGGATCCTCAATGACACTTGCGATCATTTAGACATGCTTGTTATTTGATTGCCCATGATGATGCCTTACTTACTACTCGCACATTTCCCATGTCCTTATCGGGACCCGCCTTGGAGTGGTACGGTGCTTTAACTTGACACTCAATCTTCTCTTTTAACCAACTAGCCCAATCTTTCTTGGATCACTTCTCCATTAACATTGCTAAGAAAGTATCCATCACCGACCTTTATGCCATCAAATGATTCGAAGACGAATCTATCGCAGATTTCGTTGGACGATGGCGTGGCCTTATCAACCAACTTACATATGCCTTGCCTCAGGCTGAACTTATCGAACTTTTCACACGGGCATGTGCTAAGCACATTTCTCCTACTCTTCAAATTCAAACTTTCCGCACATTTGATGAGGCCTTTACCATGGCTCGGAAACTAGAAATTCGAGCCTTAGAAGAAGAAATTGCGGTTGCACAACAAAAACCCCAATTTCGAACTCCTGATTCTACCAATAAACCAAATACCACCACTCCTCACGCGTCCACTTCTTCTAAATCAAAAGGAGCTGTCCACGCGGTGATGGTTAAATCTCAAACACCGTCTAATACCCCACCAAAAACCACCTATAAGTACAAAGCCGAGCCCATCAACTACACTCCCTTGGGAGAAACATATGGTGTGATATTGGAAAAATTGCTCAAAGCGGAGAGCCATTACATTACCTCTGTTAAACCTCATTCGGGTTTGATTCCACTCGCGCCATACCTTCAGTACAAAGAAAATGACACGTAACTTCCACCGCGTGAAGGGACATAGTCATGAAGCTGCAAGATGTTGAAAAACATAGTGCGAGGAAATGGTTGCGTGGGGATATAACCCTCGATAATCCTAATGCCCCCTACCTTGACCGAAATTTGAAAATCTTCAACAAACCATTCCCGAATCACTCTCCCACATGATAACACAAACCAGGATATCTTAGCGAGGAGAGTGTTCATGAGATCCATGCGGTCTTTGATACCCGGCCCAAAGCCTCTATCGAGAAAATTTTGAATCAAGCCTCTTCACTAACACGGGGCCAGAACCTCCTTTACCACCATCGAACCAAAGCGAAATCATTCCTTTACCCATAAGGAGTTAAGCGCCCTGAGACTCCTCTTCCCATCGATGAGTCTTGCTTATACCACATCCCTGAGGCTATGACGGATGTTATCTAATCTATCTATTTCCCAGACTTCCCCTTCTACCACTCTTGTTGCACAAGAGGAAGGTACGCCACTCCTTTTGACATCCTTAGGCGAGAAATCTCTTGCCGACATCACCAAATTCTTTAACCATGACGGATCCTCTCGAACATGCCCTCTTACCTATTAGTTCTTCATCGCCTAAATCTTTTCAACGATAGGTTGACCTCTTAACATCTATTGATACGGTGCCTCATCTACTCTTTGTATCACACCCTGATGGTGGAATCACAACCCACCTTTCTTAGTACCAAATTTACAATTCAAACACTGAAGAATTTGTCATTCTCCGGAGGATAGACAAATCCTATGGGAACGTTTGAGTACCCCTTATTCTACTCAAATGCAAATGACCGATCCTGAGACCTCCACCATATACCCGAAGTGTTTACAGAAGCTTAAAATGCCCATGTTCTCACCTTCACCCCCCTCACCTCTACCAAATGCCTCGTCCACTTCTATTAACTTAGCCAAATCTTCCCCTACGCTTGGGACCTTACCCATACCCAGTCTAACACACCCGCCTAAGCGACTAGATTTGTCCAAGAATAAAGCCGCCCCGCCACCTAGGAGACACACTCAACCCGTGCCTCTATCACAATCAAAACCATCATCATCATACCTACCTTCCATATTGGGACCTCATCCTTCCACCTTGCACCAATATATCACACCTCCTGCGTTTTCTCTAAAAAGACATACGCCTTCTGCACCCATACAGGGATCTAAGGGTATATCAACATTATCACCCCACGTATCTGTCCACCCATCGACCCTAAACAAACTCCATCATCAAAGATTTATTTTTGTCACTCCCCTTTCTCCGTGGTTGTTTCCCTTTACCATGTCATCGTAGCCTCATCATCTAACCAGCCGAGCGTAGCTCTGCGCCAAAGAAACCACGTTTAGTGAAAACCACGTGTCGACACCCCTTGGCTAAACCACCACCCATACGAACCAGCCACGCCAAACATTACCGAAACCCACTGACCAATACCCTCATCCTCCTCGATTTTGACCCACTCAAAGGATCTTACGCTAAAATCCTTGCCATGTTGGTAGAGAATGCGACCATTTCCCTACCCCCACTTAGACCTTATGACCCGTCTAAACCTCGGCCTGTAGGTTACGATGAGTCTAAAATCTGCGCTTATCACCGCACACCAGGACATGATGTGGAGGGATGCAAAGCTTTAAAAACCATCCTTCGTCAGTCACCTCTCCCAGATAGAAAGGTTAAGAAAGACAACTTACGAAGGGAGAGACCTTTAGCTTCAATTCCCTCTCCTATACCATCTATCCCCGCCTCACCACGATCTATCATTATTACAACCCCACCTCTTGAAGACCATAATTTATCCCAACCATCTTCCTCATCTCAGGTTTATGAGATTAATATGATTAGTGTTCTTACTACTCGGCGCGAGAAAAACAACGAGAAAGCGAAAGAAAGCACACCTGCGTCCTCTCTTTCTCCGTCTAGCATCCCGATTGCACCACCACCCAAAGTGGTTATTCGTGGACCCGCTTACCCCGTCTCTAATGGAGTTGCCCATCGAGCCATGATCAAAGGACTTCACCGATCCCGTCAAAATGACACTATATGATCTCATTCGGACTTACGAATCTCATCGACAAGCTCTCGTTGAAATTCTTGAGGATCGAGGTCTTACCTAATGAAACCCACCCGTTGCCTCCATTCTAACACCCGATCACGTTGCCTCTCTCACCCAAACAACCCACCCCCTGACCACTTACTGTCTCTCTGTACCACAAGCTGCTGCGATCGGTTTTCACGAAGATGAAATTGTCGATTTTGGTACGAGAAGATCTGACCACTGCCTGTTCATCTCAAACGTCATCGGGACATTCGTATGCGTCGTGTTATGATTGGGGGGTCTTAGCCTAAACATCATCTCTTGAAAAGCTTTTCAACAAATGAATATCCCTTCTAGCTACATGTGTGCCGACCCCATCATGTTGCGGTCATTGATAATGCTATTACCTCTACCTTAGGCACCGTGATCCTCAACATTCGGGTAGGACCACGTACTTTACCCGAACTCTTCTATGTCCTTGAGGAGAGTTCGATATAATATATTCTTTGGGTCGTCCTTGGATCGGGCCATGGGATGCGTTCCCTCGACCTTACATAGATGCATAAAATTTGAGTACGAGGGAAGTCCTACACCGTAAAGCTGATCCTCCCCCTTTAAAAACCTGATATGTTATACCGCCCTAAATGATGTGCTTATACCAATCAAGACACCCATACATTCAACCCTGACCATCCTCTTGAATGTACCTCAACCATCCACCTCAACCGCGCCTACGCCTTGGTGATGAAACCACCATCGCAAAAACCACTTCCCTTCCCATGACTAACATCCCAACCTCAGGACCCCTTAGTAGATGTTTTTCAACGCCTTCTATTTGGGGAGTACCGCCTATATGCGTTAGTTCTTTCCCTACCCCGGGAGTACGGACAATTACATGCACATCCCACCTACGACCGTCGCGTGGGGGAGGTAATCTCTTACGGACCACCCCATTGCCGCACCAACCTAACATATGGGGGTGTTGACGCATCCTCCATTACCCCTGAACCTCCTCTTGGTGTGGTTCCCTTCGATCCGATTTTCAATACTTGACAAATCGTCGTTTTGCTCCCTCACCTTCTTGACTCATTTGTGCTTGGAAAGGCTTTGGTTTTGGTCTTTATGAACAAGGCCGACATACACTCATTCCCATGACCACCCCAAACACAATGATCGCGGTGGTCTCGGTTTTCTGAAACACCTACACGGGAGACACCTCGTGTCAGTTGTATTACGGAAGAAGGCAGCGTCACCCCTACCAAACCATCATCACCCACTTTGCCATCATCACCCACAGAATCTATAGACCCTGAATCTATCCCTCCTAACTTTTTTTTTCATAAATGCTATCTTCATAGGTCCTCTCACTTATCAGCGCGATAATGAGGACCCATCTTCTCTTCCCCTTTCGTATCTCCAGACATGATCGAAGAGGATTCACCTTTGATTAATGTTGTTGAGTGTCGGGATGCGACTCCATCCTCACTTACCTTGGCGCGGATGATTCTTATATTCAACGAGCCTTACCATCGAAACCCAAACCATGCTGAATGAATCTACTATAGAAATCAACATCCACACGGAGGAGGATCCTCACATTGTGAAGATCGGACAATCCCTTAACGCATCGAGAACAAGTCACCTTTACTACTTTCCTCCGTGCTCATGACAAGCTTTCGCTTGGTCTCTGTTGACATGCGGGAATTGATCCGACATTGCTGTCCATAACATTACTCTGAAACCCGATTCAAGCCAATTAAACAAAATTGAGAAAAATGCATCCACGCATTGCCCTCTTGGTCAAAGAAGAGCTTCAAGCGACTTCTTTCTGTTTCCTTCATCTTGCCTATTGACTATCCTCGATGGATTTCTAACATCGTACATCACTAAAGCGCGGGGGACTTCGGATATGCCGCAGTTTCGGGATCTTAACCTCGCTTGCCCTAAGGATGACTTCCCCCTACCTAGTATTGATCAACTTGTTGATCTCACTGCGAGCCATGAAATGCTCTCTCTCATGGATGGCTTTTCGAGGATCTGACCAAATTTTGGTTGCCCCTGCCGATCAACACAAAACTGCCTTCATAACTCCTTGGGGAACCTTCTGTTACCGTGTAATGCCATTTGGCCTTAAGAATGCTGGTGCGACCTATCAGCGGGCTATGACCTACATTTTTCATGACATTATGCACACTATCCTTGAAGATTACGTCGACGATCTTCTTGGCAAGTCTAAACATCGCAGTGAACATCTCGATGTTTTAACCATTATTTTTGATCACCTGTTACAATATTTTGTCCGTCTTCAACCAAAGAAATGTGTCTTTGGTGTCCTTTCGGGAAAGCTTCTTGGTTTTATCGTCTCTTTGCGTGGCATCGAGGTCGATCCATCTAAAGTCAAAGCTATCATAGAAATGCCCCCACCTACCAATCTCAAACAATTGCGTAGTTTACAAGGTAAGCTCGATCTATCGGCGTTTCATCTCCCGACTCTCGGATCGATGTCAACCTTTCCATCACCTCCTTAAAAAGGACATTGATTTTCAATGGGTGAAGAGTGCCACCAAGCCTTTGAAGCTCTCAAAACTTATCTCTTGCAGCCACCACCGTGCTTATCCCACCTCTCAAGGCGACCGCCCTTTCTACCTTTACCTTTCCCTTGTGACCCTTTTTTGTAGGGGCCATGCTTGCACATCGTGACTACGAGAATCGAGAACAAGCCGTTTATTATATAAGTCGTACTTTGGTGGACTATGAGACTAGGTATACACATGTAGAAAAGTTGTGCCTAGCCCTATCATTCGTGGCTACCAAACTCGACACTACCTTACGAATCACAAAACTTTCGTCATCACCAACACGGACCCCATCCATTACATGTATGCCAAACCTCATCTAAACCAACGCATCGCCCGATGGCTCATGCTCCTCGCCGACCTCGACCTTGAGTTCGTCACGAGAAATCAATCAAAGGACAAACCATCGCGAGACCGACTTGCGGAAGCCCCTTTACGGAGAACAATTTACCAATTTTACATTCCCAAGCGAACTCATCGCCACTCTTTCACTCAAGGAGGAGTCGTATCAATGACTCTCTTCTTGATGGATCAAATGCCAAGCGGTGGAGGAGCTGGCGTTGTTCTTATTCCTCTTGGCCCGAGCCTATGCCTCTTTCATTCCGACTCGATTTCCCTTGCACTAATAATACGGCGGAATACGAGGCCCTTGTTCAGGTCTCGGGTTTGTTGCACTTAGGTATCAAATCTATCAATATTTTTGGCGACTCTCAATTGGTAGTCAATCAAGTTATGGGCATCTACCGATGCAAAAATGAGGAACTTCAAAAATACAAACACTACGTGGATTAAGCTTCTAGCCTTATTTACTCACTATTCTATCCAAACCATTCCACGCTCTACTAACAAATTTGCGGATACTATGGCTTGCTTAGCCTCGCAAATTCAGCCTCATCAGTGACTCGACATTTTTGTCTTGGTCCAACAACTCTTTGCCCCATCTTATTCAGCCCCGGTTGTTTGTATGATAAATACGTAATCTGCTAACTCGCGAGGATACTTGGTATCACCAATTCCATGACTACCTTACAACCTCTGTTCTCCCTTCTGACCTTACTAGTACTGGTAAACGTGCTTTTCTTAAACGCGTTTCTCGTTATGTAGTTATGGGGGGACTCCTTTATAAACGTGGCTTTGATGGCATCCTCCTTCGATGTCTCACCGGTGCGGAGATCACCCATACCATCCAACAAGTCCATGACGGTATTTGTGGTGGACATTTTAGTGGCCTTGCTTGTGGCCAAGCAGAATCCTTCGCCTTGGTTATTATTGGCCTACTCTCAATAACGACTGCTACGAATATGTTAAGCGTTGTGTTATGTGTCAACAACATGCCAACCTTCAACATACTCCTAGCCACCCGCTCCAGGTCGCTCGAGATCTTTGGCCCTTCTCTGATGGGGTTTAGACCTTATTGGTGAGATTCACCGTCCTCTTCACAGCGTCACCGATGGATTATCATGACAACAGAATATTACACAAAATGGGTGGAGGCTATTCCACTCATTTCAACTAAAAAGGAAAAAAATGTCGAATTCATTAACCATCACATTATATCGTCGTTTTGGTATTCCTCATCGCCTAATAACGAGATAATGGTAAATATTTTAAAAACAAGTTGTTCTGAAGACCTTTGTGACAACTTTGGTATCAAACTTAGTTTCTCATCACCCCTTACTATCCATGAGGCCAATGGTCAAGGTGAATCTTCTAATAAAACCCTAACCAAAATCCTCATGAAAGTTGTCGATGAATCCGGAAGAAATTGGCACGATCACATCCCTTTGCCCTTTGGGCTTATCGTACTAAGCATCCGTACCTCTACTAATGCCACACCTTTTCTTTGGTATATGGTGCAGAGGCTGTTTTGCCTCTCGAAATACAAATACCCTCCCTTAGAATATCTCTTGGGATATTCTCACCAGCGATGATTTCGCGCCAAGGCGGTTAGCCCAATTGGAGCTCCTTTGACGACGTCGTCTTACGACTCTTGATCACCTTCAAATCTATCAAAAACGCATCAAACGTGCTTATGATAAGCGACTTCATGAGCGTACCTTTAAGGTTGGTGATCTTGTCCTCAAAGAGAATCAACATGTCACCAAACTAGAAAAGAGCAAACGTGGAAAATTTGCTCCCAATTGGATTGGGCCTTACATAATCACTCACACCTATGGATCAGGCACTTATCGTTTAGCTTAAGCAATGGTAAGCTGAGCTGAACCCCTTAATGCCTTGCATCTTCGACCATTCTACTATTGAATTTAGTGTTATATCACTTCTTATCTACCTGCCGCTCGTCCCTTGAGCTCACATACCACCACATGCACTTCGTTTCCTACACCTCATAATAAAAATCAAGCTCACATAGTTTGATTCTCACCTCACCTAAACGATGCCTTCCCCTTTTTAGTCTAGTCCATGACTTCAAAGTATTAAAATAAGCCGTATTCTTATGGGATTTTCTTGAGTCAAACTTCCTACCAAACTAGATGCTTCACGCCAAAAGAACATCTAGCTATCTAAATTATATATAGACTGTTCCCTCGAAGGACAGCTATATGCCAAATTATTGCTGCTATTATATATAGACTGCTCCCCCGAAGGACAGCTATGCACTAAAATCATATCTGCTACTATAAATAGACTGCTCCCTCGAAGGACAGCTATACACAGTCAGCCTTTATCAGAAGCTTCTCGCATTGATCAGCTTCGTGAAGACCTCAAGAATAGCACAATCAATATCCCTTGTAGACTTCCCGCATCGATCAGTCTATATTCAGTAAAATAAAGGCCTCATTCAAAAGAACTTTTTGGGTCATGGACTTGTCTATTTAGGGTAGGTTCTCTTTCGTCAGAACACTCACTTTGTAATAAATTCTCTGTACCTCAGCTATATCATCCACCTCACCTCACCATTTGTTTCAACTCAAGGGACGTAACGTTCACCCGATATATTGTGATCATCTGACTCTTTTCACCTATGGACTTCTCGTCTATGCACGGTACCTAGGGCTTCAAGCTCGTTCTACGTTTGGTGGTTTGTTTAGCTCTTTTCACCTACGGAGCACTCTTTCCACTTTGCCTCGCATCTAGGATTGTGTGTTGATCTTAATCAGGACATGGTTCCCTACCACTTGGGTAGGCTAACTTTCACTTCCCTTATACCTTTTACAACATCACCAATTCATTTCCGACACCAACAACCTTACCTTACCAATATTAATATCAATATTCTTACCAATCAACCAATTGCCTAAACCGTACCAAATTGCCTGAATTCGCCTCTCCCTGATCCTAAGGGAGAACTACATCGGTCTGAGGCCCCTCCTTGCTTTGTGTAAAGGGCTATGTAGGCAGCACTTCGGAGACATGGGGTCTCCCAAGGTTAGCTCGACCATCCCCTACCATAACCTATCATGTGTGGTAAATATAAATATTTTTGTGTATTTCTATTTAATCACATTCCTCTTTATCCTTTTTCAAAACACCGAAAGTCAAAGCGAAAACATTCTTATTATTATAACTCAAATCAACATACATATCTCGTTTTATTTAGATGTTAAACAAATACATCTTCTCTATCATCGACACGTGAGTCGGTACTCTTATTTATTCTTATACCTTGCTAACATTTATTTAGACCCTCACGCCTCATCCGAACTAGGTGATGATCGTGATCGTCGACCCCTCTCGCCAGGCCTCTCTGTCCTCAATGGTACCACGGCTATTGGTGGTACCGCCCATGATCTGCCGATCTCTCTGTAACATATGAATACGCCCTCTCGCATGGAGGACTCCAGCCTCTAGTCTCTCGCGCCCGTGACTCATGACCACTAACAATCCTCTTGTCTCATTCACTGCGTTTGGAGCTGCTTTGAACCAAGCTGCTTGCATGAGACGATCCCTCTCTGTTGTAATCACCGCTATGTCAGGACGATCACGTACACCTTGCAGCTCTGCTACCCACCATAATCTATAGGCCTCTGTCGTTCCTGCGTCCATTACCCTGCGATCGGCTGCTACTTCTTCAGGACCTTCTGGAGGTGTTGGCTGGGGAGGTGAGAATACTGCCTCTGCGTCGATCCTCATATATGGTCTATAAGCTGTGGTATATCTCTGCCACGAATCAAATTGTCGCGCACGCGATCTAGAGGAATCCTCTCATACTCACCTGGCCTGTGCCCTGCGATCCACCTCAATCGCTCTACACCCCTCAACTCCTCAGCTATATTCTCTGTTACCATATAGTTCCCGTAAGGCCGCCAACAGATATCCGCAATCGTCACCCTCTCCCATACCTGCCTATAATACTCAATGTCACCCGTCACGTCACAGCGGGATCTTGCCTCTTGTTCTGTTTGGACCCATCGTCTGAATCCCAACCTCTGTACTCCGGTCTCTCCTGATTGGATGGGTCGGCCTATTGGTCGCACACAAACAATGTGCTCATAGGCCCAACAGTGTAATAAGTATGAACAATCCAGTGTCGTTCTGTGATTTCACCTACAAGCCCATAAACCCCTGTATAGCTCCGCCAAATATGCGAGTGCCCCCATCTGCAACGTCACGTTCCTTTCTATCATCTCCCAAATAACACACATCAATGCCTTTGGAAATCTTCCCCCTTCTGCCCTCGGTAATGCATAATACCCTACCGCTATCATTAATATTACTGCTAACCTTGTCTCCTCAGGATGTGCTGCATACATTATCCCATACGTAAATGACAAACCTCGTTGTGTTAAATCTCGTGCGTATGGACCAAATACTGCTGTTATCGCTCCCCGTGCCGTGCTAGGTAATGCCTGATATACTGGTTTTCCTGTAATTGGGAGTCTCAAAATATGGAACACATCTTCGATATTCTTGTCATTTCCCTGTTGGCGGATAGAAGGTATTTGTCTCGGGATTCCATCTCTCAATCAGCGCTGTAACATAGCATGGTTACGTGCGATTCGTGAATAATAGCGGATTCCACTTAACCCCAAACGATTTATCAATGTCCATTAATTTGGCGTTACATCCGCTCGGATTAAGTGACAACAAGTATTTGGTACACTATCATTCATCCTCAACCCTGCCTCTGCCTGCATACATCCAAATAACAAAAAACCATTCAATTCCTCCAATCCCCCCGGGTTTTTTCTCAAATTCTGGAAATTCCTACAGCAACCGGTATCGTTTACAGCTAACCGGTACCGGTTGAGTAACCGATACCGGTTATCCCTAACCGATATCGGTCCCTGTTACTTTCATACACCTTGCCTAAAACAACCACCTACGACAATAAATTGCTCGTTTATTCCTCTCTGTATACACAGACATACTTGAAACCCTTGATTACCTACCATGTAACACTCACCCCATTTATAACCCTTGTTATCATCTTTTCTTTCTCATATCTACCCACATACTCTCCCCCATCTTATTCACAAAACATGCAGTAGTCAAATCACAAACAAAACGTTACCTCTTGGGTTGCAGTAGCTTGAGGTGGCCCTTGTCTTCCCTCTTGTCCCTGCCTGCTGGATGTTTCTCCTCGTCCTGCCATTATCACCACCTTTTTCAAACCTACCTTTCTGTCTTCTGAATCTCAGATCACAATCACTTTCCCTGTCTCTTTACTCCTAATCACTCAAATCTCTCATGCAAATACCTGTCTCAGTCGTCAAAAAGCGTCGCGTTCGCGTATTTAACTCTTGCATGGCTCTAAAAATAAGAACTTAAGTTGCCACCCTAGCTTTTCTATTTTTAGAAAAGCTCATAACTAAATAACCGGTATCGGTCATGTGACCGATATCGGTCTAGCAGCTACCGACATCGGTTCGCTAACCGATATCGGTTATAGACCTATCTTTTTACAACATGGTTCTTTTTCTTCATTTTCTACCTAATTTTTTGTCGCGCCCGCCCTTTTTCCTGCATAACAACACCATTATCCATATTTCTCCATCCACCACACATATCATTCTGATGTCCATAACATCATCTATTTTACAAAAACAAACAAACCATCAACTAAGTCACATCTACACAAAACCAAAAACTCATCATTTGGATCGACTCATCGGATACATATATAACAATGTCACAAAACCAGCCCACAACATGCAACATTTCATCATATAACATGTCATCCATATATACGTGCAAAAACAAAAACATCAACATCATCCATATATCAACATGTCAACTAAACTCATCCTACATTCTATATCACAAACCATCGACAAAATACTTAAACACATTTTTGAACACTTTGCATGTGGATCAAAACATCATCTCTATATATATATACAAATTTTCAAATATACTGATGTGCCTGCATCGGGGCCTCTGTGATCTCATCATACAACTAAGCCGGCACGCGAGGCGCATGATAACTATCAAAATCTCGGCTCGGCTCATGAGGCGGTCCCTCATATCAAAAATATACTCGGCTCATGAGGCGGTATCAAATATCTGACCCGTACTCGACTCGCGAGGCGGTATATAATGAATAAATGAATCCATACATGAATAAATGACGGCACGCAGGCCTCTATCAACACAACCGGTTCGCAGACCGGTGCCCATGTCCCTATACAAAAACTATGTGGGGATCCCTCAGCTCTCCCCACCACCCTCAGCACCTCTCCTGCTTTGGTCACTGTGGTGCCTCGCCTCCTGCACTGTATGAGACATGCCGGTGTGTGGTTGCGCCTCCTGCGATCTGACTACGCGAGGTCTCCGCTCGGTGTGCCGCATATGGCTGATACTCGGCTCGGTACTATCAAGAACATCCTGATAGTACCGGGCCTCCGCTCTCGCCTCCATGTATCTATCCGTGCCACCAAGTAGTCTTGGGGCTGGTCCCAGGACTCTCTCTTGCCGGTACCCCCATACTGTCTTGGTGGTGTGTGGTGTCTTCTTGGTATCTATCTCTGCTGCATGCTGCTTCTGTACTTCTGCACTTTTGTGTGTTGCTTTTCTTTGGTGTCTTTGGTGGTGGTGGTCTTTGCTTGCTGCTACACTGAGCACAGGCTATTTTGCCTATAAGACCCCTATCGTGCTGCTGCAGTGCAACATTTGCCTGTAATAACTGCACCTGGCCCCTGAGCTGATCTCTCTCTGCCGTCTGCATTTGCCAAGTCAGGCATTTGTGTGGGTACATCTTTACCCTCATTTGCTCTCGACCACCCACCAAACCCTGTATGCTCCGTGCACCCGGCATCATCTACGCCATCATCTTTGGCCTCTCTGCCCAATCTGGATCAGGGGTGTGGTGCGGGCGGTGGGGCCTCTACATCATCCCTCTGTATTGAGGAAGGGAGGTGGCTCGTCTGTCGCACCCCATCTGCTGCGTACCCTCTCTGGGGTATCCTCTCGTACTCTCCGGCCTCGTCTGCTTTATCCGAGAAAGTGTCTTTGGATCCAGCGTAAGCTTGTACTCGGCCTCCTCTGTGCGGGTGATGACCTCTGTAAGGTCTCCATATGATGTCTACCCATTTGTCGGGCCCTCAATAAATGTCTATAATATGCCACATCTCGCCTGCAGAAGCGCTCGTGGCTGCCCCACGACCCTGACCACCTCGAAAGCCATATACGTATATGACTGTGGCCACAGCTGCTTTGGGGTAACCCTGCGGCTTTGATGCATATGATGTGCTCATATGCCCAACAATGTAGCAAAAATGTCGAACAGATCAGAATCGCCTCATCGGTGATAACCCCGAGCTCTCTGTATAGGCATTTGCACTTGGATCTGCTTTGGTGCCCACGCATGCAAGTATGCTCCTCGATCATCTCAAGCAACACCCCCATCAACGCCCGTGGAAAGCGGCCTCCCTCACGAGTCGGGAGAGGGCAAAGCGGGTGATCCCGATCATCATCGGCCTGACCGGCCGTAGTGTCTCGTGTCGATGCGCACGGTACATGTCACCATACCCAATGCTCGTGTTGTGATAGGTAAGTAGCGCGGCTGCATCTCCAAAAACCTGTAATATGCTATCCATGGCAGTCTCTGAATCTACGGAAGCGCCTCTCCCTCGATAGGTAGTCGAAGGATGCGATACACATCCTCAGCGTGATAGTCATCTCCCGGTCGGGAGATGGAACACATTGGTCGCGGATCCCATCTCTCGATGAGGGTGACCATCGGTGTGATCTCTCTCTATCGCTCTGTGCCTCTGGACTCCACCAGAGTCCCACCTCGCGCATGATCACCCGGTGTGAGCTGCGGACACATGTGGTCTCATCCGCACCAACGGCGGGGGCATCTATCCCGCATCGTCAGCTGGCGCGTGCTGCAAAACCAACCCACATCCTTAGACCTACTTTTTTTATCACAACATCTACTTTATCCTCTAAACCCCCTTTTATCCCCAGACCACACCCGAGCTCTCTACCACCCCACCCAAAACCCAAACTCACCCCACCTACAAACCAAACCCACCACCTAAACCCCAAACCAAAACCCAAACCCACCCCCAAAATCTACCCCAAACCCCTGACCAAACCCAAAGCCCAAAATCTACCCAAACCCCACCCGACCCAAAGCCCAAAATCTACCCAAAATCCAAACCCCACCCAACCCAAAACCCAAAACAAACCCACCCCAAAACCCACCCCAACCAACACCCACCCCACCCACCCACCCAGGCCCCACCCACCCAACCCAAACCCACCCAAACCCACCCAAACCCAACCCCCAACCCAAACCCAAACACCCCAAACCCAACCCAACCATGACCCATACCCATACAAACCCAAACCGATGCCGGCCGACATACGGCCGGCGCGCGGTCCAGCCAAACACCCTGTCCAAGCAATTTACGACCGATGCCGGTCGCTTACATGTGACATCGGTCATTTGTAATTGCCGGGGCCGAACCCATGTGCCCCCCGCCCATATTTTTGCATTTTTATACTTATCTACCCACCCAAACACCATAAAAACCTACCCACCCAGCCGACTTGCCCTATTTTACCCATCTATCCTCTTCGTTTTTCAAATTACGTCAATTTATTCATTATTTCCTAAAACATGTAAATTCCTACCCAAACCCCCAATTTCGCTTAATACCATTCAAATGCACAAAATAAAGAGTTCCGAGCCTACCCGTACGACGACACGTCGTCGTGGTGGGATGGGTGGTGGTGGTCCAGCTGGTCCAGCCCCTCCTGCTCCTCTGCACTCTGTGCCATAGCTCAATTCGATCTGCTTTGGGTCCCGGCCAATCAGCTTGCCTGCCTCCTCCTAACTCGGGAGCCCGCAAACAACTCACTCCTCCAGCAAACTAGCTCCACCTCACTCAATAAAACCTCCAATCTCAACTCTCCACGTCAGACAACTCAATTTGGTTTTCAAATAACAAAAGTGACAATGAAACGTATTTTTTTCTTTTTATAGGTTTTCGCCCTTAGCAGATATCGGTTTCATTTTGCCCTAATGAACCGGTATCGGTCCCTTAACCGATATCGGTCATGTAGAATCGACATCGGTTTTTCTGCCAACTTTCCCCCAATTTCTTGCCCTTATTTACCATTTGCCCCTTTTTAACCACATATCACCTATATCCACCTTTGCTGAACACCATTTGTTTACCTATCCGGCCCGACCCCAGAGGCCCGCCTACCTAGGCCGACCCAAGGCCTCCTACTTTCGGCCCGACCTAAGGCCTCAACCTACCTATTTGGCCCGACCCAAGGCCTCAACCTACCTATTCGGCCCGACCCAAGGCCTCAACCTACCTATTCGGCATGACCCGAGGCCTCACCCTACCCATTTAGGCCTTCGGCCGACCCCGAGGCCTCGCCCTACCCTGTCGGCCCGACCCGAGGCCTCGCCCTACCCTATTGGCCCGACCCAAGGCCTCGCCTACCCAAACCGGCCGACCCGAGGCCTCGCCTCGCCCTACCTACTTGGCCCGACCCAAGGCCCTGCCACCCTACCCTACCCGGCCCGGCCAAGGCCTCGCCTAACAACCCATTTGGCCCGACCCGCCCTGGCCCGAGGCCTCGACCCGAGGCCTACCCTGCGGCCTAACCCAAGGCCTCGCCCTAACCAACCCACCCGCCCCAAGGCCTCGCCCTACCCATTTGGCCCGACCCAAGGCTGCAACCCAACAACTCGGCCCGACCCACGGCCGTATCACTCCAATACCTTACCCAAAATCAAAACCATCCACTTTTATCCACCCATCCTGTAGTTTTTTGTTCAATCGAGCTCACCTGTTCGTGTTTTAGCATGATTAGGGTCCTTGACTTGATCTGTCGACCAACTTTGCTCAGACCTAGACCGTGACGTTTATCTCAACCAAACCAACCATTTGGTACTGCCGGACATGCCTAAACGTTCCTGTACCTTACATTATATACCACGGAGCTACTTCCTATGCCTTGGATACGAGGATTATATCACCCTTGTTTGGATAAACTATCGACCTTTGCTATGCCTTCTTTGGTTTGCTCGTCAAATCATGTACCCTAGTCATACTATTGCATTTTACCATAAATCTGCTTCCTTGGACCTACCCCACCATCTTACCATCCCCTCTACCCCATTTACCCTTTATCAACCCTATCCCTGATTTCCGTTCACTCAATCATGATAGATTTGAGGGGATTACCTATACCCTTAACGGAAACCACTTCATATTATTGTCAGCGTGTGACTTTACAACACAAGCTACACGACAATAAGGGGCTAATGTAGACACCAAATTCGTGTCTTACGACTCCTTGTGACCCGCATCCCATTTCGCAACCTAACCTCATTACCTAAACCTTACACAATTATTTATTAATTACCTTGTAATTGATAAATCCCCATCACCTCACCTGCCACCTCATTTTGCCACCTCATCATGACCTAGCCCTAATCCTAAACTAACCTAATTAAAACCTAAAACTTGGTCTACACCTACACCCATGACTAAGGACCCCTTTCTCGCACCTAAAACCGACCTTCTAGTCACTTGACCAAGCCATGACTAATCTCTCGGGAAAAGCGGGAAGGTGGGCTATTTTACTAAAAATAGCCTACTTTTTCCTTCCGATGCGGTTCTACTCGACCGCCGTCGGTTACGTAACCACCATCGGTTCCCTGTAAATGGGCTCCCCAAACCAAAAACAAAGGATCGGAATTTCATTTTGGATCAGGGTCGAATGATTTTTGAATCAACAGAGATCATTGGGAGTGAAAAACAGAGTCCAGATCTTCACTTGACCGAGCAGAGACGAGTGAAGAAACCAGAAGCGTTTGCAGCAAAGGAGATCAACTTGCATCTTTGTCAAAACCAGTAAGTCACATCTTGCATGTCCTCTGTTATAACATTTCTTATGCTCTTTGAATCACAGTCCTCCTAAATCCGTTTCTGAATCCACTACCCAACGTGCCATTGCATCTAACTATCATTCATTTACCTCTCATCACCTTATTTCCTAATACCACCTATATACAGCCTTACAAACAACACAACTACCCCACAAAGCAACTAACCTACAGATCCTAGAACCCACCGGTATCGGTTATCAGTAACCGGCATCGGTTATCAGTAACCGGCATCGGTTCCTCCGATCAAAACCAGAAAACCAGCCTTTCCCCTACCCAGTTCAACGAAGCAACTTAATTGATATTTTACAGTCTTTTGTGTTAATTCATATTAGAGGAACCGACCACCTTGAAAGGAAGTTTTATATTTCCTGGGCCCAAGGCAGTTTCCTCATTTATTGTCTAATCAAAATCTTGTGGTCTTGTGTTCTTATTTGTAGGTAGTCCTTCCAAGACAAAAAGGAGTTCTTCGCAATCAGCCTGATCTTTCTCTACGGTACGCGCACACCATCTTGACATTCTACGGGTATTCCTCCTAGCCCCTAACCTTATAAATGGTGACTAATCGCCACCCCACCTGATATCCATCCTTGTCTCATCAGTCTCCTCCATCTCCCCTCCAGTGGGGTACCCTACCAACCTCTCTCCGCCTTGCCTCAGTCTTCTCTCTCTATGGCCCCTCACTGGATCCACCTCTTTGCAATTGTAGCCTCACCCCGACCCTATCTCGGGGTTTTTGGCCTCCTATACTCTCTACGCTATGCTATGTGTACGAGACTGGTCCTCTCACTCGAGGCTTGTTGTGCTCTATACTCTACATAGGATGGGATGTCTATCCCGATAGCCATCAAGTGATCTTGATAATACCATGCCTCTCCTAGGGCATCCTTGAACCTAGCCATAGGTACTATCTGCAGAGGTACCATCGGTCTTGGCCCCTGTACATGTCTCTCGGGACCTTGTCCCACTGGTACCTATAAAGAGGGACCCTATCCCTATGCCTATGCCTATCTTGAGGGACCCTATCCCACCCCTTCCTATATCTGGGCCTGAAGGGCCACAACTTGCACATGTAGTGGCCAACTAGCCCTACAAACTGTAAGCTACACCTATAGGGCAACCACCTATACCCCATCTCCATCTCCACCCTATGTGGTTGCCTATTCCCGCACTGCACTACGGGCTCGTAGAGTGGTAAGTCTGTGTGTACAAAGTAACAACATGTGCCTCTAAACATGTCATCTGCACTGCACTATCCCCAACTATGTAATCAGGGTAGCCACCTACCCCTATAGGGAGTCTCTTGGTACCGTGATGGTGGATAAATCTGGTTGCCCACCTTAGTGGTACTACTCATAAATGTGCATCCCACCATTGTCTATATCTATCAAAACCCCGACATCATCAATCCGTCATTCTATCACCTACTCCTCCTTCCCTGTCAGCACCATCGGCTATGGTAGAGGCAAAGGCCTCTCCACGTCATCCCTCCTATATTGTGGGAAGGGTGGGGGTATATCTTGAAGTAGTCCGAACTACTGTCTGACCCTATCTATGGGTATCATCTCATGATCTCTTCGCATGTCACCCCTTTATCCATCGAGCAACTATAGCTCGTTCAACTCTTGGCCATCTGCCCATATGATGGGAAACCCTTATATGGCCTCCAAATGATGTCCACGTCAGACAACCCCTCTAGCAAACACCTATAATAGGCTATATCGTGTGTAGCTCTAGTAGATTGGCAATCCCCTATCATAGGTATCCATTTCTTGAATCCCACCCAAACAAAACTTGGCTCGAATGCATCAGCCCAACACATACCAACTAGATGCACACACATAATGTGCTCATATGCCCAAAGTAATGAAGTAGGAAAGTACAACACGGGTTAAACCTCTATATCCACCCATAATCCGATGGTCCTCTATTTAACTATACCAAGAATGTGGGTTCCCATGCAAAACAGGTCTTTTCCTCCACCATATCGTGTAGAACTCCCATCAATGATTGTGGGAATATCCCACCCTCTACATTTAGTAGTGCAAAACAACATACTATCTCAATTAACAACACCACTAGCCTCATCTCTTCCAAATGGTCCCGTTACATATCTCCATAGCTCATATTGATGATATGGAACCTCAAATCCCAAACCCCTCACCAAACATGGTCAACATCAACTCCTTAGATACCTCTAAGGAGATCGAATACACCTACGTCCCCACTATCGGTAGCTCGCAGGATCTGTACACATCAAGTAGGGTATTTGTGATCTCACCAGTCAGTAGATGGAATGTATTGGTCATTGAATCCAATCTGTCGATGAGGGTGAGCATCAAACTCATCTCCCAAACTATGTTCCGGTAGTGTCTAACCCCAATTAGGCCAACCTCTACAACATGGTGCCAATCATCAACTTTCGCATTCCCTTGTACCTCCATAAGCGGGCGGTATCAAGATCTCATCTCTCATATGGAGCTGATCTCTTTCCTGCATCCAACAAACCATCACATTAATACACCTTGACCATACCCACAATCACCCTTGACACCTCACCTATACCTATTACCCTACCTCTTTTCCCCTTATAACTTACCTTCTTATCACATGTCCTATCTACCCACCCCAACCCTAACCAATTACCGTTCCACCATACCTATTTAAACCTCTCACCCATGCTATTTTTCTATCCACAACATCTTCTTATACCATTACCTATCTCACCCACCCACCCTACCTCCTTTTTTCCCTAGTTTTCTCCAAATAATGACCAGCACTAGTTTAGGTGAGACTGACCACGGTCTAATACAACTAGCATCGGTCACCTCATCTGTGACCATTGCTGGCTCACACCAACCGACATCATCAAACCCTTGACTGACGTTGGTCACTATCGTGAAACCAAATCCACGACACCCTACCCTATTTCCCCACAAACACACCATTTTACCCTCCCGACCTATCCTTCCCTACCCAAATCCCCCCTGAATTCATCCCCACCCATCATTCACCTAAATATACCCTTCTCCCTTCCTATTTTACCCATTTTCATCCCAAATTCAAATTTACCTTTTCCCCAAAACCTATTTGCCCCTAACCTAATTTCTCTACACAAATCTACCTACCAAACTAGGAATGGGATTGAATCATACCTCGTCACACTATTGTCTCCATGGTGGCACATTGGGCCACTACTTGATGGTCCCCTAATCCCTCTCCTACCTTTGCCATCATCAATAAACCTCCTCACTTCCAACTAACCAAATCAATCAAACATATCTAAGGGACCCACCTATCACTTGTCGATCACCCATTACATGGCTCATCAACTCAGCTCTTCATCTTGCTCTATCAATTTCCACCTTTTCCTCTCTCCTCTATCATTTTCTCCTATTTGAAAAATTACAAATGATTCCAAAAAAAATTAAAAATTACCTTTTAACGCCTCCCCGACTTGACCAACGTCGGTTGTACCTAGACCAACATCGGTCATGTGCCCTAGCAAACCATGGTCAGTTTACCTAGACCATCATCGGTTAAGCATGACCTAGTGTTGGTTACCTGTGTTGACCCCATGGCAACCCATTACACCTTATCTACTTGCCCACAACCTTTTTCACCTAACCCGAAGCCACTCCCGACCCTCCACTTCATCCTCCTAACTCATCATTTATCACCCACCCTTACCATCAGTTGGGCATATTTCTTCCCCTCTCATGGCCTTACCTCTGCCACACCTCCTTTTTACCCACACCTGACCTCCCATGCCATGACCTATATACCTAAAACTGAAGAACATTTTGTGACCTTTGACCTCTCGTGCTCGTTGTACCTTGCGACATAGTTACCTGTATTTTTTAGCCTACTAACCTTACCTTTCCTATTGTCATGTTGTTTATCCTAACCTAACCTTTGGTGTACCAAAACATACCTAAACGTTCCTACACCTGACCTATGTTGTGTTTCTACACCATATCCTATACCTTGGATACCGGAATCACTTCAACCCTATTTGGATAGACCTATCGACCTTGGATGATGTAGATTTTGCAAGATTTTCACTCTGGTACCATGCCATAGTTTATATGTGTGCATACGTTTGACTGTCACTACCTTTGACCCTGGCCCATTTCCCTATTTTCCTAATTTGACCTTTACCCCATTACCCATTTTTACCTCCACCTACCCTACCCACACCTACCTACCTAACCATTGATTAAGTGGATATTCCCATGTCCTCACCTGTTGCATCTTGCAATGATGGTACCTATTTTTCTCAACCTAATAGCCTTACCTTGCCTATGGCCATGACCCTTATCCAAACAAACCTTGACCTTTTGACCTTTTGGATGTACCAAAACCACACCTACACATTCCTGCATCTTACCTCATTGAGTTCCTAGACTGTATCCTTTACCCTGGATACCGGACCTCAACAACCCTTGTTTGGATGACCTTTACAACCCTAGCTAACGTACATTTGTTATGTTGAGAAACCTTGGTATCTCATGGCATTTCACAACATGTGCGTATGTCTAAATGCTCTACCTAATCACCCACCCTACCTCTTACAATCACCATACCCTCAACCATCACCTTCTTCACACCTAACCCTATTTTCTCAAACCACCCACCTCCTCATTTTATCAAACCACTCACCACTTCCTTCTCTCACCTCATTGGTTCCTAGTTTGAGGGGGGTTACCTTCACCCACACTTGGGGCAACATCACCTTCACCAAGAATTAGGCAACTACATCATTTTTTTTTCATCATCGCTTACCAATACAAGCTACACAAAAAAAGGGGCAAAATGTAGACACCAAAATTGGGTCACACTCCCCTTGGTCCCTCGTCAAATAACCAACTCAAACATATTCACCTAACCATGGCCCCTTCCACCCCACATTAATATTAATTTAATTAACTTAATTAAATTAATACCCATCCTCACAATATTCATTACTTAATTATTTTAATTAATCTAATTTCCACCTCACCTGGACCTATTCTTGACATGTTTCCATAACTAACTAAGACTTGGTATCAATTACCTTAATGAGCAGAGGCTTAGTTTAAACCTAAAAATTAATGCCTATTATCCCTCTAACCACCTTCCCACTCATAAAAAGGTAAGATCCATTTGGATCCATGGAGAAAGGAATGAACATGATCCAAAATATGTGAGATCTACCATTTTTAGTAAACCTATTGAATCCCACCTTAATCGACGTTGGTTAACCTAAACCGTGTCGGTCGGTCAACCCATAACTATCATCGGTTACCATTTATTAACCTTAACAACATTTTTTTTTGGTTGGCACATTTTGAGATCAAGGAGCTGAGAAGACAAGCGTATGTAAGCGGAACTAGAGCCTTTTCACACCCACAGACATCCTTAGCTGTAAACACCGGGATAGATCCGAAAGCATTTACACTCACGGTGACATTCCGGGAAGCATCACTATTGCACAAAGCCCCATCTCACCAACCAATCATCACCAACAACCAACCATTGGACCTGCAACATTGGTAACTTCTTTTATCACTAATCACTTCCCTTTTTATCCTAGCCAAAGGGTTGTTATAATTTCTATTATCATTCTTCTATTAATATTCCTATTCCTTCATAGTATACTTTTGAAAAGTTCAAACCTCACACAACCTTTTATCAGATCATCTATCCTAGCCCTTCCACCTCTCGAGTGTTCTCAACATTCCCACAAACCTCGCCATCCCCTCCTTTAGCTCTATCTAACCTCACCTAGACTCTGCAATAAGGTTTTTATTGAACTATTGTCACTGATTGTATCGACATTGGTTACCCATGACCATCGTCGGTCTCTCCTAAACTATCACTGGTTATACTAGACGACATCGGTCTCTGTGTTTTACACCTTTTCCAATAACAGAGCTAACCTACCTTCTACCAAGTGACCCAAACAACCCAGAACTTGACCCTGACTAGTTCCAACACCCTGAAAACTACCTACCCTTTAGATCTGACTATAGCCTAGCCTATTATGTTAGATTTTCTTATTTTTCTTGAATGAAATACCTAAATCATATCAACTATAGTAGGAATTTGTTTATTTCTCACATTAAGTTTTTTTAAACAGTGGATTGAAAGCCATCTAGGAGTAACACATTTTCTCGATCTAGCACATGCTTTAGGAAGTCCAGTGTCATATATTATTTAACTCTTATTTTATGGTCTTGTTTTCTATTTCAGGTAGTTCCTCCCAGCCAAAAGGAATCTCTCACAGTCAACATAGGATTGAGAAGTCAAAACGTACACAAAAACCATCAACCAAAAATGTAAACATGTATTCCTACTTGGCCCTTACCCTTATCTATTTTTTCTCAATAACATAAAGAAACAATGAAACAAGACACCATAATTATTTAATTACCTTAATTGAACTAATTTACACCTCACCTAGACACCTCACCCCAACACATCTCCTAGACACTTCATCATAGACATATTGAAAGCATGTTACCTTTAACTAAGACTTAGTCCTTCCTACCTTAATTAACTAAGATTTAGTTCAACCATAAGATCACATGCATATTCTTCCTCAAACTACATGTCCGCTTATCTAAGTGCAATAATTTGTTTTGATCCATAACAATGGATGAGATGGCCAAAAATATGGCCAATATATATCATTTTAGTAAACTTACGATTTCCCACCTTAACCAACGCCACTCACCCTAAACCATTGTTGGTTATCATATATTCACTTTGGTAACCTTTTTTGAGAGGTTGGAAGAATTATTCAAGTTTTGAAGAAGAGATATCTACATGCAAGCACGCACCAGAGCACTCCTGCACATCTAAACATCCTAAACCAACACCAAGCACTAATCTGAAAGGAAAGCATTCACGGTAACATTCGAGAAGCACATCCATGGAACTCGACCATCGGTTTCACAAACCAACCATCATCTCCATCCAACCACTAGGTCTACAAGTACAAGTTATTACATTCAGATCTGTATCTTTTAATACTTAGATCAATTTCTTTCTCTGTTTGGGAATCCTAGTCTCCTTTGCATCTCATCACCTCTCACCTTCATGTCGATACCTTTACCTAACCTCTTATAACCTCTCAACCCCCATACCGAATCTAGACATCTCCGAGTATTCCCAACACCTGTCATCAACCTCACCATTATTTTTCAATTTTTCAATGCAATCACAAAAAATCAACAAAACCAAAATTTATTCATTTTCTATTGAACTAACCCTACAGGTGCGAGTTAACCTAAACCATCTTCGGTTTCCTCCGAAATGACATTGGTCATACCAGGACTAATGTCGGTCTCTGTACCTAGTAAATCTTCATGTAATGGTGACCTCATAACATTCACCCAAAAAAACCAAATCACTTTGAAAACTTGACCTTGACTTGTACCAACCACTTTATCCACCTGTCTGACTTCTAGATCCAATCATAACCTAGCCTGTTAGATTATATTTTCTTATTGTACTTGAATGAGACACCTAAATCATATCAACTATAGTAGGACATTATTGGTTTACATCATTTATTGCATTAAGTTGTTTTAAATAATGGGTGATAGTCATCTATGAAGTATCACACTTCTGGATCTAACATACGCTAGGTAGTCCACTGACATATATTACTTAATATTATTCTTGTGTTCTTGTTTTGTATTCATGGTAGTTCCTCCTAGAAAAAAGGAAGTTCTCACAATCAGCACTAGATCCGAAAAATCATAATGTGCGCACTCTACCATACACCTTCACTCATAATTAGTCTTCCTCACCCATACCTTATCTGTTTTGCTCTTACATATGCATACTATTTAGTAAATTTTTTGGCATGCCCAGTGAGACCCGCTCTAAGGTTCATTTCATTTTCTTCATATAGGTAAACTCGTTGTGCGTTTCTTTCCTTTTGAAAAATACACATTTAATCTTATCCCTAGTAATATTCTTTTCTTCTAATTGTCTAAACGAGATTTGTCATTTGGTGCTTAAAATGAACCAATTCTTCCTTCTTGCATTTGAATAGTAGTGAAAGAGAATTTTCTCAACCTATCCATCATTTTATTCATTGAATACAATTATCGATTTGGGTTATTAATTTTTTTGCATTTCATCCTTGTATGCTACATTATTAGATCACATTTGAAAATTAGGGAAACCTATATGCTGGAAATCATTCCCAGCTAATGGTTGACACAATTGAACCATAGAAAGAAATTTATTCTCTCTCTCTCTTTGTTAAAAATACACAAATTTGAATTCACACATCTTAAACAATATCCCACCCGAAGAAGCTATCAACAATCACATGATCAAGGATTGACGGTGGGTTCCCAGCTGGTTATCTTTGCCCGAGTCATCACCTCACAAAAATGATCACCCGACCATAACATAACCTGAAACCTCACCTTTATATTTCCTTCTTCGTAGCATGCCTTCCCAACTAAATTTTTTATTCTAAATTCACAAGTTAGTCTTAATAACATAAGCTAAAACAAATATAAATTCACGATTATGATTGTGTGTTTTGCTTACATTTGTTCTCTACTTGCATTTTGAGTTGTGAGAGTTACGATTATTAATTTTTCTTCTTTGTTTCACACTCCCCATCATTTTTGGAGTATTATGATTGTTTGAGTGTGTTAGGACCTCATCTTATCATTATCATATTTTTGGTTTGATCCTTCATTTAGTTTAATAAAGGAAATATCCATGTTTTCTTCATTTCTTCTAATTTCACATTAATCGGCATTAGTCCGGTGGAGTTGTTAGTTTACACATGACCATCGTTAGTTTACCTAACCGGTGTTAGCTTCTATTTATTTTGGTTATTTTACCTTAAACATCCTTCATCACCTATTTTTTGTTTTTTTAGTCCTCAGGACACCATTTTATCCCAAACATTCTAATATTTTTGATAGATACGGTTTCCCCATTGCACATTCACAAATTTTATTTCATTTTTGAAACAACTATTTTCCACAGTGGTAGTATCGAGTTATTTTTGGTTTCTCAAATGTGTACCCACATCTCGGATCTTGAAAGGGCTGAGGTGTTTGAGACCACAATGGAACCATCCCCAATTTGTGGAACCTTGCAAGCTTGGGACGGATCTATAGAGAATTCTAGTTCCTCTATCTATTTCTACAACTCTGCTACTCCTAGTTCTGAAAGGGGAAACTAAGCTAAGAATACCAAGGTACTAGGGATAGAAGGAAAACATGAAGTAAACTACACTAAAAGGAAATAACACCTAGAAAAGAGGGATGAAAACTATTTGTTATGAGAAAGAATGATAGGGAATGTGTGAAAGGAGGCTAGGCACGAGTAGCATAGCCAAACACGCATTCATCAAATCATTCTCATGGAACACAACCAAATATGGAACTATAGGAGACATGAAGTAGAACAATAATACACAATGTAAGAAAAGAGGCAAGAATAAGGAATGCAACACGTTACGACAAAGAATAGTCATAAAAAATGCTTCTATTATTTCCAAAAATGCATGTAGCTATTCAGTATAATGATAAGGAGGCCGATATCCACATGCAAGAGCCAAACATAGAGGTCTGCAACTCAAAATACAGAAAATATGGAGTCCTTAGCAACATGCGTAAGGATCAGAGTGTCTAACCTTTTACAATGATCCATGACTTTTCTTTTTATAGATTCAGCACAGAGGGAATAAGGAGAGAGAGAAGTGGGCAAACATTGAATCCTACTTCAGCCACCTTGAGATGTATTGAATCCTGCTTTGAAAGCTCAACCACTATCAATTAATGCCTCTCTCAAATCCACCCTAGATTTGTTGTGTCTACATCAATTACTTGTTTAGTGCCTCAAAGGAGGAGGAACGGTGGATTGAATCAAATCAGATCTGGTGGTTGAAGAAATTTGATTATGCTTTAATGGCTGATAGATGTTTCTTCATTTCCTCCCCACCTAACTTCTCCAAAATTAAAGATTTAAATCTCCAAGGCGTAGATGAGGCCGATATCTTTCCAATGGTGCCAGATTTGTCAGATTTCGAGCCCCTGAGTTAAAAGATATGCCCATTTGAAATTTGAATCGCGGGTGCACAATATTTTAAAGAGTTTTCCATACTAGTTCCATGTGGAATCCTTGTGCACCTTGGAGATTCATCCCCTACCTTCACTTTTGAAAATGTGCCAAATTAACACATGGAAAATTTTGGGATCTCCTTGAGCTTCTTTGTATTCTTCCTAAGTTTATTTGCTTGGCGAGCTAAAAGTCTAACCCTGGACACGTGGTAGCTTAGTGCTTGTTTGGAAACCCATCCCAAATTTTATCTTTGAAATAGCATCGTCTTTGACACTTAGCACCTTCCATTGAGTCGAAGACTTTTTAATGGCCTCTCTTACCTTTGGAGATGCGTCGAGTGACTAGAAAGAAGGTGAACACACGGAGGAAAGTAGAAAGAGGTGAATGAAAGCATGTGTGATGTGTGGGAGTGAGAATAAAGTGCATGAAAGGGAAGGCGAGGGGTGGTGCGTGCATAGGAGGAAGGCACGGGAGGGAAATGGAAGGAGATAGAAGAATACAAAGGGGAGAAGGATGTGTATGCAAGTTATCCAAATCACTAGGAGATCTATTTGGATAACAGTTTTGGTGAATTTTAGGGCCATATGCCTACTAGATGAAAGAGATCAGTAGCCTTAGAAGTCCATTAGGCATGGAGTCAGCTTGTTCAATCATGAAAATGCCCTGTAATCACTTGAAAATCATATCTCGCACTGCTCGAATATCACAAGCGCTTTGAGAGAAGCTCTACATTCTGGAAGTAACAAAAGAGCATGCACAAGAAGCATGTGAGAAGAAAGAACTATGTACAAACAAACAATGTGCGTAGAGCACACTTAGAGGAATTGAAACTACTGTAATATATACAACATGATGCAATTAACCTAATGGAAGGGTTTGAGATAGATCCGTTTCTTTGGAATTTGCGCAGTGTGTTTTCATCCAGATGAGTTAACTCAAAATATTTAGCTTCTTTGTAGGACTTGATGATGTATGGGCCACTCCAAAGTGCATCAAAATTTGAATGACACCCTGGTTTAGGTCTGACAACATCCCATTTTAGAACCAAGTCCCTAACTTTGAAAGCTTGAGGCCTAGCCTTTCTTTCAAACTATTTCTTTGTTACTTGCTGATGTTGTTCTAGCTTGATCATGACAGAGTTTCTAAGCTCTTCAAGATGAACCAGCTCTACCATCCTGATTTCTCTTTGATCTGTGCCCTCAAATTCCAGCTATTGGGTAAGCACCAATGAATTTATTTCTAGTGTCAAAGGAAGGCGGACTCTTCTTGTCATAAACAAGTTTGTAAGGTGAAGTTCTTATTACCTTTTTCTTTGTGATTCTATCTTCCCGAGCACACGTAGGACCTTCGTATGCCACTATCTTTGGATGATGTTCATTTTCCACTTCATGGTTACGATCGGGTTCTTGTTTTTGATTCTACTAGACCATTACCCAGGGGTAATAGTTAGAAGAGGTTTTCAACTAAATTCCCAGACTTAGCCCAATCGGTGATTTTAGCAGCAAGGAAGGCCTTAGCATTATTAGAATAATGGTTCGAGGAATACCAAACCTTGTGACTAAACCTTTGAGAAATTCAAGGATGGCGCCTCGAGTTGATTCCTTAAGCACGATGACAGCTTGTCCATTTGGTGAAGTGTCTGTAGCTTTCAAAGCACCCATTTATGTCTAGTGCTTGAAGATGGATTGATCATGCCTATGAAGTTGAGACCCCATTGTGCAAAGGGTTGATCTGCTTCGATTGGTTGGAGGAAGTGCTGATAATCTTTTCTTCCTACAAAGAAAGTGCATTCCTTGAATTTTATGACCCGTCTATGTGCATCTGCAAGCGGGGTAGCCAAAAGATACCTTCCATTATGATATTTATTGTTGTAGTTTTGGCAGAGAAGTTTCCACCAGAGAATCCATGGTGAAATTCTTCTAACACTTTCTCAGTCTATGTGGCATTGATACATCTTAACAACACACCATCTAGATTTATTTTAAAGAGAAGTCCATCAATCAAAACATAAGGAATAGATTACAACCTTAGATGCCTTCTCTTTGCTTTGTTCAAACCAGGAGGGTATGCTCCCTCAAAAGGAATGTGATCATGTTCTACATGGGGAAGTTCTTCATCTAGAAATAATGAAGCCTTAGGTTCACTCTGTGCATCCTCAACAATCTTCTTGCAAAGTGGTATACCTCATACCGGATATGTGGCCTTAATAGTTGTTACCCAAAATGTGCCCCCTGCTCATTTTCTGGCTAACTCCTTTCATCTTTCCTTCTCTTGTGCCTCAGACACAAAATTTTGCTTTTCAGGAACTCAAAACCTTCTGGAAATGGCACCATTGGATGGATCTCTTTCTCATCTTTCCAGAAAGGTAAAGTTTTCCTCCTAACTCCACGTATTTTTCAAGTTATGGCTCGGCGGAGTTTTTGTGGGAAATTTTCCCCTAGAAGGCCCGTAGCCAATGATATGCTACCACGTGTCTAGGAAGTGGCGGGGGTCGGAGGAGAACTTGGTTTTTTGCCAAGTGTTTTGGCAAAGGTTTCAAAAGAAAAATTCTTCCCAGCGGGGCCCGCCGACGAATCAGGAGCTGCCACGTGTCCCAGGGAAAAAATTTGGGAAAATCGGCTAAGTGTTGGCACAAGGAAATTTTGAAGAGATGGCCCCATGGCCAATCAAAATGTGACATGTGTCATAAGGAATCGAAAAGTGGAGCACGGGGTAAAATTGGAAATTTGGCTAAGTGTTGGCCGAAATTTCAAAGAAGGAAATTTTCACCCATTTTCCCGCCGCCTAATCACAATGTGACATGTGTCCAAGGAGGTCCACACCAGTGGAGCGGGGGGAAGAATTAGAATTTTTGGCAAAATGTTTTACCAAAAGTCCAAAGGGTGAGTTTTGGCCCACTACCCCCACCAACAAATGGAATCTAACCACATGTCCCGGGTAAGGCGGAGGCGCGGGAATATTTGGGAAATTTTCCCAAGGAGGAAATACAGGAAAATTTAGAAGGGAAAGCCCACCCCGTTATTGCAAGCCAATGGAATCTCACCACGTGTCTAGGTAGGGAAAAAAATTCAGAGCAAGCCTGCGAGGAAATTTTGGAGGGTCAAACCCACACCCAATGGGGTTTTGACACGAGTCCGAGCCAAAAATTGAGCGACCTACGAAAAATTCGGGAGAGACAAGCCTGAGCCAATCACATCACACCATTTTTCTTCACCTCATTGGCCCGTGAGGATATTTTGAATAATGTTCCAAAGACCAAATGGGTAAAAATTCAAACCTTTTGCCCATCGATATGATTTTGGCCTATTTTTGCCCTAAATTTTCAAATCGCCATATCTTTCGATCCAGAGCTCATATTTTCACGTTCTTTATACAAATTAAAAGTGGTGAAATTATCTACAATATTCCATGGTCATTTTTGCATTTTGGTTCAGTTTGGAGAGAGAAAAAGAAGAAACGTCTTTGGCATGTGGTAATGGCGAAATGACGTTTCAATAACCAGTTTTAATGCAAAATGGGTCGCATTCTTCTTCAGCATGGCCAAAAATGTCAGGGCATGGGTCTATAAGGATGGCCATGCTGTTTTAATGCATCTTCATTCAATGGGGAATGGCTCCCACATTTTTTTACACATTTTCTCTCTCCTGGGATCGATCCATGCATTGTAAAAGCCAGATTTGGCTCATTTTTTTAGGGTTGAACATTTTTTTGGATAGCAAGCTTCTTCTTTCACCTTCAACAAGTGATTTTTGCAAGTATCAGACCTTCTTCATGATTGTAACAGGTTTCTACCTCTTTGATGTTGCAAATGCAAGGATTTTGACAGTGAAAATGACAGTGTAGACTCTGTGATCAATTTTCAGTCCTTTGTTTGTATTGTCTTGCTTCATTTCAGACCTCTAATTGCATCTTATCATCCTATGTATGATGTTTCATGTTGCATTTCATGAAATTGTGTCAATTTTCATGAACAAGAAGTGTTCACCACTCCTTTGGTGTATCACCTATTAGTTTAGTTTCAATTTTTGCACTTTCTATCTCTGTCTCCTTGGAATTTAGAGTAGGATTAGGATTCAAACCTATGCAATTGTGCAAATAATAGATCTGATCAGAGGAGTTTGAGGAACCATCCTCTAATCTGGAGATTCCTCTCTCATTTTACAAGTCCCACACTTGGAAAGAGGTTTCAATGTTGTGAAATCACACTTTGGATGCCTCGAAACATCAACTTAGAAACTTGATTTGCATCCGGGGTGCTTTGCTGATTTGCCACAATAGTTTTGGCATGCACAGTGGGACATAGAAGTCTTCATCTTCATTGCAACAAAACTGGTGTGCATTTGGTACAAGTTTGTTGCTTAAAAGAGCTATAAATTACACATCTGGTGACTCCAAGGAAGAAGAATCAACTGGTTTTAGCAGTGCAGGCCTGAAAACTCATGAGAAGAATCACCACAAGGTCAAGAGTTGGAGAAGAAGAGGTGCTATTTGAATATCTATAGTTATCTCCAAGAAGAAGGTAAAGAGGAAGAAGGATTCAAAGGTCTCCATCTCCACCAAACAGAACTCTCTCAACTCCTCCACCTGGTAGGCCTTTCATTCAGTCAACAAGGGTTCTAAGACCAATTAGAATGGCACAAAACAACCCCTATGTCAATTTCATTAGCAGCAGCCCACTTGTTATCAATGCACAAAATCTAATTCCAATTGCAGCCTTGAAGAACATTCCATACTTCACTGGAGAGAATCAGACTACTCCTGGTGATCATGTTAAAGACATTGCCAACCTTTGTGCAATTCATGAAATCAATGAGATGTAAGTTGTTGTCAAATTGTTGGCATCTTCATTCAAGGGGAAGGCTTTGTAATGGTTTAGAAGCCTTTCCTCAAGTTCTATTCAAAATTGGAACCAACTATGTGTAGCACTTCATGAGCAATTTGGAGAGAAGGGAGACAACTTGTATCTTTTGGAGCGGTGACAACCATCAAGAGAGCTCCCAATGAGTAGTGGACTGATTTCAACTTCAAATTTCAAAGGACTTGAGAGAGAATTCCAGTGGCGAGTCAAGCCAACATCGAGAAGGTGCTTTCTTGTATTACCTTAAAGCTTTGAATTCGACATTTCTATGTTAATTCAGTCCATGGGAGGCACCACTATCCCCATTTCTTATAGCATAGCCATTAGAGCTGAAAATTGTTTGATTCAAGGCTGCAAGCTGGCTCCTAGACCCCCAATGCCATTGTTTCCAAGTTTAGAGAGCCCAAACACTAATCAAATGCCTAATTTGGCTCCTATCCCCACTCCTAGAAATCAAAATTCAAGTGAAGCTTCCACTTCATCTTCTAGTGCCTCAAATGAACTTCAAGAAGTTATGAAGCAGTTGCAAAACCTAGGTAATGAGCTGGTTACACTCAAGAGGTAGCAAGCCCAAGGTTTTAGACCTTCCTTCCAGCCTCAAACTCAACCTAACAGGTAGGCATACCAGCCTGAAAGACCACCCAATCCGGCTACAAATCCAAATCAAGCAAGGCCTCCTGCGAACAGACCATTTCAGCCCTATAATCCAAATGTTATATCTACCTCTAAGGCATTGGTGCCAACACAAAACAACGTTGCTCATGAGTATGATTGGTGTTTTCCATACAATTAACCTCACAACCAATCTATGTGCTTCAACGGTGCCTTGAATCAAGCATTAATGGTGACAACTACGGTGTGGAGGGTGAGGGCGGTCAAGGAAAATACCAACAACAAGAAACATTCTAGCAGAATCAGCTCCAAATGACACCACACTTGTGGCGGGCGGGCAGGCAGAGGATTTTTGTGGCATAAATCAAATAATCTCTCAAGGTGTTGCAGCCAACACAAGGTCAAAAAGAAGGAATTTGGGTGAAGAATGTACCATTAGCTCCAACCAATCCACAACTTTTTATGGCTCCACAAATGGTTGGCAAACAAAATCTAGTTGTAAATGCACAAGGGCAGCCAAGAACAACTCCTAGACCAAGTCAAATACCGGTTATTCACGCCCACATGCAAGGGATGAATATGAAAACAAAGGGACAACAAAGAGATCCTTCATCACCATTTAGTATCATTGATCGGATGAAAAAAAAATGTAAATATATCAATGTGGGAATCCCTATCTATCCCGTGCCGAGAGATTTGCTACAAGCTGCCATGAAGGATCAGCCAACTTCGAATCAGCAATTCCAAATGTAAGAGAAGGTGCTCACAAATGCTGCCCAGCCTGAGGGGAATCATGGAGGATAGCAAGGTAAGATTTTTAAGCCCCCTCCTTTTTATGTCTCATTAATCATTGGAAACCAATTGGTGCACAATTGCATGATTGATTCCGGGGCAAGTAGCTTAGTGATGCCCAAGAAAATAGCTGATCAGCTAGGACTTCAATATGAAACCATATCCAAAGGGGTAGTGTAGTTGGATGGGACAACAGTAACAACAGTTGGGGTGATTAGAAACTTGAGTCTTACCTTACATGCATGTCCAAATGTTGTTGTTTTACAAGATGTATCAGTTATAGACCTTCCACCACTCTTTGCCCTATGTTTGTCAAGAGATTTCATAGCCAAGATTGGAGGATATTTGTCTGCTGATTGGTCACACATGCTGTTCAGAACGAGGTATGGAACCAAAGCTACAATCAGGTCTGAACCTATTGCAAACTTCCACATTGAGCCCTACACTCCAAGTCAGATCAATGCCAATTGTTCGGCATTTGATCAAGAAGATCACCCAAGCACTGATGAAGCTGACACTAAGGTTGGAAGCATCCCGGATCTAACTCTTGATGAATGGGAAAACAAGGTGCATGATTTTGATCCTTATCAAGAAGTAGAAGAATCTAAGCTAGGGGTATATTGCATACATCAAGAAAATCAGCCCATTCCTCGCATCACCAAGCCAAACCACAAGGATGACAATGAGGTATGGCAGCTGTTTTTTGATGAATTTGGGAGTAGACAAGGTGCGGGAGGTGGAGCTATGCTTATTTCACCTCAAGGAGTAAAGTACTATTCAGCTTTTAGATTTCAGTTTGCATGCTCCAATAACACTGCTGAATATGAAGCCTTGGTGCAAGGGATGCATTGGGCAATAAAGAGAGGAATAAAGAACTTGCAAGTCTTTGGTGATAGTGAATTCATTATAAACCAAGTTAAGGGGCACCATGCTATCAAGAATAATCTGATCAAGTGCTATAAGAACAGGGTGTGGGACCTCATTGAAGATTTTAAGGGCTTTAGCATAAAATCCATTTCTAGAAAAGAAAACCAAGCTGCTGACAGGCTTGCAGCAGTTGGGGCAGCCTTTGATATTATGGAAAGCATTCAAAAGGACAAGGTACAACCAAACATCCATGTGATTGTGAGGCCTTCAGTGCGATAACAATGTAAGTTGGCAAGTGTTTGAGAATGACTAGCAAATCATCCATTTCTTACAAGAAGAAGCTGAGTTCTTAGCTAAAAATCAGGAAAAATTGGAACAGTAGTATGGTGACCAAGTGGTACAGCTGAGAACTAACAAGCTGCCCAAGGGACTTATCACTTTGGAGTCCATTTTCAATCCCAATGATTAGTTTAAGAAAGAGAAAGAAAACATTCAGGTCAAGAGAGAAGATTCAATATCCATCTTGGTGGAAGAGAACAAACCATTGCAAATTGGAAAGATGACAACTGAACAAGAAAGGTATGAGTTCATATAGTTGTGTCAAGAGTTCCTGATGTGTTTGCTTGGAGCTACGAAGATTTGAAAGGTTTCAATCCCAAGTTAGCTCAAGACACCATTGATTTGGATCCAAATATCGAGCCCATCGTGCAAAAAAAGGCACGGTCAATCCACACATGGAACCTCTCATGAGGAAGGAATTGAACAAGTTCATTGAGTCAAGAATCATATTCCCAATCAAACATTCTAGTTGGGTTGCCAACTTAGTTCCAGTCAGAAAGAAGAGTGGAGAGATCATATTGTGTGTTGACTTTAGAGACTGAATAGAGCATCTCTCAAGGACCATTACCCACTCCCTTCTATGGAGCAAATTTTACAAGTTGTGGCTGGCTTCGAGAGGTTTTTACTACTTGATGGCTACTCGGGCTACAATCAGATTATGGTGAAGGAAGAAGATCAGTTCAAGACAACCTTCACAACCAAATGGGGAACTTATGCATACAGGAAAATGCCATTTGGGCTATCCAATGCTGGAGCTACCTTCCAAAGAGCAATGGACATGGCGTTTAAAGGTTTGATTAACAATGTGGTGCTGATATACCTTGATGATATCACTATTTTTTCAAACAATGCAGTAGACCACCTCTCTCATTTGAGACAAGTCTTCCAAAGGTACAGGAGATTTGGAGTGTCTTTGAATCCTAAGAAGTGTATCTTCCTAGCACATGAAGGAAAGCTTGGCCATATTGTCTCCAAAGAAGGATTAGCAATTGACCTAGAGAGGGTTGAAGCCATAAGAGCACTACCATTGCCAAGCCACAAGAAGGCCCTTCAGAGTTTCTTGGGGAGAATAAACTTTGTTCGGAGGTTTGTCCTAGATTTTGCAGCCCTTGTCAAACCTATCACCAAAATGTTAAAGAAAAGCATGGCTTTCAAGTGGACAACAAAAGGCAAGGAGAGTTTTGAAGAAATCAAAGAAGCCATCTCCTAAGCACCAACTCTCATCAACCCAAATTTCTCCAAGGATTTCATCCTCTATGCATTTGGAGGTAATGATACTATTTCTGCCATTTTGGTATAGCAGAACAAGGACAATGATGAGCAGCCAATTGCTTTCTTCAGCCAAAGCCTAGATGACTATGAGGTGAGATATTATTTTATTGAGAAGCATGTACTTGTAGTAATCAGAAGCTTGAAGAAATTCAAGCATCTAGTCTCAAACAACAAGGTTCAGTTGTTGGTCTCTCATGCGGGAGTAAAGGACTTCCTCTTGAACAAGGATTTGAATGAGAAAAGGGCAGGTTGGATCAGTCGTGTCATGGAGTATGACATTGAGATCAAGGTCACCAAGCTGGTAAGAGGAAAAGGATTGTGTGAGCAGTTGATTCTGGGAAAGCAAAAAGGAGTATGCAATAAAGAAGAGGCTATTTTGACAGTTCAAGATAGTCATGTGCAAGGTAGCACTCAAGAAGAGGATAATGCTGTCCCCACTCCTTGCTGGACCCAAGGTATAATGCACTTCCTAAGCAAGCACAGCCTATGCCCTCTAGAGATGAACAAAACCCAAAGAAGACACTTCATATGTAGGTTGTCCCATATGCCATAGTAGACCGTGTTTTGTTCAAGAAGATGTGAATGGAGTGCTGTTGAGATGCATTAGCACAAATTAGATTCATAGGGTGTTGGAAGAGTTCCATGGTGGACCAGCTAGTGGTCATTTTGCACCAACAGTGATATCTCTAAAAATCATGAAGGCTGGTTATTATTGGCCCAAGATTTTCAGTGATTGCTTTGTGTGGATCAAAAGGTGCAAGAATTGTGCATTCTTCATAGGTAAAGAGAGGCTTGTTGCCCTTCCATTGCATCCAATTTCAGTTGACCAGCCATTCATGCAATGGGGTTTGGACTTCATTGGAGTCATTAATCCCAATTCAAGCCAAGGGCATAAGTGGATTTTGACAGCCACAGACTACTTCACCAAGTGGACTGAAGCAGTAGCACTCAAGGAAGCAAATGAGTCTAGCATCTTAGACTTCTATGAGGGGATAGTAACCAGATTTGGCATACCTGCTACAATAATCTCAGATAATGCATTAGCATTCATTGGATCCAAGGTGACTGAGTGGGCTATCAAGAATGGGATCTACCTAAGTACTTCATCAAACTACTACCCTCAGGGTAATGGCCAGGCTGAATCTACAAACAAGAACTTGTTAAGGATCATTAGGAGGACTTTTGATGAGAATCAGAGGTCTTGGCATACCAAACTGAAATCAGCCTTATGGGCTGATAGGATAACTCCCAAGAGATCCATAGGTAACTCTCCATTCAGGCTTGTTTATGGAAGAGAGGTAATCTTGCCCATGTCACTTGAGTTTCCAACATTAGAACTCATGAAGTAGTTAGAGTTGCTAGAGTTTGGACCCATGGAGGTGAAATATGCAGAGTTGATGGAGCTCAAAGAGATCAGAGATTAGGCATCCCAAGCAATGGAGAAGGATCAAGCTTTGATCAAGAAAACCTTTGACAGGAAGGCCAAGAGCAGATATTTCCAAGTTGGAGATCTAGTGTTAAAATGGGATGCAAATAGAGCAAAACTGGGAAGGCATTCAAAATTTGATGCCATTTGGAGTGGCCCATACATGGTCACAAAGTGTAAGGACAACAACGCCTTCAATTGTCTTCATTAGATGGCAAGAACTACATGATTCCAGTCAATGGAATCTATCTAAAGCATTGCTACTAAAGGGAAATTCTCCACCTTGTAAATATTAGCTTAGGTTTTCATTCCTCTAAGTGCTTGTGCACATTGTTTTCTGTAAGTTGTTTTTCTTTCCCTAAGTGCTTTGCACAGCTTTGTCCCCTGGAGATGTTTTCTGATCCTTGCTTCCATCGGGTGATATTCCATCTACCTCCTTACAACATTCTAAGTCGGTTGGGGTTACAGCAGAAATTTTGATGACTCCATGCCCAATGGGATGCTTCAAGCAATCGGTATCTTCATCTAGAAGGTATGAGATGACCCCTCTAAGTCACCAAAATTGTTACCCAAAATGTGCCCCCTACTCATTTTCTGGCTAACTCCTTTCATGTTTCCTTATCTTGTGCCTCGGACACAATTTTTCTTTTCGTGCACTTAAAACCTTCTATAAATGGCACCATTAGATGGAGCTCTTTCTCAGCTTTCTAGAAAGGTAAAGTTTTCCTCCTAACTCCACGTATTTTTCAAGTTATGGCTTGGCGGAGTTTTTGTGGGAAATTTTCCCCTAGAAGGCCCGCAGCCAATGATATGCTGCCACGTGTCTAGGAAGTGGCGGGGGTCGGAGGAGAACTTGGTTTTTTTCCAAGTGTTTTGGCAAAGGTTTCAAAAGAAAAATTCTTCCTGCGAGGCCCGCCAATGAATCAGGAGCTGCCACGTGTCCCAGGGAAAAAATTTGGGAAAATCGGCTAAGTGTTGGCGCAAGGAAATTTTGAAGAGATGGCCCCGCGGCCAATCAAAATGTGACATGTGTCATAAGGAATCGGAAAGTGGAGCGAGGGGGTAAAATTGGAAATTTGGCTAAGTGTTGCCAAGAAATTTCAAAGAAAGAAATTTTCACCCATTTTCCCGCCGCCTAATCACAATACGACACGTGTCTAAGGAGGTCCACACCAGTGGAGCGGGGGGAAGAATTAGAATTTTTGGCAAAATGTTTTTCCAAAAATTCCAAAGGGCGAAGTTTTGGCCTCTGCTACCGCCAACGAATGGAAACTCGCCATGTGTCCGTTAGGCGGAGCACGGGAATATTTGGGAAATTTTCCCAAGGAGGAAATAGAGGAAAATTTAGAAGGGAAATCCCACCCCCTTATTGTGAGCCAATGGAATCTTGCCATGTGTCCAGGTAGGGCAAAAAATTTAGAGCAAGCCCGAGAGGAAATTTTGGAGGGTCAAACCCGCACCCAATGGGGTTTTTACACGTGTCCAGGCCAAAAAAATTCAAAGCGACCGTGGAAAATTCAGGAGAGACAGGCCCAAGCCAATCACATCATGCCACATGTCTTCACGTCATCAGCCCGGTGGGGAAATTTTGAAATTTTTTCCAAAGACCAAATGGGTAAAAATTCAAACTTTTGCCCGCCGATCCGATTTTGGCCTGTTTTTGCCCTAAATTTTCAAATCGCCATATCTTTCGATCAGAGCTTGATTTTCACTTTATTTATATCAATGGAAAGCTGGTGAAATTATCTACAAGATTATGTGGTAATTTTTGTAGTTTGGTTCAATTTGGAGAGAGAAAATCAAGAAATTTCTCTAGCACGTGGTAATGGCGAAATGACGTTTCAACAACCGGCTTTTAATGCAAAATGGGTCGCATTCTTCTTCAGCATGGCCAAAATGTCAGGGCATGGGTCTGTAAGGATGCCCATGCTTTTTTAATGCATCTTCATTCAATGGGGAATGGTTCCACATTTTTTACACATTTTATCTCTCCTGGGCTCGACCCATGCATTGTAAAAGCCAGATTTGGCTCATTTTTAGGGTTGAACTTTTTTTGGATAGTAAGCTTCTTCTTTCACCTTCAACAAGTGATTTTTACAAGTATTAGACCTTCTTCATGATTGTAACAGGTTTCTACCTCTTTGATGTTGCAAATGCAAGGATTTTGACAGTGAAAATGACAGTGCAGACTCTGTGATCAATTTTCAGTCCTTTGTTTGTATTGTCTTGCTTCATTTCAGACCTCTAATTACATCTTATCAGCATGTATGATTTTTCATGTTGCATTTCATGAAATTGTGTCAATTTGCATGAACAAGAAGTGTTCACCACTCCTTTGGTGTATCACCTATTAGTTTAGTTTCAATTTTTGCACTTTCTATCTCTATCTCCTTGGAATTTAGAGTAGGATTAGGATTCAAACCTCTGCAATTGTGCAAATAACAGATCTGATCGAGGAGTTTGAGGAACCATCCTCTAATCTAGAGATTCCTCTCTCATTTTACAAGTCCCACACTTGGAGAGAGGTTTCAATGTTGTGCAATCACACTGGATGCTGAAACATCAACTTAGAAACTTGATTTGCATCCGGGTACTGTTGATTTTCCACAACAATAGTCACATAATATTCCATTATTTTTTTCACCCATCGAGCTCTCTTCTCACTGATTTCTACTCCCATGATGAAGTATCTAACAGATGAGTGGGATACTAACACCTTGATATGATTTTTGGCGAGCATGCTCTTGAATTTATTGAGTGCACACATGATGGTGAAGACCTACTTCTCCGTGTGATTGTATTTCAATTCATAATCCTTCAGCATCTGGCTGAAGAAGGCCACTAGCTATTCCATCCCTTATTCATTTTCTTGTGTTAGGACAACAATAATGCTTGCATCAACACCATAAGCATAAAGGATGAAATCCTTTGAGTAATCTGGATTGATGAGTGTTGGCACACAAGAAATCTCTTTCTTGATCTTGTTGAATCTTTCTCTTCCTTCTGTTGTCCATCTGAAGGCTATGTCCTTTTTGAGCATGAGGGTGATGGGCCAAACCAATCCTGTAAAGTTAGGGATAAAACACCTAAAAATTTAATCTTACCAAGGAAGGACTGTAAGGCCTTTTTCTGCACTGGTAGGGAAAGGGCTAGGATAGCTAAAACACACTCAGGATTAATCACAATACCATATTTCGAAACCACATGGCCCAAGAGCCTTTCCTGAGCCACCACAAAATTATACTTCTTGGGGTTAAGAGATACCCCAAATTCTCTGCATCTCTCAAATACATTTTCCAGGTACGCCATGTGATCCACGCTCTACTTTGAGAAGACAGTTATATCATCAAGGTAAACCAAGATGAACTCATTGATATAACCTTTGAAGGTAATATCCATGGCACATTGAAATGTTACACCCACATTTGACAGACCAAAGGGCATTTTCTAGTATGCATATGTTCCCCACTTAGTTGTAAATGTTGTTTTGAATTGATCCTCTTCCTTGACCAGGATCTGGTTGAAACTAGAATACCCATCTAGCATGGAGAACCTTTGTGCGCTAGCCACATTCTATAGAATCTGCTCCATTGAAGGAAAAGGATAGTGATCCTTTAGAGATGCCTTATTCAAATCTCTAAAATCAACACAAAGTCTGATTTCACCATTCTTCTTCTCAGATCTTTGGAACCATATTTACAACCCAAGTAGATTATTTGATAGGAGAGATAATTTTTGCCTTAACAAGTTTTGATAGTTCCTTTCTCATGAGGGGTTCTATCTTTGGATTGATTGGCCATTTTTTCTATCTAACGGGATTTATGCCAGGATCAAGGTCAATAGAGTGTTGAGAAATAGTTGGATCAAAACCTTTGAGGTCTTCATACTCCCATCAGAAAATTTCACTATATTTTTGATAGAGAGAGATGAAGGCCTATTTTTCTTCATGCGCACACATCCTACTGAGAAGAAGCTCCTTTCTCCATGCAATAGTAATGGAGGAGAAATCCTCTTGCGTGGTGTGCATGTATCTTTCTTCACCCTTGAAATCATCATCAGGGCTAAAAATTTTCTCTAAGGTGACCAGCCCTTTAGGTAACCTATTTTTCTTTATCTGTATTACTTGGTCACCATAAGCTGTCATGCAAGTCAGCTTGTATAGTTGATGAAAATTTAGCTTCATTCTGGATAAACTAGATGATCTACGTGTCAATGTTGAACACTTTCTAACTGGTGTTATTTTCTAGAATGGATGGTCTAATTACCATCTTGATGTGCTGAGTTTTGCCTTTGACAAAGTCCTCGGTGGGAGAAAACTATGAACCGGCGCGGTCATTGTGTCACTTGTTTTTGCATTCTCATGCGGGACTACCTATAGATTAAGGGAATCAAAGCTCTCAAGTAGGTCCCAAAATCTATGTTTATAAGCTTTAAGAACAGTATTTTTTTCTAGAATTTGTTGGTGACGGTGGATGACCAATTCTCGTGTCCCCAAATATCTCTGCGGTGCTTTAATTTTCTTCTTTTCGATAATAAGCAAGCCATGCACCATCGCTTTATATTATACAACATTGTTAGAACATGCAAACCACAACTTATGTAGAAAGAATAATTTCTCATCCCTAGGGGAAATGAGAACCCCTCTTGCTCCTATACTATTTCGCTACTAGATCCATCAAAGTATAACTTCCATAGACCAGTTTTAACTTTGTCTCCTATGAGCACACACGGAAGCGTAGAGTCTTCTTATAGAATGCAATAAGCACCAAGCCCAGTTTCATAGGATTCTAGTTCTTTGAATAGGGATTAAATTTGTGATGCCTCTCTGCCCATTCATCAAGTACTAGGTCTGGAACAGAGGGTGGAAGAGACTTCTCTTTAGGAACTGAAACTTGTTCTTCTTGGATAAGACAATTAGCTTGGAGAGGGGATGGGACATATGGCTCTACATGATAAGAAAATATAGGCTCAGCTTGTATGGTAAACCGGGTACCATACCTTGTCTTGAGTAACATATGAGACCAATCAGAAGACAAGTAACCACCCACTTTAGCAGTATATTCTCTTGATAGACATAGGGCGAACAAAGATGTAGGTCAATAATTTACACATCTTGAGTAATTGTCAAGCATGGACATGCATGGATGGTTAACTCAAGATCCTGATGATGACTCATAAGGTGGTTACAATCGATCCATCAAGTTGTAGGACTCCTTTATAAAAAGGGCTATATTTCAGACCTAAGACATTAGCTATCTTCTTAGGCATAATAAAAGTACTAGCGCTTGAGTCAATCAAGTAGTTATGCACTAGGTGTTTGCCTATAATCAAGGACATATAGAAGGGTGGGGTTTTAGCAATTTTACTTACTTGTTTCTCCTCTTCTTGGTAGATTTTGAAAGAAGCGCGTGGCTTCTACATAACTAGGTCAACGTGTAGAAGTTGTGTCAGAGCTTCATGCAACAGATCCCAATAAGATGGAATGGTCAAGGCATCCCAAATTGTGACGTTTATGTTTGTTTTCTTCATCTAGTCAATAATGCTGAACAGAAGACCCCCCCACCTTGTGCATTTGGGGAACAACATCCCTTATGTCTTGTTTTAGTCATTTTTACTCCTATCACAAAAGGAAGAACCCCGCACACCGGCCTATCACCCAACAAGCCGAGCAATCACCCGAGGCACGTGTAGGTACCGAGTCTCTCTTTTATGTGAGTTTAGTGGGAAGCGTTATCTATGATTAGTGTATGAGTATTTAGGAAATAAGTGTTATCCAAAATTTTCCCCCCAGAGTAAATTTTGATAACATGCATTAAATTCTCAAGTCCCAGGCAATTATATTGATTTAGGGCAAAAAGTCATGTTTCTAGGGTCCCCTCAGATTTTTTCTAACTCCCCTATCCAAGTAGGAGAGAACAAGTTCTGAGAAAAGGGAAAAAAATTACAGAAAACAAGCTCGGGCAAGAAAAAGTCATTAAAAATGGCTAAGTCCTAGTCCTCGCAACAGTCGGGACATGAGCGACATTTGGGCGCGAACCGGCCGAAAGGCCGCCAGGCGGTCTGCGCAGCATTTGGGACAAGTGGGATGTCGAACGCGGGACGCGAAATCAATCGGCCAAAAATAGAAAAAATTGACTAAGCTGTTGGAATAGGCGATGCAGGACATCGGCAGGCGGTTAGTACGCGGAGGACGCATAAGTCGGTGAAAAGACTTAAGGTAGCCCGGGACAGTTGGGCCGAAGGTACGCGAAGTACGTGAACTGGCCGGATCGGTCGAAACAGAGGAATTTCATACTAGGACATCTGGGCCAAAGGGACACGTGGGACGTGGAAAGCCGAAGCGGCCGACAGCAAGGAAGAAAAGTCAACGTTTGGTCCGGAAACTTCAAACGGCCATAACTTTTGACTCCGAGCTCCGATTTTCATAAAATTGGACTTTCTGGAATGAGCATGACATCCTCGATGGATTTCTTATTTTTGATGAGGGTAGATATATTTAAATAGGAGAAATATATTTGGCTCCAGTCAAATAATGCTCATTCCCGTCAAATGACAGAAAACGCCTGCTAGACCCAAAATAGCTGCCCGCACTCAGAAGGCCATAACTTTTGCATTTCTCAATGAAATCACACAAAATTGGTACTATTGGAATCATGGCTCGAGCCCAACGCACAAAAATCAAGAAATTCCAGATTTGATGAGAAATTTATTGATATTTTTAAGAAAACGTGGCCGGGTTCATAACAGTGTTTTATTTGGTAGTTGAGAGTGCAATTAAGAGGCATGGTCATCATTCTTTCTCTGCTGCAGCACATGGAACAGTATGGGGAGCCTTTTCCAAGTAATTTACAATCATTTCACTCCATTTAATACCTCTTACGGGTGGTTGAAGGACAGATTTCGGGATTTCCATTTTCCCTTCTCTTTTCCTTCTCATTTTTCTATAAATTGGAGTGTTGGGCTCATTGTAAAAGAGAGTTTTTTGGTAGCAAAGCTCTGCCAAAATTGCTTTATGAAGCCAGTGTGTTGCAATCCCTTGTAGTGGAATCCTTGCATGGTGATCCAGGCCCTTATCTTGTAATAGACTGAACTGTGCATATCATGAAGCAATAAAATATCAGTTTGTGGATGTATCTTCCCCTGCTGTGTTTTCTTGCATTCTTCTTGCCCATTTAATCTTTCTACAAGGATATTGTGTCTATTATTATGTTCTTGCAGGATCCATTATCATTGTGTATGATTGGAATATTGTTGTGAATGCATTTTGCTAGATTATGGAGAACTCTCATCACCTCTTCCAAAGTGTGTACTTTGCTTCTGTATTTCACACATTTGGAGACTACTCTCACACCCTTCTTTTCTAGTGTATCACCGCTTTAGTGTAGGCTTTCATTTTATGCATTCTCTCTCCCTAGTCCCTTGGAAATTTAGATTAGAATAGTTAGCTTATCCTGCATTAGAGTAGATTGTGGCAGGTAGTTTAGGAGCAAGAACCAGCTTTCTCTGGAGGTCTATCTCAAGTAGCAAGTCCCACAACTTGGAGATAGTACCCATGTTATCCAATCACACCGTGAGTTCAAGTATATGCACTTGTATAAACACAAGGGTGCTGTGATTCGGTGATAACAATAAGTTGACACATACAAGAACCCTATGGCTTAGAACGACCTCCGGATCCTTACGGTCACTTCGGACCAAGTGCTTTAATAGATTACAGAACATATACTATAACAAAAAGAAAGATACAACCATTCATTCGTATCATGAAAGGAAATAGAACTCATATGAATGAAATATACATTAAACCCATTGATATTCATATCTATTTATAACAGGTAACCTCAATATATTCATTGATTCATTATAGAGTGTTACAGAGCGGACCGTAGTCATGCGCATCACTGGACATATGTAGCTAAGCTAACAGAAAAGAAAAATAATAACCCCATGCTTAGTACATCCTTTCCTGACCTAGAATATCCACTCACAACATTCCTGTAGAGCTTCACTCACTCTCTAACCCACTATTCCCTATGTATATCTAGATGATATATCCTTCTTTCATGTGTGTATATCTCTATATATCTTTTCCCATGGCAAGCACTTGTATTTATCACTTTCCCGGGCTACCAACTCACCTTTTCATGCCCTCAAATCCATCACCAAGTGTCGAATGTGGTCCTCCATGTGAGCATGTTCCTTTAGCCTGAGCTCTCCATTCCATCTCATGATGATCTTCTAGAAGATTCCATCTAGGGCATGCTCTTTTTGGGCCAACCTATTGCAGTGGCATCTTATCCACGTGCAACCGATCATGCTTTTCACGTGTTCTACCTTAGGTGCTCAAATAGGCTAATTCCAAAACTTCGTTTTACACATCATGTGTGATATTTTCCTCCATAAGCTGCCTCTTGCATAATTTTTCCTTGCACGCCATCCAAGAATCGGGATCCAATGCACCTAAGTGCCTTAATACTTCTTCAATATTCTAGGGCCCAACATCACCCCACACTATGCCTATTCTCCGTCCTTGGAAACATTTTACTTGACCAAGATGCAAGCTATTTTATGGAACCAAGATGTAGACTTATACTTTACAAAATGAATAAGGAATGAAAGAATAGGGGAAAGAATGAAGAATGGGGGGGACATCAATTCAATAGGCTGGGAAAGTCCTTTCGTAGATCTACCTCTAGCTTGTTCCACACTTCAACCTCACCCTTCGCCTTCTGGCATAGGTCACCCACTAGGGTGCTCACTTCATCAAAGCTTAGGAAAATTCCCTGAGCACCCAAAGTGTCCATAATCTGCTCCAACTCCATACCCAAGTCGTGAGTTTATCCATTCTTTTGGTAATTTGGGGGTATAGTTCCTTTAGCTGGGCCTTAATTGAGCTCCTTAAAGCCTCAATTGCCTCTAATTTCTTTTCTACCTCAGCCAGAACCTTGTCCCTCTCTGCCCTATTCCCTTTGTTCTTTTCTTGGAACTCTTTTAGTTTTGCTTCAAGCATGGTGACCAAGGATCTCACCACCTTATCTCTATCCACGCATGTGTCATATGCGGTTTTTGTAGACTGGGCAGTGATCTTAATCTCTGTGAGTACTTGGTTGTACTCAGAAATAGTTGTTACTAGCTTCAACCGGTCTTCCTCTTTCAAGTGCGCAGATCACTTCTTCTGTAGATTCCAGTGCCAAGGGTTGTCTCTCCATAGTGAGGATGCACATTAGGTCTTCTAAGCATTCCAAATTTGATGCGTGCGTACGAGGGATTAGTATTAGATCCAAGTGCTTTAATATGATGGCACTTTTGATCGACTCCACATTCTTTTAGACCTCCTACACCTTTACTTTTTCTTCCTTTAACTCGTGCCTTGACTACGCACTGATTAATTCCTCCTGTTTTAAACTCTTGGCCTTCTCTGCCAGTTCTTCCTCCTTCCCCAACTTCACCTCCAATGCTCTAATTCTATCATTTCACATGAACAACCTAGCCTTGGTCTCGATCATGAATTTGTTTAGAGCATTACATACTTGCTCGTCTAAAAGCTCCTAAGCATTTACTAAGGGGTTATCTCCCTTAGACTCTGGCAACAAGATGAGCACTTTCTGGTAGACTTCAAAGTTTGGCTCGTCAATGTGTGACTCGAATGCCCAAGAGAGAATCTTCTTGGTCCTGGGGTACATGCCATCCTTTTCAAAAGACCCCATGGCTAGGATCCTTTCTATGGGTATGGTGCTTTGGAACCATGTGCGTAACACCTTCTTTGTGTCATCCACATAGCCCATTACCTATCTCTGTTTTGTATCTAGAGTTCTTCTACCTAAGCGCATGCCTTTGGGGAAGCTAACTATCAGAGCGGGGCCTCCTAGGCTATCATGTTCCTTTTCAATGCTCTCCTCCTTCCCTTCCTTAAGCACTATGTCCGTGTTGTGCTCTAACTCTTAGTCTACAAGGACTTTGAGCATATTTTCACTTCTCACTTTGCTACCTCCATAATATTCTCTTTTGTAAGGCTTATGGCTCCTTGCTCCTTGGCATCCTTCTCATCTACCTTCGTGTCTTTAGTGCCTTCCTCATCTTATGCGCCCTTGCACCATGCAAATACAAACTCTTGCTTCTCCTCTCTACTTTCTTCCTTCGAGTCATAGACACTAAACACATGTGGCTCTTTTTCCTTCTTAGGATCTTCTTCCTCATTGCCACCTCCTTCACTCTCATCTTCTCCTTCTCCCAAGTACTTCTCCAAGCTATTAGTCACCTCTGAGTCAGCTTCTTCATCCACCCTCTGCTTCTTCCTAAGAGGTGGCTTCTGATAAGGAGATTTTGCCTTCTCTTCGACTTTGGCAACACTCCCATGGTGGTGGGTTACTCGGGCACCTCTACTTTTGGCATCTTCTCCTTTACTGGAGACTTCTTTCTCTGTATGTAGGTGCTTGGCTTGGCACTTGTAGATGGCATGCTCACTGTCTGAGTAGTCGGCACACTTGGTGCTCCTTCCTCTCCTTTGCCTCTCTTTTTAGACATTGGCTTCTTCTTCTTCCTAAGGAGTCTTGAGGGTATGGATATTTCATCCTCCAAATACATGCCCTTTTCAAACTTTGGCCTTATGCGCATGTACACGTGTGTTGCGGATCCTCCAATGATGGGAAGCTTCATTGGACTAGTCATTTGAATATCATGTGACACGTACTTTTCTATGTATGTGTGCTTACCACGGGTAATTCAGCTTCTTCCTCATCTCCCTATGTTCCCAGTCTAACCTTCCTAGTTCAAGCCTTAGGTTATTTGATTCTTTAAATATGTTTAATCTCACTTGGAAGTATTGGGCAGTGAATGTGAAAGGAAGCTTGCACCAAGGGATCCATGATTGGTCAATAAGCTTGAATCTTCCCAAGCAAGTAGTGTTTTTACACCGTGAACTTAGCTTCTCCTCGGTGGCTACTAGGATTTGTTCAAGGATTCTCCACTCTACCTCGAATACATTCCTCAAGCCCATATACCAATTTTCCAGTTTGTGCTTTGTGGGGGCTGTCATTGTATCACAAGCATACTTCTCGAACCTCTTCGTGGGTGAAGGGTCCACAGGTGGGTACTCCCACATGAACTTGTCTGGTGTGTCTAGCACTCCAATTTCTACAAACACTATGGTGAGCAAGATACTACCAAAAAGGATCTTGTCCCCTTCCTTCACACACTTAACAATCTCCTCTATAATGTACGTGGATAAGGTGTATATCATCCCTCTGTAATCTTCCTGCTGGACATGTAGCCAAGGTTTTTGACTGCGTCCATCTTTTCTTAGCCGTTCATCTTAGTCATACGTGGATAAGGTGTCCTTGATGTCTAAAATATTATGGTACCACGACCCTCTCTTACAAGCATACTCGGTGGCGGTCTCTTGAATAGCCTCCTTGTCACCAAGGTCATCTTATAGGCTATCTCCCTCACATATGGCACTGTAAATTGTGAAATCAAGCTGGGAGTCATACACATCTTGCACTTGAGACATAAACCACTTTCGGTACAAGTGATCGGCTTCCCAAAATAAGGGAACTCATAGAGTTGCGAAAAAGCCCTGCCTTTTCAATTTAACCTTAACGTCATTGTCATATATGGGAAAACCTTCAAGTGTTTGCTTGTTTGTGGGGTGTACCAATTCTAATGCCATTTCTTTCTCTATGGTGTTTATGCGGTGATTATAGTCACTAACAGGTATGCTTCTCAAGTGGGATTCCCATTCCTTTCCCATCATCACCCCATCTAGGTATTGCATCTCTGCATACCATTCTTCATTTGTGTCTACTTTAGGTTTTGGTTGTTTAGCCTTAGCTTTTCCCTTTCCTTTCTTGGGTGCCATGGTCGAGGTATTTTTATCACTCCTTTCCTCTCTTTGTTACTTTGTCTTTCTTCTCCCAACCTTCAATCTCAGATCCATGATCTAACTCTTCTAAACCCATGCCCTAGTTTGTCAAACCCTAACTTGGATAAACTCTTCACAAGATAGTGCCTTTTCAACTCCTTCCACGCCCATGTAATTCCTTCTGGTTCGTAATCTCAAACTGGATCTTCACGTTTTAATCACATAGATCTTCCACTTGATTGAATCTAAAAACCTAGTTTATAACACTCGCTTATATCTCCAACTCTTCATTTTCACAAAGTAAAAATGAGAGTTCCCCGACCCTTTATTTATAGTTTTTCCTTTTTCTGATCATTAAATGCTACTTTACCTACCCCCATACTTTGTTCATTTAATGCATATTTTTCAAACAAAGTCTATCTTCAGTGCCTTCACTCATGTGCCCTTGCTATGAGAAAACTTCTCTAACCTTCCTGCAAACAACCAAACCAACCTGATAGGAGACTCTTGCACACACTTAATACTGGGTGAAGGCACTTCTTCTATCTAGATTCTTACTTTCACCTACCTTGTGTTGCTTTAACTACACTTCCTTTTCCTTTGTATATGGGATCTACAGTAGCTTTATCCTAGCACCAACCATTCTATCTTTTCTCTTCATCTACCTCTTTCAACCGGGCTACACAACAAGGCTCTTCAACACAAATTCCTTGGTATTTTTAATCACGTGCTTCTTCAATTTTCTCCACCCCACACTTAAACGATGTGTGGTCCTCTGCGCACTCACAAATTCTCCAAAAATAGTAAGTTTACTGGTGCCCAAGGCACAAAACCAAAACAACAACGTGAAAGGGAAACACAAGAAAGGGAAAATGCATAAAGGAAACTTCTAAACTAACTAGAAAAACTACCTTATTTACAAACACCAAGAAGACTTATTTATAGTAGGGTTTCACCTCTTTGTCATTGAAGTGTCTAGGAAACTTCATCCCACCCAATGCTTGTAATCGCATGCGCCCGAATCAAGGATGTATGAGATTGTGTAGGGACCTAGCCAATGGACTTTCAACTTCGGGATGGTAAAGATACTTGGAATCATACAGTAACACCATCTACCCAACCTCAAACTTTTTTTTTCTTATATGGTGATCATGCCAAGCCTTTTGATTTTCCTTTTTCGCTATTTGGCTCCATCGGGAAAGTGATCATCTCTCATCTAGTTTCATTAGCTAATCAATCCTTTCTTCCATTACTTGTTCATTAGCTAATCCTCCTGCACATGCTATTTGTAGAGAAGGTAACATAAATTCAACCGGAAAAATGGATTCCATGCCAAACACCAATTGAAAAGGTGTGGCTTTATTTAGTCTTTTATACGTAGTCTTGTAAGCCCATAACACTGTCGATACTTTGTCATCCCAATCTTGTCTTCCAACATCATAGATTTTGGTCAAGGTATGACTTAGTATTTTGTTGAATGCTTCTGCGGTTCCATTTTCTTATGGGTGATAGGGCGTAGTCTTGTGATGAGCCACCATGAACTCTGATAACAGGATCCTCATGGTCTCATTTAAAAATGTGTACCCCTATCACTAGTCAAACTCAACGGACATCCATACCTTGTGATAATGTTCTCCCATAAGAACCTTGCCATTATTGCTATCATGCAATATTTAGTTGGGGCTGCCTCTACCCACCTTATGAGATAATCCATGTAAGTGATGACATAACATGACCTAGTCCTACATGTTCTTTGGTGTAATAGGTCCCACAAAATCTATCGCCCATTTTTTGAAAGGCTCCGTGCTAGGGATAGGATGCAAAGGCATTTCATCTCTCCTTCCTGGTTTGCCAATGCACTGACAGTGGTCACATGCTTTACAATAATCTCTACAATCCCTATACAAGGTTTCCCACCATAATCTTGTCATTAATATCTTGTGCATGGTGGCATCACCTATGTAATGCCCACCCACACTTCCTCTATGTGCTTCTTCCATGATGGCCAGGTGCTCATGCTCTAATACACACCTATGCAAAACTTCATCACATCCCAATTTGTATAAGTCTCCACTAATCAACATGTAGGGCACACGCGTATGGCCAACTGCTTCTTTTCCAATGCCTTCATTCCATTCGGTGCCACACCTTCTTTTAAAAATACTACAATCTCCTCCATATCTGAGGGCACATGTTGTAACCTAAAAATTTGGGTGTCTATCATTGCTTCCTCAATATTTTCCATGTCCTCTTCGAATCAATTCTTAACGGATGATCAATCCCACAATTTTTTTTTCCAGGCTTCACTACAATGGTGAACTCAAAATCTTAAAACAACAACACCCATCAACATATGCGCCCTTGAAGAACAAGCCTGTTCACTAAATACTTTAATGCCATGTGGTCGGTGTAGAATACAAAGGGTGTTTCAGTAGATACTGTCTAAACTTGAAGAGTGTGTAGATCATTGAAAATGCCTCACACTCGGTAGTGGTATAATTCTGCTCTATTGGTGTTAACTTCCTACTCACAAAACATAGAGGATGATCAATAATCCCCTCACCTGGTTATGCAAGAATTTCTCCAATGGCGGTTCCTGAGGCATCTACATGGACATGGAAGGGCTTGTCCCAAGAGGAAAATGTAAAATATGAGTGATAATAAGCCTAAATTTTAATGTGTCAAATGCCCTTTGTTGCTCCTCTCCCTAATGGAAGGAACTTTTGTGTCTAAGAAGCTCCTCTAAAGGTTTGGTGATCTTAGCATATCCCTTAATGACTTTCTGTAACATCCCGTATGCCCAAGGAATCCATGCACTTGCACTCGGCTAGCAGATTCCTTAACCCCACAAAGAATCGCAACCTTAACGGGATCTACTAGCAAGCCCTCCTTACATATGATATACCCGAATAAAGTCTTAAAGGGTGTAGCAAACACACACTTCTTAATGTTGAGGGATATCCTCAAGCGCCTACACCTCTTAAACATTAATCTCAAGTTGTCACAATGGTCCTTAACGGACCATATCATCCAATCATCCAAATAGACTGAAGAAATTTATGGATGAAGTCTCGGAATGTTTGCACCACTATGCGCGAAAAAGACAACAAGTGCATTCTTTAACCCAAATGACATGACTGTATATGTAAAACTTCCCCACTCGGTGGAGAAAGTTGTCTTCTCCTAGTCCTCCTTTGTAATCCGAACTTGGTGGTATCTTGAAAATCCATCTATAAAGGAATAGATTTCACACCCAGTGACTCCTTCCAAAATCTCTTCAAAGTGAAGGGGTTGGAAATGGATCAATGACACAAACTGCATTCAATTCCCTATAATCCACACAAATCCTAATCCACCCATCTTTTTTGATGCTGATTACCATCAAACTTATCCACTTTGATTCTTCCACTACCTCAATGATCCCAGAAGCTATCATCTTGTCTATCTCCTCCTTAACCTTCACGCACAAATTGGGATTCATCCGATAGGGCCTTTTTCGACCAGTCCGCATCCTCCTTCGAGTTTTACCTTCATGTCCCCAAATGAATGGTGAACGCCTTTGAGCTCATGGTACCCACGTGGGAATAAATCCTCAAATTCACGCAATGCAGATCAATGATAATTGATACTTCCTTCTCTGTCTAATAATCTCCAATAATAGCTTCCTTAGGTTCTTCTTCTGAGCTGATGTTAACTTTGTTTATCTTTAATGGCTCATGGTAGGCACATGTGTGAGCATCTACACTATCCAATACCTCACGTGTTCCTCTGAATGGCTAACATCTAAGCTTTATGATTTCTCTCCATCAATCACATATACAAACTTTCCTTCTCTTTTACAAACACGTGTGCTCAAGTTGTAACTCTTATGTTTCCTCAACTTCTTTAAAGTGTGCCCCTATATCAAATTCACCTAATAATTTTAATAGCCTAACTTCTACGGCACTATCCCCACGATAAGGTGTTTGATACCCTAAAAGGCCTTATCAATCGATGGATTGGTACTCAGATACTCAAAGGTTTGAATAAGGTCGGTGCGAGATCTTGCCAATTCCTTATCCGGCGTGTCTCTCGAATGAATGTACCATATGTGCGCACAACCTGACCCTACATTGTAGAATACAACTTGTGCACCCCGGAGGGATGGTGGCAAAGCTTCTATTCCTTCTTTCTAGACTCGTTCACATTTCTGGATATGGAAAGAGGTAGGCTCCTTCCCATGGTATTCCTTGATGATGGTGGGTACATTACTTCTAAAAAATTTGACAGAGAGAACAATCCTTACCTCATGCCACTCTAAAAGTCTCTCCTGATGTGTGGCCCACCAACGAGATGTTGTGCTGAGAAAGATCTAACTTAACATCTCCCTCCATTCCTTCTCATTCTTCCACTGAGCTTCTACCTCCTATAGAAAGATCTTAGGAAAGGCTCCTCCTAAATACTTGGGTAGTTCTTTTCCTCCAAGGCACCTAACCATGCGCACCTTTGTTACCTTGGTCACCAACCCTCTCAACTACCATCCCATTAATTCATAAGTTCCATTCACCCAATTGTCACACACTAGGCTGGTGGTATCACTTATTGACTAAGCATCTTCAAACTAGATAACTCCATTAGTAGGGTGTACCATCTCAGGGTCTCTGATTGAGCGCACATAAATCTTGTCCAGAACTTCTTCTCCCAAAGGTTGAATATAGGGCATCGAATTCCCATCAACTAGGGGTATAATGACCCACTCCTCTTTTTCTCAAAGCTGATGTACCCTTTGTTGAAATGAAGGTCCACATTATTCTTGTAACACCAAGGGTACCCAAGTAGTCTTTGGGAAATTATACGCCTTGCAAGCACAAGACTTTGAAGTCCCCGATAAACTTGGCTCCCTAAATATTAATATTTGCATCCTTTAAGAAACCGATGGCCATTGCCTTAATATTGTTGTCCATATATAGCACATTCGAATATGTACGTGATGTAGGTCTTCCTATTTTATGCCATGCATCCAAATTAAGAACATTAACCTCTACGTCGGTGTCATGAGTATATTAATGCGAGGAGCCATCCATCTAAAAGCGCACTCAATGTAATCTCCTTTTCACAGTCAAATTTGTGAGGGGAAGGTTCACGTGTAAGACCTGTCTCTCACTCTCTTCACTGCCACGTGGTACCTTCTCTCTCAACCAAGATCTTAGCAAAGGAATGATGTTCTCCTACCTTAGCATTTTTCACACCTCCTTGACCTTATCCAGGTCATCCATTTGCACCTCAATTCTCCTCCCTTGTTCCTCCTTTCTAGATTTATCCTTTAGGCATTGGATCTCCCCTTGTAAGCTTAGAATAACATCCATGGTGTCCTAATATATATCCTTCTGATGCATGGGGTCTGGATACTTTCCATGAATGACCTCTTCTCTTGAAATAAGGTTCTTCTATCTTGGTACATCCTCGCACGTGTGGCTTCGCCCTTGTTGTTACCAAGGCGGGATCCAAACCTTCATCCGTGTTACCCGAGGTATCCAATGTATGTCTACCTTCTTGATGCTGACCATCTCAGTGCCTCTGTCCTTCCGATGCTGCTAATTCATATGCTCAAATAATTCTAGGCATTCCTCATACTTATTCTTCTTTCCACACCACAAGCACTGTAATATGTCCAAGAACTCATGCTTATAATGTTCTGTAGATCCACAATGGAAACATATACCACATGGGAACTCACTCCTTTTTCCATGGTTACCTCATCCATGGAATCCTCCTTGAAAACCTCTTATGTGTGTGCCTCCATCTTCCCGCTCCTTGTAATGGTGATCATCATTTTTAGAACCACTGGCAATGCTAGTTTGGTGTACCCCATGATCAATGGCCTCATGGATCTGATCAATGAGCCTATAGTCCTTAGTATCATGGGTTGTGGAGGTGTAAATTTTGCAATAACAAGATACATTCTTCTTGATCACCTTTGCTGAGCAAGGGACATCTACTTGCATCATGGTCCCCATGATAGATCTCATAATCTACCGTCAGTACGTACCATCCTCTGGGGGAAATTATCCTTAACGTGCCCCTCTATCTCACAATCTATGCACCATAAACCACTGCAAGTCTCATGGACTGAGTTTGCAGACAATTTTTCTAATTGTTTGGCCATAACAATAATCTGGGCCTCAAGAATGGGCTAACGCCAATATCAATACTACTAATAGCCTTAGCACACAAGGTAGCTTCCAATGCTTTGTGTGGATCTATAAAAGTCTTATGAGACAAGGTCCTTCTAAAAGGGGTGATCAATCCTACAAAAACCACTGCGCATGCAGAGAAGGATGGATATCATATGATAATTTAGACAAGAGAGTTTTAAAACATGCATCATACTCCCGCACACTCTCTACCATTCCTTGTTGAATCTCCTTCAAAGCACTAATGCTTTTCTGCTCGAAACTCAAGAATGTGGAACTCTACCAAGAATGCATTCTTTAAAGTAGTGTAGTCCACCATTGTTTGATGAGGGTCATAATTTCTATACTAGCTATGTGCATGCCCTTGCAGTGTGGTCACGAATTGACTAGCCTTTCATTCTAGTGTCGTGATACCCTTCACACACCACAGTAGTTCACACTTTTGAACATGTTCCGCAACATCCTCAATGCCCCTGTAATCTAGAAAATGTAGAGACATCTCAAAGAATACTTGAGGTGGTGGCTGGGATCCTTTTCCTAAACTAGAGCCTTGGTTCCCTTCGGTGTTTCTTCCATCACCTGATCCACTAGGTCAACCAAGTCTTATACCTCCAGAGCCACCAGATCCATTAGATCCACTGGGTTCAATAGGGGTTGTAGGAGCTATGCTGAGTGCTCCCACAGTCCCATTGAATTGTGCACCGATGGTGCTGTGATAACGCCCACTACCACTACTCTATCCCGTGCCACTCCCTAATGTGAGTGTGAAATATTGTACACTTGACCCTTGTCCAAAACTCCTCCGAATACTAGAATATGTGTAGCCAAAAAAAGAAGGGAATGAAAAATTGTATCTCCTATCTAGGGATCTGTCTCTTCCACTAGTTTCAATGAATCAATAGTTCTTCTGGTTCGGGATAACCAAGCCCCAAGGCTCGGTCACTTGGTGGGTTCAGATATGTGCCAATGACTCTCCTTTCTCCATGTGACGAGCTCTCACCAGAAGCCAAAGGGATCTCCCTTACACACTTGCAAAGATGGGGTAGCATAGACTTCTCATGTTCCACGTCCTCTACCTTAAACTCAACTCCTTGTCGTAATGTCTATCTCCATAAATCTATCACACTAGCAGCCTCATGTCTTCTAACAATCTCCCTTTCATGTGCTTCAACATACTTGAGTTGTATTTCTTCCCTTTCCTTCTCTATTGTATCATCTACCATCTTCCTCCACCCGAGCTTCCTTACCCAGTGCTCAGAATGGTTTAGCTGGCCATTGGGAGTGCCTCTAAACTCATGGTAACCATCAATATCTTCATAGTGAGAGGGATAACATGTAGAAATGTTCCTCTAGGTTCTCACAGAAATTCAAACTCAGAAACCTCTAGGTAAGAATACATATAAATGGCATATTCTAGAGTGTAGCTAGCTAGTACTCCTCTCCACCAATGATCTACAAAGACAGTCCATGTTAGATCTCGCATCCTGCAACCTCGGTATATCCATGATCCATAATGCCAACTTGATCTAGATGCATAGGCTGAAAGCCATCCATATAACTCTACTGGGAAGTAACAGAAAAATTCTCATATAGATCATGGTAGAGGTTCTCTTCTACCCATCTACATGTATTAAACTCAGGTCTAGTGTTGAATCTCTGAGCAAATTCATCCTTCGTGCTCTTGAACCACAATTCAACATTTTCCAATGTTAACTAATGTCATTCTTTTGTTTACACTGGATCATGATGCATACTATATCCCACTACAACTTCAAAAAAGGTCCTGCAATGAAACCAAGATGTAGTCATTCTTACTCCTATCACAAAAGGAAGAACCCCATGCACACTGGCCTACCACCCAGTAGAAGCTGAGTGTTCACTTGAGGCACGCGCTTGGTCCGAGTCTCTCTTTTATGTGAATTTAGTGGGAAACATTATCTATGATTAGTGTAAGAGTATTTAGGAAATAAGTTGAGACATACAATAACCCTAGGTCTCGAAAGCCTCCAAATCCTTGCGGTCACTTGGACCAAGTGCTTTTGATTCAGAACATATACTATAATAGAAAGAAAGATACAACCATTCATTCATATCGGAAAGGAAAGAGAACTCATATGAATGAAATATACATAAAACCCATTGATATTCATATCTATTTATAACAAGTAACCTCATTATATTCAATGATTCATTACGGAATGTCACAGAGTGCAATTTGTAGTCATGTGTATCACTAGGCGTATGTAGTTAAGCTAAGTAAAAGAAAAATAACAACCCCATGCTTAGTACATCCTTCCCGACCTAGAATATTCACTCACAACATTCTGCAGAGCTTTGCTCACTCTCTAATCCACTATTCCCTATGTATATCTAGATGATATATCCTTCTTTTGTGTGTGTATATTTCTATATATATTTTCCTGTGGTAGGCACTTGTATTTATCACTTTCCCAAGCTGTCAACTTGCCTTGCTACGCCCTCAAATCTATCACCAAGTGTCGAATGTGGTCCTCCATGCGAGCATGTTCCTTCAGGCCTGAGCTCTCCATTCCATCTCATGATGATCTTCTAGAAGATTCCATCTAGGGCATGCTCTTTCCTAGGCCAACTGTTGCAGGATGGCATCTTATCCATGCGTAACCGATCACGCTTTTCACGTGTTCTACCTTGGGCACTAAAATTAGCCAAGTCCTGAGACTCCTTTCGCTCCGCATCGCACACACTATTTATTTCCTTAAGCCTTCTTCTTGCATGCTTTTTCCTTGTTCACCATCTAGTAGCGGGATCTCACATGACTAATCCCCTTCATACTTGGTCAATATTCTAGGGGCCCAACAAATGTTCAAAAAGCGTGCGAAGCCTAAATTTTAGTTGTATAAGAGGCTTGGCTTACCAAATTATGGGGACGTGTTGCTTGAAGGAGATTTACACGAGACATCCTGCGTATGGCTTTGAATGATTTTTTTCTTCAAAAGGTCTTATCTCGATTCTTTTTTCTTCTAAAGATCTGCTTGTATTGTTGGGATTTGTGACCGAGTACGCTTTGACTCTAATATTCTTTTCTTATATGTTGTGTTGTTTGGAACTTTGGCATGCGGTCTGTTTATATCTTCTGCAGCTTGGTTGATTACAAAGAAGTCCTTCACACCAAAGAATATCAAATTGGTTTCTTGTGGAACTTCTAGTCTTTATAGTGTAACGCCCACAAAAAGAAAAGGCACACGAGAGTACATAGAAAAACACAGGATAATTTTTTTTGACTTGCTTGACACATAACATGACACAACATGTCGTCACAAAGGTTACAACCAACTCTGGGAACCACTTGTTATGAGGATGACCACAAGGTCAGCACGGAAACGTTCACACCCAAAAGGATAATACGCTTTTCTTTTTGATAGAACACCATAGAAGTCCAACCACATGACACTCTCACAGCTAGGCAAGCCACAGTAAGAAATGATTGAAGGTTATTTATTTTGATAAAACACCCTTTAACTCATGACTTATGTTTTTAGAGAGATTCAAGATATGATTCGCACAATTCATCTTACCAAACTAAATTATTTTCTTAAGCACTGTAGAGTAGTTCACTTATAGTCTTCTCATTATGAAAATTATTTGTTTTATTTGTTTACTTGATAAAGGTGGTAATTTAATTCCACAAGGCCATCTATTCACACTCTAACTACTAAATCTCGTTCATACCCTTATGACAACATTGGTTCACGTTCAAAAACTTAGGGGAGAATTACAAGGAACTTTGGATAAAGTTAAAGGATGAAGTTCAGATGAGTTCATCCTTGAGACATCATTAGTTATTACCAAGATTTAATTGGAGCTTGAGGTTTTATCCAGAAATATTAAAGATTTTACTTAGGCTTCATTGAAAGAGATTTACAAAAGGAACTATTCACTTTCCGAAAAGGCTGAGAGATAAATTTCGTGGTTTCTATATTGTTTCCCCCTACTTATTAAATCTTATTATCTTCTAACAACTATCAATTTATTTCACCTTAGAATTATTATTATTATTATTATTTTTACGAATTTCACCGTAAAAAGTATAATGTTCGCTAGTGTAGTTAGGGATAACATGCTATATAATTTTACTTAACCAAGGATAGTTTCATCTTTGATCACTTATGGAATTTCTTGTTCTCAAGTAAGTCATCTCTACATTAATTTATTTGAATATAAATTTTCGTTAAACTTCTATAAGGATTAACCAACCCATTTTATTTTACTTATAACACACCATTACAAAGTCTTAGAAAGTTTTAACTCAGCACTTTATTCTCAAGATCAAGGTTTTACAATACTCATGTCAATGTAGAGATTGAATATTACTTCTCACAAGGATAAGTTACCAGTCTAACAACAAAAAGGACAAGACAACTTCATCACGTAGTTTCCGAACATTCCAAGGCAAGAGATCTTTTAAACTCCTTTGCAAGCAATGTTACAAAATTTACAACACATTGAACATTTTTACAAGGAACTTCATAAATTGAACTGATGAAACCTTTACACTCTTTTCCTTTAATCTACTCACATAATCCATCTGCACAAATATTAACTAGAGTCAGTTCACTAGAACTGAGCATGTTAAGACTACCCATTGCAACAATAAGCTAACATTTAACAATAACATGAAAGGAATGTTCTAATTCAAGAATGGATAAAAGCACAACTCACAAATCCAAAATAAATTGCTTCACATGAGAATTAGATTTATACCAGCCAACAAGGAGGAAGCCAAAAATACCAGTAAGAATAAAATTTCATTTATCAAGGCAAGAACTTATGGGTTAGCAAAAAGAAGGTCAAGAGTATTGATATTTCAATCATGTAATCATAGGGATTACGTGATTGAAATACAAAACTCAATCCTTCCAACTAAAGGGTCAAGAGGGGACAGAGCATACTAGTTATGATCATAAGTGCGTAATTAAACAAGGTTATACTACCCACCCAAAACACATTCACGTGGACCAATCCACAATTGAGAAGTCAACATTTATCAAACCTGAAGAACATCTTTCACCACGAGGGAAATACATGTTGGACAATGTTAAGGTAACATCATTACCATAAAGTTTGTCATGCACTTTCTCCAATCCTATCGAGGACCCGAACAGTGGAATTGATATAATCAAATATCAAAAAAGATACAGACTTACACGATTCCTTAAAATACCCTCTTAAAAAGATGGAATGAAACACACGATGCCATAACGGCTCTAGTAAGACCATAACATTCCAAGTAAAAAAAGAAGACACCCAATATCCTTATCACACTCAACACTCAGTGCACACAAGTTCAAAAACAAAACTGATATCACAAGCTCAAGGCGGTCCACAAATATTAAGGTAAATTCCATTTACCTTATTCAACTTGAAAACCCTTCCTATACCTGTAACTACCATAAAAAAAGGGGGGGGGTCATAAAATGTGAGAATCAAAATCAACCTATTCCCTAGAAGGGATTCACATATCACCATCATTTACATATACCGGTGGTCATCTCTATACATTATATGATAGTAACCTACTTATTATATATCTTAAATCATGTCCATGTAAGAGGGTGACAAGATTTCATCAACGAAACTGAATTAACATAGCCCAATATTAACCGATTCATAATTATATCAAAACAAGGATATCATTATCGATACAAGTAGAGTTTCTCAATGATAGGTTAAGGGTTCGTACACAAAACTACTTAAGGAGGGAAAAATAACCAAGAAAAAAATAAATAAATGTAAGCTTCACAACATTTAATAAGTCTAGTCAGAGGCTTAGGATCTAAAAATAAATTAAAAAATAGAGAACCCAACTAAGTCCATGAAATTAAAAAAAAAATATGATATTCTGCGAGACGACCTCATACAGGTCTAGTAGACATGATAACAAGGGGGAAAAGCACCCATTTATCAACTATGTATCCACACACGCCTATAAACGATTGTTCCATGGTATTATATTACCTCAAGCTTCCGGGTATATCCATAATTAAAGAAACATTCTTCACATTAATAGAAATAGAAGACCATGAAAAGTCTCACATTGACTAAGTAAGAGGCGAGATCACAATCCATTCAACAAAATTTGGAAACCCTCAAAGCACATTCACACACAAAATAACTTCATAGAGGAAACAATGCCCAAAATCAATCTTACCAAATAACCTAGCTCATACCAGATGAATTTTTTATAAATTTCATTTATACAAATAGTGAAAAGAATAACCTATAAGAAGGAGAGAGATAATTTCATGTAAAACCGGTGAATTCTTGAAGGAGATTCAAAGGAGCAACTAACACACTCACGCAGTAAAAAAAAATAGCCACGAATATCCTTTTCTAGGTGCCATTTAGGAAAGAAAAACATTCATTTCATGTGATTAAAAAAATAGTAGATTACTACAAGAGGTAGGCTCAACATGCCTGAAATGCATTCATCAGATTCACCCAGCCTGCAATTTCTCCATCATCAGCACCTGTTGCTTTCCCCACAAGGTGCTCAATCTCTACAAGGGGCCTCTAACCCAATAACAAGGACAACCAGCGACCATGGAAAGAGGAGGTCATAAAACTGCAGAGCAACATCCACCTGTGTGCGGCCAACAAAATAAAATAGTGGTTTCTTCCCCCAAAACGTATCAGGAACCAATAGAAAACCATGTCCATATGACCACACAAAAGAAGTATTCCTTCACCACACAAACTCACGTGGCTAGGGCGAATACAATAGTCGGACCATGAAGGACAAAAAATTTGTAAATAAAAAAAAATTAATAAAAGGAGGATGTGTGGCCACCAACAAGGAAAGTCGAACACGCCAAGAAGGATGCATTAAATACCATAAGTATTGGTAGTTTAGTGGTTGGGAGGATTCTAATGCCATTTTCTTACAACAAGACATGTGAATGGACCTGGTCAACTAAGGTGGCAGTGGAGGGTAGGTGAAAGAAGTTTAAAGTTTTAAAAACTGGCAATCTTCACCACGACATGGCACCCCCAACAAAACATACTCTTCCTCATTTCCGTAACGAGGCTCGATCAGCGGGAGTGACAAAAAAATTAAAAGGATAATTTAACGATAACAAAGGATGATATCGATAACAATAAATATAAATAAAATAAAAATAAAATACAATCGTTGATCGATAATACAATAATAATGTCATTATTATTATTATTATCATTATTATCATTTTATAGCTTGCAAAATAATTATCAATTATAGTCATAATGGTCAGTAGTCGAGGTCGATGAACTTAAAAGGAATATTATTATTATTATGGGCATTCCCTTTTTAACTGGACATGCCCTATCAAAACCCAAACGCCATTCCGGCTACCTACAAGGCTTCGAAGACACAATTTTCATTAAATAAGGAAAAGTAACGGTCGTTGCGGAGGCCAGCATAGGAAGCATCGACAACGAACACGGAGCAAAGAACGACCATGGCACCAAGACGGATAACCCCTTCTTCAGCGCGGGATGGGGTTCATTCTGCAAAGTGATCAACCAAACAATAAAATCGCTTAACGATAATTAACAATAAGGTTGATAATAATCGACAATAAAAAAATAATGAAGCTATTGTCGATCGATAATTTAAAATAATAATATTGTTAATATTATTATTATTATTACCACTTAAAATAATTATTAATCATATTAACAAAGACGTATATACCAGCTCGACAATAATGTAAAACAATAATACTATAAAATGGAGGCCAATCGATAATTAAATTAAAACAACATTGTTATCATTATATACTATAAATACAAAAATTTCTACTCACATCAATAATGACCAATGATCCAAAAGCTTAACCATGCGACAAAAAGATCCTCCTTAAATAGGTTAATGCACAGGACATTACACCGTAACATCCCCATTTAAGAACATTAGAACAAGTATTTTTTTTTTTTTTGATAAATGCTTCCTAGTTCTAAATACATAATTTAGAACTCACAAATCAAAACCACCATTCTTATAACAGATAACCATATGCAGCTGTAATGACTCGGAGTACCTCCGATCTATTCATTCCATGACTCGGTAATCTACCGATCTATTCATGAGTATCAAAGAGTTGGCGTTTTTATTTTAACACATCACTCTTGTGGTTCTCTTCCCTAATCCGGGATTCAGAATGCTCTATCCAAGGAACCTATCTGAATAATTTTTACCATTATTCATCGGCATCTCGTCCCTTAGACTAGGTGACATAGGACAACACAATCAGCAGCTTGTGATACTTTGGCCAAAGATTTGAAACATACTGCTTATGTCTCGTATCCCTTGATGGCATACTCGTCAATCTGGAATACGTCCTTCACCCCATTCCTATGTTATGTAGAACGTCTTACAATGACTTAATCACCTCTCTCCCCCCAAGTTATTCACTCAGGAATGGATTAATAATATGACAACGTTATAGGGATGCTCCCGAGGACTAGGGATACACTGACATACTGGGTCAACCCTAGTTAACCCAGTGTGTCAAGATACCCTGAGTCTCCTGGGGCAGCCTTATAACATGACCACGTTCCTAATCAGTCCCAGAGTAAAACTTGTTCGAGTTTAAGGTGTAAATCTTAACGATCAATGCAAAGGGTGTCGCCATAAGTCACCTGCATTGTTGTATCTTCGAGAAGATCCTAATCTTCTCGAAGGTACAACCCTGTAGTTGACTTGTGCCATCAACCTTCAAATCCACCTCGAAAAGATCTACTCATTTATAAGGTGTTACATACGTTGAGTTAAAGTTAAACTTTAAGATGCTCCTTTTAGGGTAGTCTTTTCCCAACCCCTGGGTTCCTCACCTTAGAATTACCTTTCTTAATAAAACCCATTTCACAAAGAGAAGTTATTAAGACTTGAGGTCCCATCAAGGAGTTCATTGAAAAACAGAAATCTAAATCAACGGCGGGAAATAACCCTTAATCTTCACATAAGATTGCTAACCAAACCCTTTTTGGTTTATATCAGATCTCATAGCTGAAATATATCTTACTTATTAGTATTGAGATATAGTGATTAAAAATCCAATTAAACGTTGTCTTGACTTAGATCAAGACTAAGGAGTAATAATTTATTCAGCCCGCTTAGCTTCCTGTTGAGGTTTATTTTAACCTTAACTTCTCGAAAGACAGTGATCTAAATTCCAATTTAGCTTTAGATAGATCATAACAGAACTACTAAACATACACAAGTATTCAGTCACATAATCTTTGCAAAGCTTACTTAGAGAATCCGAAATGTCTCCAAGGTATACAATAATAACTATGCTCTTTAAAATCATTCGAAACGAAGAAGTTCAATCCATCAAGATACGAATGCAAACACATAAGTAACAAATACCTCATTTCATTCATTTCTAAGCTAATCAAATACATTTTATGCATTCAACATATTGGATACAATACTCAACAGCAAAAGAACATCTTTCTTCAAGTAGTACATTTAGAGAATCAAATTGGAATTCATCATAAAACCAAATTAAACGATCTGAACATCATATCAGATCTACGTGTCTTTACCACTTACGGCAACCATCTGCAAAAATTGTCAACACGGGTCAGTTCGGTGAACTGAGCATGATAAGCACTAATTCTTAAAACAATTGCAATCCACCAATTGTTCTCATTAAACAACCTGTTTAAATGAAATCATTTATTCAAATTCCAAACATAAATCAGGCTATTCATCTTATATGTTAGAGACTAAGAACAAATGAATACAACCAATCTAAAGACAACAAAACTCCTACAAGATTGTTTCTAACAATTTCTCAAAGGTAGTTAAAACATTCAACAAGCTCACTATCTTAATTCTTTTATCATCATAACACATTTCAATGGTATTGACAAGTATACCCATTTATACAGCAACACACATTTTATACCAGTCTCTCCATACAATACCATAGTTTATTCTTGTTATGCCCATACCGTAAAGATCGCAAAAGGTTGCAAGAAGAAAGCACATAATTTTTCCTGTCTAGGAGAGAGAGAATTTTCCTATTCCACTTACTATATACATCAACATATAAATTACAGTCAAGAAGAAAGAATAGAGTCCATCAGAATCCTAAATCAATAACATTCTGGACTGTACCGACTCCTTTAGTTTAATACATATATATTTATGCCTGCGACTAAACAGTCGGGATTACCAGAAGAACTACAGTTCCATCTAAATCCAAATATAAAAGTCACCTGTAGCTACTAAGCGATTCAAGAGCTTTCGCGCCAAGCAACAGAAAATAATCCAACCATGAAAGACTCAACAAATCTTTTCTCTATCATTTATCAACATGAAAATACCCAACGCCATCACCTGACATGGTACAGCTAAGAGCTCTTTGTTTCAGTCAAACTTGAGACAAGATAACATTAAAACAAATAACGTTTCCATATGCAAATACAGTGACATTCACGCAGAGTCGAAACACAATATGCACAGCTTCATTCAACTAATCAAATCCCTATGATTATACAGACAAGGGTGTAAATTAGAAGCCGATTTCAAGAAGAATAATCACAACCAGGTCTTCACAGAGCTGAATTCCATACCAATAAATTTCCTCAAAGTTTCATCTGAAGTCGAGTTACTACAAAATATAACAGGGTATCAACAAAGTCGAGTTGATAAAGAAACCCCATCCCTTAATTCCTCAGAATCAAACTGAACATAACACAACAATATTAAGAAAGAGTCAAAATGATATGCATGCTCAGCGAGGACTCAAATCGAGAAATGAGCCAACACGCAGCATATCATGGACTCCAACAGTGTCAAATCCAACCAGTACTTATAACCAAGGTTTCGATTGAAGTTGAATTCATACGACAACAATTCAAGAATCCTAAAAGTACTCACAGCAAAACTTCTACAGAAGTTAAAACATAAATTACGTTTCAATGACTCCATCGAAGTCAATAACATTTAGTATTCTTAACAAAACAACAAAGCATTCATAACCAAGCTTAGACAGAAGTTTGAAATACTAGATACATTTCAAGGACTCTCACTGAGTCAATACCAACCGTATTCACAACTGAGCTTACAGTAGAAACACCATTACATTCAAGGACTTTAATGAGATCGAGAATCAATGAGTATCCACAATAAGCTTCCCACGAAGTCATAACATGCCACCCATTTCAAGGATTCCAACAAAATTCACAATAAAACTTCTTACCGAAGTCGAAATATTAATTATGTTTCAAGGACTCAAAAGGGAGTCGAACCCATATAGTATTCTCAATTAAACTTCTACGAAGTCAAAAATACTATCTATTCAAGGATTCCAACAATATCAATAACATATAGTATTCACGACTAAACTTCTACAGAAGCCAAAACATACTATCATTTCAAGGATTCCAACAGTATCAGTTTCAACAAGTGTAAACAGCAAGGCTTCGATTGAAGTTGATATCAAACAAGAAAACATTTCATGGACTCCAACTGAGTCTGTTTCATACATTATCCTTGCAAGCATTTCTTGGAATCTACCAAAATGCAAAACATAGTATGATAATTCAACAACATGAAACCAAATGTACACCCAGCAAGGAATCAACTGAATAGTCGAGCCAGCATGAAAACACAGCAAGATACTTCATACATTGCTACCATAAAAACCAACTGAACCAAAAATCATCTGAACAGAGTTGTTCTAATGAAATCATTTGAAGGAAAGTAAGATTTTTAAAAGTTAGGGCCTAACATGCCTGGTAATGTCACTTTAAAAATCGAAGAAGACCTCTGAATGAGCTCGAGCCTTCTCCTCTTCTTCCACGTTAGATTCAGCAACAATAATTTGTTACCCTCATGCCTTATAAACTTTCCTCGACAGAGAAAAGAGCTAGTTATTCTCATAGTTTCCATGCAACACCAAGTAGACTGGTTCGAAGAACCAGTGATCAAACAGAGAGAAAAACAGAGCGAATGGAAAACCAAAATACCAAAAAAATTTCCATTTGCATGCCTTCCCAAGCAATCCACGCTCGGGAACCGAAGTTCATCAATGACATTAACTCCAACATTCCCACCTAACCTCCATTGCCACCGACCGCCATAGTTGGCGATGGACAAAAACAAACCAAAGACCATTTCCAGATTTGGCGACTCTGCCACGTCGGTCTCGATGGCCATTTGAAATCTCTACTAAATCCCTTGTCCTTCATGCTTATCCCCTTCATTTAATGCCATAGAAACTACCACCCATGGCTCGCACCCCTTCATAGGTCCCCCTTCATCCATGGTCATTAGTTAGGTTAGAAACATAGGTTAGATCTTAAGGTGATACTTAGTCTAACTTCCTTAGTGCTAGGTCGCTAACCTTAGAAACATTTAGCTTATAGTTTAGGGCTAGGTTAGATTAGCACTAATCCAACCCATAGGTTATAGTTTAGGTTTAGGTTATTAACCTTAATAAATCCAGTCTAGGTCTAACAAATAGAATCGTTCAGTATAAGAACCAACAGATATACATTCCCGAAATGGATTCAATCCAGCATTGATAATAAGCTAGCAAAGTATATATACTAGAATTTATTACCTGGCTCAAGGTCTAGACCTTCCTGATATTACGATATCGGGAACCAATTCATTTAACACAATCAACCTGAGTTAGACTCCAGAATTGCTTATCCAACACATTCAGACCTTGCACCCTTCGTAAGGTCTATAATTTTTGTTCATCCAGAATGAACTTAAAACATCTCTTGGATCAATGCCACTGATCCAAGGCTGAGTCATAAAGATGGGTAAATCCACAATTCATCCCGAAATCAGATTGAACTCAGGTGCTAAAAATGAAAGAAATAAAAGAGTCCAAGCATATCCTGACTCAGTCAAAGATCTTCAAGAGCAAAGAAGATACAATCAATATCAAGCATGACTTCACAATCAAAGGAACACATCCTTATATAGAAGAAATCATATATCAACACTTGAATGCTCAGGAGGAAGTAACAATAGTTCAGAGTGTTACATGCTTCCCTCCTAAAAGATTCATCATCCCGATGATTACATATTTGATTTACCTTTAGGTCAACCAATTTATTAGTTCACAATACAATGTGACTATTTCCAACTTGAATAGTTCTAGAAATCAATGTCACGATACATTTTATTCAGCCTGAATAATGTTTGCCTCAATCTGGCTTTCATGTAGACATGAAAAAGATAAGTTCATAAAAAAATTGTTTTGTCAACAGATTTCATTCTGTTGAAAAAGAAAAGGAAAAGCAATTTTCATCTCTTCCAGATTTTCCCAAGTTGCACTTTCTTCGTTAAACTGGTCCCACTAGACCTTACATTGTTGTATTTCATGATTTCTCAAATGCAATTGGTGAGTTTCCAACACTCATGTGGGTTTAACCACAATTATTCCTGGGTCTTGGACCTGTAAGGAATTCTAATTTAAGACATGTGACAAATCTGAAACGTATTTCTTAAGCAAAGAAATATGGAAAACATCATGCATGTGAGACAAAGCAGGTGGTAATGCTAATCGATAAGCTACAGGATTGATTATTTCGACAATTTCGAAAGGTCCCACATAACGAGGTGACAACTTGGCATCCTTGCCAAAAGTTATAGAACTCTTTCTAGGTTTAACACGAAGAAAAACCTTCTCACCAAGCTCAAACCTTCGATCAACCCGCTTAAGGTCAGCATAGCTCTTTTTCCTATCTATTGCTTCCTTTAATCGTTCACGAATCAACTTTACTTGCTATTCCATTTCAGTGAGGATATCTGGTCCAATTACCACTCTATCCTCAACACTATCCCAACTAACAGGGGTTCTGCACTTCCTTCCATAAAGTGCTTCAAAAGGTGCCATTTTAAGAGATGAGTGATAAGTGTTGTTGTATGCGAATTCAACTAGTGGAAGATACTCTTCCCATTTATACTGTTGATCCATGCAATACATTCGCAACATATCTTCCAACACTTGATTTACTCTCTCTGTTTGTCCATCCATTTCCGGATGATATGTAGAACTGAAGTTTAGTTTTGTTCCAAGAGTTGTATTAAGCGTTTGCCAAAATCTTGACGTCATTCTAGGATCCCTGTCAGATATAATCAATTCCGGTACACCATGTAACCTGAAAATTTCATGCATGAATCTTTTGGCCAACACTGGTGAATCATCCTTTAGATTTCCAGCGATGAAATGAGCTACCTTAGTTAGTTTATCTACAACTACCAGGATAACATCATGTTTATTCCTGGACATAGGTAACCCTTGTACAAAGTCCATGCTTATTACTTTCCATTTGTACTGCGGTATGCTATGGGGATATAATAGTCCAGCAGGGTGCATGTGTTTTGCCTTAACCCGCTGACATTCCAGAAAATGAGTCACACAATCAATAACATCATTTTTCATACCTTTCCAAAAGTATTGTTGTTTCAGATCAGCAAGAATTTTTGTGATACCCAAGTGTCCAGAGAAAGGTGAATTATGAAATTCAACTAACAACTTCTTTCTCAAATCATTTAGCATAGGTACGTATACCCTGTTTTCATAACGTAAGATTCCTTCATTATCAAAATGAAAACCCTTATACCTTTCATCATTAGGTTCTACAGCAAGCGCTGCTTTTACTTGCTAAAAGTATATATCAGATTCTGAGGCACTTTTTACCTCATCCTTAAACTGAGTTCTTAATGTTATAAGAGCAGAAATGTGCTTCCTATGACTTAGAGCATCTGCTACCCTATTCTCTTTCCCTTTGATGTAGCTAATATCAAAATCATATTGAGATAAAAATTCTAACCACCTTCTCTGTCTAGCATTTAGATTAGGCTGAGTGAAAATATATTTCAGTCCTAAGTGATCAGTTTTCAACTCAAAAGGTTTCCCAAGTAAATAGTGTCTCCAGACTTGAAGCGCATGAACAATGGCAGCAAGCTCCAAATCATGAGGAGCATAATTCAGCTCATGTAACTTAAGTTTTCTACTTTCATATGCTATTACTTGATCATTTTGTAACAAAACACCTCCAAGGCCTTCCCCAGAAGCATCCGTTACAACTATAAAGCTCCCATTAGGGTCGGGTATAGCTAAAATAGGTGTGGAAGTCAACTGACTTTTCAGACTTTTGAAAGTAGTTTCACACTTATCATTCCAAATAAATTTCTTATCCTTCTTCTGCAATGAAGTTATCGGTGCAGCCACTTTAGAAAAATCCTTAACAAATTTTCTATAATAACCAGCAAGACCCATGAAGCTTCTTACTTCGTGCACATTCTTTGGTGCAGGCCACTCAGTTATTGCCACTATTTTTGAAGGATCTACAGCAATTCCTTCTTTACTAATGACATGACCCAAATAGTGAACTTCTGAATCAAAGAAAGAACATTTGGATAACTTACCATACAAATTTCTTTTTCTCAAAATTCCCAAAACTATCTTCAAATGCTCATTGTGCTCCTCAACACTTTTAGAATAAATGAGAATATCGTCCAAGAATACAAGTACAAACTTGTCCAAATATTCTTGAAAGATATTATTCATTAAGTTCATAAAAGTTGTAGGTGCATTAGTTAATCCAAAGGGTAGAACCGTGAATTCATAATGTCGTACCTTGTTCGGAAAGCTATTTTATGAATATCTTCCTCTCTAATCCTTAACTGATGATAACCAGATCGAAGATCTATCTTAGAATAAACTTCTGCCCCACGCATCTGATCAAATATATCTCCGATCCTTGGAAGTGGGTATCTGTTCTTGATTGTTGCTTTGTTCAACATCCAATAATCAATACATAGCCTAAGTTTTCCATCCTTCTTTTTCACAAATATTACTGGTGCTCCCCAAGGTTAAACACTTGGTCTAATCAAACCTTTAGACACAAGTTCTTGCAATTGAGCCTTAAGCTTAACTAACTCGTAGTAGTCATCCGATAAGGTGCTTTGGAAATAGGTTACATTCTGGTTTGATTTTGATGGTGAAGTCAAATTCCCTCTTGGGTGGTAACTCGTAATTCCTCAGGAAAAACATATTTGAAACTTTGTAGCAGAGGAAATCATTTCATGGAATCGCCATCTTCTTCTGAAAATTTAGATATCTTTACTTGCATAAAGGGTGCATTTTTTTAGCCTTTTTAAGCCTGCATGGTGACAATTTTCTAATCGAAATCTCTGTTTCACACCTTGAATCTCTGTTGCATTCAGCCGATCATCTAAACATTTTATATTCTTTTCATAGCAATCTACTTTTGCTTTATGGTCAGCTAACCAATTGACACCGATGAAAATGTCATACGATCCCAAAGGTGTAACATAGAGGTCAACTTCCGTGGAAAAGTTAGGTAAGTCAAGGACTGCCCCAAAAAGACACATACTCACTGTATGAACAGAATTATTACCATACTGTACAGTCCAAGATTTATCCATTTTTCCAGCCTTTCTTTTAAGTTTAGAAGCAAGTTTACTAGAAATAAAACATTCAGTAGCTCCTGTATAAAAAGGAATAGTGACGGTATGCCAAATAACTTACAGGAACTTCTATAGGTGTCACCTTTTTTTAGCTTGCTTTGCACATTGCGGCATGTATCTTATGCTGCTGATTACGATCATCCTTATTCAAATGGAACTGATTCGCATAGTGGTCTTTGCCACAATTGTAGCAGCCTCCTACAGGTCCCTTTTTAGGCTCAAAATTACCTCCAACCTTGTAATTATCACATTGTCCTCCATAGGGCTTCTGCCCATTGTTATAATTTTTGGCAAAATTATCCCTTGCATTTCCAACAGGCTTATTTCACATTGCTTTCTTCCTATTATCCCTGGAAACTTATACATTCCAAACTTTTTCCATGGTCCCTTTTTGGGTGCAAGTGAAGTTGAAGAAGAGTTTGCAATCTTCTTCCGTACTTCCTCTTTATGAGCAGAAATAGCCTTTAATTTTTGTTCTTGTCTTTGGCCTTTTCAAAACTCCTTCCATAGTGGTTGAATTTGTGAACATCGACCTCCCCTATCATGGGATTCAGTCCCATGATGAATTTCCATATTCTGAACTTCTCGTCAGTTTGATACTGCGGTACATACTTGAGGAGTTTTGTAAACCGCTCCCAGTATTCAGTTACCGTTAGCTTCCCTTGAGCTAAATTCTGGAATTCAGTCATTTTCTGATCATAGAAAAGTTGTGGCAGCCAACGTTGCCTAAAATAGCCCTTAAATTGATCCCAAGTAATATTGGTCTCATCAATATTTAGCTCAGCTTTACGGCTATCCCACCACGAAGATGCTTTGTGGGAAAGCTGATAGGCTCCCCAAATAGCTTTGGTTTCCTCTGAGAAGTTTCTTATTGCAAATTACTTCTCCATTTCATTGAGCCAGTTCTCAGCTCCATCTCCTAATGTGGTGCCATCATATTTAGGTGGGCTTATCCTTTTTATATCATTAGTGAGTTCTGCTGCAAACCTAGCCTTTATGTTTTCTGGTTGGACAGGTGCATTTCCAGCATTAATATCAACACCCATATTGGGGTTGTCCTCAGGAGGTTGCTGATTGTTATTACCAGCTTCATCTTCCTCATCATTTCCCATTACTTGTTGTTCAAGTGTGTAAACGATCTCTTGTGTCCAATAGGGCAGCAAGGATCTCATCAAGCTTTTGGGTTGTTTCTGCCCCTCCTTCTGGTGGAGCATTATTCGCAATGTTCCCCCTTGTTCTAACCATTTTCTGTTACAAGAAAATTCAGGTTTTTATCAGATTATGGACACAATAGGTCTAAGAGCTGCAACCTTCAGCTCTGATACCAAGATGTAACATCCCCATTTAAGAACATTAGAACAAGTAATTTTTTTTGATAAATGCTTCCTAGTTCTAAATACATAATTTAGAACTCACAAATCAAAACCACCATTCTTATAATAGATAACCATATGCAGTTGTAATGACTTGGAGTACCTCCGATCTATTCATTCCATGACTCGGTAATCTACCGATCTATTCATGAATATCAAAGAGTTGGAATTTTTATTTTAACACATCACTCTTGTGGTTCTCTTCCCTAATCCGGGATTCAGAATACTCTATCCAAGGAACCTATCTGAATAATTTTTACCATTATTCATCAAAGATCTCATCCCTTAGACTAGGTGACATAGGACAACGCAATCAGCAGCTTGCGATACTTTGGCCAAAGATTTGAAACATATTGCTTATGTCTCGTATCCCTTGACGGCATACTCGTCAATCTGGAATACGTCCTTCACCCCATTCCTATGTTATGTAGAATGTCTTATATCTTGGCTTGATCGTCTCTCTCACCTTAAGTTATTCACTCAGGAATGGATTAGTAATATGACAACATTATAGGGATGCTCCCAAGGACTAGGGATACGCTGACATACTGGGTCAACCCTAGTTAACCCAGTGTGTCAAGATACCCCGAGTCTCCTGAGGCAGCCTTATAACATGACCACGTTCCTAATCAGTCCCAGAGTAAAACTTGTTCGAGTTTAAGGTGTAAATCTTAATGATCAATGCAAAGGGTGTCGCCATAAGTCACCTGCATTGTTGTATCTTTGAGAAGATCCTAATCTTCTCGAAGGTACAACCCTGCAGTTGACTTGTGCCATCAACCTTCAAATCTACCTCAAAAAGATCTACTTATTTATAAGGTGTTACATACGTTGAGTTAAAGTTAAACTTTAAGACGCTCCTTTTAGGGTAGTCTTTTCCCAACCCCTGGGTTCCTCACCTTAGAATTACCTTTCTTAATAAAACCCATTTCACAAAGAGAAGTTATTAAGACTTGAGGTCCCATCAAGGAGTTCATTGAAAAACAGAAATCTAAATCAACGAAACTGGGCAATAACCCTTAATCTTCACATAAGATTGCTAACCAAACCCTTTTTGGTTTATATCAGATCTCATAGCTGAAATATATCTTACTTATTAGTATTGAGATATAGTGATTAAAAATCCAATTAAACGTTGTCTTGACTTAGATCAAGACTAAGGAGTAATAATTTATTCAGCCCGCTTAGCTTCCTGTTGAGGTTTATTTTAACCTTAACTTCTCGAAAGACAGTGATCTAAATTCCAATTTAGCATAGATAGAACATGACAGAACTACTAAACACACACAAGTATTCAGTCACATAATCTTTGCAAAGCTTACTTAGAGAATCCCAAATGTCTCCAAGGTATACAATAATAACAATGCTCTTAAAATCATTCGAACCGAAGAAGTTCAATCCATCAAGATATGAATGCAAACACATACGTAACAAATACCTCATTTCATTCATTTCTAAGCTAATCAAATACATTTTATGCATTCAGCATATTGGATACAATACTCAACAGCAAAATAACATCTTTCTTCAAGTAGTACATTTAGAGAATCAAATTGGAATTCATCATAAAACCAAATTAAACGATCTGAACATCATATTAGATCTGCGTGTCTTTACCACTTACGGCAACCATCTGCAAAAATTGTCAACATGGGTCAGTTCGGTGAACTGAGCATGATAAGCACTAATTCTTAAAACAATTGCAATCCACCAATTGTTCTCATTAAACAACCTGTTTAAATGAAATCATTTATTCAAATTCCAAACATAAATCAGGCTATTCATCTTATATGTTAGAGACTAAGAACAAATGAATACAACCATTCTAAAGACAACAAAACTCCTACAAGATTGTTTCTAACAATTTCTCAAAGGTAGTTAAAACATTCAACAAGCTCACTGTCTTAATTCTTTTATCATCATAACACATTTCAATGGTATTGACAAGTATACCCATTTATACAGCAACACACATTTTATACCAGTCTCTCCATACAATACCACAGTTTATTCTTGTTATGCCCATACCGTAGAGATCGCAAAAGGATGCAAGAAGAAAGCACACAAGTTTTCCTATCTAGGAGAGAGAGGATTTTCCTATTCCACTTACTATATACATCAACATATAAATTACAGTCAAGAAGAAAGAACAGAGTCCATCAGAATCCTAAATCAATAACATTCTGGACTGTACCGACTCCTTTAGTTTAATACATATATATTTACGCCTGCGACTAAATAGTCGGGATTACCAGAAGAACTACAGTTCCATCTAAATCCAAATATAAAAGTCACCTGTAGCTACTAAGCGATTCAAGAGCTTTCACGCCAAGCAACAGAAAATAATCCAACCATGAAAGACTCAACAAATATTTTCTCTATCATTTATCAACATGAAAATACCCAACGCCATCGCCTGACATGGTACAGCTAAGAGCTCTTTGTTTCAGTCAAACTTGAGACAAGATAACATTAAAACAAATAACGTTTCCATATGTAAATACAGTGACATTCACGCAGAGTCAAAACACAATATGCACAACTTCATTCAACTAATCAAATCCCTACGATTATACAGCAAGGGTGTAAATTAGAATTCGTTTTCAAGAAGAATAATCACAACCAGGTCTTCACAGAGCCGAATTCCATACCAATAAATTTCCTCAAAGTTTCATCTGAAGTTGAGTTACTACAAAATATAACAGGGTATCAACAAAGTCGAGTTGATAAAGAAACCCCATCCCTTAATTCCTCAGAATCAAACTGAACATAACACAACAATATTAAGAAAGAGTCAAAATGATATGCATGCTCAGTGAGGGCTCAAATCGAGAAATGAGCCAACACGCAGCATATCATGGACTCCAACAGTGCCAAATCCAACCAATACTTATAACCAAGGTTTCAATTGAAGTTGAATTCATATGACAACAATTCAAGAATCCTAAAAGTACTCACAACAAAACTTCTACAGAAGTTAAAACATAAATTACCTTTCAATGACTCCATCGAAGTCAATAACATTTAGTATTCTTAACAAAACAACAAAGCATTCATAACCAAGCTTAGACAGAAGTTTGAAATACTAGATACATTTCAAGGACTCTCACTGAGTCAATACCAACCGTATTCACAACTGAGCTTACACAGAAGTAGAAACACCAGTTACATTTCAAGGACTTCAACAGACTCAGAATCAATGAGTATCCACAACAAGCTTCCGCAGAAGTCATAACATACCACCCATTTCAAGGATTCCAACAAAATTCACAATAAAACTTCTTACCGAAGTCGAAACATTAATTACGTTTCAAGGACTCAAAAGGAGTCGAACCCATATAGTATTCTCAATTAAACTTCTACAGAAGTCAAAAATACTATCTATTCAAGGATTCCAACAATATCAATAACATATAGTATTCACGACTAAACTTCTACAGAAGCCAAAACATACTATCATTTCAAGAATTCCAACAGTATCAGTTTCAACAAGTGTAAATAGCAAGGCTTCGACTGAAGTCGATATCAAACAAGAAAACATTTCATGGACTCCAACAGAGTCTGTTTCATACATTATCCTTGCAAGCATTTCTTCGGAATCTACCAAAATGCAAAACACAGCATGATAATTCAACAACACGAAACCAAATGTACACCCAGCAAGGAATCAACTGAATAGTCGAGCCAACATGAAAACACAAAGCAAGATACTTCATACATTGCTACCATAAAAACCAACTGAACCAAAAATCATCTGAACAGAGTTGTTCTAATGAAATCATTTGAAGGAAAGCAAGATTTTTAAAAGTTAGGGCCTAACATGCCTGGTAATGTCGTCTTAAAAATCCGAAGAAGATGTCTGAATGAGCTCGAGCCTTCTCCTCTTCTTCCACATTAGATTCAATAACAATAATTTGTTACCCTCATGCCTTATAAACTTTCCTCGACAGAGAAAAGAGCTAGTTATTCTCATAGTTGCCATGAAACACCAAGTAGACTGGTTTGAAAAACCAGTGATCAAACACAGAGAAAAATAGAGCAAATGGAAAACCAAAATACCAACAAATTTTCCATTTGCATGCCTTCCCAAGCAATCCATGCTCGGGAACCGAAGTTCATCAATGACATTAACTCCAACATTCCCGCCTAACCTCCATTGCCACCGACCGCCATAGTTGGCGATGGACAAAAACAAACCAAAGACCATTTCCAGATTTGTGAATCGCCACATCGGTCTCGATGGCCATTTGAAATCTCCGCTAAATCCCTTGTCCTTCATGCTTATCCCCTTCATTTAATGCCATAGAAACTACCGCCCATGGCTCACACCCCTTCATAGGTCCCCCTTCATCCATGGTCATTAGTTAGGTTAGAAACATAGGTTAGATCTTAAGGTGATACTTAGTCTAACTTCCTTAGTGCTAGGTCGCTAACCTTAGAAACATTTAGCTTATAGTTTAGGGCTAGGTTAGATTAGCACTAATCCAACCCATAGGTTATAGTTTAGGTTTAGGTTATTAACCTTAATAAATCCAGTCTAGGTCTAACAAATAGAATCATTCAGTATAAGAACCAACAGATATACATTCCCAAAATGGATTCAATCCAGCATTGATAATAAGCTAGCAGTATATATACCAGAATTTATTACCTGGCTCAAGGTCTAGACCTTCCTGATATTACGATATCGGGAACCAATTCATTTAACACAATCAACCTGAGTTAGACTCCAGAATTGCTTATCCAACACATTCAGACCTTGCACCCTTCGTAAGGTCTATAATTTTTGTTCATCCAGAATGAACTTAAAACATCTCTTGGATCAATGCCACTGATCCAAGACTGAGTCATAAAGATGGGTAATTCCACAATTCATCCCGAAATCAGATTGAACTCAGGTGCTAAAAATGAAAGAAATAAAAGAGTCCAAGCATATCCTAACTCAGTCAAAGATCTTCAAGAGCAAATAAGATACAATCAATATCAAGCATGACTTCACAATCAAAGGAACACATCCTTATACAGAAGAAATCATATATCAACACTTGAATGCTCAGGGGGAAGTAACAATAGTTTAGAGTGTTACACATTACACGATCCCACACACAGTGTCAATAACGACTCAAGACAGCAAGAAGGAGAGGGAAGGTGATAAAACATTACTGAGACATGGCCCAAGACAATGGAATTACACACAGCCGTTCGATGCTTAGCAAATAGGGGTCATTGTGATAAGAATCGGGGTAACCATCAAACAGGCATCACATCCTCCTCCCCTTAACAAAAACATCATCCTCGATGCGACATAACACAGAGGAGAAAGAAATGGCACGTAACCAATAACATGTAAAGGAGAAATTACACCCTATGGTTTAAAATTTAGCTGATTAAAGCACGGTCATAAAGTAGCCTTAGGAACATTTGGTAGAAATTTTAACTTTCAAGGTTCTGTGAAGATTGGTAGTTCCCTCTTGTTTGTTATTTCATTAGTCTCTTTCCATTAACATTATTCTTAGTTTAATTTCTTTAAAATTTCATTGTTGAAGAGTTTTGGTTTATTCCTTATTGTAGGTGCCCAACATGAACTGCTAACACAACACTCTACCGGAGTCAGACAAGACACTACAGAATCACAAACACACAAGTATATACTTCACGACTGTATTACACCACACAAGATCACTCACCTCCGGAAGGGAATAGGCACGGTCCACATAACATAGTACTTGTCAAACAACCATGACTAACAAATATAATACTTGAACAAGGTGTACTACGACATCCAGACATTTCCTCAATTCCACAGATGAAAAATTCACATAACTCCGAACAAAAGCTACAGGTACATAGTGTCCACAAGGGCATCAATGCCATATCCACAACATCACAAAATATATCCAACTGATATGAGTAACACATATATCATAACACCATAACCAAACATCATAACACATCAGCATACCTCCTGAAGCATCAGTCACACATACATGCAAATCTCTTATGCCTCCCTCAAGCCCTTATGCCTCCCTCAAACTCTTATGTCTCCCCTCAAGTTTCTTTCACAATAAAATTTGATGCCATTGGCATTCCCTTATGCCTCCCCACAAGGAGGCCAGTTGTCCCCATGGCCCAAGACACATAGGGTTTGGACACTCCTAACCCAAGTGACATAATAATGCGTGGTTCAACAACCCGCTAGTTATCTGTAACTCCTTGGGGCGTACCCCCATACAACGAAGTGGGTCCATAGGTCCAACCATTCCATGGTGCATCCCATGACCCTATTCCACACATCACGACAATAGAACCAACATATCAATCTAATCAAAATGCCAACTGGAAAAGTACAAAGCCTTGGGCAAGGCAGTAAAATCTTAAAATTTAGAAGAAGATTCAAAACCAAGCAAAACAACTGACCAAATGACCATAGTTAGTGCAAAAATCTAAGTGTTAGTACCACAAACCAAGGAAATGCCCAAAATGTAACGCATGGCAATCAAGAAAACTGTTGGTCCTTGCAAAAATAAAGTAAAAAGCTCAATTTACGAATAAAATACACTTATAATAATGTCACATTACGATAACTGTGTGGCCTTATCTGGCCACCAAATGGGTACTCAATGAGTTGCCAAAGACGGAACATCAAGCCTCGTCAGTCATAAAAAAATACATATCCATATTACAACTGTCATCATCTCAATTTGAATCATCTCGACACCACTTCAACAAGGTTCAACATAGTCAAAATCACATAGGTTGAATCCATACAACAACCATATCGAGAGAGAGAAGAAAGTACAATTTTCCATCTACTAAGCCTAAGGTGTCCATGAAACACAATATGCATGACACCCGTTGAGCAAGTGCCACACATACCAAACAAAAAAAAGTGGGTTTTCAGCCTATGTAAGGCTCCACTTCCTATCTCGTACTTAGCTCGAGTGACTGGTCAACGGTACACATTTTCTCACTCCGAACATACACAATTTACCAATTTCCCTTAGGGTCGGTTAGTGTAAGGTTCACAACATAACATGTAACTATATCACTAACACAATGGTGGTACACACACAACTACCATAATGTCTTACGTATGGTATGCATATAGGGTAGATCACAATCATACATTCACTGGGTGTAATACATCACTTTACCACATTCTGCACCCAAAGTGCAATCACTACACAATAGGGTTCATAGGCTCACTGTATGTCCCTATATCACAACATGAATCATTACATATTACACAAATCATACATACGATGAACATAATAACATCACAACATAACATTAATTGCTTCATAACAAGGTGATACACACATTTCTTTAAAACATGGTAAAAACATCATGATACAACTCAATTCACTTTACATCAATCCAGTCATACAACATATCGACACACCCACATATCACAATATGCCACAATGCTCTAACCCCTGTCATCCACATTAGAATTCTTTTCACACATCACAAGGAGTAATTCACACGTGAACTCTTCATAGAATCCACAAGAAGGAGAGAGAACACTCCCATCCCCAACACATCAACATGATAACAAATATGCACTAAGTGGAATACACATCATGTGCGTTCACAATATCACAATTACGACATCAATCACATCACACTTATACCACATTACTCTTCCAATATAAACCACTATCATGTACACCATCATCATCATGTAATACCATCATAACTCCAATTTGGCCCATAGGTTTGAGAGCATGAACCTATGCTCTGATACCAAGTGTAACGCCCACAAAAAAAAAGGCACACAAGACTATATAGAAAAACACAGGATAATTTTTTTACTTTCTTGACACATAACACGACACAACATGTCATCACAAGGTTACAACCAACTCTGGGAACCACTTGTTACGAGGATGACCACAAGGTCAGCATGGAAACGTTCACACCCAAAAGGATAATACACTTTTCTTTTTGACAGAACAACATAGAAGTCCAACCACATGACACTCTCACAGCTAGGCAAGCCGAGTAAGAAATGATTGAAGGTTATTTATTTTGATAAAACACCCTTTAACTCGTGACTTATGTTTTTAGAGAGATTCAAGATATGATTCACACGATTCATCTTACCAAACTAAATTATTTTCTTAAGCACTGTAGAGTAGTTCACTTATAGTCTTCTCATTATGATAATTATTTGTTTACTTGATAAAGATGGTAATATAATTCCACAAGGCCATCTATTCACACTCACGCTACTAAATCTCGTTCATACCCTTATGACAACATTGATTTGTGTTCAACAAACTTAAGGGAGAATTACAAGGCACTTTGGATAAATTTAAAGGAAGAAGTTGGTTGAATTCATCCTTGAGACATCGTTAGTTATTACCAAGATTTAATTGGAGCTTGAGGTTTTATCCGAAATATTAAAGATTTTACTTAGGCTTCATTGAAAGAGCTTTACAAAAGAACCTATTCACTTTCCAAAAAGGCTGAGAGATAAATTTCGTGGTTTCTATATTGTTTCCCCCCTACTTATTAAATCTTATTATCTTCTAACAACTATCAATTTATTTCACCTTAGAATTTTTATTTTTACGAATTTCACCGTAAAAAGTATAATGTTTGCTAGTGTAGTTAGGGATAACATGCTATATAATTTTACTTAACCGAGGATAGTTTTATCTTTGATCACTTATGGAATTTCTTGTTCTCAAGTAAGTCATCTCTACATTGATTTATTTGAATATAACTTTTCGTTAAACTTCTATAAGGATTAACCAACCCATTTTATTTTACTTATAACACACCATTACAAAGTCTTAGAAAGTTTTAACTCAGCACTTTATTCTCAAGATCAAGGTTTTACAATACTCATGTCAATGTAGAGATTGAATATTACTTCTCACAAGGATAAGTTAATAGTCTAACAACAAAAAGGACAAGACAACTTCATCACATAGTTTCCGAACATTCCAAGGCAAGAGATATTTTAAACTCCTTTGCAAGAAATGTTACAAAATTTACAACACATTGAACATTTTTACAAGGAACTTCATAAATTGAACTGATGAAACTTTTACACTCTTTTCCTTTAATCTACTCGCATAATCCATCTGCACAAATATTAGCTAGAGTCAGTTTGCTAGAACTGAGCATGTTAAGACTACCCATTGCAACAATAAGCTAAAATTTAACAATAACATGAAAGGAATGTTATAATTTGAGAATGGATAAAAGAAAAACTCACAAATCCAAAAAAATTGCTTCACACGAGAATTAGATTTATACCATTACCAACAAGGAGGAAGCCAAAAATACTAAGTAAGAATAAAATTTCATTTATCAATGCAAGAACTTATGGGTTAGCAACAAGAAGGTCAAGAGTATTGATATTTCAATCATGTAATCCTATGGATTATGTGATTGAAATACAATACTCAATCCTTCTAACTAAAGGGTCCAAGAGGGGACAGAGCATACTAGTTATGATCATAAGCACGTAATAAAACAAGGTTATACTACCCACCCAAAACACATTCACGTGGACCAATCCACAATTGAGAATTCAACATTTATCAAACTTGAAGAACATATTTCACCATGAGGGCAATACATGTTGGAAAACATTAAGATAACATCATTACCATAAAGTTTGTCACGCACTTTCTCCAATCCTATTGAGGACCCGAACAGTGGAATTGATATAATCAAATATTAAAAAAAAGCAGACTTGCATGATTCCTTAAAATACCCTCTTAAAAAGATGGAATGAAACACACGATGCCATAATGGCTCTGGTAAGATCATAACATTCCAAGTAAAAAAAAAAAAAAAGACACCCAATATCCTTATTACACTCAACACTCAGTGCACACAAGTTCAAAAACAAAACCGATATCACAAGCTCAAGGCGGTCCTCAAATATTAAGTTAAATTCCATTTACCTTATTCAAGTCGAAAACCCTTCCTATACCTGTAACTACCATAAATAAAAAAAAGGGTCATAAAATGTGAGAATCAAAAATCAACCTATTCCCTAGAAGGGATTCACATATCACCATCATTTACATATGCCTGGTGGTCATCTCTATTCATTCTATGATAGTAACCTATTATGATATATCTTAAATCGTGTCCATGCGAAAGGGTGACAAGATTTCATCAACGAAACTGAATTAACATAGCCCAATATTAACCGATTCATAATTATATCAAAACAAGGATATCATTATATTTACAAGTAGAATTTCTCAATGGTAGGTTAAGGGTTCGTACACAAAACTACTTAAGGAGGGAAAAATACCCAAGAAAAAAATAAATAAATGTAAGCTTCACAACATGTAATAAGTCTAGTCAGAGGCTTATGATCTAAAAAAAAAAAAAAAAAATAGAGAACCCAATGAGTCCATGAAATTAAAAATAATAATATGATATTCTGCGAGACGACCTCATACAGGTCTAGTAGACATGATAGCGAGGGGGAAAATCACCCATTTATAAACTATGTATCCACACACACCTATAAATGATTGTTCCACAGTATTATATTACCTCAAGCTTCTGGGTATATCCCATAATTAAAGAAACATTCTTCACATTAATAGAAATAGAAGACCATGAAAAGTCTCACATTGACTAAGTAAGAAGAAGATCACAATCCATTCAACAAAATTTGGAAACCCTCAAAGCACATTCACACACAAAATAACTTCATAGAGGCAACAATGCCCAAAATCAATCTTACCCAATAACCTGGCTCGTACCAGATGAATTTTGTATAAATTTCGTTTATGAAAATAGTGAAAAGAATAACCTATAAGAAGGAGAGACACGGTTTCATGCAAAACCAACGAATTCTAGAAGGAGATTCAAAGGAGCAACTCTCACACTAACGTAGTAAAAAAAAACAGCCACAAATATCATTTTCTAGGCGCCATTCAGGAAAGAAAAACATTCATTTGATGTGATTAAAAAAAATAGTAGATTACTACAAGAGGTAGGCTCAACATGCCTAAAATGCATTCATCAGATTCACCCAGCCTGTAATTTCTCCATCATCAGCACCTGTTGCTTTCCCCACAAGGTGCTCAATCTCTACAAGGGGCCTCTAACCCAATAAAAAGGACAACCAACGACCATGGAAAGAGCAAGTCATAAAACTACAAAGCAGCATCCACATGTGTGTGGCCAGCAAAAGAAAACAATGGTTTCTTCCCCCAAAACGTATCAGGAACCAACAGAAAACCATGTCCATATGACCACACAAAAGAAGTATTCCTTCACCACACAAACTCACGTGGCCAGGGCAGAATACAACAGGCAGACCACGAAGGACAATAGATTTGCAAATCAAAAAAATTAATAAAAGGAGGATGTGCGGCCACCAACAAGGAAAGTCGAACACACCAAGAAGGATGCATTAAATACCATAACTATTGGTAGTTCGGTGGTTGGGAGGAGTCTAATGCCATTTACTTGCAACAAGACATGCGAATGGACCTGGTCGGCCAAGGTGGCAGTGGAGGGTAGGTGAAAGAAGTTTAAAGTTTTAAAAACTTGGCAGTCTTCACCACGACATGGCGCCCCCCAACAAAACATACTCTTCCTCATTTGCGCAACGAGGCTCGATCAGCGGGAGCGACAAACAAATTAAAAGGATAGTTTAACGATAACAAAGGATGATATCGATAACAATCAATATAAAAATAATAATAATAAAATACAATCGTTGATCGATAATACAATAATAATGTCATTATTATTATTATTATTATTATTATCATTATTATCATTTTATAGCTTGCAAAATAATTATCAATTATAGTCATAATGGTCAGTAGTCGAGGTCGACGAATTTAAAAGGAATATTATTATTATTATGGGCATTCCTTTTAACTGGACACGCCCTATCAAAACCCAAATGCCATTCCAGCTGCCTACAAGGCTTCGAAGACACAATTTTCATTAAATAAGGAAAAGTAACGGTCGTTGCGGAGGCCACCAAAGGAAGCATTGACAACTAACACGGAGCAAAGAAACGACCATGGCACCAAGACGGATAATCCCTTCTTGGTAGCGAGGCAGGGTTCATTGAGAAAGCGATTAACCAAACAATAAAATCGCTTAGCGATAATTAACAATAAGGTTGATAATAATCGACAATAAAAAAATAATGAAGCTATTGTCGATCGATAATTAAAATAATAATATTATTAATATTATTATTATTATTATTATTACCACTTAAAATAATTATTAATCATATTAACAAAGACGTATATACCAGCTCGACAATAATGTAAAACAATAATACTATAAAATGGAGGCCAATCGATAATTAAATTAAAACAACATTGTTATCATTATATACTATAAATATAAATAATTTCTACTCACATCAATAATGACCAATGATCCAGCTTAACCATGCGACAACAAGATCCTCCTTAAATAGGTTAACGCACAGGACATTACACAGTCCACACACAGAGGTGTCAATAACGACTCAAGACAACAAGAAGGAGAGGGAAGGTGCTAAAACATTACTGAGACATGGCCCAAGACAATGGAATTACACATAGCCATTCGATGCTTAGCAAATAGGGGCCATTGTGATAAGAACCGTGGTAACCATCAAACGGGGCATCACAAAGCATGACTAAGCCCCTTCATACTTGGTCAGTATTCTAGGGGAACAACAAATGTTCAAAGTGCGGAAGCCTAAATTTTAGCTGGATCAGAGGCTTGGCCTACCAAATTATGGGGACGTGTTGTTTCAGAAGGAGCTTTACACGAGACCTCCTGCGTATGGATTTGAATGCTCTTGCTTCAAAAGGTCTTGTCTGATTCTTTTTTCTTCTAAAGATCTGCTTGTATTATTGGAATTTGTGATCGCACGCTTTGACTCTAATATTCTTTTCTTATATGTTGTGTTGTTTGGAACTTTGGCATGTGGTCTGTTTATATCTTCTACAACTTGGTTGATTACAAAGAAGTCCTTCACACCAAAGAATATCAAATTAGTTTCTAGTGGAACTTCTAGTCTTTATGGATTATCTAATTCATGGGTGCTTGTTGAGGGCTCACAAGATGAAGCATTTTGGATCATGAAGGCTTGGGCATGCACAACATTAGCACAATGGTATTGACTATGAGGCATTTTGCAAGGGAAGCACCATTCTGAATCTTGTGCCAAGTTTTTTTAAAATGGAATGAGTGCTCGGCTCACATTGGGTGCTGGGAGAGAAGGCACGGGAGGGACAACTTGTAAGGGTAGATGTGTGTTAGGCTATGACCTAATGTTCTCTTTGGTTCAAGAGTATGTATCTTTGATTTCCATATTGATTCCGCCAAGGCTAATTCCCTTGGCCATGCACCTAATTAGAATTTCCTCTATACACTTACACTTACTACTTTTCTAATGATATGACCTTGTTTGATAAATTTTTGATCAAGGCCTTCAATTCTTCATCTTCCTTTTGCTGTGATGGAGAATAGGATGTTGAGGCAATTGGTTACACACTTTTCTTAGGGATAGGAATAGAGGCCATAGAAGGTTGGGGAACTTGTGACATCTCTGGGAATAAGGGCATGGGTGGTCTAGGAGCCAAATTTCCCTCCTGAATGAGACTATTTTATACCCTTACTGCAATGCTATAAGCATCTGGTAGATTCCTACCTCCCATAGATTGGATCATAACTGAAATATCGATGTTGAGTGTCTTCAGATAATAAAGCAAAGCATGTTTGGTGTAGGTCTTACCACAAGAGGAATTCTATCCCAACTCTTCGAAAATCGATGTTGAAATCAATCATCTACTCATTAGGTGCCCTCCTTGTTGTTAGTTGCTCCACCAAATATAGGTGATCCGACTTATCTTTGAAATAACTCGCATAGAGTTGTTCCCAACTCATCCCAAGTGATAATAGATTCAAGTCTCAATCCTTTATACCCTTTCAAGTGCTTTACCTTTGAAAGCGGTCACAAACAACTCCGATCGCTTTACATCATTATGTGTGATGGATAGAATGAACACACATTTTCCACATCCTAGATATGGTCCCGAGGGGTGACTTTATTCTCACACCGTTAAATCAAGGAATACTCTTGAGTGCACCATTTGGTATATCATGCTGCATGGCTAGGAGTAAGGGACTCCCTCCATCAAAGTCTGCAATTCTTATTAATGGAGGAGGTTTCGATTCGCCATTACAAGGATGCACATTGTGTATTTTTAGGAGGAGTTGAATGGGTGCGGTGTGCTGGAGATAGAGATGCACGTACAATATTTTTGGAATGAACTCTTCTCAGGGATAGCTAGAGGTATTCAAAAGAATATTCAGCTATTACACTTCTTGTGTGCACTCTTCTCAAAAAATTTCCTCGGGACTCTTGAAACAAAGATCTTAAAATATTAGGAGTCATCAGATGTGTTTGAAATCAGCCTCCAAAGGTTGAAACACTAAGTTCACACACGAGAACTTAGAGATATGAAATTTGAGCTATCAATACTTGTCCCATCATCGGGCGTGTCGAAATTGTTTGTTTCTTAAACATGTACCCACATCTTGGATCTCGAAAGGGCTGAGGTGTTTGAGACCAAAGTGGAACCATCCCTAAGATGTGGGATCTTATGAGCTTGGGATGGATCTCTAGAGAAGGCCAGTTAATCTATCTATTTCTACTACTACTGCTACTCCTAGTGTTGAAAAGGGAAACTAAGATAAGAATGCCAAGGGACCAAGGATAGAAGGATAACATGAAGTAAACTACACTAAAAGGTGATAGCACCAGAAAAGAGGGATGAACACTATTTGTTCTGAGTAAGAATGATAGGGAATGCATGAAAGGAGGCTAGGCATGAGTAGCACAACCAAACATGCATTCATTAAATCATTCTCATGGAATAAAACCAAATATGGAACTACGGGAGACTGAAGTAGAAAAACAATACATAATGTAAGAGAAGAGGCAAGAAGAAAGAATGTAACATGTTAGGACAAAGAATAGTCACAAAACGATGCTTTTATTGCTTCCAAAAATTCACAAAACTGTTACAATGATAAGGAGGCCGATATCCACATGCAAGAGCTAAACATAGAGGTATGTAACTCAAAATATAGAAAAATATGGATTCCTTAGGAAAATGTGTAAGGATCTAGAGTGTCCAACCTTTTACAATGAGCCCTGACCTTACCTTTTATAGATTTAACACAGAGGGAAGAAGGAGAGAGAGAAGAATGAAAACATCGAATCTTGCTTCAACCACGTCGAGATGCATTGAATTCTATTTTGAAAAATCAACCACTATCAATCAATTCCTCCATCAAATCTACCCCAAATTTGTCCTGTTTACATCAATTACTTGTTCGGCGCTTCAAAGGAGGAGGAACGATGGATCGAATCGAATCATATCTTGTGGTTGAAGAAATCCAATTTTACTTTAATTTCTTGATAGATTTTTATTCATTTCTTCCCAACCTAACTTATCCAAAAGTAAAGATTTAGATCTCCAAGGCGTAGACGAGGATGAGATCTTTCTAACGGTGCTAGATTTGTCACATTTCGAGCCCCTGAGTCAAAATATATGCCCATTTGAAATTTGAATCACGGGCGCATAATATTTTAAAGAGTTTTTCCATACCGGTTCCATGTGGTAGCCTCGTGCACCTTGGAGATTTGGCCCCTACCTTCACTTTTAAAAATGTGCCTAATCGACACATGGTGGCTTCCATGAGCTCTTTGGGATTCTTTGTATTCTTCCTAAGTATCTTTGCTTGGCGGGCAAAAATTATGACCCTAGACATGTGGCAGATTTGCGCTTGTTTAGAAACCCGCCCCAATTTTGATCTTTGAAATAGCATCATGCTGCCACTTGGCACCTTCCATTAAGTCGAATACTTTTTAGTGGCCGCTCTTACCTTTGGAGATGCACCAAGATGACTAGAAAGAATGTGAACGAGTGGAGGAAAGCAGAAAGAGATGAATAAAAACATGCATGACGTGCGGGAGCAAAGAAGCAAGGGCGTGAAATGGAAGTAGAGGGGTGGTGCATGCATAGGAGGAAGGTACGGGAGGGAAAATGGTAGTATATAGAAGAATACAAAGGGGAGCATGATGTGTATTCAATTTATCCAAATTGTTAGGAGAGCTATTTAAATAACAATTATAATAACCATCATCGGTTCCCCTATAACCGTCATCGGTCATATTGACCATCGTCAGTTTCTGTGTTTGATTTTTAATCAAAACACTAACCAGATTTACCCCTGGACTTCATCCTTCTCTACTTCTATTATTTTCTATGTCATTTACATAATATAGTTTTACCAGGTCAACACTAATTCACATGGTGTTGACTTACAGCCAAACTAATGCCCTTGTATTTCATGCCATCCATCACCACTCCCACCTATTCCATCATCATCATCCATCCTGTCACCTATGGATCCAATGTAGCCTATCACCATTTCTACCAGAAATTAGGAGTTTTTAAGGCTCCTTGATAAAAATCCCATGGACTTACAATAGTATCTTTTCCACTCATCTACCCGAGACTCCTCAAGACAACTAGTTTACGACATGCCTATATCTATCCCTCCTGCCCTCGCACCCACTTCCACGTTAGCTACCACTAGATTGGCACCACCCTCATCAACATTAACCCTCTTTGGTATCTTAGTTAGGTTCTAGCTATGCCATAAGTGTTTCCCAATGACATTTATTGTACCCATGGTGTCACATGTTACTTCACCAACTACCTTGAGCATAGCTCCATCTACCCCCTTTTCCTTGTATATACCAGTTGCATCAAAACCACCTCCAATGTCATCAACCCACACCCCATTCATAATTTATTTCTTTCTCTCCCTCAATCTATACCACCCCACCTATTTACACGCATCACCAACAACACCTAATCTTGTCTTTCACTTATTGGGGTACATTCCACCAGCATCTATTCCCCCTTCATAGTTTTCATATTCCACACCCGCATGTACTGGGATGCCATCCACATCATACAACCATCATCAACCTCCCTTTACTATAGGAGGAACCCATTCCTCACAACCCATCAATGAACTCATTAGGAGGATGATGGAAAATATGCAAACATTAGAAACATCCATTTCTGACTCTTGTAACTCTTTGACCTATGATGAAATCTGTAATGAGCATAATCATCCATCCATTCCTATTCGCCCATATCCTATGCATTGGGAAATTCCCAAGTTCAAACATTTCAACAAAGTAAAGAGGACTCGCAACAACACTTGTGGTCATTAAAGCATGGGTGCTACCTAATTGCCCATGATGATGCTTTGCTCTTACGAACATTTCCCATGTCCCTAATAGGACCCGCCTTAGATTGGTACAATAGTTTACCTAGACATTCCATCTACTCCTTCAACCAAGTGGCTCAAGCATTCTTGGACCACTTCTTAATCAATGTAGTCAAAAAGTCACCATGACTGACCTATATTCGATGCGACAGTATGAAGATGAATCTATCAAAAAAAAATTTTCCCGCTGGCAAAGTCTTATCAACCAGTTAATGTTCTAGTTACCTTAAATAAAATTTATTGAGTTGTTCACTAGAGATTGTGCCATACATATTTCACCAAATATTTAGGTATAAACCTTATGAACCTTCGATGAAGCATTCACCATGGCACAAAAGCTTGAAATTCGTGCCATTGAAGAAAATATAATCTAATTATGAAACAAGAACACCCCGTCCAAACCAAACAATTCTTCTTCATCTTCAAAACCCCAAAATAATTATTCAAAGGCTAAAGGGTCTTCCAACATGGTAGTTATTAAAGCAAGTCCATCCCATCTCTCTAATCAAGGCCAACCTTCTTCCAAAATTTCCCTTATCTAGACCTTTTAGTTCCGGAAGGAGCAACGGATGTACACTTGATTTGAGAGCCATATTATTTAGTCTTGGAAAATATTTTTAAATATGGAGCCGTAACACTTCCTCCCATAAAACAATATACTGGTTTCAATCCTGCTCTTCCTATGTTGGCATGGTATAAGGAACATGACTACTATAATTATCATCGTGTCAAATTCCATAGTGATGGTAATTGCATAACTTTTAAGAACATTGTCCAAGAGATGATAGATAATGGAGACCTCATCGTGGACAACCCAAATGCACCAGCAAATCAAAATTTTCACATCTTTAAGAAGTCATTCCCTAACCATAAACCATCATCTAATCAAAATATTGAACCTTCATCCAGTGACAACAATGTCTGTGAATTCCATGTGGTGTTTGATATTGTCCCTGTCATTCCTCAACTTCCATCTACTTCTTCTATTGAGGAAATTCTGGCATGAGCTCCTCTACCCACAGAGGAGCATACCTCTTCTACTCCTTCACCCATAGAGGATTCCCCTTCATCTCTCCTTGCCTTCATGGAGGAACCCACATTTTTGCTAATGTCATTCCAATATCTATCTCACCTCATCTACCATCTCTCCTACCCATAGAAGATTCTTTAGACATGTCGCTACCTATTGGGGGAAATTCTCCCTCGGCATCCTAGGACCTCGTTGACCTTATCTTAGCTCTTTTACCAACGAGTTTGAAGCTAGCCAATTCCCTCTCGGGTTGGTACTATAGTATTGTTTTCACGGCTGGCCAATCACTTGGATTACATTGATAATTACATGCTCTGGGGACGTCTTTGGCTCCCCTTTTTCACCCAAATGTAAATTTTTCCTGAAGGTACTTCCATGATCTAACCAAAGGTATTTCTAGCAATTAGATCAACCCTAACCATGCCTATCGAAATGGATTCTTCCTCATCCCATCTACCTACATCTAAACCTTTACCCATGATTAAAACCATTCCAATACCTAATAACCTACCCACACCTATATATTTGTTTGTATCTAGACCCATCACTACCCTAGGTGTCATGCCGACATCAAGCCTTACCCATCCACCTGTCAAATTAGACTTAGCCACATCTTCCCAAACCCACACCAAAATTATTCCTCCACCTAAAAGGAAGACCCAACCCTCAGGACACATACACCAGTCTCACCTACCACATCATTGCCACCTTCGCCCCTTCTCGCTATCCTAAGGCCTCACCCATCAACCTTGGCCAAATAATCTCCTACCTAGGGTAAGTCAAAAGCTAAGAAACCTATTGCTTCATCACGGTGCTTTGTTACACCTCATTTAACTACACAACAAATACCCCCACCCTCACCCATGCATTTCCTACCAACTACACCACCGGTTAAGACTTTAACCCATACTATACCCCCAACCTCCATGACTTCAAATTTTCCTATATGAATTCAACCCATATTGTCCCCCAACCTCTACCACCACTTCAACCGCAACTATATTGCCCCCATGGATAACGCATCCTCTTGTACCATCTATTTTCCCTTATGTATCTCATACTCCCATGTCACCTTTACCTAAGAAGGTGCAATCCAAAGACAAGAACCCACTACCCTCCAATAAGGTAGTTAAACCAAAAAAACCTTCCATAGCTAGCTCTTCTACCACACCTTTACCCAAACATATGCTATCAAAACCTAAGATAGTACCACTTACCAAGCTAGTGGTCTAACCCATTCCTCCTCTTATAACACCTCTTCCCTCTCGATCATCTTCAACTTTACCCAAACCCACACTCACTTCCCATTGTGATCTATTCGTAGGGTCCTACGCCAACATCCTAACCAATCTATTAGATATTTTCATCATCACATTACCACCGCTTCGACCTTACGACCCTCTCAAACCTAAACCAAAAGGGTTTGATGAAACCAAGATTTTTGCCTATCATCATGTGCCAAGACATGATGTAGAAAATTGTAAGGCTCTAAAAACGTTCTTCTCCAACTTTTTCCTCCTGAACAAAATTTTGACGACAATGACCTTCTTGATGAGGACCATGTTCCACCTTCACCTATCAACATACATCATCATCCCTTGCTTCTTTAACGACCTGCATCTCCACCCCCACAACCTTTTTTCCACCTCCAAAATTCAAGATCGACATGGTCCATATCATATAATTGGCCAAATCACCACCCAAATGCCACTTTTCCATATGCACTTCACAATGTTTTTCCCCATTAGGTTTTTTCCCATCATGTTATTACATTACTCATCCTAGGGCTCTAAAAATGTTCTTCTCTAACTTTTTCCTCCGAACAAAATTTTGACGACGCCGAACTTCTTGATGAGGACCATGTTTAACCTTCACCTATCACCATACATCATCATCCCTTGCTTCTTTAATGACCTACATCTCCACCCTCACAACCCTTTTTCCACCATCAAAATTCGAGATAAACATGGTCCATATCATAGAATTGGCCAAATCACCACCCAAATGCCACTATTCCATACACTCTTCACAAGGTTTTTCCCCCGATTAGGTTTTTTCCCATCATATCATTACACTACTCATCCTACACCAACTCCATTTACCACCTCCTGTCAGATTAATGTGGTCGGAAGTTATCACCCGTGCCTAGAAGGAAAAGGAAAAGAAAAGAAACCAGCCCATCAACCAACCCCGTGCCCAATATACCATTTATACCTACGCCCAAAATCACCATTCAAGGACCCACATACCCTATCTCTAATGGGGTCACCCATCATAAAATGATAAAACAATTACATCAATCTCCTCTAAAAATGTCTTTATACGATCTCGTCCAAAATTCTAAATCTCATAGACAAGCTCTTATAAAGGTTTTGCAATCCATAAAATTTTTACCCAATGACCCCACACCAGTGCCCTCCATTATCACCCCTCACAATGTGGCTTCACTTACCAAATCATCTCCTTCTCCTACCCCTATGCTTACTCATCAAGTAGCCACCCTTAGTTTCTTTGATGAGGAGATTGTACCTCTCTAGTCAGATGACCATGATCCCACCCTTTTCATTTCCATCTATATTGATAACATATGTGTACAATGTGTCATGATAAATGGTGGTGTTAGCATTAACATGACAACCTCCCACGCGTAAATAAAATGCACTTCCCTTTCAATTGTATCCATAAAAACACGGTTATGTTTTGCACCTTCAACAGTGCCATCACCTCCACCCTTAGCACCATTATTCTCCATGTTCGTGTAGGCCCTTCTACTATCCCATGATTATTAGATGTCTTAGAGGGAGAGTTCCAGTATAACTTATTACTTGGAAGACCTTGGATTCACATCATGGGTTGTGTCCCTTCAACTTTACACCACTTTGTAAAATTTAAACATGAAAGACATAACTATACCATCCCAACCGACCCATCACCATTCAAAACTTGTAACATTTTTTGTACCGACCTAATGATGTTGTTGTATCGGTTAAAGCATTTTCCATTACCCCACTTCTCCTTCACCCATGACCTCCTCCACCAATGTTCTGCCACCTCTCCCACACCTAACTCTTCTATTTCTACTACTACCGCAGCCTCTGCATCGACCCATCTACTTCCCAACCAGCCGATACCCCCTCCTGCCCAATTGTCTAGATATTCTCTGTCCCCGCTACCGTATATCAACTATCGATCCCGTGGAAGGTGTTTTTCAACACCTAACTCTAGGGTAGTACCTTCTTTATAATATCAACACATTCCTCACTCCGCAAGAGTATGGAAACTTGTGCTAGCACTCTCATTATGACTACCACATAGGAAAGGTTTTCCCTTATGATTCTCCCCACCTTCACACTAACTTAACATATGGGGATTTTATACAGACCACTTATTCACCCAAACATCCATCCCAACACACGACCCTTTTCATCAGACCTCCAATATTTTACTAAGTGCCACTTCACCCACCCTTTCCTTCACCGATGTGCATGGAAAGGCTTTGGCTTTAGTTTTTACAGACAAGGCCACCACACTTTCATTTCATGTACTACCCGTAAACACAACAATCATAGTGGCATTGGATTTTCCACACTATCTTTGAAGAACACCCACCTATACCTCATTGAGGAAGACAAACCTTCTCCACCCCATTCACCAACATCACCACCTTCACCCACAGAGTCCATAGATCTTGAATCTATTCCTCCTAAAAACATTTGTGAGCATGATTTCCCTGGGACTCTCGACTTATCAACGTGATGACAAGGCTTCATCTTATTTTCCCTTCTTGTATCTGATATGATCAATGATGATACACATTCTATTAACGTCATTCAATTTCAAGACAATGAGTCCATCCTTACCTACCTTGGTGTGGAAGATTCTTATATTCACCGGTCATTACCTTTTGAGATGCAAACCCTGTTGAACAAAATGACCATTGAAATAAACATTAACACTCAGGACAACCTCCACATTCTAAAGATAGGACAATCTTTAGATGTTGTTAAACAGAAGCTTTTAATTCTTTCATTTGAGACCATAGCAATGATTTTTCATAGTCTTATGCTGATATGCCTAGTATTGACCCAAACATTGTGTTCCATAATATCGTAACCATCCTTGATGTCAAACCCATAAAAAAAAAGTTACGGAAAATGCATCCTCGTATTTCTCTTCTTTTCAAAGAATAAATTCAACACCTTCTCTTAGTTTCCTTCATCCTACCCATTACCTACCCCCAATGGATTTCTAACAACGTACCTATCACAAAAGCAATAAGGGTACTATGTATTTACATGGACTTCCACGACCTCAACTTAGCTTTCCCCAAAGATAAATTTTCTCTACTATGCATTGACCAACTAGTTGATCTCACCACTAGCCATGAGATGCTATCACTCATGGATGGTTTCTTGGGTTATAATCAAATATTGATCACTCCAAATAATAAACACAAAATTACCTTCATGTCTCCTTAGGATAACTTCTACTATCGAGTCATGCCTTTTGCCCTTAAAAACATTGGTGCTACATATCAGTGAACCATGACTTATATATTTCATGACATCATGCATCACATATTGGAAGATTATGTGGATGACCTTCTTTCCAAATCCAAACATCGAGCCAAAAAATTGACAGTCCTTAAAGTCATTTTTGACTTCCTCATCAAGTATTGTGTTCACCTTCAACCTAAAAGTGTGTCTTCATGGTGCTTTTAGGAAAACTCCTTGGTTTCATCACTTCTTTGCGTGGCATATAATTTGATCCTACTAAAGTAAAGGCTATTCTTAAAATTCCTCTACCAACTAATCTCCATCAAATTTTAAGTTTGCAAGGTAAGTTGAAATATATCCTTCGGTTTATTTCACAAATTTTTGATCGCTTTCAACCATTTCATCATCTCCTCAAAAAGGACGTGTCCTTCAAATGGAATGATGGATGTTACAAATCCTTTTATGCCTTAAAATAATACCTTCTTCAAATACCAATTCACGTTCCCCCTAAAGATGACCAACCCTTTTACCTATACATTTTTGCTACTAACCATTCCTTAGGTTCCATACTTTCTTATCGCGATGACCAACATAGAGAGAAAGTGGTTTATTACATAAGTCATACCATTTTGGAATACGAAAATAGGTACACCCATACTGAATTTTTTTTCTTAGCCTTAGTTTTTGTTGCCACCAAACTTCGTCATTACCTACTCAACCACAAAACCTTTTTCATCACCAAAAATTATCCCCTACATTACATGTACGCCAAAACCTACAAGCATCAATGTGATGGACGTTGGATCATGCTTCTTGTAGACATTAACCTTGAATTCATCCATCAAAATTATGTCAAAGGCCAAGACATCATTGACCAACCTAGCAGATGCATCTCTATCCGGAGATGAACCATCAAACTTCGATTTCCTAGATGAATCCATTGCTACCCTCTCTTTGGATGATACCAATTACTAGATGACCTTATTATTCAATGGTTCTAAATGTCGGTGTGGAGGTAGTATAATTTTTATCCTCTTTCTTCTTGATGGTAAACATATGGATTTATCTTTCAAACGAGATTTTGATTGCACTAACAACATCGTTGAATATGAATCACTCTTATTAGGCATTCAAACCACCATCTCCCTATATTTTAAATCAATTAATATCTTTGGCGATTCCCAACTAGTTGTAAACCAAGTCAATGGTATATACTAGTGTCACAACAAAACAATCCAAAAGTACAAATGTCATGTCAACATACTTTTGACTACCTTTGATGTTATTACGACCTTGGTACGCACTATCATATGGATCTCGTGACTATCCCGATTAATTTAATGTGGTTATCAACATGCTTAATATGAAAATATGTGTGTTTCTAGTTCTACTTTCATTTGTATGGATCAGGTCATATATAAATTTCATATGAGTGGGTGTAAACCCCTATGCATTTCTTTCTGTTATGATTCGGATCTATGTTATGCAATGATTTTCCTATATGAATGAATACATTAGTCTAGAAGTCATTACGAGATCTAAGGTGAATGTATGGTTCCTTTCCAATATATTCATTTAATTTTTGTTGTAAATAATCAACTCTCACATAACTCATATAAAGGAGGGAATCAGTTCCCATGCATGCCTCGAGTGAGTGCCCAACGCCGCATTTGGGTGATAGGCCGATGTGCATGGGATTTCCTATTCTTTGAGAAGGCATAAAACTGACTACACTTAACAATGCCATCAATGGATTGAAACTACCATTTGTATAATACACTAAATGGGTAGAACCCATTCCCCTCATTTCTATGAAATATGAGAAAATTTGTGAATTCATCAACCATCATATCATTTTTCACTTTAGTGACCCTCATTGCCTCATCATTTATAATGACAAGAAATTCAAAACCAAAACCTTATGAAATCTTTGTGATCTTGTTTACACTCAACTCAATTTCTCGTCACCTTATTACCACACAAAAATTGCCAAGAAGAATCAACCAATAAAACCTTGAAAAAATTCTCATGAAAGTAGTTGATGATATCTTTGGGAAGGATTGGGATACACACATCCCTTTCACCTTGTGGGCCTACCACACTAGTATTCACACCTTGATTGTTGCCACACCTTTCCTCTAATCTATGGTATTGAGGTTGTCTTTCCTCTCGAAGTCCAAATTCCATTTTTTTCGCATCTCACTACAATACATGCTCAATGATGATGACTTTTACAGGACCATTTAGCAAAACTTGCATTGTTAGATGAATGTCATCTCAATGCTCTTGATCATCTCCAAATATACCAAAAATGTATCAAATGTGCCTATGATAAGTGTGTCCATGAGTGAACCTTCTAGGTTGGTGACCTTGTCTTGAAGGAAAATCAACATGTAACCAAAGAAGAGAAAAGTAAACGGGGAAAATTTACTCCTAATTATCTAGGACCCTATATCATTACTCATACCTCTTGATCAGGTGCTTATCATTTGTCTTAACTTGAAGGTAAACCCAAACCCGAGCCTTACATCTTAGACCATTTTATTGTTGAAATCAAGTCCTATATCACCTTTTGTCTATTGACTGCTCATCCCTTAAGAGCTATTCACCTTCAATGTTCCCTATTTTTAGGATCAACGACTAAAAAAGAATCATGTGATTACTCGTCACCTTTCAACCTTATCTTCAATATGAGTACCACAGATCTACTCATGGCATGATTCTCATGGATACTTTTCATCTTTTCAAAGATGGAATCCCATGGTCATTCATCACTTGAAACCTTCTCTTTCATAGTTAACCTCTGTGTGTTATGGTTTTGTCTTCTAAACAAGAATCTAATCTTCCTCTATAGTCTTGTCCATGACTTAAAACGTCCAAAATAAAAAATGGGATTCAAATCCTTGAGTCAAACTTCTATAAAAATATTACCCCCTCAAAAGGAATATCTCTTCTCTCTATCCCTCCACTATAAATAGATTTCTCCTCAAAGGAAAACTATATAAAGTCATTGCAAAAATACAATAAAATATTTATAAGCTTCCCACATTGATCAGCTTCATGAAGACCTTAAGGAGATAATATACTCATCCCATATAGACTTCCCGCATCAATTAGTAAATCAAAAACAAAACAAAAACTAGAAAATAATAATTTTTTTGTTATGTACTTGCCTATTTTGATCATGGGTTTCTTTCAGGAAAACATGTTGTTGCACACTAAGTTACACCGAACCACCCATTTTCACCTCATTACCTTTTCACCCTAATTTTTTATCCACTCAAAGGACTTTCCGAAACTACGAAATTGTCGATCATGTGACTTTCTTCACATTTAGAATAGTCCATTATGCAACACCTTTAGGGTCTCACGTTCATAAGCTAATCTTTGGTATGATAGACTCATTAATGTTCTTATCAATTAGGTGGATATTTTACCACCTCTTACCATTCACCTTCCTCATTAATTATTGATTACCCTATATAGGACTAGACCATCGACACCTACATTTTAAAATATTTCCCCTATCACCTAAGACTCAACCATGCCTATGACCTAGACTCAACCATGCCTATGACCTAGAATCAACCATGCCTATGACCTAGAATCAATCATGCCTAAAACCTACCAACCCATTCCTCTAAATTCATCATATTCTTCCTAGATTATGGGAGAAATACATCATCTTGAGGCCCTTTTTTTCCAGGGCTATGTAAGCAGCACTCTAGGGCATGGGGCCCTTGGAGGTTAGCTCACCACTCTTTACCCTAACCCATTTCCTCCCACATGTTTGTCTATTAACATTTTACCGTAGTTAATTTCCATTTTTATAACACTTGGAAAATTACCACACATACATATCTACCATGTTATCACATCATAAAAATATCCAATCAATCATTTCACATTTCCATAATATCAAAGATTTTGGAAGTCTACACCATAACATACATATAACTCATCATTTATTTCCCATGTTACCAATAACTTGGACATTAAATCAAAATTACAAAAAGACTCCATCATGCCTAAACCGACCTGACTCCATCATGCCTAAACCGACCTAACTCCATCATGCCTAAACTAACCTAACTCCATCATGCCTAAACCAACCTGACTCCATCATGCCTAAACTGACCTAACTCCATCATGCCTAAACCGACTTGACTCCATCATGCCTAAACCGACTTGACTCCATCATGCCTAAAATGATTTGACTCCATTATGCCTAACTGACCTGACTCCATCATGCCTAATTGACCTGACTCCACCATGCCTAATCCACCTAGTTTCCACCCATATACATATAACAATGGAAATTTTACAACACAAGTACATCATCCATAACCATCGATCTCACCATCTATAAATAATAGTCTGTGTATCCATCAAATATACACTAATACAACATAATTCAAGTATCTCTTAGGTATAGCCTCAAAATATTTGGCACATAGGACGAGTATAGTAATCAAAATCTCAAAAATATCATATACAACCTCACTATCATTAGTATGCTAGCTAGTATATATAAAAAACAATAAACAAAATGATGATGTATAGCGATCTCAATTGTTGGTGCATCATATGTCTAAGAAAATCTCATTTGTCTTCTCCTTTCCTCCAACTTGGCACCCCGCCATCATATCTTCACTCTCTATGGGTTTAGATCTTGCCTCTATCTCGGCTGCAGTTAGGTCAGGCCTCCATGAACTAGTGGCCTAAGCCCGACCCTATCTCTAGACTCGTTGACCCTATGTAATCTTTGTACTATGTGTGTGAGATCTCGCCTCTCACTTGAGGCTTTTTTACCCTATACTCTGTATAGGAAGGGACATATATCCTAACAACAATAAAATGATCCCGATAATATCTAGACTCAATTAAGGCATCCTGAATGTAGCCATCGGTACTATCTATGGGGTTCCATAGCTCTCACAAAGCAACTTGCAAGCTTTGTCCTGCTACTGGTGGCCTCGGCCCCTATACTTGTGACCCTTGCCCTCCTCCTTCTACCATGGGACCCTATCCTGCTATTGCCTATAAAATGGGACCCTAACCCTAGGCCTATGAGGGTTCCTGTGTTGTGACCTGGGCTTGTAGGGCCACAATCTAAGCCTGTGTAGTGGAAAATTGACCCTATAAACCTGCTATATGTTTTCCTATAAGGTGGCCACCTATTCCCAATCACCATTCTTATACTATGTGGGTACCTATCCTTGCAACTGGGCTGAAGGGAATGCCTGTAATGTGGTAACCTCTACCTTAGATCCTATCATTTTACCTTGCACTACTCTCACTATTTTAAAAGGGTATCCACATGCCCCTGTAATGTGTCCCCTTGAACCGTAATCATGGTTAGGTCGGACTTCCCTTGCCTCACTTTGGTGTTTCCCACAACTATGTTTCCCACCACTACCTATATCTATCTGTCACCCCAATGTCATCATCGTCACAATCCATCCACCCCTGCTCCTCTTTCCCTGTCCACACTGCTTTGTCGGTTGTTTTAGAGGCGAGAGGCCTCTCCACGTCGTCTCTCATATACTATGGGAATGGTGGAGGCACATCCTGAGGTAGCCAAAACTACCATCTAACCCTATCCATGGGTATCATATTGTGCTCACCAGCATGATGCCCCTCTATCCATATGAGACGTTATAGCTCATTTAGCTCAACTTCCATCTATATGTATGAAGGGAAGCCCACATATGGCCTCTAAATGATGTCCACTCTAAAAACCCCTCTAGTAGTCACATTTAGTATGCTACATCATGTGTAGCCTTAACATTCATGTGCTCTCTAATAGGAGGTACCCAACACCTATAGTGAACTCTAACCAATCCCACATAAAATTCATCATGCCAGGGCATATCAATTGGATGTAAACATATAATGTGCTCGTATGCCTAGTTGCGAAGAAGAAAGGTACAACACAAATTGAACCTCCATAGCCTCCCATAGGCCCATAACTCCCTATATAATTGCAGTAAGAATGTTGGTGCCCAATCAAAATGGGTCCTATCCTCCATCATGTCATGGAGAACCCTCATCAAGACTCATGTGAATCTCCCACCCTCTACATCCAGCAACACAAAGCAACACATTACCTCCATGATCAGGATAACCACCTCATCTCCTGAGGATGGGCCGCATACATGTCCCCATAGCTTAGGCTTGCACTATGGAACCTCATCTCTTCCATCCCCTCTCCAAATAACGTAAACATCATCTCCTTTATGCATATGAGGAAATCAAATAAACCTTCTCTCCCACTATAGATACTGCGGGATCCCGTATACATCCTCCAGGGTGACTGTGATATCACCCATCGGTAAATGGAATGTGTTGGTCACTGAATCCCATTTGTCGATGAGTGCAACCATCAAGCTTGGCTCTCAAACTATATTCATGTAGCATTAGACTCTAATCAAGTCAAATTATGTCATGTTCCTCTACTCCTCTACTATCTTGCTCAACCGTACGGTAATAATAGAGGTGAAACTCTATCCCACATCTATAGCTAGTCCCTAGCCTGCATCCAACAAACCACAACCTTGTTACACCTTGACCATACCCAACATATCTCTTAACCAAAAAAATATTCTTGAGACCCTTACTACTTACTACCTTGTAACCACATCCCAACCCTAAAGAGTACACCCTTTTCCCCCATCTCAACTTCACATCCCTCAAATCATACCTATTTGAACATATTCCCTACCCATTCCCACTACACCTACCTTTATCTTTAATTACCTACCTTTGTATCAAATGCTATCTCATTTATTGCCATATTTTATCCTAGAGTTGACCGACATCGGTCACTCTTGACTGACATTGGTCCATCATAACCGACATCAGTCACCTAATACTTGACCAATGCCGGCCAAGGCCAACCAACGTTAGCTAGCCCTTGACCGTCGTCATCACTATCACGTGTCAAAATCTGCAAAACCTTACCCTATTTTTCTAAAATTCACAACTACCTAAATACCTACTCTACCCTACCCAAACCTATCCTAGCTTCATTCCCAATCCTATTTAACCTACATTGTAACTTCCCACCTCTCATTTCCCTCATTTATACACACAAATTTCCAAAACTAAAATTACACCCGAATTTTAAACAAAAATAATTTCAAAAACAATCTTTTCAACCAAATGTGTAGATCGGACAAAATCCTACCACATCCTAGTTCTACCAAAGCATGGTGATACATCTGGGCCTGCTATGCCGATGGCCCACCGATCCCTCTCGGCCTTTGTCATGCCCAAATCAACACCTCACCCCCAAAATGAATGAAATCACTCAAACCAATCTCATGGACCTACCAACTGAATGCTAATCACCCACTACAAGGCTCGCTAACTCAGATCTTCATCTCATTCTGTCAATTTCAAACTTTCCACCTCTCCTCTGTCATTTTCTACAATTGGAAAATGACAAATGATTATGTAAAAACTAGAATATTATTTTTAGCCCCAATTCGACATGACCGACGTTGGTCATATTTTTTCCCTAGCAAACCAACGTCAATCACCATATAACCAACATCATTCAACCCTTATAGATGTTTGTTAATACTAGGCTTCTTTTACCTACAACCAGATTATTTCTCAAACACCTTTTATCATTATGAACACCTATTGAACCTTACCTACAAGCCCCAAACCACCACTACATTTCTTTATTTGTGTCTCGAGATTTGTTATTTTACCTACACATTGGCCTTACCCATGTCATGAACTATTTTCCGAACTCGACTTACATGGTGTGACCATTGACCTTATGCACTCATTGTACCTTATGATGTTGTTACCTATGTTGTTTTAGCTTAACAACCATACCTTGCCTATTGTTGTGTCATTTATCCTAACCAAACCTTTGGTGTACCAGAACATACCTAGATATTCCTACACCTAACATATGTTTTGTTTCGGATCATATCCTATACCTTGGATACCTAAATCACTTCACCCTTGTTTGGATAAACCTATCAACTTGGGACGATGTAGAGTTTGCAAGATCTTAAACACGGTACCGTGTTGCAATCTATACGTGTGTGTTTTTATTGCCATTACCCATAGCCAATTCAACACTAGCCTATTACCTATTACCCAAGTTGACCATCAACCTATCTCATAATATTGATACCCTTCCCTACCTACCTTCATTTTGACCAACTACACATTTTTCAAACTACTCAATGATTCGTATAACACCTCATCTAATCCTGGTTTTAGGGGACCACCTTCACCCACACATGGGGCAATCACTACCTTTTTGTCAATGTTTCTTACAATATAAGCTACGCGAATAAAAGGGGCAAAATGTAGACACCAAATTTGGGTCACACTCCCCTTTACCCCGTATATATATATATATATAATTACCTATAATTAAATTAGTGCCCATTTTGACAATATTCATTATTTAATTATCTTAATTGAACTAATTTCCACCTTACCTAGACACCGCACCCCACCATAACACCTAGACACTTCATCATAGACCTATTCATAACATATTACCTTTAATTAAGACTTATTTCAACCTTGAAATAATATTCTTATTCTTCCTCTAACTACATGCCCACTTATCTAAGTGCAATATTCCATTTTGATCCAAGACAATGGATGACATGGCCAAAAAGATGGCTAAGATCTGTCATTTTATTAAACCACTAGGATTTCTCATCTAAACCAATGTCGGTCAACCCAAAACCAACGTCGGTCACCCTAAACCATCATTGGTTACCATATATTCACTTTTGTAACCTTGTTTGAGAGGTTGGAAGAATTATTTTAGTTTTGGAGAAGAGAGATCTGCATGCAAGCACACACCAGAGCACTCCTACACATCCATACATTCCGAATCAACACCAAGCAATGATCTAAAAGAAAATAATTTAGGGTAACATTCTAGGAAGCAAGGACGTGACACTAACCATTAGTTCCATGGATCAACCATCACCTCCATCCAACCACCAGGTCTACAAGTACAAGTAAGTACATTTAGATTTGTATCTTTCCATGCTCAGTTATATTGGTTTTTTTATCTCTATTTGGGAGTCCTAGTCTCCTTTACATCTCATCACCTCTCACCTTCCTGTCAATCCCTCCACCTAACCACTTATAACCTCTCAGACCCCATACCCAACTCTAGACATCTCTGAGTACTCCCAACATTGTCATCAACCTCACCATTCTTTTTCCATTCTCTATGCAATCACATAGAATCATCAAAACCAAAATTTATTGAGTTTCTATTATCCCGACCCTACGATGCTGGTTAACCTAAACCATTTTTGGTCTCCTCTCAACCAACATCAGTCATACCAGATCGACGTCGATCTCTATATCTAGTAAATCTTCCTGTAACAACAACCTCATAACATTCACCCAAATAAACCAAATCACCCAAAACTTGACCTTGACTTGTCCTAACCACCTTATCCACCTACCTAACTTCTAGATATGATCATAACCTAGCCTATTAGATTATATTTTATTATTGTACTTGAATAAGACACCTAAATCATATCAAATACAATAGGACATTATTAAGTTACATCATTTCTTGCATTAAGTTGTTTTAAATAGTGGATTGACAGCCATCTAGGAAGTATCACACTTCCTAGATCTAGCATATGCTAAGTAGTCAAGCTGACATATATTGCTTGATATTCTTCTTATGGTCTTTTTTTTTATTCGTAGGTAGTTCCTCCTAGAAAAGATGAAGTTCTCGCAATCAACACTAGATAAACAAATCAGAACGTGTGCACTCTACCTTCCACCTTCACTCATACCTTATCTGCTTTTTTTCTCTTATGTACGCATACTATTTGGTGAAACATAAATACTAAGTCTCCACCATATTTTAATCAGCCAAATATAAATTTTGATCAATGGAATTAGATATATCTTATCTATGAGAATGAGATGTATATCAATATATTAAGCATATGAAAGGAAAATAGAATGTTTTTGTAAACACCCTAATTTATATATGACATGAAATAATGAATTTAACCATGTATAAAAAATTTAGAGGGAATATTCTCTCACAAAACTCTAGAGACATATTATATGTTCCCTTTAAGATGGATATCAATTCAAAATAGGCATTCAAGGGATTATTTTTGGGTTATATGTTATAGGAAAATAGACTATTGAAACATAAAGGGAAAAATTATGTGCATAATAAGTGATATTCACCATTTTATTGTTTTAGAGGACCATAAGGAACTCTATTCATCCCACTCAAGGTTGAATAATATGAATGTATAGTTATTAAAATTATACCATTGGGCAAGTTTTTAAATATATATTATAGTTTTTGTGACATGTTGTTTGGATTTTCAAAGGGAAATTTATAAACATCAAAATCCTCTTGATATTCTATATTTGTATGCCTTTCAAAAGTGGAAATGAGACACTATTTCCATGGAATTAATTTTTTTATAACCATCTTTTTCTATCATCATAATATTCTCATGGTTAGGATAGAAAAGTTGACCAAGGTAGAACACTATTTTCTAGTTAACACCTCTTACAATCCTAGAGTTATAGATAGGGTCTACATATATGAGATTATAAAGTCACATGGGATTCCTCACATTATTTATGATCATGATCCACTATACATGTTGGACCCCTGGAATATTGGCCAAGTATGAAGGTGCATAGGAGCACAAGGTCCCAATTAAGGAATGGAACGCAAGGAACAAGTGTGCAAGAGAAGGGTATAAGGAAGCATGTAACATGCGCAATGCATGAAAGGATCAGGACTTAGTCATTTTGGATGTCTGGGGTAGAACACGTGAAAAGCATGGCCGGTTGTGCATGGATAAGATGTATGCACAGTGACAAGGTTGGTCTAAGATGGAGCATACTTCCAATGGAATCTTCTAGAAGAACATCATGGAATAAAGTGGAGATCTCATGCTTGGAGAAGCATGCTTGCATGGAGGACCACATTCAAACACTTGAGGCTGGATCGAGGGTGCTTTGGAGGACGGGTTACTTGATCCAGAAAGCTATAAATACAAGTGTCTGCAGAGACAGAAAGAGAGATATACATATACATAGAGAGATATACATATGGAGATATACATACAAGTATCTAGATAGACACCTAGGGAGTGAGCGGAGCTCTGCAGAAATGTTGTGAGGACTCTGTTGGTGAATAGTTGTATTCGGGAGAGAATGCACTAGGCCTAGGGGTTGTAAATTTTCTTTTGGGTAGCTTAGCTACATTAAGTCCAGTGCAATGCATGACTATGGTCTGCTTCTCTGCGACCCTCTGTAATGGTTCCATGGATGTAATAAGGTTACTGTCATAATATATACATGAATATCAATGATTCTGATGCATGTTTCTCTCTTATGAGTTTTCTTTCCTTTCATGCTAAGTATGAATGCTTGTATGTTTCTTTCTATCATAATACGTGTTATGGATTCTGTTAAACACTCGATCTGAAGTGACTGCAAGGATCTAGAGGCTGTTCTAAGCCCTATGGTTCTTGTATGTCTTAAAATTCCCTTCTGAAATCTCTTACACTAATCATAGATGATGTTTCCCACTAAACTCACATAAAATAGAGACTCAATACCGGTACATGCCTCGGGTGAGTGCTCAGATTCTATTGGGTGATAGGCTAGCATGCATGGGGTTCCTTCCTTTTTGGTGGGAGTAAAAATGACTACATATTGGTTCTATTGTTGGGACCTCTTTTTGAAGTTGTAGTGGGATTTAGCATACATCATGATCTGTGTAATGAGTAATGACAGAGTGGTTAACATTGGAAAATGTTGAATCATGGTTCAAGAGCATAGAGGATGAATTTTCTCAGAGATTTAGCATTGGACCTGAGTTTAATGCACATAGATGGGTAGAAGAGAATCTCTACCATGATCTATATGAAACATTTTTCTGTTGTTTCCCTGTGGAACTGTATGAATGGCTCTCAGCCTACGCATCTAGATCAAGTTGGCATTGTAGATCGTATGTGTGGACCCAAGAAGAGTACCAAAGGCTACATGATGTAGATTTGACATGGACCCATGTTATGGATCATTAGTGGAAAGGAATATTGGCTAGCTACACTGTTGAGTAAGCCATTTCCACATATTCTTGTCTGGAGGTTCGTTGAGTTTGAGTTTCTAAGGAGCCTAGAGGATCATTTTTACATGTTGTCCCTCTGGATTTGAAGATCTTGATGATTACCATGAGTTTAGAGGCTTTCCCAATGGCCGGCTAAACCACTCTGAGCATTGGGTGAGGAAGCTAGGGTGGAGGAAGATGGTAGATGTTGCAGTGGAGAAAGAAAGGGAGGAGAGATGACTCAAGTATGGTGAAGCATGTGAAAGGGAGATTGCTAGATGACGTGAGGTTACATGTGTGATGGATGTATGGCGGCAGATGTTGCGGGAAGGATTTGAGGTTCACACTGAGGACATGGATCCTGAGCAGTCTGTGTAACCCCATCTTGGTAAGCATGTGAGAGAAACCCCTTGATTTTGATGACATTTTTTGCAGGGAGAAATAAGAACCATTTGCGCGCATCGAGACCACCTAGTGATTGGACCACGGCACTTGGTTTTCTAGATCGTGGGGGGGATATCTGCTAATCCAATTAATTATATTGGAGGTGATCATTCTATGCCCAGGAGGTATAAGTTCTTGTTTGGTACTTCTATGGCTGCAAACACCAGCCCAGTGTTAGGACTTTTCAGGAAAGGTATAGGCACACAAGTGTTTTTTCTCATGTCCTGGAAGTGGCACACATGACCACTTCAGGACCTGGTGGGCCTAGTGGATCTAGTGGTTCAGGAGGAGTAGGAGTTGGTGGGTCTGGTGGATTTGGTGGTTCGGGACACGTGGGCTTGATTGATTTGGTGGTTCAGGACCTAGTGGACCTGGTGGATCAAGCGGTGGAGGAAACACAAGAGGAAACCAAGGATTTGGTGGAGGAGGATTTGGATCCCAACCAACCCCACAAGTTTTCTTTGAAATGTCTCTACATTTTCTTGATTATAGAGGAATTTAGGACATTTTCGAACATGTTCACAAGTGTGAACTACTATGGCACATGAAGGGTGTCACAACCCTAGAACGGAAGGCTAGTTAGTTTGCAACCATGTTGCAAGGGCGCGCACATAGCTGGTATAGGAAGTATGACCCTCATCAGACAGTAGTGGATTATTCTACCTTAAGAACACATTCTTGGGAGAGATCCACATTCCTGAGTTTGAGCGAAGAGCATCAGTGCTTTGAAGGAGATTCAACAAGGAATGGTAGAGAGTGTGCAGGAGTATGATGCATGCTTTAAAACTCTCTTGTCTAAATTATCATATGATATTCACCCTTCATAGCATGCGTAGTGGTTTGTTAGAGGGTTGATCACCCCTTTTAGAAGGCCCTTTTCTCATAAAACTTTTACAGGCCCACACAAGGCATTAGACGCTGCCGTACATGCGAGGCTGTTGGTAGTGTTGATCTTGGCGTTAGCCTATTCTAAGAGGCCCAGACATCTGTTATAGCCAAGTAGTTAGAAAAATTATCTCGTGAACTCAGCCCATGCAATGGTTTGTGGTGCACAGATTGTGAGATAGAGGGGCACGTTAAGGATAATTTCCCTTGGAGGATAGTATGCACTATGGTGGTAGAGTGTGAGATTTGTCATGGGGACCATGATGCAAGTAGATGTCCCTTGCTGCAATGCGTAATCAAGAAGAATGTATCTTATTATTGCAATATTTTCACTTCTACAACCCATGATACTAAGGAATATAGGCTCATTGATCAAATCCATGAGGCCATCGATCATGGGGTGTGCCAAACCAGCATTGCAAGTAGTTCTAAGGGTGATGATCACCATTATGAGGAGTGTGCAGATGGAGGCGTGTGTGGAAGAGGTTTTTGAGGAGGATTCCATGGTCATGGTAACCACGGAGGAGGAAGGAGTGAGTTCCCGTGTGGAACCTATTTCAACTGTGGATCTACAAAGCATTACAAATGTGAATTCCTAGACCTATTGTAGTGCTTGTGGTGTGGAAAGAAGCATAAGTATGAGGAGTGCCCAGAATTGTTTGAGCATATGAATCAACAACACTAGAAGGACAAGGGTGTTGTAATGGTTAGTATCAAGAAGGTGAACATACAGTGGATGCCTCGGGTAACACGAGATGCAGAGTTTGGAACTGTCTTGGTAACAACAAGGGTAGAAGCCATGCATGCAAGAGAGGTACCAAGATAGAAGAACCTGGTTTCAAGGGAGGAGGTCGTTCATGGAAAGTATCCAGACCCCATGCATCAAAAGGAGATATATCAAGACACCATGGATGTTATTTGAAGCTTACAAGGGGAGATCCAATGTCTAAAGGAGCAATCTAGGAAGAAGGAACAAGGAAGGAGGGTCGAGGTGCAAAAGGATGAGCTAGATAAGGTCAAGGAGAAGTGTAAAATTCTAAGACAGGAGAATATCATTCCCTTGCTAGGATCATGGTTGAGAGAGAAGGTACCACACATCAGAGGAGAGTACGAGAGACATGTATTACACATGAACCTTCCCCCTCACAACCTCAACTATGAAAAGGAGATTACATTGAATGTAGTTGTAGATGGATGGCTCCTCAACAATATCCTCATTGACATAGGTGTGGAGGTTAACATTCTAACTTTGGATGCATGGCATCAGATGGGAAGACCCGTATTACAGCCATCTTCAAATGTGTTGTATATGGAAAACAAGACTAAGGTAATGCCCATCGGTGTCTTAAAGGATGTAGATATTACTATCCAAGGAGCCAAGTTTACTGGGGACTTTGAAGTCTTGGTGCTAGGCAGAAAATTTCCTAGCACTACTTGGGTGCCCTTGGTGTTATAAGAACAATGTGGACCTTCAATTCAAAAAAGGGTACATCAGCTTCAAGAACAAGGAGGAATGGGTCATTATACCCCTAGCTGATGGGAATTTGGCACCCTATATTGAACCATTGGGGAAGAAGTTCTAGATAGGATATATGTGCACTCAATCAAAGACCCTAAGATGATACACCCTACTAACGGGGTTATCCAATTTGAAGATGCTCAGTCAGTGAGTGATACCACCAGTTTGGCATGTGATAATTAGGCACATGGGAATTATGAATTAATGGGATGGCAGTTGAGAGGGTCGGTGACCAAGGTAACAAAGGCACACATGGTTAGGTACCTTGGAGGAAAATAATTGCCCAAGTATTCAGGAGGATCCTTCCCTGAGATCTTTCTGCAGGAGGTGGAATCTCAGTGGAAGGATGAGAAGGAATGGAGGGGGATGTTAAGTTATGTCTTACTTGGCACAATAGCTCGGTGGTGGGCTACACATCAAGAGAGCCTTTTAGAATGACACAAGGTAAGAATTGCTCTCTCTGTCATATTTTCTAGGAGTAATGTACCCACCATCATCAATGAGTACCATGGGAAGGAGCCTGCTCTTTTCATATCTAGGAGTGTGAATGGGTCTAGAGAGAAGGCACAAAAGATTTTCCACCATCCCTCTAGGTGCACAAGTTGTATTCTACACTGCAGGGTTACACGCGTGCATGGTATATTCATTTAGAGACACGCCGCTAGACAAGGAATTGGTAAGAGCTAACGGCTGACCTTATTCAAACATTTGAGTATCAGAGTACCAAACCATCAGTTGATAAGGCCTTGTTTCACACAGAATTTTTGTTCCGAGAATAGAGTTATTTCTATCTTTTCATTCTCTTGAGAAAGAGATAAGGGTTAGGGCTAAGAGGAATACCCGTTGAGTGTTGGGAAGGTGTGTGCATACTTGTAGAGAGATCGGACGATTGTGAAGAGATCCTTTTTGTCCGGGAAGCACTACTAGTTTCGATGTGGATGTAGATCCAAGGAATGCAAAGTGGCAAAGGCAAGGCTCGGTTGGGATGATCTCGACAATCGAAAGTGAGTTGATAAAGCTATCCTTTGACTCTCCCAATGTTTGGATGAGTGTGACAGTGATCTAGTTGCTCAGTTATAGTCTTGGGCTCAATAATACTCTCTGTAAACCTCTTCTCTCTCTCTCTCTCACTCGTCTCTCTCTTGCAAATGAATTCAAATCCTTACAAATGAATTCAGATCCTTTGGTTTTGGTTGGGGGAGGTCATTTACAGGGAACCGATGGAAGTTACCTAACCGACACTGGTCGAGTAGGGACCGATGTTAGTTAGGTCAAAGTTGGCTATTTTTAGTAAAATAGCAAACTTTACCTCCTTTTCTCTTAAGGGGTTAGTTGTGGGCTTGGTCAAGTCATTATTAGGTTCATTTTGGTGCGGGTGAGGGGTGATGAGTCATGGGTGTGGGTCTGGACCAAGTTATAGGTCTTAATTAGGTTAGTTTAGGGTTAGGGCTAGGAGTCATGGTGATGTGTCGAGGTGAGGTGGCGGGGTTGGAGATGTGGATTTATTAATTATAAGGTAATTAATAAATAATTAAGTGTGTAAGGTTTAGGTTGTGAGGTAGGGTTAGGTTACGAGACGAGATGCGGGACACAGGGTGTCGTAAGACCTAAATTTGGTGTCTACATTTTCCCCTTGTTTTCATGTAGCTTGTCTTGTAAAGATGCACCTTGAAAATAATAAGAAATGGTTGCCCCGATTAAGTTTATAGGTAATTCCCCTCAAATCTATCATAGATTGAGGCGATGTGAAATTAGGGATAGGGTTGATAATTGGTTAATGATGATGAGATGATGTTAAGATGGTGGGGTAAGTTCAAGGAAGTAGACGTACATTGAAATGCAGTAGTGTGACCAGGGTACATGATTTGAAGAGAAAACAAGCTATTCATAGGTAAAAGTCGATAGTTTATCGAAACAAGGTTGATATAATCCGGTATCCAAGGCATAGGAAGTAGCTCCAGGGATATAATGGGTAAGGTACCGAATGTTTAGGCATGTTCGGTAGTACCAAATGGCTGGTTTGGTTGAGATAAATGTCACGGTCTCGGTCAGGAAAAGCTAGTCTGGCGATCAATTCAAGTATCTTAGTCATGCTAAAACATGAACAGTGAGCTCGATTAAACAAAAAGATACATGATGGGTGGATAGAATTGTAATTTGTTTACCTCGGTCAAGGTACTTAATTTATACGGCCTTGGGTTGGGCCGATTGGTTGGGTACGGCGTGGGTGGGCCAATTGGTTGGTTACGGCCTGGGTCGGGCCGATTGGTTGGTGCGGCCTCGGGTCAGGCTGATTGATTGGTTACAACCTTGGGTTGGGCCGATTAGTTGATTGTGGCCTTAGGTCAGGCCGATTGGTTAGTTGCGGCCTTGGGTTAGGCCGATTGGTTGGTTATGGCCTTGGGGTAGAGCCGATTGGTTGGTTACGGCCTTGGGTCGAGCCAATTGGTTGGTTACGGCCTTGGGGTGGAGCCGATGGGTTGGTTGTGGCCTTAGGTTAGGTAAATCATGAGTTACTGACCTTAGGTCAGGCCGATGAATTCAAAATAAGGCTATGTAGCAAAGCTGGGGGTAGGTGATGTGGTGAAAAATGGAGATTGATGGATAAGGGCAGGAGTTAGGTTAAAATAAGCAGGTAACCGATATCAAAAATATTTATATTTTTAAGGAAAACACAACACATGATAGGTTATGGTAGGGGATGGTCGAGCTAACCTTGGGAGACCCCATGTCTCCTAAGTGCTGCCTACATAGCCCATTATACAAAGCACGGAGGGCCTCGGGATCGATGTAGTTCTCCCTTAGGACCAGGGAGAGGTGAATTCAGGAAATTTGGTTGTGGTTAGGCAATTTTTTGGTTGGTAAAAGTTTGATGTTGGTAGGGTAATGTTGTTGGTGTTGGTGTGGGTATAGGTGAAGCGAGGGTTAGCTTACCCAAGATAAGGAAAGCGTGTCCGATTAAGGTTAACACATAATCCTAGATTTGGGTAAAAGAAGCAAAAGTGTCCCATAGTTGGAAAAATCTAAACAAACCATGTATTATCGTAGGATGAGCTTGAATCCCTAGGTACCATGCATAGGTGAGAAGTTGATAGGTGAAAAGAGTTGTATAATCACAATATATCGGATATACGTCACATCCCTCGAGTTTTGTTGTTTTGAGTAATGGTGAGGTGAGGTGGATGGTATAGTTGGGGCACGAGAACTTGTTATAAGGTGATTATTCCGACGAAAGAGAACAAAACCTAAATAGACAAGTTCATGACTTAAAAGTGCTTTTGAATACTGATTTTATTTTTCTAGATATAGACCTGATCGATGCAGAAGTCTATATGGGATATGCATTTTGCTGTTCTTGAGGTCTTCACGAAGTGATTAATGCAAGAATCTTCTAATAGAGGCTAACTTTGTATAGTTGTCCTTCAAGGAGCGATCTGCTTATAGTAGTAGATGCGGGTTTACACATAGCCGTCCTTCGAGGAGCAAGTCTAGTTTATAGATTAGAGGTCTCGATGTCTGTTTGGCATGAAGCATCTAGTTTTGTAGGAAGTTTGACTCAAGAATATCCTTAATTGTATGATTGAGAACTTGTTATTTTGATACTTGTAAGTCATGGACCAGACTAAAAATGGGAAGGAATCTTTAAGAGGAGGTGATGATCAAACCACGTGAGTTTGATTCTACTTTGAGATGCACAAAACAAGGTGTATGAGGTGGTAAATGAGCTCAAGGGACGAGCACAAGGTAGATAAGAAGTGATGTAACACTAAATTCAATAGTATAATGGTCGGAGATGCAAGGCATTAAGGGGTTTAGGCTCAAGTTTACCATTAAGTGAATCTAAATGATAAGTACCTGATCCGTAAGTGTGAGTGATAATGTAAGGCCCAATCCAATTAGGAGCAAATTTTCCATGTTTTCTCTTTTCTAGTTTGGTTACATGTTGATTCTCTTTGAGGACAAGATCACCAATCTTAAAGGTATGCTCATGAATTCACTTATCATAAGCACACTTGATGCGCTTTTGATAAATTTGAAGGTGGTCAAGAGCTGTAAGATGACGCTCGTCAAGAAGCTCCAATTAGGCTAACCGCTCTTAGTGGAAGTCATCATTGGTGAGAATATCCTGGAGAGATATTTTGAGAAATTAGAAATCCATTAAGGATAGTCAATAGGTAAGATGAAAGAAATAGAAAGGATTCATCAAGCTCCTCTTTAACTAAGAGGGTAATGCATGGATGCATTTTTCTCAATTTCGTTTAACTTTTTTGGAGTCCTGGTTTTAGAGTGATGTTATGGACAATAATGTCAGGATCGATTCCTGGCATGTCGGCGTAGGACCAAGCAAAAGCTTGATTGTGAGCACGGAGGAAGGTAGTGAAGGTGGATTGTTCTAATGCATCATGAGATTGTCCGATATTTACAATGTGAGGATCATCCTCCATGTGGATGTTGATTTCTACATCAACTCATTCAACATGGTTTGGGTTTTGATTGTAAGGTACATTGAATGTAAGAGTCATCTCGCACCAAGGTAGGTGAGGATGGAGTCGTCATCTTGGCACTCCACAACATTAATCGAAGGCGAGTCTTCTTCAATCATGTCTGGATACAAAAGGGGGAGAGAAGATGGGTCTTCACCATTGCATTGATAAGTGAGAGGACCTAGGAAGATAGCATTCACAAAAAAAAAAGTTAGGAGGGATAGATTCCGGGTCTATCGACTCCATGGGTGAAGATGGCAAAATGGGCGATGATGGTTCGGAAGGGGTGACTTCATCATCTTCCTAGATACAATTGACACGAGTTATCTTTGGTGTAGGTGGTTTTGAAAATCCAAGACCACTACGATCTTTGTGTTTACGTGTAGTGGAATGATCTTATATTGGGCTTGCTCATAAAGACCGAAACCAAAACCTTTCCAAGCACAGCGAGTCAGGAAGGTGAGGGAAAAATGACGGTTGGTTATATATTAAAAATTAGATTGGAAGGGAACCACACCAAGGGGAGGTTTAGGGGTGATAGAGGATGCGTCGACACCCCCATACATTAGGTTGGTGTGGCAATTAGGTGTTCCGTAGGAGATCACCTCCCCCATATGACGGTTGTAGGTAGGATGCGCATGTAACTGTCCATACTCTTGTGGGGTATGGAATGTGCTAACGTTGTATAGGTGGTACTCCCCTAGCGTAAGGCGTTGAAAAACACCTATCAAGGGATCCAAGGTAGGGATGTTGTTCATGGGGAAGGAAGAGGTATTCGTGTCAGTGGTTTCATTGGTCGAAGGTGTGGGTGCGGCTAAGGTGGATGGTTGAGGTGTGGTTGAAGTAGATGGTTGGGTTGGATCAATGGGTTCCTTAACCGGTACAAGCACATCATTAGGGCGATATAACATATTGCATTTTTTAAAAGGGGAAGCGTCAGCTATGATGGTGTATGACTTCCCTCATACTCAAATTTTATGCATTTATGTAAGGTGGAGGGAATGCATCCCATAGCCGGATCTAAGGGCATCCTAACAAAATTTTGTATTGGAACTCTCCCTCAAGGACATAGAAGAGTTTGGGCAAGGCACGGGGCCCTACACGAATGTTAAGGATCACAAGTGCCTAGGGTAGAAGTAATAGCATCGTTGAATGAGCGCAACATGGTGGGGTTGGCACACATGTAGCTAGGAGGGATATTCATCTGTTGGAAGGATTTGGAAGAGACGATTTTTAGGCTAGCGCCCCTGTCGATCATAACATGACGTACTCGGATGTCCTAGATGTAAGCCGAGATGAAAAGAGTGGGGTCAGGATCTTCTACACCAAAGATGACAATTTCTTCTAAGGAAAACTCGACAAAGCGGTGGCTTGCTATACAAGGACGAGAGATGGTTATGGGGGTAGATTGTTTGGTTAGAGAAGTGACGTGCTTGGGTGTTAAGATGGAGGTGACGGGAAGGGTTTCATTAGGTAGGACCTCTATCCCTTGCAGGATCTTAATAGAGCTTGTCAATGAGATTCGAGATGTTTGAATGAGATCATAGAGTGTCATTTTTACGGGAGATTGGTGAAGTTGTTTGATCATGGTGTGATGGGAAAATCCATCGAGACCTGGATAGGCAGATCCACGAATAACGACTTTAGGTGGTGGTGTGATCAGGATGGCGGAAGGAGAAAGAGAGGCCGTAGGTGTAGTCTCTTTAGCTTTTCCATTGTTTTTCGACCTTGAGTAGCAATGCTAATCATATTGATCTTATGAATACGAGATGAGGAAGATGGTAGGGATAAGTCATTGTTATCGAGAGCGTGGTTGCAATGATGATAGATTTTGGTGAGGTGGGGACAGGTGGTATAGGAGAAGGGATCGAAGCTAAGGGCTTTTCCTCCATTAGTTGTCTTTCTTAGATTTTCCATCCGAGATAGGAAACTAGCGAAGGATGGCTTTCAAAGCTTTGCATCCTTCTATATTGTGTCTGGTGTGCATTGGTAGGCACATATAATAGATTCATCATAACCTATAGGTTGAGATTTAGATGGATCATAGGATCTCGAGTGGGGCTAGGGAAATGGTCGCATCCCCTACCAACATATCAAGGATCTTAGCATAAGATCCTTTGAGTGGGTCAAATTCAGATGAAGATGAGGTTATTGATTGAGTGGGTGAGATTATTGATTGTTTTGGTAATGGTTGGGTACGATTGGTTGCGTACGGATGGTGGTTTAGGAAAGGGATTTTTATGATTGGGTTTAACTAGGCATGGCTTATTCTGTGTAGAAGTCATGTTTAATTGGTTAGATGATGAGGCCACGATGACGTGGTGGCAGGAAACAACCACGGGGAAAGAGGAGTGATAGCAAATAAGTCCTTTGATGATGGAGTTTTCTTAGGGTTGGTAGGTAGGTAGGATACTTGGGTGACAGTGTTGAGACACCCATGGATTTTGTATGGGTGTAGAAGGTGCAGGTCGTGTTAAAGATGACATGGGAGGCATGGTGTATTGAGGTAAGGTGGAGGGGTGAGGCCCCAATATAGAAGGTAGGTGTGACGGTGAGGGTTGAAACCATGCCTACTATATTGGTGTGATCAGGGGGAGGGTTTTAGTTGTGGCAGAAGCATATATTGGACTCAAGGAGATTGGGTCTATCTCCTAGGTGGATTGACGACTTTATTTTTGGATAAATCTAACCATTTAGGTGGGTGCGTTAGGCTGGGTATTGGTGAAGTCCCAAGCATAGGGGAAGGTTTGGTTAGGTTGATAGAGGTGGATGCAGTATTTAGTAGAGATGAGGGGGTGAAGGTGAGGACATAGGTAGTTTGAGCTTTTGTAAAAACTTTAGGCATATGGTAGAGGTGTCTAGATTAGTTATCTACATTTGAGCATAGCATTGTGTACTCAAACATTCCCATAAGACTCGTCTATCTTCCGGGGATGAAAATATTCACGTGTGGATGGGAATTTTGAATGGAAGAGAAGTGGGCTATGATTCCGGTCCACTGTGGGTGTGATACATGGGGTGAATGAGGCATTGTATCAATGGGTGTTAAGAGGTCAACCAGTCGCTAGAAAGATTTAGGTGATGAAGAAATGATAGGGAGGAGGGCATGTTCTAGAGGATCCGTCATGGTTAAGGAGTTTGGTGATGTAGGCTTGAGGGGTTTCTCCTCTAAGGATGACAGAAAAAGTGGCGATCCTTCTTCTTTTGCAGCAAGAGTGGTGGAAGGAGATGTTTGGGAAATAGATAGGTTGGATAACATCCGCTCACAGTCTTGTAGGGATGTGGTGTAAGAAGGCTCTTCTATGAGAAGAGAAATCTAGGTGGTTGATTCCTTTATGGGTAAAGGAATAGCGGGGCTGTCCTCTTGTCCTGATGAAGGAGAAGGGGGCAAGGACCCTTGCGTTGGTGAAGAGGCTTGATTCAGAATTTCCTCGATGGAAGCCCTTGGTTGGGAGTTGAAAACCACATGGATCTCATGCACACTCTTCTCCTCAGCTGAGGTTTCTTGGTTTGTGTTATTGTTAGATGAATGGTTTGGAAATGGTTTGTTGAAGAAATTTAAATTTTGATTAGCAGGTGCATTAGGATTATTGAGGGTTATATCCCCTGCATCAACCATTTTCTGCACTATGTTTTTCAACATCTTGCAATTATCGTGGTTGTGTCCCTTCACGCAATGGAAGTTACAAAAGTCATTTTCTTTATACCAAAAAGGTATAGCGTGGGTGGAATCAAACCCAGAGTGAGGTTTAACAAGAGGCAAGGTGATAGCTCTTGCTTTAAGCAATTTTTCCAAGATCACATCATAAGTTTCTCCCAAGGGAGTGTACTTGATGGGCTCGACTTTATACTTATAGGTGGATTTTGGCTGGGTATTAGATGGTGCTTGAGATTTGACCGTCACTGTGTGTACGGCTCCTTTTGATTTTGAAGCAGCCAATGTATGAGAGTTGGTGGAGTCTTGGATTCAGAAATTTGAGTTTTTGTTGCTCCTCCTCTAAGGCTCAAATCTCTAGTTTCTGAGCCATAGTAAAGGCCTCATCAAAGGTGTGGAAAGTTTGAATTTGGAGGGTGGGAGAACTGTGTTTAGCGCAGGCCCACGTAAAGAGTTTGATGAGCTCAACCTGAGGTAAGGCATAAGTAAGTTGGTTGATGAGGCCTCGCCATCATCCAATGAAATCTGCGATAGACTCATCTTCAAATTGTCAGATGGCATAGAGGTTGGTAGGGATACTTTCTTGGAAATATTTATGGAGAAGTGATCCAAGAAATATTGGGCTAATGGTTAAAGGAGAAGATTGAGTGTTGGGCTAAAGCAATGTACCACTCCAACGCAGTCCCGATAAGGACATGGGGAAGGTATGGAGTAGTAAGGCATCATCATAAGCAATCAGATAATAGGCATGTCTAAACGATCGCAAGTGTTGTTGAGGGTCCTCCTTACTACTAAAGCCAAGTAAATTTTGGTAATTCCCATTGAGGAGGATATGTATGAAGGGGGATGGAAGGATGAATAGGCTCTCAAAAAACTTGCTCGTATGTCGGGTGTTACGGCTTCCGAAATAGAATCCTCAATATTTTACATCTTGTCCATCATCTATTTGATTAAATAATTGGTTGGGTTGGATGATGGTGATGTCGTCATAAACGGGGAGCATTGGGCCAAGAGCCACTACTAGACAATGGTGGGGTTGAATGTTGATAAGGTAACGATGATGAATGTGTTGGGGAAGCCAAGTAAGGGTGTCCTATATAAGATGTTGAGGCCACTGGATGAGTCTCGTGGAAATGAAAAGGTGGGCGGAGCCCGAGAGGGAAAGCTCATGTGAATGGATGGTAGAGAGTGAGTTGTGAAAGAGGTAATCTGCAGGGGAGAGATGAGGTAGGGGCAAAGTGGATGGTAGTGATATGTGGGGCCCTAGATTAACCAAAGGAAGGTCAATTGGTGCAAGTATGAACCACCAAAGCCACCGAGATGGGAGACGGGTCTAAGGATGAAGATGGTGAGGTGGAGTTATTAGGTGGGGAAGGGGCTAAGTGAGCAGCTATACTAATAGGCATACCAAAGAGTAGCTGACCGTCGGGTGTACGGTCAGGGGTATGAGACAAATAATACTGTATGGCGCTAGGATTAGCATCCAAAAATTTGGCAAAGTCCGGATCTCCTACAGGGATCTTGGGAAAAGCACTGGTGTCCATAGGATTCCCCATAGGATGCAAAGGGGGTGACTCAGGAAAAGACACGAAACAAGCATGTGAAACCATGGCTGCAGCTTGTTTCTGGGTGATAACAACCATGGACAAGAGGATACAAAGCAGGGAATTAGTCAATCAGGAATAGAAACAACAACAAAATGTTGGAATTGGTAGGTTGCTGGTTTGTTAGGAACTGTGAAACACAAGAATCGATATCCTAGCGAATCGATGTCGGGCCGACGATAGCCGGCGTCGGTCGTGTAACCGATGTCGGTAGAAGAGAGGACCGTGTCGATCCTTTGTGAAGGTAAAGAGAGAATGTAAGAGGCTACTGGTTTGGGGATAACAAGCCTTAATATACCCACCAAACATGCTCAAGTGATCACCGAGACAGGTATAACAGAGAAACAAAACTGAAAGAAAGAAAAAAAAGCAAGATACACAAGCAAATCAAGAGACTAACCCTAGGATTAGTTTTAATCACTTTGGGCTTATGCCTTAGACGCAAGATGATGTCAATCCTAAACAAAAGACCTAAGGGAGATGTCAAGTTTGTTTTGGCTTGTAAGACTACCTCAATCGGGTGAGGAATACCGTGGGAAGGGGGGATGTTTGAGATGTTGTGTAGATTATGATGTGATTTGGTATGTGTTGTGCAGTGAGAGTAAGATTAATTTCTCGTCAATACCGTGGATATCACCCCCACGTGTACGACCTGTTACTTAATCTATGTTCACTAGAATTAAAAACAACAAGCAAGAATGTGATGCACGTGTTTTAAACCCAAATCAAAAATGATATTCGATGAAGCAAAGAAAGAGAAGAGGTTAAGAAGATGAATTTCACTAATGCAAAGATGTGAAAGAAAGAAAAGTTCTTTTACCAAAATGAAAAAATATTTTGTGAATATTTAGAAGAAAGAAATAGCAAGTGTGCTCCCTATATGAAAACAAGCAAGAAAGAAAGAAACCCGAGAAGGGTCCCACCAGGCGTGCCAAAATGTTTCACACCGAATTTTTGTTCTAGAATAGAGTTATTTCTATCTTTTCATTCTCTTGAGAAATAGATAAGGGTTAGGGCTAGTGTAACACCCTGAACTGTTGTTACTTTCTCCTGGACATACAAGTGTTGATATGTGATTTCTTGTATAAGGATGTGTTCCTCGATTTAGAAATCATGCTTGATATGTATTGTAATTTCCTTGCAGATTACAGATCTTGACTGAGTCAGAATATGATTAGACTCTTTTATTTATTTCATTTTGTGTCTGAATATTAATCTGATCACGGAATGAATTATAGAGACATTCATCTATAATATCTAGTCTTGGATCAGTGGAATTGATCCAAGTAATGCTTTAAATTTGTTTGTGATGAATTAGATCACAGACCTTGAACAGGTTGCAAGGTATGGAAGCATTGATTAAGCTGGTCAGGAGTATGACTCAGGCTGATCTTGGTAAATGAATCGGTTCCCGATATCGAAGTATATCTGGAAGGTCTCGGACGTGGACCAAGTAATAATTCTGCCATGTATATTCCTGTAGCCTAACGGCTGTATAGGAGTGAATCCTGTTCGGAGATGCATGATTTTGGGTCTTTTCTTGGCATATAAAATGTTATACCTTCTGGAATTATTAACGGTTAGTAACCTAAAACTAAAACCTAACCTAGGGGTTAGATTAGTGTTAATCTAACCTAGACCTAGGCTATGTGTTAATATCCTAAGTTAGTATCTATGTGTAAATTGGTTAGTATGGGTATTACCCTAAATTCTAACCTAAGTTACTAACCTAACTATTGAGGAGGATGTAAAGGGGCCTATGGAGGGGTGTGAACCATGGGCGGCGTTTTCTATGGCAATTAATGCATGGATAAGGATGAGGGACAGGTCATGGCGGAGGCTTAAGCGACGGCTAACCTGTGCAGACGTGGCAATTCGCTAAGTTTGGAAATGGACTTGAATTTTCATTGGACTGTCGCCAATTCTGGCGGTCGGTGGAAGTTGAGTTTAAGCGGGAAAGTTGGTTTAATGGCATTCAATATTCTCGGTAAACGAGCCCGGAACTCGCGAGAAGGCATGCAAACGGGAAGTTTGAGGGTTTGTTTGGTTTGTCGCGATTTTCGGTTTTCTCTCTGCTTGTTTACTGGTTCTTCGCACCAGTCCTCTTTGAGTTGCATGGCAAGTATGAACTGCTATAGCTCTTTTCTCTGTCATGGAGGATATATATGTGATGGAGATAGCGAAATTTTGTTGGTCGCTTTAACTTGGAAGAAGAAAAGGAAGTTTGAGCTCTTCCAGTGGTCTGCTTCGGAAATTTGATTAAAAATCCAGGCATGTTAGGCCCTAACCTTTAAATATCTTGTTGTTTTTCAAGTGATTTCATTAGAACAACTCTGTTCAAATGTTTTGAGAAAATAGAGGATTTTCTATGGAGATCTTGTTTGATTTTTGGTACTGAATCTCTTCTGGTTCGAATCTTCATTATCCTTGTTGGGTGTTTATTAAATTCGAACTGTGTCACTGTTTCCTTGTGTTTGCATTTCGGTTTGATTATGCGAAACTTGTGATATGTATGATTGCTCGGCCTGTTCGGCGTGAGCCCATGAATCGATCCTGTGATGGGTATAGGCCATTGATTGTTATGTTGTCGATTTTTGGTCGTCGATTCTTGTTTTGGAAACAGTCGGATTAAATATTAATGGGACTGTTTGTTTGATCAGTTTGTTGAACCTTTGAAAACCCTGTTGTGGTTTTTAGTGACAGTGACTAATGATACTATTTGGGTTCGTTCTATCTGTTAAAATGGTTTGGAATCAGGTAACTAGTGTTACAGTTTTTCCTTTCGACTCATTAGTAGTTGTTTTTCCATGTTATTTGTGTAACGGGATCTAAACCGTTGACAGTGTACAGTATGGATATATGTATTCGGTCGACTATGTGGAGTCCTTTAAATGAATCGTATTGTGAACCATTGTTGAACTTCGTTTGAATATCTATTGGGATACTGGTAATTTGATTTTGTACTCGAAGAGTAACGAGTAGCACGACCTCTGTTATTTTACATTCGTGTTGCAAGAACTTGTGGTTTATACTCTTTGGATGAGATTCCATGTTTCTTTCCTGTGCCATCTTGTGTGAAAATGATGGTAAGGGTACCGTTGGACTTCTTGTTTTGGAAATTCGGTATTCCGGTTTGTTTTTGCCTGATCTTAATGTTGCCATTGTTGGCACCGATGATTTATCATCTGGCATTATTTGGTTACTGTTGTTAGGACTCAGTTGAACTTATGATAGATGGACAGTGTAACTGTTTCAATTAGGACTGTTGGGTTATCCTGTTGTTTGACCCTGCGGAAGATGTCTTGCTTCTTTGGCTTCTGTACAAGCCTGATATTGAACTCGTGATGTTTATTTTGGCCTTGATGGATTTCTGTGAACAGTTTGACATCTTGTATATCGGCCTTATGAGCTAGGTCATGGTTATTAAACCCGTATCAGTATGCAATATAAATACAGAATTGTATTCTTTTTTTTTTAATTAGAATGACTCAGTGGAGTCGATTGAATGATTTACATGTTTAAGTCACTGTTCATGGTTGAATATAGATGAATTTTGGGAAATCGTTGTTTCAGCGACTTAAGGAAATAATTTGTATTTTGATCTCTGATATTCGTAAGAATACCATTGTGTCGCATTGACAAGGGTTCAGTTGGGTTCTTGGTTTGAAATCAGAGATTAATTTGTTTGCCTGATTTTCATAATGCTTCGTTGATGAATACAGTATGAATTCATATGCAATTGTTTGAATTGTTACCTCTGTTTGAATCATTAGAATTCTGGAAAGGTAACTTGTACTTCTGTCTCTTTCTGAACTTGACATTTGGACACTGCCTTTGTCACTGTTTGAGATCCTTGAGCATGAATCTTTATCTCGTGTTCTAGCTCTGCTGAAGTGAACCGTGAATATCATACCTTAGCCTTGCATGCGCCAAGGTAAGAATAGATTTGCTATATTCTTTTCCATTCACTCCTGTCTGATTGAGACTGAGCATGTTCGGAGATTTTGAGTGATTGTCTTGGCATAATCTTGGGAAACATCCAATTGCCTAAGGCAATGTAGTCTATTGCTGACCGCAATACTGGGTTTCTTGATTTCGAATTCGGGCCGTAAAGCCTTGTTGTGTTCGATTTTTATTATGACAGTGATTCTTCCTGTTGTTTGACTGACTTGTTTGTATGCTTACTGGATGAATGTATTTCATTTGTGTAGACAGTACAGTAACGAACTTATGTGAAAGGGAGTATGAATGATTTGGTTCTTTCCCTTCTTTTGCTTATTTGATGATATCTGTCTAACAGTGGGAATTGTGTTGTAAACATATTGGTGGAACCCGATTTGTTATGATATTTTCCTTATTGGATGAATGAAACGATCTGACCAATGTTGTGATTTTGGATTCAATGATTGTTTGTGTACATTCGTTCCTTGATTTTTAATATTTGATGAAATATTAGAAAGTGATTAAGACTATTTTGTAACCATGTTAGAGTTACATATTTGTAATCATTTTGTATTACAAGGGCATAGTCTGAATATGTTTACTAATGTGAATATCTGATCTCATTTAAACAGGGTGTTTAATGAAAACAATTGATGGATTGCAATTGTTTTAAAAGTTAGTGCTTATCATGCTCGGTTCATCAACCGACTCATGTTGACTATTTTTGCAGATGGTTGCCGTAAGAGGTAAAAGCAATGCAGATCTGACTGGCTGATCAGATTGTTTATTTGATTTATAATGAATTACAGCTTGATTTTATAGATGTACTATATGTGAAAAGATGTTTCTTTTCCGTTAGCATTGTATCAAGTATGCTGTTGCATAAAATGTAATTGTATAGTTTTGAAAGGAATGGAAATAAGTATTGAAACTTATGTGTTGTATTTTATTTCTGAAAGTTGACCTTCTTCGGTTTATGTAACAAAGGGGCATTGTTATCATTGTATAATATGGATGCTTTTGTGATTGACAATGAAAGCTTGCAAGAAAATGAGATTGAATTCTTATGAGTGTTTAGTAGTTCTAATTTGTGTTAGCGAAAGCAATATTGGATTTAAATAATTGTCTTTCTAGAAGATAGGTTAAAAATGAGCCTAAAGAGAACGCTAAACAAGCTGGATTAAATTACTAATCCCTAGTCCTAAGTATAACAGGACAATATTAAATTGGATTCTTAATCATTTATATCTTTATACTAAAAAGTATGATATAAATTCAATTAAGAGAACTGATATTCAATCAAATGGAGTTCAGATGGCAATCTCAAGCAAAGGTTATGAGGTATTGTCCGATTCTGTTGCTTTAGAATCAGGTGTATTCTAATGACTCCTTGATGAAGAACTTGACCTTAATATCTCTACCAAGTAATGGGTTTTATAGAGGAGGGTCGTCTTAAGGCGAAGAATCCAGGGATTGGAAAGGCTAACCTTAGGGAAAAGTCTTTAAAGTAATTTAAACTCAAGTGCGTAACGCTTGTTACTGAGTAGATCTTTTCGAGGCGGATTTAAAGGTTGACGACATAAGTCAACTGCAGGGTTGTACCTTCGAGAAGATTAGGATCTTCTCGAAGTTACAACAATGCAGATGACTTATGGCGACACCCTTTGCATTGATCGCTAAGATTTACACTTGATTTTGCACGAGTTACCCAGGGACCGATTAAGAACGTGGTCATGTTATAAGGCTGCCTAGGAGATTCGGGGTATCATGACACACTGGTTGAACTGCAAGGTTGAACCAGTATGTCACTATATCCCTAATCCTCGTGGGCATCCATATAACATTATCACCTTGTTATTCGCCTCCGAGTGATTCGATTGTGAAAGGAAGGACCGACAAAGAGTCGAGTGTAAGACATTCTATATAACATATGAATGGGGTGAAGGATGTATTCCAGATTGACGAGTATGTCGTTAAGGAATACAAGACATAAACAGTATGTTTCAAATCTTTGGCCAAAGTATCGCAAGCTGCTGATTGCGTTGTCCTAATTCACCTAGTCTAAGGGATGAGATGCCGATGAATAATAGTAACAATTATTCAGTTAGATTCCTTGGACAGAGCATTCTGAATCCCAGATTAGGGAAGAGAACCGCAAGAGTAATGTGTTAAATAAAAACACAGACTCTTATTACTCATGAATAGATCGGTAGATTACCGAGTCATGGAATGAATAGATCGGAGGTACTCCGAGTCATTACAGCTGCATATGGTTGTCTGTTATATAAATGGTTATTTGAATTGTGAGTTCTAAATTATGTATTTAGAACCAGGATGCAATTATCAAAAAAATAAAAATTCACTTGTTCTAAAGTATAAAATGAGGATGTTACATCTTGGTATCAGAGCTGAAGGTTGCAGCTCTTGGACCTATTGAGTCCATAATCTGATAAAAACCTGAATTTTCTTGTAACAGAAAATGGTTAGAACAAGAGGGAATGTTGAGTAATGCTCCACCGAAGGAGAAGCAACAACCCAAAAATGGATGAGATCCTTGCTGCCCTGTTGGACACAAGAGATCGCTTGGCTGTACTTGAACAGCAGGTGACGAGAAATGAGGAGGATGAAGAAGCTGATAATAATAATTAGCAACCTCCTGAGGACAACCCCGAAATGGGTGTTGATGTTAATGCCGGAAATGCACCTGTCCCACCAGAAAACAAAAAGGCCAGATTGGCAGCAGAACTCACTAATGATATAAAAAGGATAAGTCCACCTAAGTATGATGGCACCACATTAGGAGATGGAGCTGAGAACTGGCTCAGCGAAATGGAGAAGTACTTTGCAATAAGGAACTTCTCAGAGGAAACCAAGGCTATTTGGGGAGCCTATCAGCTTTATCATGAAGCATCTTCATGGTGGGATAGCCGAAAAGCTGAGCTAAACATTGATGAGACCAATATTACTTGGGATCAATTTAAAGGCTATTTTAGGCAACGGTGGCTGCCATAACTTTTCTATGATCAGAAAATGACAGAATTTCAGAACTTAGCTCAAGGGAAGCTAACAGAATCGAATACCGGGAGCGGTTTACAAAACTCCTCAAGTATGTACCGCAAATATCAAACCTCGACGAAAAGTTCAGGATACGGAAATTCATCATGGGATTGAATCCAGTGATAGGGGGAGAGGTCGATGTTCACAGTTCAACCACTATGGAAGGAGTTGTTGAAAAGGCCATAAGGCAAAAACAGAAATTAAAGGCTATTTTTGCTCATAAGGAGGAAGTGCGGAAGAAGCGCAAACCCTTCTTCAACCTCTCTTACACCCTTAAAAGGACCATGGAAAAAGTTTGGAAACAAGAGTAAATTTCGGAGAAAACAACAAGAAAGCAAAGCATAATAAAGCCTCATTGAAATGTAAGGGATAATTTTGTTAAAAATTATAACAATGGGCAGAAGCCCTATGGAGGACAGCGTGACAATTACAAGGCTGGAGGAAATGCTGAGCCTAAGAAGGGACCTGTAGGAGGCTGCTACAATTGTGGCAAGGACCACTATGCGAATCAATGTCCTTTGAAGAACGATGATCGTAATCGTGAAAGATAAGATACATGCCGCTGAGCGCATGTGACAAGCAATGGTGAAAAGCAAGTGACACCTATAGAAGTTCAGGGTAAGTTATTTGGCATACCTGTCACTATTCTTTTTGATACAGGAGCTACTAAATGTTTTATATCTAATAAACTAGCTTCTAAACTTAAAAGAAAAGCTGGAAAAATGGATAAATCTTGGACTGTACAGTATGGTAATAATTCTGTTCATACAGTGAGTATGTGTCTTTTTGGGGCAGTCCTCGATTTACCTAATTTCTCCACGGAAGTTGATCTCTATGTTGCACCTTTAGGATCATATGACATTATTATTGGTGTCAATTGGTTAGCTGACCATAAAGCAAAGGTAGATTGCTATGAAAAGAACATAAAATGTTTAGATGATCAGCTGGAATCAGCAGAGATTCAAGGTGTGAAACGAGAAATTTCAGTTAGAAAACTGTCAGCTATGCAGCTTAAAAAGGCTAAAAATAAAGGATGTACCCTTTATGCGGTAAAGATATCTGAATCTCCTGAAGAAGATGATGATTTCATGGAACAATTCCCTCTGCTACGAGGTTTCAGGGATGTTTTTCCTGAGGAATTACCAGGGTTACCACCCAAGAGAGAATTTGATTTTTCCATTGAAATCAAGCCTGGGATGGAACCTATTTCCAAGGTGCCTTATCGGATGACTACTACTGAGTTAGTCGAGCTTAAGGCACAGTTGCAAGAGCTTTTGTCTAAAGGATTGATTAGACCAAGTGTTTCACCTTGGGGAGCACCTGTGATATTTGTGAAAAAGAAGGATGGAACACTAAGGCTGTGTATTGATTATCGGATGTTGAACAAAGCAACAATCAAGAACCGATATCCACTTCCAAGGATAGATGATCTGTTTGATCAAATGCGTGGAGCAGCGGTTTATTCTAAGATAGACCTTCGATCTGGTTATCATCAACTAAGAATTAAAGAGGAAGATATTCATAAAACAGCTTTCCGAACAAGGTACGGACACTATGAATTCACAGTTCTACCCTTCGGGTTAACTAATGCACCCGCAGCCTTTATGAATTTAATGAACAATATTTTTCAAGAATACCTGGACAAGTTTGTACTTGTATTCTTGGACGATATTCTCATTTATTCTAAAAGTGTTGAGGAGCACAATGAGCATTTGAAGATAGTTTTGGGAATTTTGAGAAAGAGAAAGTTGTATGGTAAGTTATCCAAATGTTCTTTCTTTGATTCAGAGGTTCACTATTTGGGTCATGTTATAAGTAAAGAAGGAATCGCTGTAGATCCTTCAAAAATAGTGGCAATAACTGAATGGCCTGCGCCAAAGAATGTACATGAAGTAAGAAGCTTCATGGGTCTTGCAGGTTACTATAGAAAATTTGTAAAGGATTTTTCTAAGGTAGCTGCACCAATAACTTCATTGCAAAAGAAGGATAAGAAATTCATGTGGAATGACAAGTGCGAAGCGGCTTTCAAAAGTCTGAAAGACCAGTTGACTTCTGCACCTATATTGGCTGTACCAGACCCTAATGGGAATTTTACTGTTGTAACGGATGCTTCTGGGGAAGGCCTTGGAGGTGTTTTGTTACAAAATGATCAGGTCATAGCTTATGAAAGTAGAAAACTTAAGTTACATGAGCTGAATTATGCCCCTCATGATTTGGAACTTGTTGCCATTGTTCATGCGCTTCAAGTCTGGAGACACTATTTACTTGGAAAACCTTTTGAGTTGAAAACTGATCACTTGGGACTGAAATATATTTTTACTCAGCCCAATCTGAATGCCAGACAGAGAAGGTGGTTAGAATTTTTATCACAATATGACTTTGATATTAGCTATATCAAAGGGAAGGAGAATAGAGTAGCTGATGCTCTAAGTCGTAGGAGGCACATTTCTGCTCTTATAACATTAAGAACTCAGTTTAAAGACGAGGTAAAAAGTGCCTCGGAATCAGATGCATTTTTTCAAAGCAAGTAAAAGCAGGCTGCTTGCGCAGAACCTAAAGATAAAAGGTATGAAGGTTTTCATTTTGATAACGAAGGAATCTTGCGTTATGAAAATAGGGTATATGTACCTATCTTTGAATGATTTAAGAAAGAAGTTGTTATATGAATTTCATAATTCACCTTTCTCTGGACACCCGGTATCACAAAAATGCTAGCTGATTTGAAACACAATAATACTTACGGAAAGGTATGAAAAAGGATGTGATTAATTTTGTGACTCATTGTCTGGAATGTCAGCGGGTGAAGGCAGAACATATGCACCCTGCTGGACTGTTATATCCTCATAGCATACCGCAGTACAAATGGCAAGTAATAACCATGGATTTTGTACAAGGACTACCTATGTCCAGGAATAAGCATGATGTTATCCTGGTAGTTGTAGATAAACTGACTAAGGTAGCTCATTTCATCGCTGGAAATCTAAAGGATGATTCACCAGTGCTGGCCAAGAGGTTCGTACACGAAATTTTCAGATTGCATGGTGTACCAGAACTGATTATATCTGACAGGGATCCTAGAATGACGTCAAGGTTTTGGCAAATGCTTAACGCAGCCCTAGGAACAAAACTAAACTTCAGTTCTGCATATCATCCAGAAACGGATGGGAAAACTGAGAGGGTAAATCAAGTGTTGGAGGACATGTTGCGAATGTATTGCATGGATCAACAGTATAAATGGGAAGAGTATCTTCCATTAGTTGAGTTCGCATACAACAACACTTATCACTCATCTCTTAAGATGGCACCATTTGAAGCACTTTATGGAAGAAAGTGCAGAACCCCTGTAAGTTGGGACAGTGTTGAGGATAGAGTGGTAATTGGACCAGAGATTCTCACAGAAATGGAACAGCAAGTTAAGCTGATTCGTGAACGATTAAAGGAAGCAGCGGATAGACGAAGAGCTATGCTTGACCTTAAGCGGGTTGAGAAGGTTTGAGCTGGGTGATAAGGTTTTCCTGCGTGTTAAACCCAGAAAGAGCTCTATAACTTTTGGCAAGGCTGCCAAGTTGTCACCTCGATTTGTGGGACCTTTCGAAATTGTCGAAATAATCAACCCTGTAGCTTATCGTTTAGCATTGCCACCTGCTTTATCTCGCATGCATGATGTTTTCCATATTTCTTTGCTTAAGAAATACGTTTCAGATCTGTCACATGTTTTAAATTGGAATTCCTTGCAGGTCCAAGACCCAGGAATAATCGTGGTTAAACCCACAAGAGTGCTGGAAACTCGCCAATTGCATTTGAGAAATCGTGATATACAGCAATGTAAGGTCCAGTGGGACCAGTTTAGCGAAGAAAGTGTAACTTGGGAAAACCTGGACGAGATGAAAATTTCTTTTCCTTCTCTTTTTACAATGAATGAGAAGCTGTTGACAAAAATATACTTTTATGAACTGATTGTTTTTAAGTATTTATGAAAGCCAGATTAAGGCAGACTTTATTCAGGTTGAATAAATGTGTTGTGACATTGATTTCTGGAACTATTTAATATGGAAGTAGTCACAGTGTTTGTGAACTAATAAATTGATTGACCTGAAGGTTAATTTAATATGTAATTCATCGGGACGATGAATCTTTTTAGGAGGGAAGCATGTAACACCCTGAACTGTTGTTACTTTCTCCTGGACATACAAGTGTTGATATGTGATTTCTTGTATAAGGATGTGTTCCTCGATTTAGAAATCATGCTTGATATGTATTGTAATTTCCTTGCAGATTGCAGATCTTGACTGAGTCAGAATATGATTAGACTCTTTTATTTATTTCATTTTGTGTCTGAATATTAATCTGATCACGGAATGAATTATAGAGACATTCATCTATAATATCTAGTCTTGGATCAGTGGAATTGATCCAAGTAATGCTTTAAATTTGTTTGTGATGAATTAGATCACAGACCTTGAACAGGTTGCAAGGTATGGAAGCATTGATTAAGCTGGTCAGGAGTATGACTCAGGCTGATCTTGGTAAATGAATCGGTTCCCGATATCGAAGTATATCTGGAAGGTCTCAGACGTGGACCAAGTAATAATTCCGCCATGTATATTCCTGTAGCCTAACGGCTGTATAGGAGTGAATCCTGTTCGGAGATGCATGATTTTGGGTCTTTTCTTGGCATATAAAATGTTATACCTTACTGGAATTATTAACGGTTAGTAACCTAAAACTAAAACCTAACCTAGGGGTTAGATTAGTGTTAATCTAACCTAGACCTAGGCTATGTGTTAATATCCTAAGTTAGTATCTATGTGTAAATTGGTTAGTATGGGTATTACCCTAAATTCTAACCTAAGTTACTAACCTAACTATTGAGGAGGATGTAAAGGGGCCTATGGAGGGGTGCGAACCATGGGCGGCGTTTTCTATGGCAATTAATGCATGGATAAGGATGAGGGACAGGTCATGGCGGAGGCTTAAGCGACGGCTAACCTGTGCAGACGTGGCAATTCGCTAAGTTTGGAAATGGACTTGAATTTTCATTGGACTGTCGCCAATTCTGGCGGTCGGTGGAAGTTGAGTTTAAGCGGGAAAGTTGGTTTAATGGCATTCAATATTCTCGGTAAACGAGCCCGGAACTCGCGAGAAGGCATGCAAACGGGAAGTTTGAGGGTTTGTTTGGTTTGTCGCGATTTTCGGTTTTCTCTCTGCTTGTTTACTGGTTCTTCGCACCAGTCCTCTTTGAGTTGCATGGCAAGTATGAACTGCTCTAGCTCTTTTCTCTGTCATGGAGGATATATATGTGATGGAGATAGCAAAATTTTGTTGGTCGCTTTATCTTGGAAAAAGAAAAGGAAGTTTGAGCTCTTCCTGTGGTCTGCTTCGGAAATTTGATCAAAAATCCAGGCATGTTAGGCCCTAACCTTTAAATATCTTGCTGTCTTTCAAGTGATTTCATTAGAACAACTCTGTTCAAATGTTTTGAGAAAATAGAGGATTTTCTATGGAGATCTTGTTTGATTTTTGGTACTGAATCTCTTCTGGTTCGAATCTTCATTATCCTTGTTGGGTGTTTATTAAATTCGAACTGTGTCACTGTTTCCTTGTGTTTGCATTTCGGTTTGATTATGCGAAACTTGTGATATGTATGATTGCTCGGCCTGTTCGGCGTGAGCCCATGAATCGATCCTGTGATGGGTATAGGCCATTGATTGTTATGTTGTCGATTTTTGGTCGTCGATTCTTGTTTTGGAAACAGTCGGATTAAATATTAATGGGACTGTTTGTTTGATCAGTTTGTTGAACCTTTGAAAACCCTGTTGTGGTTTTTAGTGACAGTGACTAATGATACTATTTGGGTTCGTTCTGTCTGTTAAAATGGTTTGGAATCAGGTAACTAGTGTTACAGTTTTTCCTTTCGACTCATTAGTAGTTGTTTTTCCATGTTATTTGTGTAACGGGATCTAAACCGTTGACAGTGTACAGTATGGATATATGTATTCGGTCGACTATGTGGAGTCCTTTAAATGAATCGTATTGTGAACCATTGTTGAACTTCGTTTGAATATCTATTGGGATACTGGTAATTTGATTTTGTACTCGAAGAGTAACGAGTAGCACGACCTCTGTTATTTTACATTCGTGTTGCAAGAACTTGTGGTTTATACTCTTTGGATGAGATTCCACGTTTCTTTCCTGTGCCATCTTGTGTGAAAATGATGGTAAGGGTACCGTTGGACTTCTTGTTTTGGAAATTCGGTATTCCGGTTTGTTTTTGCCTGATCTTAATGTTGCCATTGTTGGCACCGATGATTTATCATCTGGCATTATTTGGTTACTGTTGTTAGGACTCAGTTGAACTTATGATAGATGGACAGTGTAACTGTTTCAATTAGGACTGTTGGGTTATCCTGTTGTTTGACCCTGCGGAAGATGTCTTGCTTCTTTGGCTTCTGTACAAGCCTGATATTGAACTCGTGATGTTTATTTTGGCCTTGATGGATTTCTGTGAACAGTTTGACATCTTGTATATCGGCCTTATGAGCTAGGTCATGGTTATTAAACCCGTATCAGTATGCAATATAAATACAGAATTGTATTCTTTTTTATTTAGAATGACTCAGTGGAGTCGATTGAATGATTTACATGTTTAAGTCACTGTTCATGGTTGAATATAGATGAATTTTGGGAAATCGTTGTTTGGCAAATGACTTAAGGAAATAATTTGTATTTTGATCTACGATATTCGTAAGAATACCATTGTGTCGCATTGACAAGGGTTGATTGGGTTCTTGGTTTGAAATCGAGATTAATTTGTTTTCCGATTTTCATAATGCTTCGTTGATGAATACAAAGTATGAATTCTTATGCAATTGTTTGAATTGTTACCTCTGTTTGAATCATTAGAATTCTGGAAAGGTAACTTGTACTTCTGTCTCTTTCTGAACTTGACATTTGGACACTGCCTTTGTCACTGTTTGAGATCCTTGAGCATGAATCTTTATCTCGTGTTCTAGCTCTGCTGAAGTGAACCGTGAATATCATACCTTAGCCTTGCATGCGCCAAGGTAAGAATAGATTTGCTATATTCTTTTCCATTCACTCCTGTCTGATTGAGACTGAGCATGTTCGGAGATTTTGAGTGATTGTCTTGGCATAATCTTGGGAAACATCCAATTGCCTAAGGCAATGTAGTCTATTGCTGACCGCAATACTGGGTTTCTTGATTTCGAATTCGGGCCGTAAAGCCTTGTTGTGTTCGATTTTTATTATGACAGTGATTCTTCCTGTTGTTTGACTGACTTGTTTGTATGCTTACTGGATGAATGTATTTCATTTGTGTAGACAGTACAGTAACGAACTTATGTGAAAGGGAGTATGAATGATTTGGTTCTTTCCCTTCTTTTGCTTATTTGATGATATCTGTTGGGAATTGTGTTGTAAACATATTGGTGGAACCCGATTTGTTATGATATTTTCCTTATTGGATGAATGAAACGATCTGACCAATGTTGTGATTTTGGATTCAATGATTGTTTGTGTACATTCGTTCCTTGATTTTTAATATTTGATGAAATATTAGAAAGTGATTAAGACTATTTTGTAACCATGTTAGAGTTACATATTTGTAATCATTTTGTATTACAAGGGCATAGTCTGAATATGTTTACTAATGTGAATATCTGATCTCATTTAAACAGGGTGTTTAATGAAAACAATTGATGGATTGCAATTGTTTTAAAAGTTAGTGCTTATCATGCTCAGTTCATTGAACTGACTCATGTTGACTATTTTTGCAGATGGTTGCCGTAAGAGGTAAAAGCAATGCAGATCGATGGTGATCAGATTGTTTATTTGATTTATAATGAATTACAGCTTGATTTTATAGATGTACTATATGTGAAAAGATGTTTCTTTTCCGTTAGCATTGTATCAAGTATGCTGTTGCATAAAATGTAATTGTATAGTTTTGAAAGGAATGGAAATAAGTGTTTGAAACTTATGTGTTGTATTCTATTTCTGAAAGTTGACCTTCTTCGGTTTATGTAACGAAGGGGCATTGTTATCATTGTATAATATGAATGCTTTTGTGATTGACAATGAAAGCTTGCAAGAAAATGAGATTGAATTCTTATGAGTGTTTAGTAGTTCTAATTTGTGTTAGCGAAAGCAATATTGGATTTAAATAATTGTCTTTCTAGAAGATAGGTTAAAAATGAGCCTAAAGAGAACGCTAAACAAGCTGGATTAAATTACTAATCCCTAGTCCTAAGTATAACAGGACAATATTAAATTGGATTCTTAATCATTTATATCTTTATACTAAAAAGTATGATATAAATTCAATTAAGAGAACTGATATTCAATCAAATGGAGTTCAGATGGCAATCTCAAGCAAAGGTTATGAGGTATTGTCCGATTCTGTTGCTTTAGAATCAGGTGTATTCTAATGACTCCTTGATGAAGAACTTGACCTTAATATCTCTACCAAGTAATGGGTTTTATAGAGGAGGGTCGTCTTAAGGCAAAGAATCCAGGGATTGGAAAGGCTAACCTTAGGGAAAAGTCTTTAAAGTAATTTAAACTCAAGTGCGTAACGCCATTATGAGTAGATCTTTTCGAGGCGGATTTAAAGGTTAACGACATAAGTCAATCTGCGTAGGTTGTACCTTCGAGAAGATTAGGATCTTCTCGAAGTTACAACAATGCGAGATGACTTATGGCGACACCCCTTGCATTGATCGCTAAGATTTACACTTGATTTCACATGAGTTACCCAGGGGACCGATTAAGAACGTGGTTATGTTATAAGGTTGCCTAGGAGATTCGGGGTATCATGACACTTGGTTGAACTACAAGGTTGAACCAAGTATGTCACTATATCCCTAATCCTCGTGGGCATCCATATAACATTATCACCTTGTTAATCTGCCTCCGAGTGATTCAGTTGTGAAAGGAAGGACTGACAGTAGTCAGTGTAAGACATTCTATATAACATATGAATGGGGTGAAGGACGTATTCCAGATTGACGAGTATGCCGTTAAGGAATACAAGACATAAACAATATGTTTCAAATCTTTGGCCAAAGTATCGCAAGCTGCTGATTGCATTGTCCTAATTCACCTAGTCTAAGGGATGAGATGCCGATGAATAATAGTAACAATTATTCAGTTAGATTCCTTGGACAGAGCATTCTGAATCCCAGATTAGGGAAGAGAACCGCAAGAGTAATGTGTTAAATAAAAACACGAGACTCTTATTACTCATGAATAGATCGGTAGATTACCGAGTCATGGAATGAATAGATCGGAGGTACTCCGAGTCATTACTGTTTGCATATGGTTATCTGTTATATAAATGGTTATTTGAATTGTGAATAATTTAGAACTCACAATTCAAATAACCATTTATCAAAAAAAAAAAAAAAAAAAATTCACTTGTTCTAAAGTATAAAATGAGGATGTTACATCTAGGAGGAATAACTTTTGAGTGTTGGGAAGGTGTGTGCATACCGTAGAGAGATCACAATGATTGTGAAGAGCTCCTTTTGTCCTGGGAAGGACTACTAGTTTTCGATGTGGATGCAGTCCAAGGAATGTAGTGGCGAAGGAAAGGCTCAGTTAGGATGATCCAACAATCGGAAGTGAGTTAATGAAGCTATCCTCTGACTCTCCCAATGTTTGGATGAGTGTGACAGTGATCTAGTTGCTCAGTTATAGTCTTGGGCTCAATACTCCTCCCTGCAACCTCTTCTCTCTCTCACTTATCTCTCTCTTACAAATGAATTCAGATATTTTGGTTTTGGTTGGGGGAGGTCATTTATAGGGAATTGATGGTGGTTACCTAACTGATTCCGGTCGAGTAGGGACCAATGTCGGTTAGGTCAAAGTTGGCTTTTTTAATTAAAATAGCAAACTTTCCCTCCTTTTCTCCCGAGGGGTCAGTTGTGGGCTTGGTCAAGTCATTATTAGGTTTGTTTTGGTGTGGGTGAGGGGTGATGAGTCATGGGTGTGGGTCTGGACCAAGTTATAGGTCTTAATTAGGTTAGGGCTAGGTCATGGTGAGGTGGTGAGGTGAGGTGGCAGGGTTGGAGATGTGGATTTATTAATTATAAGGTAATTAATAAATAATTAAGTGTGTAAGGTTTAGGTGGTGAGGTAGGGTTAGGTTGCGAGATGAGATGTAGGGCATAGGGCATCGTAAGACCCAATTTGGTGTCTACAGGCCTTGTAGGGTATCAAGCACCTTACCATGGGGGATAGTGCCAGGATGGAAGATAAGCTGTTGGAATTACTAAGTGAACCAAGATTGGGGGCACGTTTTGAAGAAGAAGTAGAGGAAAAAAAAGAGTTACATCTTGAATGCATATGTTTAGAAAAAGAAAAAGGAAAGTTGGTGTATGTGATTGATGGAGAGAAATCAAAAATCTTAGATGTTATCCATTCTATAGGGATGCATGAGGTAGTAGACAGTGTAGATACTCATGCCCATGCTTACCATGAGCCCTTAAAGACGAAGATGGTTAACATCAATTCAGGAGAAGAACCTAAGGTAGATATTATTATATATTACTAGTCGGAGAAGGAAGTATCTAAGATCATTGATCTGCTGCATGAATTTGAGAATTTATTCCCACATGGGTACCATGAGCTCAAAGGAGTTCATCATTCCTTGGGGGAAGTGAAGATAAAACTAAAGGATGGTGCACGCCTAGTTAGGAAAAGGCCTTACTAGATGAATCCCAATTTGTGCTTGAAGGTTACGGAGGAGATACATAAAATGATAGCCTCTAGGGTCATTGAGGCAATGGAAGAATCAGAGTGGATAAGTCTGATGGTAATCAGTATTAAGAAGGATGAATAGATTAGGATCTATGTGGATTATAGGGAATTGAACATAGTTTGTGTCATTGATCCCTTTCTGATACCCTTCACTGAAGAAATTTTGGAACGAGTCACCGGACGCAAAATCTATTCCTTTACTGCTTATATTTTTAGGGTACCACCAAGTCTGGATTGCAAAGGAGGACTAAGAGAAGACAACCTTCACCACCAAGTGGGGAAGTTTTTCATATAATGTCATGTCCTTTGGGTTGAAGAATACCTGATATATTTTCACGCATAGTGGTGCAAGCATTCCAAAACTTCATCCATAAGTTTCTTTAGGTCTATTTGGATGAATAGATAGTATATGGTCCGGTTAAAGACCATTGTGACAATTTAAGGTTAATGTTTGAGAGGTTTAGGTAGTTAAGGATATTGTTAGTGCAAATCGGTAGCACCCCTTAAATGACCTTCAGATATGCAAGTGAGAATTAGGTCATTTAGTGTGATTGCACAACATGGAATCTTTTCCCCAAGTGTGGGACTTGCAAAAATGGGAAAAAACTCTCTAGATTGAAGGTTGGTTCCTCTACTCCTTTGATCAAATGTATGCATGAAATTTACAGAGGTTTAACTCAAAATTCTACTCTAATTTTGCCAAGGAGACAAGGATAGAAAGAAAAAAAGATAAAACTAAACTGACAAGGTGATACACCAAAGGAGTGGTGAACATCTATTTCTATAGATTGATATAGATTATAAAAATGCAACACATATCATGCAGATATTGCTAAAATTGTAATGAAGGATCAAGATAGAGAAAACAACACAAGAAAGGATTGAAAATTCATTAATGAGCTTGCATTAACATTTCCATTTTTTAAATACAAGTGCATTACAATAAGCAAGGACATAGAAAACATGTTACATGCCTAAAAGGTCTAATATTCCAAAAATTCATTTGCCTGGTGAAGGAGGGGATCCTGTAGAACATAAAAAAATGTCCAACCCTTTACAAAAGAGCCAAATCTAGCTTTTAACAATGAAAAACTGAGTTTAGGAAGGAGAAACACGGGAAAATTGAAATGAATGATTCAACCACTGACGTGATCAATCAAAATAGAATGGGTACCATTAACAGTTCATTCCCAAGATTTTGGACCATGTTGGAGAAGAATGGAAGCCATACCGTGTTAAAATGGTGGTTGAATGTCAGTTCTTCTCTTTACCCCATGCCAAAGGTGTTTTTCTCATTTTCTCTCACTAAATCGCACCAAAAACAAAATTGAAGATTCCATTGTGTAGAGGACTTCAATATCTTTTCAATGACACAAAAATCAAGAAAAATTGAGCTCTGGATCGAAATATATGCCCCTCTGAAGATTTAGGGAAAAATTGGGGCAAAATTTGGGTCGGTAAAAAGCTAAAATTTTTGCCCTTTTTTTGAATTTGGGGAAAATTCCCAAAAAAATTTGTGCCCCACCACTCCACTGCCATGTGGAACTTCCTCATTCATGCATAGCTTCAAATGGACATTTGACCTTTTTTTTTGAATTTCTGGAAAAATTCCAATATTTCTCCACGCCCTGCCACTTTGTGCCACGTGGAACACTCTGATTTAGCACGGGCCTGAATTGGCTTTCTTTCCTCTGCAGTCCCGCAAGAAAAAACTTTCCTTCGTGTCATTTTAAACATTTTGGAAAATTTCACCAAATCCTTTTGTGCCTCCGACTTCCACCTCCGAGTGGACACGTGTCATCCTCCGATTGGTCCGTGGGCCTTCACAAATTTCTTCTCCTCCTTGGCATGGCCCGCAAGCCAATTTTTCCTTTTCACCCTGTAACATCCTCATTTTAGTACATTAGAACAAGATTTTTTCTTTTTTTTGATAGGTACATCCTAGTTCTAAATACATAATTTAGAACTCTCAGATCATAACAATCATTCATATAACTGATAACCATATGTAGCTGTGATGACTCGGAGTACCTCCGATCTATTCATTCCATGACTTGGTAATCTACCGATCTATTCATGAGTATCAAAGAGTTGGCATTTTTATTTTAACACATCACTCTTGCGGTTCTCTTCCCTAATTTGGGATTCAAAATGCTCTGTCCAAGGAACCTATCTGAATAATTGTTACCATTATTCATCGGCATCTCGTCCCTCAGACTAGGTGACATAGGACAACGCAATCAGTAGCTTGCGATACTTTGGCCAAAGATTTGAAACATACTGCTTATGTCTCATATTCCTTGACGGCATACTCGTCAATCTGGAATATGTCCTTCACCCCATTCCTATGTTATGTAGAATGTCTTACAATGACTTCTGTCAGCCTCCCCTACCCCAAGTTATTCACTCAGGAACGGATTAATAATATGACCACGTTATAAGGATGCTCTCGAGGACTAGGGATACGCTGACATACTGGGTCAACCCTAGTTAACCCTGTGTGTCAAGATACCCCGAGTCTCCAGGGGCAGTCTTATAACATGACCACATTCCTAACCAGTCCCAGAGTAAAACTTGTTCAAGTTTAAGGTGTAAATCTTAACGATCAATGCAAAGGGTGTCATCATAAGTCACCTGCATTGTTGTATCTTCGAGAAGATCCTATTCTTCTCGAAGGTACAACCCTGTAGTTGACTTGTGCCATCAACCTTCAAATCCGCCTTGAAAAGATCTACTTAACTTTAAGGTGTTACTTACGTTGAGTTAAAGTTATACTTTAAGACGCTCCTTTTAGGGTAGTCTTTTCCCAACCCCTAGGTTCCTCACCTTAGAATTGCCTTTCTTATTAAGACCCATTTCACAAAGAGAAGTTAATAGGATTTGAGGTCTCATCAAGGAGTTCATTGATACATAGTAATCTAAATCAACGAAATTGGGCAATAGCCCTAAGTCTTCTCATAAGGTTGCTAACCATACCCTTTTAGGTTTATATCAGTTCTCAAAACTGAAATATATCTTACTTATTAGTATTAAGATATAGTGATTCAAAATCAATTTAAACGTTGTCTTGACTTAGATCAAGATTAGGAAGTAATAATTTATTCTTCCCGTTCAGCTTCCTGTTGAGGTTTATTTTAACCTTAGCTTCTCAAAAGACAGTGATCTAAATTCCAATTTAGCTTTAGATAGAACATAACAGAACTACTAACATTTACAAGTATTCAGTCACCTAATCTTTGCAAAGTTTACTTAGAGAATCCCAAATGTCTCCAAGGTATACAATAATAAAAATGCTCTTAAAATCATTCGAACCGAAGAAGTTCAATCCATCAAGATACGAATGCAAACACATAAGTAACAATTCCCTCATTTCATTCATTTCTAAGCTAATCAAATACAATTTATGCTTTCAGCATATTTGATACAATATTCAACAGCAAAAGAACATCTTTCTTCAAGTAGTACATTTAGAGAATCAAGTTGGAATTCATCATAAAACCAAATTAAACAATCTGAACATCATATCAGATCTACGTGCCTTTACCACTTACGGCAACCATCTGCAAAAATTGTCAACACGGGTCAGTTCGGTGAACTGAGCATGATAAGCACTAATTCTTAAAACAATTGCAATCCACCAATTGCTCTCATTAAACACCCTGTTTAAATGAAATCATTTCATCAAACATGTAAACATAATTGGACTATGCTCTTTTCGTGAATCAAACATGAGTTTTAATGCATAACTCATATTATAGTTCTTGAATAGTCCTAAATACTTTTCAGATGTTTCATCATATATATTAGTGACTAAGAAAAATAAATGTATCCAAAACAACCATCCATCAGAATCACTAGGACAACAATAATCTACAAACTATTCCATTTAACAACACAAATGAATTTCCTAACAGTTCGTGTATCCAACAAATATGTTTATACCCTTCCACAAAGGCAGTTTATAACATCCCGTGAGCTCAACTGACAGGATTCTTTATAATCATAACATATTTCAATGGTATTGACAAGTATACCTACTTATACAGCAACACACATTTTATACCAGTCTCTCCATACAATACCACAGTCTATTCTTGTTATGCCCTTACCGTAGAGATCACATAAGGATTCAAGAAGAAAGCACACAAAGTTTCCAGACTAGGAGAGAGTATTTTCTTATTCCTCCTATTATGCATCAACATATACTTTACAGCATAGGAAAAGAAACAGAGACAGTCAGATTCCCATATCAATCATGTTCTGGACTGTACTGACTCCTCTAGAATAACGCAATTACATTTATGCATGTGACTAAACAGTCGAGATTACAAGAAGAACTACAGTTTCATCTAAATCCAATTATAAAAATCACCTGTAGCTATTAAGCAATACAAGAGCTCTCGCGACAAGCAATAGTAAATAATCCAACCATAACAGACTCAACAAATCTTTTTCATATCATTCATCAACATGAATATACCCAATGCCATCGTCTAACATGGCACAGCTAGGAGCTCTTTATCACAGTCAATCACGAGACTAGATAACACTATAACAAATGACGTTCCATATGTAAATACAGTGACATTCACACTGAGTCGAAACACAAACATGCACAGCTTCATTCAACTAAATCAAATCCCTACGATTATACAAAGCAAGGACTTATATTAGAAGCCGATTTCAAGAAGAATAATCACAACAAGGACTTCACAGAAGCCGATTCCAAATCAATAATTTCCTCAAAGTTTCATCGAAGTCGAGCTATTACGAAATGCAACAGGGTCTCAAACAGAGTCAAGTTTGTAAAGAAAACCCATCCCTTAATTCCTCAGAATCGAACTGAACATAACACAACAATATTAAGAAAGAGTTTATACGATATGCATGCACAGCGAGGACTTAAATCAGAATCGAGCCAACACGCAGCATATCAAGGACTCCAACAGTGTCAAATCCAACCAGTACTCATAACCAAGGTTTCGATTGAAGTCGAATTCATACGACAACAATTCAAGAATCCCAACAGTACTCATAGCAAAACTTCTACAGAAGTTAAAAACATAAATTACGTTTCAAGGACTCCAACGGAGTCAATACCATATAGTATTCTCAACTAAACTTCTACAGAAGTTAAAAAAACATAAATTACGTTTCAAGGACTCCAAAAGAGTCTATACCATATAGTATTCACAACTAAAATAGTATTCATAACTAAGCTTAAACAGAAGTTGAAATACAAGATACATTTCAAGGACTCCCACTGAGTCAATACCAAGAGTATTCACAACTAACCAACAGTATTCATAACTAAGCTTAAACAGAAGTTGAAAACATATGAAACATTACAAGGACTCCCTCTGAGTCATTTTCGTAGATAATCCTTGCAAACTTTCAATGGAGTTTATCCCAAAATAGCAAACACAGTGAGGACTTCTACTAAAGTCGCATTCAAGTAGTATAATCACAGAAAGCATTCCAAACAGAAGAAACTTCAAGTAGTCACAACAAGAATCAACAGGATTCAACAACAATAAGAGCACAGACGGGTCTTCAAACGAAATGAATCCAAAAGGAAGAATAAATATAGAAACATTCCAACAAAGTCTTCGAATAACCCGAGATTCCTAATTCCATAGGAAAAGAATAACCAAAACATTTCTTCAAACCAACTATACTAAAATCACCGAAAAAAGTTGTTTTAATGAAATCATTTGGAGTAAAGCAATATTTTTAAAAGTCGGCCTATTATGCCCTGGTAATATCACTTAAAAATATGAAGAAGACCTCTGAATGTGCTCGCACCTTCTCCTCTTCTTCCATGATAGATTCAACAACAATAATTTGTTACCCTCATGCCTTATAAACTTTCCCCGACAGAGAAAAGAGCTATATATTCTCATAGTTTACATGCAACACAAATTAGATGGGTTCGAAGAACCAGTGATCAAACAGAGAGAAAAACGGAGCGTATGGAAAACCAAACAACCAACTAGTTTTCCATTTGCATGCCTTCCCGAGCAATCCGCGCTCGGGAACCGAAGTTCATCAATGACATTAACTCCAAGATTCCTGCCTAATCTCCATTGCCACCAACCGCCAAAGTTGGCGATTGACAAATGAAAACAAACAACCATTCCCAAATTTGGCGACTCTGCCACGTCAGGTCTCAATAGCCATTTGCAATCTCCGCCAAATCCCTTGTCCTTCATGCTTATCCACCTCATTTAATGCCATGGAAACCACCGCCCATGGCTCGCACCCCTTCATAGGTCCCCCTTCATCCATTATCATAAGTTAGGTTAGAAACATAGGTTAGATCTTATGGTAAGACATTAGTCTTACTTCCATAGTGCTTAGGTAGCTAACCTTAGGAGCATTAAGCCTATAGTTTAGGGCTAGGTTAGATTAGCAATAATTCAACCCATAGGTTATAGTTTAGGTTAAGGTTATTAACCTTAACGAATCCATTCTAGGTCCCACAAGTAGGTTTGATCAGTATTAGAACCAACAGGTATAACATTCCCGAAATGGATTCTATCCGGCATTGATAATAAGCTTGCAGTATACACTAGAATTTATTACCTAGCTTAAGGTCTAGGCCTTCCTGATATTACGATATCAGGAACCAATTCATTTAACATGATCAACCTGAGTTAGACTCTGGAATTGCTTATTCAACACATTCAGACCTTGCAACTTTCGTAAGGTCTATAATTTTTGTTCATCCAGAATAAACTTAAAACATCTCTTGGATCAATGCAACTGATCCAAGGCTGAGTCACAAAGACGAATAAATCCACAATTCCTCTCGAAATCAAATTGAACTCTCTTAAAAATGAAAGAAATAAAAAAAGATCTAACTCGTAGTAAAAGATCTTCAAGAGCAAAGAAGATACAATCCATATCAAGCATGACTTCACAATCAAAGGAACTCATCCTTATACAAAAGAAATCATATATCAACACTTGAATGCTCAGGAGGAAGTAACAATAGTTAAGGGTGTTACACACCCCTTGCTATTTTAGCAAAAACCCAAAATTTTCTTCCCTCCTCTCGAGTTCTACCTTTGACTCATGGACACATGGTGTATTCTCATTCGACGCAGCGGGGCTTCGGGGCCAAAATTTTCATTGCACCATTGTTTGGAAATTTTCTCAACTTACCCCACCTGTCTAACCTCCACCGCCACGTGGCACATTCCTCTCTTGGTTGTTGCGGACCTTCCTAGGGAAAAGTTCCCTCAAAAACTCTGTCAAGCCATAACCTACAAAATACAAGGAGTTAGGAGGAAAATTTTACCTTTCTGGAAAGGTGAGGAGATCCTCTATCTAATGAATCCATTACCAGATAATTTTGAGTGCCTTTAAAAGTGGGAAAATTTGACTAAGGCACGAGGAAGGAAGGAATGAAAGAAAGTCAAAAATAAGCAAGGGGCTTATTTTGGATAGCAATTTTGGTGACTCAGAGGGGTCATCCACCTATTGGATGAATGATCAATGGCCTTTGAAGCATCCATTGGGCATGGAGTCATCAACTTAACTGCTTGGTACTTTCAACTCATTAGAAAATTTATAGAAAGAGGATTATGAGAGTAGAACATCACTTGATCTGGAACATGGCTTGCAAAGATACATCCTTGGGACAACAAATCTTGTTCCAAAGCACTTAGGGAAATGTAAACCTAAGCTACAATGAAACAATGTGCACAAGCACTTCGAGGAATGAAAATATAAGCTAGTATGTACAAATTGAGGAGTTTCCCTTCTAGTAGCAATGTTTTAGATGGATTGCATTAACTGGAATCTGAAGTTCTTCAACATCCAATGTAGACAATTAGAAGGCATTATTGTTCTTACATTTTTTGACCATGTAGGGGCCACTCCAAATGGCATCAAACTTTGAATTCCTTCCTAGCTTTGCTCGGTCTGCATCCCATTTCAACACTAAATCTCCAACTTGGAAGGTTCTAGCCTTATCTTTCCTATCAAAGGTTCTCTTGATCAAGGCTTGGTCCTTCTCCATTGTTTGGGCTGCATGCTCTCTAATTTCTTAGAGCTCCATCAATTCTACATATCTAACCTCCATGCACTCAAACTTCAACAATTCCAATTTCTTCATGAGTTCCAACGTTGGCAACTCAAGTGACATAGGCAAGATTGCCTCTCTTCCATAAACAAGTCTTAATAGAGAGTTACTAGTGGATCTCTTGGGAGTTATCCTATCAGCCCATAAGGCTGATTTAAGTTTAGTGTGCCAAGTCCTCTGATTTTCATCAAGAGTCATCTTGATGATATTTAATAGGTTCTTGTTGGCAGACTCAGCTTGGGCATTACCTTGAGGGTAATAATTTGATGAAGTGCTTAGATAGATTCCGTTTTTAACAGCCCATACGATTACCTTTGATCCTATGAATGGCAATGCATTATCTAATATTATAGTGGAAGGTATACCAAATTTGGTTATTATCCCCTCATAGAAGTCTAGAATGCTAGATTCATTTGCCTCTTTGAGTACCACCGCCTCATTCCATTTGGTGAAGTAGTCTATTGCTGTTAGAATCCACTTGTTTCCTTGGCTTGATTTTGGGCTAATAACTCCAATGACATCCAAACCCCATTGCATGAATGGCTGGTCAACTGAAATTGGGTGCAATTGAAGGGTTGCTAATATTTCCTTGCCTATGAAGAATGCGCAATTTTTCACCTCTTGATCCATTCATAACAATCACTAAACACTTTGGGAAAATAATATCCATCCTTTATAATCTTGAGGGCTATCACTCTTGGACCAAAATGATGCCCATCTGATCCACCATGAAACTCTTGTAACATTCTCTTAATTTTATTTGTCATGATGCACCTCGAAGCACTACATTTATATCCTTTTTGAACAAGACACCATCAACAAGTGCATATGGGATAGCCTACAATCTGAAGTGTCTTCTCTTGGTTTTGTTCATCTTTGGAGGGCATAGGCCTATTTTTAAGAAGTGTGTTATGTCTTAGGTCTAGCAAGGAGTGAGCATACCACCATTCTCTTCTTGAACACCTCTTTATTCTTGGTTGTCTTACAACACCAAAACAACATCCTTCGCATTGCTTACTTCCTTTAATATGCTCAAGACCAGCTGCTCACACAATCCCTTTCCTCGAGACTAGATTGGTGAATTTTATCTCAATGTTATACTCCATGACATGAGTAATCCACCCTGCACATTTTTCATTTAGGTCTTTGTTGAGGAGGAAGTCCTTAACTCACACATGAGAACCCAACATTTGAACCTTGTTATTTGAAACTAGATGCTTAAATTTCTTCAAGCTCCTAATCACTTTGCAAGAACATGCTTCTCAATGAAGGAATACCTCACCTCATAGTCCTCCAAGATTTGGTTAAAGAAGGTAATTGGTTGCTCTGCATTTCTTTTGTTCTTCGTACTAAAATTGTAGAAACCGTATAATCACCTCCAAATGCATAAAGGATAAAATCTTTAAAGAAATCTCGGTTAATGATAGTTGGAGCTTATGAGATAGCCTCTTTTATTTCCTCAAAACTTTCCTTCCTTCATTTGTCCATTTTAAAGCCATACTTTTCTTCAACATCATAGTTATTGGCTTGATAAGGGCTACAAAGTCTAGAACAAACCTTCGAACAAAATTGATTCTTCCTAAGAAACTTTGAAGGGCCTTCTTGTGACTTGGTAATGGAAGTTATTTTATTTCTTCAACCCTCTCTGGATCAATTTATAATCCCTCTTTGGAAACAATGTGGCCTAGGAGCTTTCCTTCATGAGCTAGGAAAATACATTTTTTGGGATTTAAGGATACCCCAAATATTCTACATCTTTGGAACACTTGTCTCAAATGAAAGAGATGATCTGCTGCCTTTGTTAGAAAATATAGTAATATCATCTAGGTATATTAGCACTATTTTTTTGATCAATCCCTTGAACTCGATATCCATTTCCCTTTGTAAGGTAGGTTCAGCATTAGACAACCAAAATGGCATTTTCCTATATGCATAGGTTCCCCATTTGGTGGTGAAGGCTGTTTTGAATTGATCATCCTCCTTTACCATGATCTAATTATACCATGAATAACCATCTAGCAATGAAAACCTCTCAGAGCCAGCAACAACTTGCAAAATCTGCTCCATAGAAGGAAGTGGGTAATGATCCTTAAGGGATGCTCTATTCAAATCTCTAAAGTCTACACACAATCTGATTTCCCCACTCTTCTTTATAACTGGAACCAAGTTTACAACCCAACTTGAATGCTTGATGGGAAATATGATACTTTCCTCTATTAACTTATTCAATTCCTTCTTCATGAGAGGCTCTATGTGTGGATTGACCAGTCTTTGTTTTTTCCTGATGGGTTTAGCACTTGGATCTAATTCAATTATGTGTTGAGCTAGCTTGGGATTGAAACCCCTCAAGTCTTCATAGCTCCAAGAAAATATATCCTGGGAACTCTTGGAAAAGTTGCATGAACTCATACCTTTCTTGCTTGGTTGTCACTTTACCAATTTGAAGTGATTTGCCTTCTCCCATTGAGATGGGCACTGAATATTCTCCCTTGACTTGGATGTTTGCTTTCTCCTTCCTAAATTGATCATTAGGATTAAAGATGGACTCCAAAGTGACAAGTCCTTTTGGCAATTTATTGGTTCTTAGCTGTACCACTTGATCACCATATTGTTGTTCTAACTTTTCTTTATTTTTGGTGAGAGCTCAAATTCTTCTTGCAAGAAATTGATGATTTGTTGGTCATTTCGGACACTTTCCAACTTACATTATTGTCCGACACCGATGGCCTTACAATCACATGAATATTTGGCTACACTTTATCTTCCTTGATACTCTCCACAACATCAAAGGCTGCTCCAACTACTGCAAGCCTATCAGTAGCTTGGTTTTCTTTCCTAGGGATGGAATTGATGCCAAAGCCTTCAAAATACTCAATGAGGTCCCACACCCTATTCTTATAACTCTTGAGATGTAACACCCTGAAATGTTACCTTCTCTTGATCAATCAAGTGTTGATATATGATTTCTTCCGTATAAGGACATGTTCCTTGGTTTTCTTTTTGGAAGTCATGTTTGATATGGATTGTATCCTCTCTACTCTTGAAGATATTTGATTGAGCAGAATATGTTTGGACTCTTTTGTTTCTTTCATTCTTCACACTTGAGTTCAATTTGATTTCTGGATGAATTGTGGATTTATCAATCTTTATGACTCAGCCTTGGATCAGTTGCATTGATCCAAGGAATGTTTTAAGCTTATTCAGGATGAACAAAATTTATTGACCTTACGAAAATTACAAGATCTCGAATGAGTTTGAATGATCAATCCCAAAGTTTAACTTAGATCGATCATAATAAAAGTAATTTGGTTTCAGATATCGTAACATCGGGAAGACCTAGACCTTAAGCCGGGTAATATGTTCATGTTTTTACCTGTAAGCTTAATTTAGTGATGCCGGATAGAATCCTTTACAGAATGTTTTACCTGTATGGACTCTAACACCGATGGTCCTATTTTGGAGACCTAAACTAGATTTGTTTAGGTTAATAATCTTAACCTAAACTACAACCTATTGGTTAAAATAATTGCTAATCTAACCTAGCCCTAAACTATAAGCTTAATGCTCCTAAGAGTTAACTACACCCTGTGCTATGAAGTAAGACTAATGTCTTACCCTATGATCTAACCTATGTTTCTAACCTATCTTAACTAATGATAAGAATAGAGGGGACCTATGAAGGGTTCATGAGTCATGGGTGGTGGCTTCCATGGTATTTATGAGGAGGATAAGGTTGAGGGACTTGGAATCTTTGTCAAGTTTAGCGGAGGTTACAAATGGCTAATGTAACTCGACGTGGCAAGTATCACCAAGTATGGGAATGGTTGTTTGTTTTCTTTTGGCGATCACCAATTTTGGCGGTTGGTGGAAATGGAAAATAGGTGGGAGGATGAAAGTTAATGAGATTAATGAACCTTGGTTACTGAGCGCAGATTTCTTGGGAAGGCATGCAAATGGAATATTGTTTGGTTATTTAGTTTTCCATGCATTCCGTTTTTCACTGCTTGAGCACTAGTTCTTGAACCGAGTCTGCCTACTCGTGTTGCATGGAAAATTTGAGAGTTTCTAGCTTCCTTCTCTATCAGGGAAAGTATATAAGGCATGGAGGTAATAATTTATTGTTGTTTAATCTATCGTAGAAGAAGAGGAGAAGGTGTGAGCACATTCAGAGGTCTTCTTCGAATTTTTAAGTGACACTATCAGGCATGATAGGCCCTAACTTTTAAAAATCTTTCTTTCCTTTAAATGCTTTCATTAGAACAACTTTGTTCAGATGATTTTTATACAGTTGGCTTGGATGGTAGCAATGCATTGGTTTTCTCCTTTTCTTGTTGATATGGAATCCTTGGTTATACGTTGACTTCATTTTTAAGTGTTTGCTATGTTTTCATTATGGAATCGACTTCTGTTGAAGTATTTCTGTGTTTTCATTATGGAATCGACTTCTATTGAAGTCCTTGCTATGTTTTCATTATGGAATTGACTTCTATTGAAGTCCTTGTTGTGTTTACATTATGGATTCAACTTCTGTTGAAGTCCTTGTTGTGTATACATTATGGATTCAACTTCTGTTGAAGTGTTTGTTGTGATTACATATGGGTTCAACTTCTGTATATGTTGTTTCCTAGTATCTTGTTCGACTGAGGTAATGAGTTCCTAACTGTACCATGTTAGACATTATGTTGGATGATTTCATGTTTGAAGGATGACATGGAAGGAATTGTTGTGTCTAATTTGGTTGGTTTATTGATTATTGCTTGGTCGCATGAGCTCTTTTATTGCTTGACAGCTTCAGGTGAATATATAGTTAGATTGTGATGAAACTGTAGTTCCTTTTATTGAGCTCGACTGGTTTAGTCACATGCATAAGAAATATGTTGATTTCAAGCTTGTACCTCTTTGAAAAGGGTCTGGATGGTCAATGATTATGGGTTCTGTATGTGATGAAATATTAGTGTAGCTGTTGTTTTCTTTACGAATTTACTTGGTTAATGGGAACACAGCCTGACCGAGAGAAATCTTGCTTTGAGGAACTCTGATTCTTAATAATGTGTGGGTAATCCTAGATCTGCATGGATGGAAATCAGGTTTTGTACTTGGAAGGGATGGGATTGTGTTGATTTCACCTGTAGTGACCTTGAAATCTATCATTAGAAATCATCTAGTAATACTGGAAGTGCTATTTGTTTGGTATCCTTGAAACACAATAAAAATTATCCACTGTAATGACTGGAAATAGTTAGTGTTACCTATCAGTAAGTAATGTTAGCGGTTACCCTAACTCGTAGTCTAAAATGATTCGAGTCCTAGGTGAAGGGAAGACTGTTTTAATTGGGTCGTGATTGTGGACTGATATTGAACATATATGTATTTCATTTATAACAATTTATGTCTTTTGTTATTGTGCAATTGTAAGACCCTTGGAATCTTAGGGCGACCTTTTTAAATAGTTCTATCAGATTGGAGCTAATGGTAAACTTGGGTGTTGATTTTCTTGCTTTCTCTTCTTCTCTAATTGAATTTTCCGGAGTTGATTGTATATGCATTACTCTTGGAAAGATTGGTACAATCCTAAACTTGTTTGGAATGGAGATCCTGGATGCCTCTGTTTCTTTCTCTTAGATTGTAAAGTATATGTTGATATATGAATTTTGGAATACGAAAGTATTCTCTCCCTTATGGAAATTATGAGTGCTCCTTCTTTTGTATTTCCATAAGAACTCTGCGAGAGGGGTATAAGATGATTAAACTGTTGAATTTATGAGGAAAGAATGGCAAGTGCTTATTCTTGACCGAAGTTTCCTTTCCTTATCTACTGATTATATTAATACCCTATTTGAGTTATTCAGTTATTTACTTAAATAAATGTCGTATTGTAATAGAAGTTGGTATACTTATCAATGTCATCGAAATAATGCAATAAGTATAAAGGAATTCCATCAATTAATCTTGCTAGAGGCTATAATCTATCTTTGCTAAATTTTTAAGTGCACATCCGTTGGATATACGATCTTGGTAAGAATTCATTCTTGAATGGAGTAATTTTATTGGATTGTTATTGTCCTTGGTTTATAGATGAATGGATATTTAGATTCATTTTGTTTTTTGTTAGTTTCTAACATAAGATGAATCATCCGAAAAGAGTTGATATGGTAGCTATAGTATGAAATTATGTAATAAATTCATGTATGGAAGAAAGATAATTAGTGTGATTCATGTTTATAGGTTTGATGAAATGATTTCATTTAAACAAAGTTGTTTAATGGAAATAATTGGTGGAATGAAATTGTTTTAAGAATTAGTGCTTATCATGCTCAGTTCATTGAACTGACCCATGCTACCAATTTTTGTAGATGGCCATTGTAAGTGGTAAAGGCACGCAGATCTGATATGATGCTCAGATTGTTAAATCTGGTTTTTACGATGAATTATAACTTGACTTCTCTAATTGTACTATAGGAAGAAAGTTATTCTTTTGCTGTTGAGTATTGTATTAAATATGCCGAAGTGCATAAGTTGTAATTGTATGTCTTGTAAATAAATGAAAAGGGAAAATTGTTACTTATGTGGCTACATTTTTAATTGTTGGATTGAACTTCTTACGTCCGAATGAATGTGAGTGCATTTTTATTATTGTATACCATGGGAGCTAGTTGGCTTCTCTAATTAGGCATTGTAAAAATTATGTGACTCAATAATTCATGAATGAATAGTAAATTATTTTAATTTATGAATAAGGATAAATTAGTCCAATGCCTTTTAAGAAGTTAAGGTTAAACTACACCCTAATAGGTAGCTATAACAGGAGAGTAATCTATTACTCCCTATTCATGATCTAAGTCAAGACAACGTAATTGATGGTTTTAAATCACTATATCTTAATAACAATAAGTAAGATATATTTCAGTCTTCGGAGTTGATATAAACCCTTATGGGTTTAGTTAGCTTCCTTATGAGAGGACTTAGGGCTATTGCCCAATTATGAGGAATAAGATTATTGGGAACCGATGGACACCTTGACGAGGTCTCAAATCTTATTAAACTTCTCTCTGTGAAATTGAACTTAATTATGTAAGGCAACTCAAAGGTGTGGAACCCAGGGTTGGGAAAAGACTACCCAGTTAGGAGGGTCTTAATTCAATTTCAACTCAACTTAAGTAACTTCTTGAAGTTATGTAAATATTTCCGAGGTAGTTTTGTAGGATGTTGACACATGTCAACTATAGGGTTGTACCTTTGAGAAGATTAGGATCTTCTCGAGGATACAACAATGCAGGTGACATATGGCAACACCCTTTTGCATTGATCATTAAGATTTACACCTGAAACTTGATCAATTTTTTCCTCTGGGACTAGTTAGGACCATATTCATGTTATGAGGCTTCCCTTTGAGACTCGAGGTACCTTGACACATGGGGTTAGCAGTGGTTGACCCAGTATGTCAACTTACCCTAGTCTTCAAGAGCATCCTTATAATGTGTGTCATGTTATTAACTCGTTCCTGAGTGAATGACTTGGGATAGGGGAGGCTGACAGAAGTTAGTATAAGACATTCTATATAACATCGGAGTTGGGTGAAGGACATATTCCAGATTGACAAGTATACCGTCAAGGAATATGAGACATGAACAGTATGTTTCAAATCTTTGGCCAAAGTATCGCAAGCTGTTGATTGCGTTGTCCTATGTCACCTAGTCTAAGGGACATGATGCCGATGAATAATGGTAACAATTATTCAGATAGGTTCCTTGGACAGAGCATTCTGAAATCCCAGATTAGGGAAGAGAACCGCAAGAGTGAAGTGTTAAGATAAAAATGCCAACTCTATGATACTCATGAATAGATCGGTAGATCACCGAGTCATGGAATGAATAGATCGGTGGTACACCGAGTCATTACAGCTGCATATGGTTATCTGTTATAAGAATGATTGTTATGATCTGTGAGTTCTAAATTATGTATTTAGAACTAGGAAGCACTTATCAAAAAATAAAATAAAATTTCTTGTTCTAATGTACTAAAATGGGAATGTTACATGAGAAGGTCATTTTTGGTAGCATGTTGTCCTTTAACTTGATTAACAATCAGCTCACTGTCACCAAAGACTTGTAAGTTTTTGATACCTCTCTTTCTTGACCAATGCAATCCATGTATCAAAGCTTCATATTCAACAGTGTTGTTAGAACATGCAAACTGAAATCTAAAAGCTGAATAATACTTAATGCCTTGAGGTGAAACAAGCATAGCTCCCCCTTGCACCTTGTCTACTTCTTGATCCATCAAAGAACAACTACCATACCTCATTGTCATCTTTATGGTTTGGCTTGGTGATGCTAGGAATAGGCTGATTTTATTCATGCATGTAATAAACTCCTAGTTCAAATTCCTCTATTTCCTTGTAGGGATCAAAAGCATGTACCTTGCTTGCCCATTCATCAAGATTCAAATTTGGGATGCTTCCAACTTTGGTGTCAGCTTCATCTATGCCTAGATAATCCTCTTGATCAAATGTTGAATAGTTGGTGTTGATTGGGCTTGGAGTATGAGGCTCAATGTGAAAGTTTGTAATGGGTTTAGACCTGATTATGGCCTTAGTTCCATATCTTGTCCGAAATAGCATGTGTGACCAATCAGCAGATAAATAGCCTCCAATTCTAGATGTGAAATCCCTTGACAAACATAGGGCAAAAAGTGGTGGTAAATCTATCACTGACACATCTTGCAAAATAATGACATTGGGGCATGCATGCAAAGTGAGGCTCAAATCTTTAATTACTGCTATATTTGTTACTACATGTCCCACCCAATTTCACCACCCCTTTGGATATGACTTCATATTGAGGCTCAATTGATCAACTATTTTCTTGGGCATCACGGTAAGTACTTGCCCCAGAATCAATCATACAATTGTGTACTAGTTTATCCCCAATGATTAATGAAACATAGAATGGAGGGGGCTTCAAAACTTTACCTTGCTGTCCTCCAAGCTTCCCCTTAGGCTGAGAAGCATTTGTGAGTACCTTCTCTTGCATATGAGCTTGCTAATTTAAAGTTGACCAATTCTTCATGGCAGCTTGTAGTAGATCCCTTTGGCCTAGGATGGATAGTGATTCCCACATAGATATATTCACATTTGTCTTCTTCATTTTTTCAATGATGTTAAATGGGGATGAAACATCTATTTTCTGCCCCTTAGCCTGCACATTCTTTTCTTGTACATGGGCTGCAATAACTGGCATTTGAGCTAGTCTAGAAGGTGGCTTGGGCTGTCCTTGTACATTTGGAACTGCATTTTCTTACCAACACTTTGTGGAGTGATGGAAGGTTGTGGATCACCTGGAGATAATGAATGTCCTTCACCAATATTCCTCTTCTTTGACCATGTGTTAGCTGCTACATTCTAAGAAATTATTTGATTCATACCACAATAATCTTCAGCCTGCTAGTTCACAAGTGTAGTCTCATTTGGAGTTGTATTTTGCTGAGATGTTCCTTGTTGTTGGTTTGTTTCTTGACTCACCTCACTCTCTATGCCAATTGCTTTCACCATCAAATCTTGGTTCAAAGCACCATTGAAGCACATAGACTGGTTGTGAGGTTCATTGCATGGGAAACACCAATCATACTCTTGAGCTATATTATTTTACACTGGCACTAAGGCTTTAGAGGTAGATGCAACATTGGGGTTATAGGGCGAAATGGTTTGTTGGCAGGAGGCCTTACTTGATTTTGATTTGCAGCTAGATTGGGTGGCCTATTAGGCTGATATGGTTGCCTATTAGGCTGAGTTTGAGACTAATAAGAAGGTCTAAAACTTTGGGCTTGCTGCCTCTTAAGTGTAACCAGCTCATTGCCTAAATTTTGTAATTGTTTCATGACTTCTTGAAGTTCATTTGAGGAACTAGAGGATGAAGTAGAAGTTTCATTTGAACTCTAATTTCTAGGAGTGGGAATAGAAGCTAAAGTAGGTGCTTGACTAGTGCTTGGGATTTCCAAGTTTGGGTATAAGGGAATGGGAGGCCTAGGTGCTAGTTTACCAGCTTGGATCAAACAATTCTCAACCCTAATGGTGATGCTATAAGCTACAGGTATATTTGCACCTCCTATGGATTGGATTAACATAGAAATATCAAAATTTAAAGCTTTGAGATAGTATAAGAAAGCACCTTCAACTGTTGGCCTTACTATCACTGGGATTCTATCCCATGTCCTTTGAAATCTGAAATTGAATTCTATTAGCTACTCATTGGGAGCTCTCTTGATAGTTGTCATTTGTTCTAATAGAGACAAATTATCTCCCTTTTCTCCAAATTGATCATGGAGATCTATGCACAACTAGTTCCAATTTTGGATAGATCCTACCCAAAGACTCCTGAAACATTGCAAGGATTTCCCTTTGAATGAATATGCCAACAATTTGACAGTAATTTTCATCTCAACAATCTCATAGATTACACAAACATTAGCAATGTATTTGACATGATGACCAGGAGTGGTCTGATTTTCCCCAGCAAAGTATGGGATGTTCTTCAATGCAAAGCAACTAGAACTAGTTTTTGTGCATTAAGAGTAAGTGGCTACTTGCCAGTGAAGTTGACATAAGGGTTGTGTTTTGTTATTCTAATTGGCCTGAGAACCCTTGTTGATTGGGTGAAAGGTCTACCAGGTGGAGGAGTTGATAGAGTTCTGTTTGGTGGAGATGGAGACATTTGAATTCTTCTTCCCCTCTCTCTTCTTCTTGGGGATAACTATAGATACTCAAAAAATCCCTCTTCTCTAGCCCTTGACCTTGTTTGGATCCTTCTCATGAATCTTCATACTTGGACTACTGAAACCAGTTGATTTTATCTCTTTGGAGTCGCTAGATGTGAAAATCAAGGCTCTTTTAAGTTAAAAACTTACAAAATATGCACATCAACTTTGTTGTAATGAAGATGAAGACCTCTAAGGTCCCACCGGGTGTGTTAAAACTGTTAGTGCAAATCAGTAGCACCCCTAAATGACCTTCAGATCTGTAAGTGAGAATTGGGTCATTTAGTGTGATTGCACAACATGGAATCTTTTCCCCAAGTGTGGGACTTGCAAAAATGGGAAAAAACTCTCTAGATTGAAGGTTGGTTCCTCTACTCCTCTAATCAGATGTATGCATGAAATTTTTAGAGGTTTAACTCAAAATTCTACTCTAATTCTGCCAAGGAGACAAGGATAGAAAGAAAAGAAGATAAAACTAAACTGACAAGGTGATACACCAAAGGAGTGGTGAACATCTATTTCTATAGATTGACATAGATTATAAAATGCAACACAAATCATGCACAAATTGCTAAAATTGTAATGAAGGATCAAGATAGAGAAAACAACACAAGAAAGGATTGAAAATTCATTCACAGAGCTTGCATTGTCATTTCCATTTTTAAATACAGTGCATTATGCTGTGAAGGAGGTAGAAAACATGTTGTAGTCCTAAAAAGGTCCGATATTCCGTAAATTCAATTGCTGGGTGAAGGAGGGAGCCTACTGAACACAAAAAAATGTCCAACCCTTTACTAAAGATCCAAATCTAGCTTTTAACAATGAAAATCGAGTTCAGAAGGAGAAACGTGAGAAAATTGAAATGAATGATTCAAACACCGACTAGATCCATAAAAATAGCATGGGTACCCCTAACAATTAATTCATGAAGATTTTTGACCATGTTGGAGAAGAATGGAAGCCATACTACATTAGAAATGGTGGTTGAATGTCGGCTTTACTCTTTTCCCCATGCCAAAGGTGTTTTTTGTCATTTTTCTCTCACTAAACTCCACCAAAAACCAAATTGAAGATTCCATCATGTAGAGGACTTCAATAGATTTCCAATGACACCAAAATCAAGAATAACCGAGCTTTGGATAGAAAGATATGCCCCTTTCAAGATTTAGGGCAAAACTGGGGCAAAATTTGGTTATGAGCCGAAACCTAAAATTTTTCCCCTTTATTTGAATTTGGGAAAATTCCCAAAACATTTCGTGCCCCGCCGCTGCTCCTCTACCACATGGTGCTTCCTCATTCGTCTGCGGCTTCAAATGGTCATTTTACCTTTTTTTGAATTTTGGAAAAATTCCAAATTTTCTCTACACCCCACCACTCACGCCACACATGGTACACTCTGATTTGGTGTGGGCCTTAATCAGCTTTCTTTCCTCTATGGGCCCGTGGGAAAAAACTTTCCTTTACGCCATTTTAAACATTTTGGCAAATTTCACCGAATCCTTTTGCGCCTTCGACTTCAGCCTCTGACTAGACAAGTTTCATCCTTAGGTTGGTCTGCAGGCCTTAGTAAATTTCTTCTCCTCCTCCTTGGTGGGCCTACGGGTTGGTTTTTTCCTTTTTACCCCTTGTTATTTTGGAAAAATTCCAAAATTTTCTCCACCCCTCAGAATTCCACCTCCGACTCATGGACACGTGGCGTATTCTCATTTGACATGGGGCTTGGGCCAAAATTTTCATTGTGCCATTTTTTGGAAATTTTCTCAACTTACCCCCACCAGTCAATTCCGCCACCATGTGGCACATTCCTATTGGTTACTGAGACCTTCCCAAGTAAAAGTTCCCGTAAAAAAACTACCAAGCCATAACTTACAAAATACAAGGAGTTAGGAGGAAAATTTTACCGTTCTAAAAATGTAAAGAGATCCTCTATCCGACGAAGCCATTTCAGATAGTTTTGAGTGCCCGAAAAGTGGGAAAATTTGATTGAGGCACAAGGAAGGAAGGAATGAAAGAAAGTCAAAAATAAGTAAGTGGCTTATTTTGGATAACAGATATCCCTAAACATTAAGAAATGTGTGTTTGCTACACCCTTTGGGACTTTATTGGAGCATATTATATGTACGGAGGGCTTGTTGGTAGATCCCGCTAAAGTTGTAGTTATTGTGGGGTTAAGGAGCCTACTAGCCAGAGCGCAGTGCATGGATTCCTTGGGCATACGGGCTATTACAGGAAATTTATTAAGGGATATGCCAAGATCACCGTGCCTTTAGAGGAGTTTCTTAGACATAAAAGTGCCTTCCATTGGGGATAGGCACCGTAGAGGGCGTTTGATACATTAAAATATAGGCTTGTCACCACACCTATATTATGTTTTCCCTCTTGGGACAAGCCCTTTCATGTCCATGTAGATGCCTCAGGGACCACCATTGGAGTAGTGCTTGCACAGCCAGGTGAAGGGATTGTTGATCATCCTCTATGTTTTGCAAGCAAGAAGTTGACACCAACAGAGTAGAATTATACCACAACTGAGCATGAGGCATTGTCAATGATCTACGTGCTTTTCAAGTTTAGACAATATCTGTTGGCAACACCCTTTGTGTTTTACACTGACCACATGGCATTAAAATATTTGGTGAACAAGCCCATCCTACAAGGGCGTATATGTCGATGGGTGTTGTTGTTTCAAGAATTTGAATTCACCGTTGTAGTAAAGCCTGGAAAAATCAATTATGGGCCTGATCATCTATCAAGAATTGATTTAGGGGAGGACACATAGAGTATTGAGGAAACAATTCCAGATGCGCAACTGTTTAGGTTATGGCATGCGCCCTCGACTTGGAAGAGATTGCAGTATTTTTAAAGGAAGGTGTGGCATTGGAAGGAATGAAGACTTTAGAGAAAAATTAGTTGGCCATATGTGTCATGCCCTACATGTTAATTGGTGGAGACTTATTAAAATTGGGATGTGAAGAAGTTTTGTACAGTGTGTATTAGAGCATGAGCACTGGCCATTATGAAGGAAGCACACGGAGGGAGTGTGGGTGGGCATTATGCAGTGATGCCACCGCACATAAGATAGTAATGGTAGATTTGTGGTAGGAAACCCTATAAAAGGATTATAGATACTATTGTAAAGCATGTGACCATTGTCATCTCCTTGGAAAACCAGGAGGAGAGATGAAATGCCTTTACACCTTATCCCCAAAGCATGAGCCTTTTGAAAAATGGGCAATAGACTTTGTACGACCTATTGCACCAATGATGCATAGGATCGGGTCATGTTTTTTCATCACTTACATAGATTACCTAACAAGGTAGGCAAAGGAAGCTTAGACTAAAGATTGCACAAAAACAACAATGGCAAGGTTCTTATGGCAAAACATTATCACAAGGTATGGATTCCCGTTGAGTTTGAATAGCGATAGGGGTACGCATTTCTTGAATGAGACCGTGAGGATCCTATTATCAGAGTTCATGGTAGCTCATCAAAAGAATATTCCCTATCACCCACAAGAAAATGGAACCGTGGAAGCATTCAACAAAATACTGAGTCATACCCTGACCAAAAGTTATGATGTCAAAAGACAAGATTGGGATGACAAAGTATCAACAATATTGTGGGCTTATAGGACAACGTATAAAAGGTTGAACAAAGCCACACCTTTTAGTTGGTGTTTGGTGTGGAAGTTGTCTTGCTGGTTGAATTTATGTTACCTTCTCTGTGAATAGCATGCACAGGAGGGTTAGCTGATGAACAAGCATTGAATGAGAGATGAGAGATGATCACCTGGATGATGAGTTTATGAAACTAGATGAGAGATGATCACTCGCTAGGTGGATCCAAATAATATAAAAAGAAAATCAGAAGGCTTGGCATGATCGTCACATTAGAAACAAGAAGTTTGAGGTTGGACAGATGGTGTTACTATATGATTCTAAGTTTCGTGCCATCATGGGAAGTTGAAAGTCAATTGGTTGGGTCCTTACATAATCTCATACATCCTTGATTCAAGCATGTGTCGCCATAAGCGTTAAATGGGATGAAGTTTCTGGACACTTTAATGGGAGTTAGTTGAAGCCTTATTATAAATAAGTATTCTTGGTGTTTATAAATAAGACAGTTTTTTCCAGCTTAGTTTAGAAGTTTCCTTTATGCATTTTCCTTTCTTGTGTTTCCCTTTCGCATTGGTAACCTTATTACTATTTTGGAGAATTTGTGAGTGCGTAGAGGACCACGCATCATTTTAAGTGTGGGGTGGAGAAATGTGAAGGAGCACATGATTAGAGTGCCAAGAAAGTTGTGTTGAAAATCCCTATTGAATGGCCTGGTTGAAAGAGGTGTATGAGGAGAAAAGATGGAAGAAGAATGGTTGGTGCCAGGATAAAGCTACTTGTAGATCCCACGTACTAAGGAGGAGAATGTGCATTTAAGCAACATGAGGTAGGTGAGAGCAAGAATTAGGATAGAAGAAGTGCCTTTGGCATGGGTTACGCGTGCGTAAGAGTCTCCCTGTTATGCTGGATTAGTTGCGCACCAAAAGGTTGGAGGAGTTTTCACGCACGACGGGCACGTGAGTGAAAACAATGAAGATGGGATTTGTTTGAAAAAGCCACATTAAACAAGAAAAGTACAATGGTAGGTCAAGTAGCATTTAATGTTTGAAAAGAGAAAAACTATAAGTAAAGGGTCAAGGCACTTTCATTTTCACTTTACGAAATAGAGAAAGGAGCGAGTTTTATAAACTAGGGTTTCAGATTCGATCATGCAAAGAAAGATCTATGAGATTGAAGTGTGAGCAGCTAGTTTGAGTTTGTAAACTAGAAGGAAGGGGTTATATGGGCGTGAAAAGAGTTGTGAGGAGGCGTTGTCTCGTGGAAATTTGATCCCAGTTAGGGTTCAACAAACTAGGGCACGGGTTCAAGAGATTTATATCACGGATTTGAGATCGGAGGTTGGAAGAAGTAGGAAAGAGTAACAAGGAGGGAGTGGAGTGATAAGAAGACCTCGAAAATGGTACCCAAGAAAGGAAAGGGCAAGGGAAAGGCCAAACAACAAGAACCCAATGTAAACACAAATGAAGAATGGTATGCAGAGATGCAATACCCAGATGGAGTGATGATGGGTAAGGAGTGGGAATCCACCTGAGAAATGTGCCTGTAAGTGATTATAACCACCAAAAAACATGATAGAGAAGGATATGGCATTGGAATTAGTGTGCCCCACAAGTAAACGAACACCAGAGGGCTTGCCAATCTATGATGATGATGTTAAGGTCAAACGGAGAAGGCAAGGTTGTTACAACTCTATAAGTTTCCCTACTTTGGAAAACTAGAGTGCCTGTATAATGGTTAATGTCGTGGGTACACGAAGATTACTTCCACTTTGTAGGGTGTAAGATGCATGTCACTCCCTAGCTTATCTCTCACTTCACATGCCTTATATGTGAAGGAAACAACTTGGAGGATGACTTGAGTGATAAGGAGGCAATTCAGAGACCATAAATGAATATGCCTGCAAGAAGGGGTCAACATACTATGACATTTCAGACATCAAGGACACCGTAATGAAAATGGTTGCGCATCTGGTAACAAATTTGAATGGCCAGGAGAGATGGACCTAGGTCAATAAACATTGGTTACATGTTTTCAGAAAACTACAAAAGGCATGATATACAACTTATCTCGCTTATATTGTAGAGGATATTGTTAGTTACGTGAAGGAGGGGGAATGAATCCTCTTCAAAGCAATGTCCTCCCGACCATTATATTTTCAGAGATCGAGTGTTTGACCACTAGACAAGTTTGTATGGGATCTTACTGACCGAGGATCCTTTTCCCGCGAAGAGATTCAAGAAGTATGCTTATGACACAATGACAACACCCCACAAGGTGTGACTGGAGAAATGGTATATGCCCCGAGGAACGCGTTTGGGGTAGAGTGAAGAAATCCTAAAAAATCCCAAACAGCCACCGAAGGGGAAGCCGAGTTCGTTGTTTATCAAAATTTCTACGTAGGCAAGTTTAGGCTGATAGATGAGTCATAGAGCCCTTGGTGCAAACTTCCTTTCGTGTTCACTACTCAATACTTCTAAGCATGAGTAAACATATTTAAGGAATCAAAGAAGTGAAGGCTGGAATCGGGTAGTCTTGATTGGGAACATAGGGAGATGTGGAAAGATTAAACTACCCCAAAGGGCAAGTGCACGTATGTAGAAAGGTACGTGTCATACGAGGTCCAGATGACAAGGTTGATAACACTACCCATTACAGGAGGATCCATGGCTCGCGTATACCTCCCGTAACATTCTCATTTTAAGACTTTAGAATCATGAGATTTTTTTATAATAATTTTCACCATTCTAAATAACACAATATTTAGAAAAACATTCCATGCCAATAAAATTCAATGGATAAATATATGCATTTGTAATGACTCGGCAATTAACCTATCTATTCATTCCATAACTCGGTAAGCTACCAATCTATTTATGTTATCTTATTTATTGAATACATATTTTATACTTCATATACTTTGTCATCCTACCCTACACTGGTACTGAGTGATCTGTTTAAAGAACATATCTAAATATCTGTTACCAATATTCATCTGATATCATGTTGTTTTAAACTTGGTGACATAGGAAAACGTAACCAGCAGTTTGTGATACTTTGGCCAAAGATTTATAACATACTATGTATGTCACTATTCCTAGATGACATACTCATCATGTTGGAATACGTCCTTCACCTCACTCCTCAATGATTGGTCTTTACTGACTATCGTCAGTCCTCTTGTTCTCGATTTAACCCTAGCCCTAGATAGGAACATAACCTATTATAGGAAGACGCTCACAATGGCTTAGGGTAAATGGGCATACTCGGTTGACCTAAGTCATCCAGATGTGCCCACGTACCTTGAGACATTAGAAGCTAATTCATATCCTAGATATGCTCCTATTCAGACCTAGAGGGAAACTAAGTTCAAGTCCGAGTTCCTATCGGGTGTAGATCTAGATGATCGATGTGGAAGGGTGATGCCACATGTCAACTACAATGCTGTATTCTCGAGAAGACCCAAGCCTTCTCGAAAGTACAAGCGCCTGTAGTTGGCATGTGCCAACATCCTACAGAAACTACCTCATCGAGATGTACATATCCCCGAGGGGATTGTTAACACATTGTTAGTCTGAATTAATTCTTGATTACAGCAACACTATCAATCCCTAATCCAACGCTCAACAAGTTCTTTCCTAAATTTGCTTCATTTGGTCCATTAAGAACTTCATGTTATATTCATGGTCACTTTTTATGTTTGATCACATAGATAAACTGCCAATTAACCGTAACTATACCACGTTATAATATGTCTTATTTAAAAATTACAATAACTTTTTAGAAAATTTCAACATAATATATCCAATATAAAGTAGAATTCATACAAAATGAAGTCTAATAAATTGTAGTCATATTTGCAAACCTTTTTGGTTTATATTCATTAAGAAAGAGAAAGATTCTTTCTCTACATGTTAAGTGTTAGGGTTTATCCTACCCAATATCCACATCTCTTAATGTATGTTCATCACATATTACATTACTATGTTATATAGTTTAGATAACGAATATCATATTCTGCAACTTAACAAGCTGCATCACAAGTAGGGAAATTGAACTAAATCCCTCTATCCAACTTATTAAAGGATAACCAATTAAGCATAAAAATAATATGAAGAATATCAACAAGATAGAAATCCATCTTTTTCATATAAGTACAAGATAATTTACATAATAAATACAAGTAAATTCTCAATTTTCAATTCATCTTTATAACTTATACATTTACAAGCCTTATACATTTTAGGCATACTACATAACAACCGCCTTCATTCAAAAATAATACTACTTTTATTTTTCAATACAATCTTAAGAACAAATCAGAATTCTTCACAAGGAATCAGATTTAAATCAGCCAATGCATCTCATAAGTTTTACCTTCTTTTTATCACTTACGAAGTCCATCTACAAAAATTACTAGCATGGGTTAGTTCAATGAACTGAGCATGATAAGCACTAAGCCTTAAAACGAAGTGCATTCCAATAATTGTTCCATTAAAACAACTTTGCTTTAATGAGACAATTATTACATCATAAATATCAATATAAGCAAAAGCAAATGGAAAAGAAGTACATTTAACCAATTGAATTCACTTCCAAGAGAAGAACAAAATATAATCCACTATATCTTGCCTTATAAAAATTAAAGTTTAATTGATCCTATCAATTATCCTTAAGCAAACAACAGATCATATCATCTCATTGTTCCCAATTCTATCATAATAGAATACAACATTTATCTTTGCTTTAAGCCAAAAGAAGGGTTTATAGCATGGTTCTCATTAGGATGATTCATCTAACTCTTAAGAAAAAGAAGAAGAAGAACCATTACAAACCATGCCCAAACACAAAACATTAAAAAAAAACAGTTTCATAACATGAATTAACGGTTTCATTTAAAGGACAACTACCTTAAAATTCAACATTTAAGATATTCATCATAACAGTAATCCCATTTCAATCCAAGAAGGAATAGAGAATCAAACAGTCTACCTACAAGTCTAAATCTACTTCCACATGTTAGAAGTTAACATTTAAAGATCTGAAACCAATGTTCACAAATCAAAGTAGACTCATACAGGAGTTAATCTCTACTCGAGTCCATCCAAGGAGGATCCATAAAAAGATAGAGTGCAAGAGACAAAACTTACTCATCTCAAACCAAACAAAGAAAAGCCTTGTCAAACAAACAATCTGCCAAACAAGCTTACATTTTATGTTCAACAAAACTGAAACATCTAATCTCTTCCTACATCATTTCAACAAATGATTTGAACAAGGAAGACCAAACAAATCATAAATAAATCTCCATTTCATAAGAGAATCAAAACAGAAAAGTTCAACCAATGAACTTATCCCAACATTAGAAAGAAAGGGATCTTAATTAGAAAATGATCCAATCAATAATTCATTTTATTGTACTAACAAATGAATTCCCACTTTTAATTCATACTTAGAAATTCATAAGCTAGTTCCCAGAAAGAGAAAAAAATCAACTCACAGTAAGAAGAAAGCACACTGCCATTTTCCTTACAATTATTTACCTTCAATAAACATGAGTTTCAATTCCAATCTCAGAATGAAATACACATAACAGTCCTAAAAACAACATTCTGTTCCAAAGGAATCACTTTCCTTTCTTTTACAAAGACACATGGTTTATTTACTATATCCAACAAGAGATAGAAAAAAAAATCAGTAAGCTAAACATGTTCAGAAGTATCAACGAACTCAAAGACTGAAATCCCATTGTCAGGTTTCAATATTGCATTACAAAAGAGTAATTAGTTCTCGATTCAATAAGTACTATAATACAAAAACAATCTAAACAGAGACAAGTAATCCCTCCATAACAATTCAGAGCACTAAAGTAATAAAATCTTCTTTTAAATGAAACCTGAACTTATTTTAAAAGATCTGAAGACGTGGGTTTCCACAAAATAGAGGGGAAAATAATACCCCGATAAAATGCCATTGCCATCTCAGAAAAGAAAAGTCGTTCTCAAAGAAAATAATTACCAAATCCATCCATCAAACAAAGACATTTTTAGTTAAGATCTCAAAGAGTCTACCCAACAACTCAGCCAACTATTCTCCCAATTTTTCTTTGAGCAATAGTTCAACAAAAGAGTTATAAGTTTTAAACTTTTAATACAAGTAAAACCCAACTCAAAATACCATAACAGAGTCGAACACGAAGTCTCAACAAAAGTTCAAAACTACACAAGTATTTAAATATGAGGGAAGTATAAAATATGAACTTCCAATAATAGTTCGAGCTACACAAGTCTCTAATCACAGGTTCAGGGAAACATGAAGTTCCCATTCCAGTTTATATTTTAAACAAGAAGCCCTAATACCAGCTCAAAATGAAACACGAGCTTCAAACAAGAGTTCAGAACTATACAAGTAACAAAATACGAGTGCAGTGTAAAACATGAACCTCCATTAACAGTCCATAATTTCACAAGAATAAAACATGGGTACAGAGCCACATACGGGATTCAACAACAGTCCCGAGTTACCCAAGATTCCAAACACAAAGTTAGAGCATCAAGAACCTCCATCACCAGCTTTCATCAAACATGAAACCAAAAACAAGTTCCAAACCAAATACAAGCTCGATTACAAGCTCAAGAAAAACACAAACTCCAACAAGATCAGATGGAACTCAAGGTTCCCACAAACTCAGAACCATATTTAAATAGCAACGAAGGTCATTTAAAATAGAACACTTCAATTACTAGTTCCAAAATGACAAGCAGAGTTACAGAAATACATTTTGCATGCATTTTTTAAAAAAGAACTAACACAAGGTAAGTTTCCAATTAGAACATCATTTACCATGGATTCATAACCAAGATCACAAGATTTATTAAACCCAAGAAGCAAATAACCAGATAAAACATGCAAGCCAAGAATCTCAAAAGAGCAGACTTGTTTTAATGAAACATTTAGAAGAAAGCAAGAGATCTTAAATATTAGAGCCTATCATGCCTGATAGTGCTTCTGCCAAATTGAAGGAGACTTCCAGATGAGCTTCTAGCTCCTTTTCTTCTCCACGAAAGATCAACAAACAAACAAATTTCCTTAGAATGCCTCATATACCTTCCCATGATTGAAAATAGACCAGGTGAGTTAAAAATAGCAAAGAAGTGCAAGTCGAACTGTTGGTTCAAAGAACCAGCTTTGCTCCATACAGAGAGAAATCTAGAAAGCATGCAAAAACAAAAACCTCCCACAAACCCACCTTCCAAGTTTCCTAGACGGTTTGTGAACAAAAACCGAGACCAATAAATTCCATTAATTCCAATTTTCCCACTTATCTTTCCTTGCCACCGCCTCCCAAGTCTAGAAAATGCCAATTCACATTTAACATGCAATTCCATCTTTAGTGAAACTTCCACATAAGCCTCACCAAGTCAACTAGCCCCTGCCAAAACTGGCAGTACTTTATGCCTTAAAAACCTTATCAACAACTTAAATGCCATTGGAACCGTCACCTTTGATGCATGCAACCCATTAGGTTCCCATTGAAATAGCTTAGGATAGATCCTTTAGAACTTAGGTTAGTTTAGAATTAATCACCTTAGGCCTTACACACTACCTTAGGTAGTTTCCACATAGGTTAGATTAATTCACAACATAGTAGTTTTAGGCATTAGGTTAGATCATCACATAATCTTATAGCATTAGGTTTTAGGTTAAATTAAATAGCCTAGTAACCTTTGCATACTCCCTTAGCACAAGGCTTAGGTTAGAAATAAAATCAATTAAGTAACATAGCTAGGTAGTATATATATATTCTTACCCAACTTAGGATTTTGTAGGATAATCCTGTAGTTTTAGGATTTTGAATCCTTCCAATGTCATGAACAGGCTGCATTTCATTTACATCAACAATGTCCTACCATGATCGATCTCCAAAGACCCAAGCACAACATACGACTGAATGGAAACACATTCACACAAAATCTAAGAACTTGTAACAACAAATTTCAGATCCGATATGTCCCTCAATTTTATTGAATGTCAATTTACCCTTCATTCAACTGAGCAGATTTAAAACATTCCTTGGATCACTAAAATTGATCCAAGGATGAGTCAGATAAGGAGATAAGTTTGCAACTCTTAAACAGATTACAATTCACCTACAAGAAGTAGAAAATGGGTTCAAGGAAGCCATTCCATTTCAGTCTAGTGATCTTAAGAGTAGAAAATATTTATCCATATCAAGCATGATCTCCATCAATCAAAAGAACACATATTTAAAAGAAAATCACCTATCAACACTTGAAATGCAAAGGAGGAATATAAAAATTGTCAAGGGTGTTACACCTCCATATAAGGCCAAAGTTTGAAAAGGGCATGTACCTGGAGAACGAGGTCTCCATACCTAAGGATCCCATGGAGAGGAAGAAGCCCATGCCCAAGAAGAGGGGAAGAGAAGATGAAGCACCAAGTGTGCAGACTACTCAGACAGTGAGCATGCCAACAACAAGTGCCAAGCCAAGCACTTACATGCGGAGGAAAAAGTCCCCGGTGAAGGAGAAGACACCAAAAGTAGAGGCACCTAGGAAACCACTCACCAAGGAAGAGTCACCTGAGGAAGAAGAAGAGGCCGAATCCCCCGTCAAGGAGACACCTCTCAGGAAAAAGTAGAGGGTGGAAGAGGAAGCTGACTTGGAGGAGACCAAAAGCTTGGAGAAGTACATGGGTAAAAGAGAAGGTGAGAGTGAAGAAGACGATAGCAAGGAAGAAGAGCCTGAGAAGGACCAGGAGCCACATGTGCTCGGGCGTGTATGACTTAGGAGAAAATAACGGGAAGAGAAGCAAAATTTGATATTCACACGGCGCAAGGGCACACAGGATGAGGAAGGCACTAGAGACATGGAAAGGAATGAGGAGGTTGGTGGGGAAAAATAGGGGCTATAAGCTTCACAAAGGAGAAGATCACTGAGGTGGCAGAGAGAGAAGCAAAGAGAATTCTTGAGGCCCTAGTAGACCAAGAGTTGGAGCGCAACGCTGACATAGTGCTAGAGGAAGGAGAGGAAAACACTGATAAGGAGCATGGCAGCATGGGAGGAGGTCCCACTCTAACAGTGATTTTTCCCAAAGGCATGCGCTCGGGTAGGAGAGCCCTTAATACAGAACAAAGAAAAGTAATGGGCTACATTAACAACTTGAGGAAGGTACTACACACGCGGTTCCAAAGCACGGTACCCATAGAAAGTATTTTAGCCATGGGGTCATTTGAGGAGGGCGCGTAACCTAGAATGAAGAAGTTGCTCTCTTGAGAATTTGAGTCCCACATTGATGAGCCAGACTTTGAAGTATGCCAAGGAGTGATCATCATAGTACTAGATTCTAAGGAGCCAATCCCTTGGTGAATGCCTAGGAACTCTCAGATGAGCAAGTTTGTAATGCGCTCAACAAGGTCATGGTCAAGACAGAGGCTAGGCTCTTCGCATGCAATGACAGAATAAGAGTACTAGAGGAGAAACTAGGGAAGAAAGAGGAGGAGCTAGCGGAGAAGACCCAAAGCTTGAAGTAGGAAGAGTTGATCAGTGCATAGCTAAGGCATGAGTTAAAGGAAGAGAAGACAAAGGTGCAGGAAGTGTACAAGAAGATGGAATCTATCAAGGGTGCCATCCTTTTAAAGCACCTAGACTTAGCGCCACCCGCATAGAAGTACTCATCCCTTCTAGAATGTATAGAAGATCTAACACACATCCTCACTATGGAGAGATGACCTTTGGCCCTGGAGTCTGTAGAAGAAGTGGTCATGCACTTAAAGGAGGAGGATATATTGAAGGTGGTAGCACTCATTGTGGAGTACATCCAAGTGCTCGCAGAAGTTAAAGTCGTTGCCCAATCTGCTGAGGCCGCATATGATACCTATGCAGATAGGGATAAGGTAGAAAGCTCCTTGGTCGCCACACTTGAAGCATAGCTGAAGGAATTCCAAGAGAAGAACAAAGGAAACATGATAGATAAGGACAAGGTTCTTTCTGAAGTGGAAAGCAAATATGAGGTGATTGAAGGTTGAAGGCTCTCAATCAAGACCTAGCTAAAAGAACTATTCCCTCAGATTACCAAGAGGATGGACATGCTCAAAATACTAGGTACGGAGATGGAGAGTATCATGGACACTCTAGGTGCCCAAGGAATTGGCCTGAGTTTTGACGAGGTGAGCATCTTGGTCGGCGCCCTCTGTCAAAAGGCACAGAGTGAGGTCAACATTTGGAACAAGCTGGAGGTAGACTTATAGAGGTATTTTCCCATATTTTTGAATTAATTGCCCCCATTCTTCATTCTTCCCCTATTCTTTCATTCCTTTATTCTTTTACAAAATGTAAGAATACACCTTGGTTCTTTAAGGAATCCTACATTATTGGCTAAGTAGATTGTTTCTGTAGATGGAGAACATGCGTAGTGTGGGCTGGTATTGGACTCTTGGACTATTGGCCAAGTATGGAGGCACATAGGCACATAAGGTCCTAGTTATGGAATGGTGCGCAAGGCAAAAGTGCACAAGAGAAGGGTATAAGGAAGCATGTAGCACACACGACACATGAAAGGATCGGGACTTAGTCATTTTGGACATCCAGGGAAAAACATGTGAAAATCATGGCCCGGTTATGCGTGGATAAGATGTCAACCTAGCGACAAGGTTGGCCTAGGATGAAGCATGCTTGTAATGGAATATTATAGAATAACATCATAGAATAAAGTGGAGATCTCAAGCCTCGAAAAACATGCTCACATGGAGGACCACATTCAGACACTTGGCACTAGATTTGAGGGCGCTAGAGGACGGGTTGGTAGTCCAGGAAAGCTATAAATACAAGCACCTGTAGAGATAGAAAGATAGATATACATATACATAGAGAGATATACATACAAGTATCCAGATAGACACCTAGGGAGTGAGTGGAGCTCTGCAGAAATGCTGTGAGGACTCTGTCGGTGAATAGTTGTATTCAGGAGAGAATGCACTAGGCCTAGGGGTTGTAAATTTTCTTTTGGGTAGCTTAGCTACATTAAGTCTAGTGCAATGCATGACTACGGTCTACTTCTCTGTGACCCTCTGTAATGGTTCCATGGATGTAATAAGGTTACCTATCATAATATATACATGAATATCAATGATTCTGATGCATGTTTCTCTCTTATGAGTTTTCTTTCCTTTCATGCTAAGTATGAATGCTTGTATGTTTCTTTCTATCACAATACGTGTTATGGATTCTGTTAAACACTCGGTCTAAAGTGACTGCAAGGATCTAGAGGTCATTCTGAGCCCTATGGTTCTTGTATGTCTTAAAATTCCCTTCTAAAATATCTTACACTAATCATAGATGATGTTTCCCACTAAACTCACATAAAAGAGAGACTCAGTACCCGCGTGTGCCTCGGGTGAGCACTCAGATTTTGCTGGGTGATAGGCCGACACGCATGGGGTTCCTTTCTTTTGTGATAGGAGTAAAAATGACTACAATACATACAAAATATTTGGACCACCAAGTAAGAGACCATGGGAACACAAATTAATTAAAGTACCACATATCACCCTAATAAAAATGGTCAAACCGAGTGGGTCAATCATGTTTTAGAGGACATGCTTCACATATATTTTATGGATTACTAATCTCATTGTGAAGACTATTTGTAGTTAGTGGAGGTTTCCTACAACACCAAATTTTCTATCGACGTGGTTTCTAACAAGAAAATATATGGAAAAGAGTGCATAAATCCTTTGAGTTGGGACTGGATTGATGAGAGGTTTACAGTTTGGTTTTTCATGTTGTAGGATGTAAAGAGGTAGGTAATAAATTACCGTACTAGACCTCCAAAGTCATTTAATATGAGAGGTAGAAGAAGTATGCATACTTTCATAACATTGATCATATTTTTGATGTACACTCAAAGTTTATTTATGGTTTAAACTTCATAATATCCTAAGTTTTTTAGAAAAGGTTGTAATATTACACATAATTGTGGAGGAATTTTTAACATCCTAAAGTGGATAATACTAGTATCTTACTATGTAGCCTTTTCACCAAGATTTTCTTGCATCATTTATGTTTTCCATGTATCAATACTAAGGACATATGTTCATGATACTTATTAAATTTTATATTAGATGACCCGGATGTGGAATAAGATGACAAACTAAATTTAGAGCACATTTACATATTAGATTTCAAGACCTTGGGACGTATAGGTTATTATCCTGATTAGATGAGAGTACAATGGGAGAAATATGATGATATTACAACTACATGTGAGGATAAAACTACCTAGAGGGTTTAATACCATCATTTTTCTAGCTAACTCTAGGATGAAGTGACATTTTAAGGAGGGGTATATACTACCGACACCACTTGAAAATTTTTGAGTTTATATTAGACTAATTTTTTTTTTTGATTTACTCATTTGTGGTCAATTTCTAACCCGTGGTTCTTAGGTTTGCATTTCGGCTCTACAATATTTTTATTCTTATGACTATTGATTACATAGGTGTTGAAATAAAATCAAGAACTTACTACTTATGTCACACCTCTAAGTATGCCATTATCTTCACAATTATGAAGCAAGAAAATATACATTAGCAACACTTGTTTTCTATTTTACTTTGCTTTACCATTTTTATACTTCTATCATTTGAATTTATGGAATGAATAATTTACTTTTGGACATTGGATAATGTTAGAACTCAAAATTACACTTTTCCCTGAGTCATAGACAACCCATGATTTTGAGGAAACATAGGACTATCTCCAATTTGTGTTTCTTGAAAATTGAGACAAACCTTGAGAGAAGGATGACTTCCTCTACTTATTACTATTAAAAACTACTTCTAGGAAGTGAAATTCAAATATCTAATACTAATCTATGATTCCAAGAGACTAGGGAGAGATGAAAGTGCATAAAATGAAAATCCTAAACTACAGGAGGTGATAACAAAAAAAATAAGGGGAAAGACACTTTTAAAAGAGAGAAAATGGAATAAAAAAATGATGGAGAGGGAAGAAATGATAGCCACAGTCTATAGCAGTATCTAAACTCCCATTTTCACACAATACACAATAGAAATAAACCTTGTAATATGAAGAAACATACACAACATACCTACAAGTAAATGAAGAGGAAAAGAAATGCAATAAATCACCAACTAAGGTAGAATAGAGCCATAAAACAAGTAATTTTATATCTTCAATATAATGAGGACATCATTACAATGTATGAAGAAGGTGTGAATTCATTATAGGATTATAATCCAAGTCCTATAGATCAGGAACACTTTTCCAACACTTTACAATGATACCCTTGTATTTCAAAATTTTCCAACATTACAAATGAGCCCCGTTTACATTATATACAAAATAGGAGAGAGAAAGATGGGGGAATAGAGAGAAATTTGAATTCACCTTTCCAACCACTAATAAGGTGCATTAAATATCTGAAAATAATGATGGGAACCCTACAAAACCCATTACCTTATGTCAATTTTTTTCTTGCTAGAAGAAAAGGGAACCATACTCCATTAAAATCGGTGGTGAGGTACGTGGAAGTATGCATTTCAATGTTGGGGAAAAATTATTCCTTTTCACCCACCTACCCACACAAAAATAAAATTTTCAGGATTCCATGGCATAGAGGATGAAAATACATTTCCATTAATATATAATTTTACATTTTTGGAGAATATAGGAGTAAGGTATGCCCATTCAGATCCAGAGGTTTCATGAAGAACATCGGTCTCTATTCATAGTTAAATTTCATAATTAGTCTGTTCATTTTAACTTTTTCATGATAAAACTTTAGATATGTGGAGAACTTAGGAACCATGGAAGTATTCCATGTATGCTCAAAATGTACACATTTTCTAAAGTGGTTGGGGTTTATTTTTGGATTAGAGTTTCACGCACGGGGTGGAGCTTAGGAACTGTTCCACCCGAGACGTTAGTGCCTCGAATGTTTTTGTTCCCCGCATACCCACATCTCTACAACACTACGCTCTAATCCATTTTTATTTTAGATTAACATTGGATGTAGGGAAATTGGGACTTCTAGGAGCTCATTCCTTTTGACTAAGTTCTCTCCAAGACTACAACCTCGCACTACTCTCAACCCCCACTATCACTTTCTTCATCGATGGATAGGTCTAGATGGGGAAATTACTATTTCATGGAATTGTTCTTCTCACCATCCCGTTCTCTCGAACTTCACTCTAACCTACATTATATTGAACTTGAATTCCAACCTCCTTTGTGTTGTGGAATTTTTGGGGATCCAGGGAACTCAAGTATCGATGGAACCTATTTCCCTTTTCTAGCAAAACTAGCAAAACACTAGAATTGAAAAAATTATTCAAATTTCTCATATGTTCCTAAGTGTTTGGAATTTTAAGAATGAAGGGATAAAAATGAGTGCATCAAAATAATCAAAAGCGCCCCAAAATATGAAAACTCCTATCTTTCACCATTTCTTCATTAAATCTCTGCCAACTTCCCAAATTCTACTTTATGAAGTTAGCCAGGTTTAAGGGGGAAATGGATAATAATTTGGTGACTCATGGAAAAAATTTCCTTCTTAATTGAAAATATCTGTGGTCTTGAAGCATACATTGGGGATAGACTCAAGTTGATAATCATAAAAACTGATCCAAAACTTTGAATCTCACCCTTAAATCCACTTAAAGCATTCTTTGATATTGGAGCTAACTTAAAGCTTGAATTGACCATTCTCATTATAAGAATTTTCTAAATTAAGGTTTTATGAGAGTGGAAAATGATTTTAACTCCATTTCCACTACAAGTTATGAAGAAACTTGAAGAAAATAATAGTCCCCATCTAAAATTCATACCACTTTGATCATGAACTAATTTATTGGGGTTCAATGAATACATTTTGAAAAATACCCCAAAATATGAGTTAGTTACTCTACATTTGTCCCTATGAAGTATTATAGCTAATCCTGACACCTTTAAATCCTTTTCCATAATGAACATTGTACCACAAGGTCATCCAAAAGCAAAAAAAGTGCAATTACTTAGGGAAAGGAAACCTTTCCTACCAAAGACAATGTGCTTAAATCACTTAGAGGAATTAAAAAATAAACTAATATGTACAAGATACAATGAGACAACCTAATGAGAATGCTTGAGGTAAATCCCATTGACTAGGATTTGTAATGCATCTCCATCAAGGTTTGACAACTCAATATAATTAGATTATTTTCAAGTAGTAATGAATGATGGCCCACTCCAGATTGCATCAAACTTGGAGTGTCTCCCTTGTTTATCTCTTTCTACATCCCATTTTAAGACTAGATATCCAACCTTGAATGTATGATCTCTAACCTTCCTATCAAACAATTATTTGGCTAATTTTTGATGTTATTCTAGCCTGATCATGGAAGAATTTCTTAACACCTCAAATTCAAGAAGTTCTTCCATTAGGATTTCTCTTTGGTCTTCCCATTCGAATTCTAATTTTTGAGCCAATTCAAGTGAAAAATTAAGCTTGGCTTCTTTTCCAAATATAAGATTGTAAGGGGAAGTTCCAATTTCCATCTTTATTGTCATTCTCTCTTCCTAGAGAGCATTTCTTATATTTTTATGACATTGCCTTTGATTGATGTGCATTTTACTTTTCATGATCATAATTAGGTTCTTATTAGTAGACTGTTCCAATCCATTACCTTGAGGGTAGTAATTGGAAGAATTCTTAAGATAAATCCCAAGTCGAAAAACCCAATTAACAATATTAGATCCTATGAAATATTTTTCATTATTAGAGATGATAGTTTGAGTAATATCAAACCTTTTCGAATGTCCTCAAAAAGTTAAGGATGATTGATTAAGTGGATTCCTTTAATGACACAATTTCCATCTAAATGATAAAGTTATATGTTGCTATTAAAACCCATTTATTACCAACACTTTATGGAGGTGTATACACAAAATTATGTCACACTCAATTTGGTCCCTTTTCGAATAGCCAACTTAAACATATTCACCTAACCATGACCCTTTAACCCCACATTAATATTAGCTTAATTATTTATAATTAAATTAATACCCATGCTCAAAATATTCATTATTTAATTACCTTAATTTAAGCTAATTTCCACCTCACCTAGAAACCTCACCTAGACACCTCATCATAAACCTATTCTTAGTAGGTTTCCCTTTTACTAGGACTCAATATTCACTCACCATAACTAACTAATACTTAGTCTTGCCTACCTTAGTTAACTAAGACTTAGTTCAACCCTAAAATCACATGCCTATTCTTCTTCTAACCACATTCTCACTTATCTAAGCGTAACATTCTATTTTGATCCGGGAGAATAGACAGAGCTGGCCAAAAGATTGCTAAGATCTGTCATTTTTAGTAAACCTAGGATTTCCCACCTTAACCAATGTCGGTCAACCCTAAACCGATGCCGATCACCCTAAACCATTGTCGGTTACCATATATTCACTTTGGTAACCTTGTTTGAGAGGTTGGCCACATTATAGATCTACATACAAGCAAGAACCAAATCCCCTTTGCACATATAAATAGTTATAGCTAGCACCAAGACGGATCCGAAGGTATTTTCATTCACGATAGAATTCTAGGAAGAAATATCAAGTATTGAGCACCATTCCATAGATCAACCATCATCATCGTCTAGCCATCAAATCTACAAACAACATTAAGTGTGTCTCTAACATGCATCATTTCATACTTGTCTAGATTACAAAGTTTCTTCATGGCTGTTTATCAGTGTCTATTTGTATTTTTTATCCCACCCTTGTTACCTTCCCGTGAACCCAACCATTATATCAGCCAAAATAATTTAATCATCTATACTTTATTCCTGAATACCTTTCAAGTAATCCCAACACCTCCACAAACCTAACTATTCCCCTTACCATCTCTATTAAATATTAGAAAAACCCCCAAAATCTATTTTATTAAATTTCTAACATCCTGCCTTAACCGTCATCACTTCCCTCTTAATTTTCATCGGTCACACCTCACCAATAACAAAAAATTAATAACCTACATTTAAGTAACCCAAGCTACCCAGAACTTAACCATGACCTATTCCAGTATCTTTGCTACCTACCCTACTTCCAGATCTGATCATAACCTAGCTTATTATATTAGTTTTTCTTATTGTATTTGGATGAGATACCCAAATAATATCAACTACAATAGGACATATTTTATTTGTTTCATTTATTACATTAAGTTGTATTAAAAATTTGTTTGACTACCACCAAGGAAGCATCACACTTCCTTGATCTAGCACATGCTAGGTAGCCCACTGACATATATTGTTTGAATCTATTTTGTGGTCTTGATTTTTATTTCAAGTAGTTCCTCCTATCCAAAAGGAATCTCTCGCAATCAGCATTAGATCAAGAAGTCATAACACGTGCATAGCCTCCAACTGACCATCACAACAGGTATTCCTCCTTGGTCCATACCCTTATTTGTTTCATCAAATCCATAAAGAAAATGGTGAAACATTTTGGCATGCCCAGTGGGACCCATCAGGGGTTCTTTTACATTTTATTCATTCCTAGGTGAAAGTTGTGTGTGTTTTTTCCCTTTTGAAAATATTCCACATTAATTTTCTTTCCTATAATTTATCCCCTCTTTCTATCATGTCTGAAAGCAATCATGTTTTTGGTTCCATAAAAAGAATACATCTTTCTTTCATTAGCATTGTATTAGTGAAAGAGCATCCCTCTTCTTGTTCATCACTTGTTACATCAAATATCACATTTTGATTTGGGGTTAAAACACTTTCATGACATTTTGATTTGTTACATTATATCTCACATTAAAACTAAGGCCAACCTATATGCTAGAAGTCATGACTAGCTGATGGTTGACACAACTGAATCGTAGAAAGCACGTTTATTTCTTCTCTCTCTTTGCCAAACCGCACAAATTGGAATTTACACATTTTACTAGACAAAATTTCACCTATAATAAGATGCCAATGATCACATGATCAGAGGATTGACAGTGGTCACCCAACTAGTTATCTTTGTCTAGTCACCCATCGAGAAGGGATCACCCCCACAAAAACATAAAATGAAACCTCACCTTTAGAATTTTGTTCTTTTGTACGAAGCCTTCCCAACCAATAACTATATTCTAAATTCATGAGTCAGTCTTTAACTAACATAAGATAAACACACTAAATTAACTTGTAGGATTATGTGTTTTTCTTAGCTTTGTTCTTGACTTGTGTTTTGAGGTGTGAGGTTGTGTTCTCCATTTTTATTTCTTTTCACACTCCATAATCATAGTTGGTGTATTCCAACTATTTCTAAGTGTGTCAAGTGGCTCATTTTTTTACCATATCCAAAATTCTAGGTTGGTGTCTCATTCAAATTTAATTCACAAAAATAAAACTTCCTTCATTCTATAGATTTCACAGTAACCGGCATTAGTTTACATCTGACCATCATTGGTTTACCTGACCGGTGTCGAGTCCTTGTGCTTTTAGTTGGTTTACCCAAAGAGCACTCATCTCATCTTCTTCTCTATTTAAAATCTCTAGATATCACCATATCCTCTACATTATGATATTATTGACTAAATATAGCTTCCATAGTTGAATTTCCTTAGTTTTTGTCTCACTTGCTTAAACTATTACTTTCCCACAGTAATTGGCATCGGTTACTGTGACCAGCATCAGTCACACCGTAACCGGCATCAGGTGGCCTAACCATCATTAGTCCTTATGTTTTTATTTTTTATCAAGGAAACTACCATTTCACCTCTCATAATCAATTATTTTCCATCCCTTATGTTTACAGTGTCATTTACAAAATACACTCTTACTAGGGAAACACTTATTCACATGGTGTTGACTCGCAGCCAAACTAATGCCCTCATATTTCATGCCAGCCATCAAACACTCCCACCTATTCCATCACCACCATCCATCCTATCACCTATGGATCCAAATCAACTTATCCCCATTGCTACTAGTGATGAGGAGTTCACAAGACTCCTTGATCATAACCCCGTGGCCCTATAATACTATCTCGCCCACTCATCCACCCAAGATTCCTCAGCACAGTTAATATACTACATGCATGTATCTATCCCTCTTTCTCTTTCCCTAACCTCTACATCAGCTAGCACAAGCTCAGTGGTACATCCATCCACTTTACCACTTGTGGTATCTCAATTAGCTCCAACATTGCTATAACTACAACGTCACGTCATCTGTTCAGAAGTTACGATGTCGGTGGTTCTTCTGACAACCACCTTAAGTATAGCCCCATCTACACCCAATACCTCACATATACCTATTACAAAGCATAACCATCTCTCGGTATTGAGACTTACACACCTTTCCGTAACCTCATCCTTTCTATCACATAGTCCTTACCCAAAGTCGGCACTAGATTTAATATGACTACCCCACCTACTTACACATACTACCAATAACGAACCTCGTTTATCACTTATTCTAGCTATGTTCCACCTAAATCTATTCCTCATGCACATTCCTCATACTCAACACCACCATATACTAACATACCACCCACCTCATACATTCTCGCATCAACATTCCATTTATTCATATAATCAAGTGGCCCAATATTTCCTAGACCATTTTTCAATCAATGTCATCAAGAAAGTCACCATGACTGATCTCTATTCAACCTCGCTAGTATGAAGGTGAATCTATCACAGATTTTGTTGCCCGCTAGCAGAGTCTTATTAGCCAATTAACATTCCAGCTACCTCAAACTAAACTTATTGAATTTTTCACTAGATCTTGTGCTAGACACATCTCACCAACTCTACAAGTACAAACTTTCTAAAATTTTGACAAAGAATTCACCATGGAATGAAATCTAGAAATTCATGCCATTGAAGAAAATAAAATATAATTACGAAACAAGAACACCCCATTCAAATCAAATGATTCTTCTTCATCTTCAAAACCTCAAAATAACTATTCAAATCCTAAAGGATCTACTAACGTGGTAGTCCTTAATGCAGTCCACCTCATCCTTCTTATCAAGCCCAACCTTCTTCAAATATTTCTTCTATCTATGCCTTTCAGCTCAAGGGAGCAAGAGAGAAGTAAACTTTGATTGGAGACCCATATTCTTTAGTCTTGGAAAATCTTCTTAAAGTTGGAGCTCTGTTGGTACCCAAATTTAATCTCCTTCACAACTTGAGTTGCATCATGGATTTTACAAGACACTGAGAGGAATATAAATGGTTTATATGTCATTTTGTAGCCAAGGAAGAAATTTATCTGACTTGTTAGCACTCAGGATTTAAAGAAGTGGGTAGCACCTTTGAAGTATTTGATCTAATCCTCACTATTTTAGGTTGTGCCTATTAACCAAGTTAAGAGAACCTATATTTTAGACTCTGTTTTTTGAAGGAGGTGAAAATATCCTTATACTATGTAGATTGTATGGAGATGGCCTTGAGAAAACATGATCAATTTTCCATTATTCAAACTCAACAGAGTTGTCCCTACTAAATGATGGAAATTCTTTCAAGACAAGGCTAATGCTACTAAAGACATGGTATGATTCTGATTTTCTTTGTGCATTTTTGTAAATGGGTTGTATTCTTTTATTGACACACAATATAATGCAAGGATATTATAGGTAGGATGAGTTAATTTGAAATAAATTTTGGGGTGGGAGATATTCAGATAAGACTAACTAGAATTTTCCAACTTCTTTTAGGACCTTTTCAAAACTCAAAAGACTTAAAATAGAAATGCTTCAAAGAAGTTAAGGTGTTCCTTCGACTGTGATATGCACATCAAATGGAAGCCCAGATCTACACTCTTCCACACAATATTTGATGTTTTATCACAAAATATTGAGTTAAATGAATCAGCAAAGCATTTAGAAATTTCTATTCTATCGACCTAAGGTACCCCAAAGATTTACAATCAAATCTATATCAAGGAAATCGAGTGAATTTAAATTTGTTTATCCCTTCATCGATGAAAGCTCTTCTAATTATGGAATTGGAAATGCTGCTAAGATGTTACCGAGAATTAGATCTCGCATGATCAAAAAAATTTCCAAACATCAGATTGGAATAGGAGCAAGAAACACAAATTGAAAAATTTCAAACATAAGTAAATCCATATTTTACCAAGAGATAACACAAAATAATCTAGAACAACCAAATTCATTAGCAGGGGAATGTTATAAGAAAATTATAAAAGCTTGTTAGTGGATATACATCTCAAAACCAACCTAACATGATACAAATTTGATGCAAAAGGGATTTAAAATGGTTCTCAGGTGGTTTCTTAGAGAATGGGCTTCTTCCCAGATTTTCCTGTGAAAATTCTAAGTTTCTCTGACCATTTGCATGACAAATTCATGAAATATATAGCTTTCACTTACTCACTCACTTTGCCCCACAAATCTTCCCTCCAAAAGTGGAATATTTGAAGCACCTTTGCTTTACAATAATTCGGAAAATGACATTTTACAAATCGGCAAAAAGTTTCAATTGTTCTTTCAAAAGGTGAATCATTACAAAAATTTCATCATTATTCAAAGTGTAAGCATGTTTTTCATTCCCCACACATATAGACCCTTTTCATTTCATTATTTCATCTTTTCCTATCCCAATTTTTACTCGTAACTTTGGATCTCGGTAATTTATGTTTTTCACGAACCGAGTAAATATTTATTTGAAAAATGTCATGGACTCGAAATTGAACCCCAAATTGATTAATTCGGACCCTACAAGCACCAATACGACATGAATTGGTAAAAACATTGATGAACATTGAAGTAAAAACACATCTCCAAACTTCTTGGAGCTCAAATGGCAGGTAAAATTTGTGAAATGCATAGCTAAAATCGATTTGTTCCTCAACTTCAAATTTGAGCCCTCCATGTGGTAGATCGAAGTAAAAATGGGCCTTGGGATGTCTTTTTACGTTTTTACTACTTTCAAAAATTTGCACAATTTATTGATTTCCTCCTCTGCTCCACCGATGAGATTTGGGCCTGACACGTGGCACAATATGATTGGATACGGAGTCGTGGCTCAATTTTACACATTGTGCATCTTTCTAGAAAAAGGAAAAAAAATCATTTTTCCTCCGTAGCTCGCCTCCTCCGGGACACATGTCCTCATATGATTGGCTAAGGGGCAAGTGTTTCTCATTTCATATTTTAATCATATTTTGCAAAAGAAAATTTTTAACATTTCCTCTGCTTAGCCAAAGACTCTGTTATTGACTTCTTAGATGAATTTTGAATTTTTACCCTCGTGCTCGCAGTTAGTTTGATACTTTCGGTCATTTGAATACAAGAGGAAAAATATCCAAGTTTCCCCGATGTTCTACCTTCCCACCGTTTGAATTTTCAAATTGCTACATGTCACCATGACATACATTGAGGCGGTCCCAAAAATTTGATACCTCAAAGAGCGCAAGCTTGCCATGTGTCCTTTTCAATGAGATTTTTTTCAATGCTTCAAGCTCAGCAGAAGACACCACATGTCATACTCTGAGGCAATATCCTTTTGGCCATTGAAAATTATAAGTAAAATGAAAAGAAAGCGGAGGCCTCCACGTGTCATCCTAGTGCTTCTTTAAGATGGTGCCCAAAGCGAAGACCCTGAATGAGTGTGATCTCACCACATGTCTTGTTCCGCTAAACCGCTCTAACTGCATAAAAAATTTGTCCAAGTCCCAGCCAAGCAGTAGAAGCCTCCACGTGTCCTCCAAGCACTACTCCAAGGCTAAACCAAAAAGTAAATCTTCAAACGAGATTCGCTCATCCATTTGGACAGATTTTTGACATGAGGATTTTTATAGAATTTTTAAAGTGTTTAGCTGAGCTGCATCTAACCAAAAGGTGCCACGTCCCCTATAGATGCAAGGATACAAATTTGACTAGGAGAAATTCCTGTCAAACTGTAAAATATAGAAGAATGACCATTTGAGCCTGGAAATGAAACTTCCTTCAAGGACAGAGAGTTTAGAAAGTTGCAAGGCTCAAATACATTCCTCAGGGACATATCAACTCATTCTTCTTCAAGTATTTAAGGTAGAAATGAAAAGAATGAAAAATTATGACTGTGGCAATAGAGGGAACAGGAAAACATGAGTTTTTGAAAGGACAGAGCATGGGGGACTCAAAATACAGACCTTTCTAGAGGAACAAAGAAACTAGGAGACAAATATGGACCCATACATGATCTTTGACCCAGGGGAAGACTAAAAATGGCAACAAAGACCATCCAAGCACAACATGGGGAAGGATAAAAAGACAGAGGTCAAATCAATAAATTTTCAAGGGCACAAATGGGGCGAGACAATTTTTAGCACCAACATAGGTACCCACTTAGGGATGGGAACTCCCTGCAAGTGCCACAAGAACAAAAGTAGACCAAGTGCAAAAATATTATCCATTGGGCAGTGGAGTCACAAGCCAAAACATCCAAAAAACCAACTGATAAACCAACAAAAAGGTCTGCCACACACAAAGGAAAACCAAAAACTAACCAAAACAACAAAAACAAAGCAAAAACAAAAACTGTACACTGTACAAGTGATACGCAAACTTCAGTTTTGGGGATCAATCCAAGAAATTCTTCAAATGTCTGCCTTTAATAGGAAGCTCAAGCGATTCCCCATCTAGGTCCTTGAGGAAAAAAGTATTCTCACCAATTATTATTTCAATTGAATATGGTCCCATCCAAAATCATCAAATTTACCATGATTGCCCTTATATTCATGCCTTCTATCCCACAATAGCACAAGATCCCCAATACTAAAAGCTCTTGGGGTTACCTTCTTATCAAACAAATTCTTCATTCTCTTTCTAAAATTGACATGCCTCTAAAGGGATGTTGTTCTTGCTTAATCAAGTTCAAAAATTTGATTAATCCTTGCTTCATATGGAATGATTTCTTGGTCTTCAAGTTGTTGAATAAACTGAAATGAAGACAACTGTAGATGCAAGGGCAGTAGAACTTGTGTTCCATATACCAATTCAAATGGGATTTTACCAGTAGCTCTTTTGGTAGTGATCCTATTAGCCCAAACAACAAATTTTAGTTGCTCACCCCACTTCTTCTTGTTCAATTCCAAAGTCCTTTTAATGATCTTCAATAAGTTTTTATTGCTAGACTCAGCCTATCCATTTCCTTGTGGATTGTAGTTAGAAGCATATGTCAACTTTATTACATATCATTTGCACATTACCATTAAAGGTCCAACACTAAAACTCATGGCATTATCAGCAACAATCTTGACTGGCACTCCAAATCTACAGATGATATGATTCAATATGAAGTCCATTACAACTTGGTGTGTTTCCTTCCTAGTGGGGATTGCTTCCACCCATTTTGTGAAGAAATCAGTAGCTACTAAAATCCATTTGTGTCCAACACTTGATGAATAAGAGATTTAACCAATGAAGTCCATCCCCCATTGTTTGAAAGGAGTTCCAATTGATACATGATACAAAGGAAGGGAGCCTAAAGCTTTCATTCTTCTGGAGAAACGTGTGACAACTCTCACATCTTCTAACCAACTAAGTTACATCTTTAAAAATAGTTGGCCACCAATAACCAACCCTCAAAATCTTGTGTGCAATAACCCTCCTAGCAAAATTTCCTCCACAAACTCCCCCATGGAAATCAACAATTATTTTGGGAGCTTCATTTTCAGTCACACATCTCAAGAGGATTCCCTCAGGGTTCTTCCAAGCCAACCCAAAGTTTGTCATGATATATTTTTGAGAAGATATCTTGAGATCTCTTTTTGATTTTTATTCAAATGTCCAAGCTAGTATAGGTGTCTGAGATAATAGATTACATCATTGTACCAATCGAGCTCAAAATTTTTCAAGAACATCTGCGCTCTCTTCTTCTACTTCATTTACTTCCACATTCTACAAATTTCTTTCAGACATGATCTTGGCAAGACCCAAACCTTTTACTAGATTTGTGGTTTGAATGTCCATATCATACTCCTGCAATTTGTTAACCCACCTGTATCTTTTTCTTGAAATATCCATCTCTCGATAAGACATATTTTACCATTGTGTGAGGAACATAAGCAAAAACTTTGGAACTCAAAATATAAGGTCTAAAAACCTTAGTGGCTTTCACCAATGCAAAGTTCTACTTATTCATGATTGTTTATTTTAACTCAGCTACTTACAATTCCTTACTAAAGAAGGCAATAGGTCTTTTAGCTCCATCATCATCCTTTTGCAATAAAACATATGCAATGGTGTGCTTAGAAGCAAAGGAGAATATTTGGAAAGGTTTCTTGTAATTTGGGGTTGCTAGAATAGGAGAATGCTTCAATGCTTCCTTTATTCCATCAAAAGATTTAAGGGAAGCCTCTTCCCACCTAATATTCTTGTCCTTCTTCAACATGCAAGTAATGGGGAGAGTCAACTCGAGAAAAATAGACACAAACCTTCTAATGAAATTGATTTGATCAAGAAGGATTGGATTCCTTTCTTAGTTTTGGAATCGGGATCTTGCTTTGATAGCTTCTATCCTTTGTGGATCAATCATAACTCCTTGTTTAGACACAATGTGACCAAGTATTTTTTCTTTGCACTCCAAAATGACACTTCTTTGGATTGAGTGAAATGCCATATTCTTACATCCGATCAAAATTCTTTCCAAATGTTGTAAGTGGTCAATTATTTTGATAGAAAAATAGTAATATCATCTTGATAAACAACAATAAAATCATTGATATAACCACTAAAAGCAACATCCATGGCCCTTTGAAAATTATCTCTAGAATTCATTAAACCAAAGGGCATATTGAGAAAAACATATGTTCCCCACGGAGTAGTAAAGGTAGATTTAATCCTCTATGATTCTTTGACAACAACTTGGCTATAATCGGAGAAACCATCCAAAGTAGAAAGCATCTCATAACAAGTCACTAATTGTAGCATGTTCTCCGTGTTTAGTAAAGGATAGTTTTCCTTTATTGATTCTCTATTTATATTTTTGAAATCCACACAAAGTCTAATATCTCCATTCTTCTTTCTAACCAACACTAATTTTTCAACCTAAGAAGAATACCTTGTGGGCTGAATGATTCCTCCATCCTTCAACTTTTTCAATTCCTCTTACATTTTGATAGAAAGCAGTGGGTTAATTGGCCTTTACTTCTTTTTGAATGGTTTGGAATCTTTCTCAAGAGGGATCTCATGTTGGAATAAGTCTTCTCTATATGTTTTTCAGCTCGGAATAAGACTAAGCTAAATAGTCTTGATATTGTTTCAACAATTGGAGGTAGGACTATTTTTCTTCCTTATTTAAACCACTCCCTAACAAAATCTTCCTTGGTTTTTTATTTTTTTCCCAAGTCATGCTCTTTAACATCTCTAGATGCAAACATGTTTGTATTGATTACAAAATCAACATTGTTAAAATTTGATCAAGAGCAACCAGCCCTCTAGGGATGGTGTTAGTCTTCAATTGAATGATATCCTTGCCAAACAAGGTTTATTTTCCATCAAAATTACACACCAATGGTTTCAAATCAATATGCTAATCCATAAACTCGCCTTGGTTCTGTAAAAACCTTTGAACTTGAGCATCATCATCAAACACTTGCCAATGTTTGATGTTATCATGGACTTCGTGCCTAGTGAGTATGTCAACATCATATTCGCAATATGGAGAAATGGTAAAATTGTCAAATATAGACCCCAACACTTCCATATTATCAGAAATCATATTTAAAATTCTATCATGATGAAGAATATTAAAGGAATCAAACATCTCAACTAGATCCCAAACTGTGTATTTGTATTGTTTCATCCACTAATTTTTTATTGCATACAGTTTTCTAACTTGTTTGAAAACCAACTCACAATCTTCCTTTACAACAACATCTTTTATGCCATACTTCCAAGAAATCCTCAGCCCTAACAGTAATGCCTCATACTCAGCTATGTTATTGGTGCATTCAAAGTTAATTTTGAAGGAGAAAACAAATTCCTCATTGCTTGAGAGATTAAAACAAAACCGACACCATTTCCAAATTTGGAGCAAGATCCATAAAAAATCAAGGTGCATGGTGAGCCTACCTCTTCAAGACACTTAGAATGATCCAATTTGTGCTCCTTACCATCAGAAAACCCAATACAATTATCAACATCAACATCAGTAAATAATACTTCATAAGAAGCATTATTTGGATCCTCAATTAGATGCAACATCTTCTTCTCTCCATATAATTTTACAAGGCTGCCTTTAATGGGAATGGTGGAAAAAGACATATCCATTTAGACACTCCCTCTAACACTTGTAGCCCACTTTCTTGACAATAACATACCCTATTTGACAGGAAATCAACAATTACAACATCAATTTTCAAATTCTTACCGGATAGGTGTAAGTTACACCACAAAACCTTTGACACACCCAACAACTGGCACTTCCATGGAATCCATGGTAGTACACTTGCCATACACTACTATTAGTTTGATATCTAACTCATTCATGACTTCCAAAGGCATGAAATTTCATGACGCGCTGCAGTCGAACATACAACTATGTAGGAACATGTCCTTAATGATCAAAGTTGTGAAGAAAGGGTCAACACTCAGCTGAGATTCAACCAAGGATGTTCTCAAATATACCTCTGGTGGTTCAAAAAATTCTTCCAATGCTGATGTCTTTCCTACCTCTGCAATAGCAAGTGGAGCCTCTACAAAATTCACGACAGAGACTTCTCCTCCTTCATTCCCAAATATTCAAGTGCTCTCTTCTTGTGCTTAGGGATTCTAAACACTCAACAATTAGAACACCGACCTTGATTTGTCTCAAAACTTAAGTGATGTCATAGGGAATGTATTTAGGAAAAACAACAGTATAAGGAGGGATGGAAAATTCATCAGATGGCACAAGGTTTTTAACATTTTGAGTATGGGGTGAAGCATAAATTTTTCTTGGGAGAGCAGGGCTCTTAGCAGATGTTTCTTTCTTAGGAACCTCTTTTGGGATATTAGAAATCAATGGGGTTTTATTTTTGTCCTGAGGCCCACTCCCTTGATATCCTTACTTCTTTTGTTATAATCCTTCTCTTGGGCCACCACAACATTCATACACAGTTGCCTATGCTCTTCCAAGGGTATACCTCCATCATACTTCATGATCATCAACATCCTCAAGTATTCAAAATAATTATTGGGTAGCTGAAAGGCTTATACATTATCAATTTCTAAAACATGAGGAGGAGGAAGAAGATGTACCCATTGGATGCAATCCCAAAACCTAGCAATAAATCCTGCACTTATCACTTCAAGAGATGTTGCTCCTTGACATGAGTGTGTAGGGAAATCCATGATAAAAACATCATCATCCATATTACAATCATCATCTTCCTCTTCAATTTTATGATTTGTTCCACATGGAGGATGGGGTGATAAAAATTTGTCGCACTAGTCAATCTGATTTGCATCATCAACAACAACCACTCTAGCATTTAACAGATCAAGCACAACCTTACTTTCTTTATCCTGAGATTTTCTATTTCCAAATCCCATGGGTCCTTTACCTTTATCATCAAATCTCTACTCATTCATATGGTGATTGCCAAATCTATCTTGCACTTGTTTCCTAGGATGACCTTGTTAAGTTTGTCCAATTCCTTTCTCAACTCTTGCCAACTTGTAGGAAATGTCTTTGATGAAATTTCGCCAAAGTTTTCACCACTTCCTCCAAGTCTAAACTCTTATTTTCTTGAGGCTTGTCGTGGTTTACCAATTTAACTCCATATCTCTTAGGAGGTTTCCCAACAACCTTGATATTCTTCTCAATTTGAAGTGCCATGGTGAAGGCTTGCCTTCAATTTCCAAGATTTTTGTCCTCAAGTAAATTGCAGCCTTCTTGTCACATGCATCAAAATATTTTATCAAACAAGATTCATCACATGGTCTTAATTTTACCAGCAATATCCTCAAAGTTTTATTGAACCTTGTGTTGAAGTCATGAACCGTTTCATTTGGGTTTTTATTGATATTCTCAAACTCGATAAGAGGAATCTGGGATCGGTTTTGTCACCATATTGCAATATGAATGCATTCTACATTTCAGTCCATGAATCAATTCAATTATTTGGAAAGGCCTTGCACCAATCCCCTTCTCTAAAGTGTGGACAAACAATTTAATGTACACATCCTCAAATCCAATTTCAAAATATTCCATCATATTATTAAAGAGTTTCAAATGTTGATCACTGTTATGGCATTACTCCTGGAACTTTTGAAATCTACTTTTAACATCCCGAGGCACAACATTAGGATACCTAGCCATTCCCTAAAATTTATTGGGCCACAGTGTATTGACCACAAATGGAGGCCTAGGTGGAGGCCGAGCAATGTTGTGTGGTGGAGGTGATCTTGGGGTGACACAAGTTGATGAGGAGTGCAAGGTATTTGGGGCTATTGAATGTGGTTCACAAGATTGGTATTCTCTAGGTACTGATTTTCTTGGAAAGTTTTACTAGAATTAAAACACACAAGTGTAGATTGAAGATGGAACTCACTGTGCACAGCGGAAGGACCTTCACTAGTTGAAGTAAACAAGTTTATGAGAAGATTGCTTGAATCAAAATAACTAGAAGAAGAGTGATAATCCTATATTAAAGGTTGATCTCTCTCACCTATGGATATACCTTTGCTTGATGTTTGTCCTTCAACAACCTTCCAAACTTTTCACTCCTCTAAAATTTTCTTTCCAAATTCTTGAAATATATTTCTACTTGGGTCCCCCTCCGAAGAGAGATCTTCTTCCTTCCGTGTTTGCAGATTTATATGACACACTTCACTTAATGTATGATAAGGTACTAGTATTTATCAAAATATAACAACCAGAGTCGCCACTAAGGACTTTCACCCTAGTATTTGTAAATGCACTATGAAGATCTATCAAATGACTAAAAATATTAGCACTATGCAAAGATTGAACAAATCTGAATTTCTTTCACTTAATTTATTAACTATTGTGCAAAGTTTGAAAAAAATTAGAGACACTCAAACATATCAAACTATGAATTCTACTCTCATTCCTCAATATAAATCTTATCAGAAATTGATGCTCAACAATGTAGTTGCACATAAAATACATGAGAAGTATTACCAGGGATTTTGAAAAATTGAAATACTAAAAAATGTCCCCAGCAATGGCACCTGAAGCGGATTGGTACCCAGATTTAATCTCCTTCACAACTTGAGATGCATCATGGATTTTAAAAGACACTTTGAGGAAAATAAATGGTTTATATGTCATTTTGTATCCGGGAAGCAATTTATTTGACTTGTTAGCGCTCATGCTTTGAAGAAGTGGATAGAACCTTGGAAGGATTTGATCTAATCCTCACTATTTTAGGTTGGTCCTATCAACCAAGGTAAGAGAACCTATATTTTAGCCTCTGTTTTGTGAAGGAGGTGAAAATATACTTGTACTATGTAGATTGTATGGAGATGGCCTTGAGAAAACATGATCAATTTACCATTATTCAAACTTAACAGAGATGTCACTAATAAATGATGGAAATGCTTTCAAGTAAAGGAAAAGGCTACTAGAGACATGGTATGATCCTAATTTTATTTGTGTATTTTTGTAAATGGATTGTATTCTTTTGTTGAAACACAATACAATGCACGGGTATTATAGCTAGGATTAGTTAATTTGAAATGAATTTTGGGGTGGGAGATATCCAGACAAGACTAACCAGAATTTTCCAACTTCTTTGAGGACCTTGCAAAACTTGAAAGACTTAGACAAATGTAAATGGTTCAAAGAGGTTAAGGCGTTCCTTCAACCAAGATATGTGCATCAAATGGAAGCCTATGTCTGCAGACTCTTCCACACAATCTGTGATAATTTATCACAAAAGCTTGAGTTAAATGAATTAGCAAAGCATTTAGAAATTTCTATTCTATCGACCTAAGGTACCCCAAAGCTTTACAATCAAATATATATCAAGGAAAGTAGAGTGAATTTAAATTTGTTTATCCCTTCATCAGATGAAAGATCTTTTGATTCTAGAATTGCAAATGCCACTAAGTTGTTACCAGAATTAGATCTACATGATCAAAAGGAAATTCCAAACACCAGATTGCAATAGGAGCAAGAAACACAAATTGAAAACATTCTAAAACGTAAGTAAATGTAAATTTTACCAAGAGACAACGTAAAATAATCCAAAATGACCAAATTTATCAGCAGGTGAATGTTATAAGAACAATGTTAGAGCTTGTTAGTGGCTATACATTTGCAACCAACCTAACATGATACAAATTTGATGCAAAAAGGAGTTAAAATGGTTCTTATGTGGTTTCTCAGAGAATGGGCTTCTTCCTGGATTTTCCCATGAAAATTCTAAGTTTCTCCGACCATTTGCATGAAAAATTCCTGCAATATATAACTTTTACTTACTCACTCACTTTTCCCCTCAAATATTTCCTCCAAAAGTGGAATATTCAAAGCACCTTTGCTTTACAATATTTATGGAAAATGACATTTAAAAAACTCGCAAAAAGTTGTTAGTTGTTCTTTCAAAATTTGAATCATTACACAACTTTCATCATTCTTCAAAGTAGAAGCACATTTTTCACTCCCCATGCATGTAGACCCCTTTCATTTCATTATTTCATCCTTTCCTTTCCCAATTATTACTCTGCAACTTTGGATTTGGTGATTCACATTTTTCATGAACCGAGTAAAAATTTATTTGAAAAATGCCTTGGATTCACAAATTAAACCCTCAAATTGATGAATTCGGACCCTGCAAGCCAAGGTGACATGAATTGGTAAAAATTTTGATGAAGATTGATGCAAAAACACATCTCCAAACTTCTTGGAGCTCAAATGGTGGCCAAATTGGTGAAATGCATAGCTACCGTCGATCTGTTCCTCAACTTCAAATTTGAGCCCTCCACGTGGTAGATCCGGGTAAAAATGGGCCTTAGGATGTCTTTTTACATTTTTATTACTTTTGGAAAAGTTACACAATTTCTTGATTTCCTCCGCTGCTCGTCGATGAGATTTGGGCCTGACACGTGGCGCAATATGACTGGATACGGAGTTGTGGCTCAATTTTACACATTTTGCATCTTTCTAGAAAAAGGAAAAAAATTCATTTTTCCTCCACGGCTCGCCCCCCAGAGAGACATGTCCTCATATGATTGGCTAAGGGGTAGTACTCTCTTTTCATATTTTATTTATATTTTGCAAAAGAAATTTTTTAACATTTCCTCCGCCACCCCGCACCTTCACTATTGACTTCTTAGATGAATTTTGACTTTTTACCCTCGAGATCACAAAGTTAGTTTGATACTTTGAGTTATTTGAATACAAGAGGAAAAATTTCCAAGTTTCCCCCGATGGCCCATCTCTCCACCTCTTTGACTTTTAAACGCCATGTGTCACCACGGCGGTGCACCTTGAGGTGGTCCAAAAAAATTGATACCTTGAATGAGCACGTGCTCACCACGTGTCGTGTTCCGGTGAGATTTGTCTGAATGCTTGAAGCTCAGTGGAAGGAACCATGTGTCATACTCCCAGGAAGTATCATTTTGGCCATTGAAAAGTATAAGTAAAATGCAAAGTAAGCGGAGGCCGCCATGTGTCATCCTGGCGCTTCTTTAAGATGGTGCTGTGAGTGGAGACCATGAATGAGCACGAGCTCACCACTTGTCCTATTCCACCAAACTACTCCAATTGTATAAAAAAATTTTTCCATGTCGGCCAAGCCAAATGAAGCCTCTATTCGTCCTCCCGACACTACTCCAAGGCCAAACCAAAAATTAAATCTTCAAATGATTGTTGTTCACCCACGTGAATAGATTTCGAGTAGAGGATTTTTATATAATTTTTAAGTTTTTAGTGAGTTGCATCTAACCAAAAGGTACCACGTCCCTTGTATATGTAAGGATGAAAATTTGACAAGAAAAACACCACAAACCATAAAATATAGAAAAATGACCATTTGAGCTTGGAAATGAAATTTCCTTCAAGGACAGAGAGTTTAGAAAGTTACAAGGCTCAAATATGTTCCTCAGGGACATATCAACTCATTCTTCTTCAAGTATTTAAGGCAGAAAAATGACAGAATGAAAAATTCTAACTGTGGCAATAGAGGGAATGGGAAAATGTGAGTTTTTGAAAGGACAGAGCATGGGGGACTCAAAATATAGACCTTTCTAGAGGAATAAAGAAACTAGGAGACAAATATGGACCCATACATGATCTTTGACCTAGGGGCAAACTAAAAATGGCAACAAAGACCAGCCAAGCACAACATGGGGAAGGATAAAAAGATAGAGGCTGTAAATCAATAAATTTTCAAGGGCACAAATGGGGTGAGACAATTTTCAGAACCAACAGAGCCACTACACTTCCTCCCAAAGAACCTCATCCAGTTTCTATCTTGCATGTCCTATGCCTACATAGTATAAAGAACAAGACTACTATAATTACCATCGTTTTAAAGGCCATACTGACGGTAACTATATAAATTTTAAGAACATTGTCCAAGAGATGATAGATAATGGAGACCTTGTCGTGGACAACCCAAAGATGCTAGAAAATCAAAATTTGTACATCTTTAAAAATCCATTCCCTAATCATAAACCGTTGTCTAATCAAAATAGTGAACCTTCATCCAACGACAGTAATGTCTATGAAGTCCATGTAGTTTTTGATATCGTACCAACCATTCCTCAAATCCCACCTACTTCATCTATTGAGGAAATTCTAGCACAAGCTCCTTTACCCACAGAGGAGCATACTCCTTTTACTCCTTCACCCACAGAGGAGTCCCCTTCATCTATTCCTTCACCCATGGAGGAACCCACACTTTCTACCAATGCCATTTCACTGTCTACCTCACAACCTACCAAAAATAAACACTTTTAATTCTCCCATCCATAGGAGAATCCTCATCTCCTTCTCCTCCACTAAGGGATAAGTCTACCTCACCTAACCTATTATCTCTCCTACCCATGGGAGACTCGTCACGACATGCCACTAATCTGTTGGGTGAAATTCTCCTCGTAATCCTAGGACCCCATTGATATGATCTTGACTCTTTTTCCCATAGAGTCCAATGCTAGCCAATTCCCCATCTCGCAGACATATTTTACAGGGATTACAAAAAAACAAACTCCATCCTCTTCTTTAGTAGTCCTGTTTTCATGGCTGGCCGATGCTTGGATTATCTTGATAACTCCATGCTCTGGAGACATCATTGACTCCCATTTTTAACCCAAATGCAAAGGTTTCCTAAAGATACTTCCACCATCTACCCAAGGGTATTTTTGGCAACTAGATTAGCATTGACCATGCCTATTAAAATGACTCCTTATTCATCATCCCTACCTACATCTAAACCTCTACCCACAACAAAATCCATTCCCAAACCTAAAATCCTACCCACACCTCTCTCCTCACCCATATCTAGACCCATCACTACCTTGGGTGTCATGCCAACATCAAGCCTTACTCACCCACCTATCAAATTAGACTTAGCAGCATCATCTAAAACCCACACGAAAATTATCCCTCCTCTTAAATAGAAATCCCAACCTCCTAGGCCACATACACCGGTCTCGCCTACCACACCTTTATCACCTTCCCCCTTTCCATCCATCCTAGGGCCCCATCCATCAACTTTGATCAAACAGTATCCTACCCAAGGTCATCCAAAAGCTAAACAACCTACTACCGCATCACGATCCCGCATCACACCTTATTCACCCAAAACCAAACACCCTCACCCTTACCCATGCAATTTTTATCACCTATACCTCCTCCAATTACTATCTCCTCAACTTCACCTATACGACTTGTTAGTGCAAATTCAAAGCACCCCAAAAATGACCTTTAGATCTACTTTTCTAAGGCAAGTCATTTGGTGTGAATGCACAACATTGAGTTTTCTCTAAGGAGTGGGACCTTGCAAGGTGAGAAAACTCTCCAAATTAAAGCTAGTTCTTACTCCTCTGTTTAGGTGTATGCATCCAATTTTTGTAGAGGTTCTTATTCAAAATTCCTACTCTAAAACTACCAAGGACACATGGTTGAGAGAAAACATGGAAATGGAAAACCAAACTAAGCAAAAACATAAAGTGATACACCAAAGGAGTGCTAAATTTCTTGATATACCAAGTAGACACAGATCATAGAGATGTAACACCAAAGCATACACAAATTACCAGAATATAATGAAAGATCATAAGACAATGATAAACACATGAGATGATTGGAGAATCATTCACAAAACATGCATTACCATTCCCAAGTTTAATATAATGCATTACAATGGCAGAGAGGTAAAAACGTGACAAAATATCCATGGAAGGTCTCTAACTCCTTCAAATCCACTTAACAAGGAGAAAAGAAGAACTTGTAGAGAAAAACGTCCAACAAAACAAAAGATTGAATCCTTTCCATTTATAGCTGAAGAAAAGAGAGAGAAAATAGAGGAGGAAGCAAATCAGATCTCTAGGCTCAACCACCCACCATTAATCCTTTCAAATCACCCTACAAACTCGTCAAATCAAGATTTGTTTCTACCTTGCATGCTAGAGAAACAAAAATAGTAAATAGAATAAAACATTGTCTTCAAAGAAATCTGATCTCACATTTATGGTGTGAGAAGACATTTTAGGTTTTCCCCATCAAATCAAGCTGATTCTTCATCCTTGGTATGTGGAAGAAGGTAACCATGGTAGATTGAGCAGAAAACAACCTATTCTAAACAATCTGATACATATTGAAGGTGTGAAAGATGTTTTTAACATTTTATCCATTGAAACGTACAAAAAAATATGTTTCTATGCCTCCAATGCATAGAGGAGATAGATATATTTCAATGAGTCCAATTTTTCCCAAATCGATGTCCGGATCAAAAGATATGCCCATCTAAAGATTTAGGGAAAAATTAGGGCGTAAATTCAGGCACAAATTTTGAGGCACGAATTAGGGCAAACTTGGTGGAAAAATCAGATTTTGAAAATGGGTCCATAGGACGAAATTGTACGTTTTGCACTTTTGGAAAAATTCCAAAAACTCTCCACGTTCCCATCGCTCCGTGACACGTGGCACCTCCCCGATTCATCCGTAGGTGATGACCTATCCTTTTCCTTCAAGTTTTCATATTGGGAAAAATTCCCAAAAGCTCCCCGCACACCACCACTCTGTTGCTGATGTGGACATGTGTCAACTTCTTATTATTCTGAGCTTTGACCATTTTCCTTTATTTTCTTCCTTGCGGGCTTCGAGGCCAATTTTGGACTTTGAGCCTTTTGCCCCAAAACCTAAGTGCCAAATATTTCTCCCCAACCCCGTGAGTCCACTTTGTTCCTTTGGTGGGCCTATGGGCCAAAATTTTCCTTTGTGAATTTTTGCCAAAAGGGAAAAATTCCCAAATCTCTCTACACTCTCGCCAACCCACTTCCTTCGTTCGCCGAGCCTACGGGCCAAAATCTTTTGTTGCACCCCTTTGACCAAATGCCAAAAACTCCAAAATCCTACTAACGCTCACCACTCGCCCTGACACATGGCATCTCTTCATTGGTTGCAGGCTTGTCTAGGAAAATTTCCCCTCCAAACCCCACCGAGCCATAACTCGAAAATTACAAGGAGTTAGGAGGAATTTTTTATCTTTCTAGAAAGGTAAGAAAATTCTCTATCTGATGGAACCATTTCAAGAATATTTTGAGTGTTTTTAATGTGTGAAAATTGAAGTTGAAGCACAAGTAAGGGAATAATGCATGTAAGTTAGCCAAAATAAGCAGGGCTCATTTTGGATAACACGACTTCAACCCATACTATCTACTCAACCTTGACCAACCAATTCTACCGCAACTCGGTTGTCCCCATGGGTAACCCATCCTCTTCCACCATCTACTTTCTACATCTTGTACTCCTGTGTAACCTTTAACCAAGAAGGTGCAACCCAAAAATAAACATCCACTACCCTCTAATAAGGTATTCAAACAAACAAAACCTTCCATCGCTAACTCTTCTACCCCATCTTTACCCAAGAAGATGCCAGGAAAACCTAAGACCACTCCACTTACCAAACCCGGTGGACCAACACATTCCCACTCCTACAAATCCTCTTCCCTCACGATCATCCGCATTTGTACCCAAACCCACACTCACTTCCCATTGTGATCTATTAGTGGGGTCCTATGCCAACATTTTAACTAATCTCTTAGAGACTTCGGGTCATAACATTATCGGCACTTCGACCTTACGATCCTCTTAAACGTAAGCCAAAAGGGTTTGATCAAACAAAGATTTTTTCCTATCACCATGTTCCTGGACATGATGTAGAAAATTGTAAGGCTCTAAAAACCATTCTTCTCCAACTTTGTCCTCTTGAAAAAAAATTCAACAATGACGACCTTATTGATGAGGACCATGCTCCACCTTCACCTATCACCACACATCATCATCCTTTACTAATTAAACAATCAATATCTCTATGGCCATAACCATTTTATCCACCTCCAAAATTTGAGATCAACATGGTAGGTATTAGAGAGTTGGCAAAATCACCACCCAAATGTCAATGTAGCCTACTCATTTCACAAGGCTCTTATCCACCACTAGGATTTTTCCCCTCATGTCATTATACCTTTCACGATACACCGTCTCCATCCACCTCCCCTTAGATTAACATGGTTCACGTTGCCATCCACGCTCAAAAATACAAAGGAAAAGAAAAAATAACTAGCCCATTAACCAACCTTGTGCCTAATATATAATCTGCACTGCACCCAAAATAACCATCTGCAGACCTACATACCCTATCTCTAACCTGGGTCACCCATAGTGCAATGATAAAACAATTACATCATTCTCCTCTAAATATGTCTTTTTATGATCTCATCCAAACTTCCGAATCCCATAGACAAGCCCTTATCAAGGTTTTAAAATCCATTGAAGTTATACCAAATGACCCCACACCAAAGTGGCCTTGATTATCACCTCTCACCACATGGCCTTGCTTACCAAATCATCTCCTTCTACTACCCCCATGCCCACTCCTCAATTTTCCTTCATTAGCTTCGTGATGAGGAAATTGTACCTCTCTAGTCGAGATGACCCCGATACCACCCTATTCATTTATATCTATATCAATAACATGCACGTATGACATGTCATGATCGATGGTGGTGTTATAATTAACATCATTTCATCCCACGCATATAATCAAATGTACATCCATTCTAAATGTATGCATAATAACCTATTTATGTTGCACTCCTTCAACGAGGTTGTTACCTCCACCCTTGGTAGCATTATTATTTATAGTCGCGTAGGCCCTCGCAATGTCCTAAAACTATTATATGTCTTAGAGGGATATTTTTAGCATAACCTATTGCTTGGAACACCTTGGATTCACATTATGGGTTGTCTCCCTTCAAATTTACACCGATGTGTAAAATTTGAACATGAAGGACATAACTATACCATCCCCACTTACCCGTCACTATTCAAAACTTGTAACATGTTATATCTTGACCTAATGATGTGCTTGTATCGGTCAAGGCATCTACTAATATCACCACTTTTCCTTCACCAATGACCCCATCCACAATTATTTCCTCCACCTCTCTCACATCTAACTCTTCTATTTCTCGTTATCACCTCGACCTCTACAGATGATCCTTTTTCTTCCCAACCAACTGCTACCCCTCCTTCCCAATCATCTAGTGAGTCATCTATCCCCACCACCCACCTATCAACTACAGATACCTTAGAAGGTCGTTTTCAATGCCTCACTCTAAGGGAGTATCACCTATACAATATCAACACATTCATCACTCCACAAGAGTATGGAAACCTGCTCCAACACCCTAGTTATTACTACCACGTAGCTGAGGTATTTCCTTATGGTCCTCCCTACCTTCGCACTAATCTAACGTATGGGGGATTTGATACTACCACCTATTCATCCTAAGCTCCATCCTAAACACTAATTTTTTCATCTAACCTCCAATCCCTTACTAACCACCACTTTTCCCACACTTTCCTTCACCATTGTGCATGGAAAGGCTTTGGTTTTGGTTTTTATGAACAAGGCTGCCATACTATCATTTCATGTACCACTTATAAACACAATGATTGTAGTGGTATTGGATTTCAGCGCCACCTTCCAAGAAGGCCCACGTCAACCTCATTAAGGAATGCAAACCTTCTCCACCCCATTCACCAATGTCACCACCCTCACCCACAAAGTCCATATATCACCAATTTATTCCTCCTAACTTTTTATTATTCATAAATATGATTTCACTGGGACCTCTAACCAATCAATGCAATGGTAAGGTTCCTTATTCTCTTACCTTCCCGTATACTAACATGATTGATGAAGATACACCTTCTATTAATGTCATTTAATGTAAGGATGATGAGTCCATCCTCACCTATCTTGGTGTAGAATAATCTTATAGTCACTAGTTTTTACCTCTACGAGATGTAAACCTTGTTGAATGAATCAAATATCGAAATCAAAATTAACACTCAGGATGACCCACACATTCTAAAGATAGGTCATTATTTAGATGTTGTTGAAGAGGAAGTTTTTACCTCTTTCCTTCAGGACCATATAAACGCTTTTTCTTGGTCCTATGTCGATATTCCCGATATTAACCAAAACATCATGGTCCACAATATCGTAACCATTCCTGATGCCAAACCCATAAAAGAAAATCTATAAAAATTCATCCTCACATTGCTCTTCTTATTAAAGAAGAACTTCAGCACCTTCTCTTGGTTTCCTTTATCCTACCCAATGACTATCCCCAATGGATTTCTAACATCATCCCTATCATGAAGGTGACAAGAGAACTCTATATTTACATGGATTTACATGACCTCAACCTCACTTTCCCTAAAGATGACTTTCCTCTACCTGGTATTGACTAACTAGTTGTTCTCACCGCTGGCCATGAGATGTTATCACTCATGGATAGTTTCTTAGGTTATAATCGATACTTCTTGCTCCGTAAGATCAACACAAAACTACCTTCATCACTCCTTAAGGGATATTATTCTATTAAGTCATTACTTTTGGCCTTAAGAATTCTAGTGCTACATATCAGCGAGCCATGACTTATATCTTCCATGACATCATGCATTACATATTAGAGGATTATGTAGATGAATTTCTTTCCAAATCCAAATGTTAGTGAACACCCGGCGAGTCCTTAAGGTCATCTTTGATTGTCTCATCAAGTATTACATTTTCCTTTGATCTAAGAAGTGTGTCTTTGAGGGTACTTTTAGGAAAACTCCTTGGTTTCATAATTTCTTTGTGTAGTGTAGAAGTCAATCCTACTAAAGTGAAGGCTATTCTTAAAATTCCTACACCTCCTAATCTCTATCAACTTTGAAGCTTGTAAGGTAATTTATAATCTATTCATTGTTTTATCTCGCAGGGTTTCGACAATTGTCAACCATTTCATCATCTCATCAAAAATATGTCTCATTCAAATGGGATGATGAATGTCATAAATCCTTTGATGCCTTAAAAATACCTTCTTCAACCACCAAAGTGCTCATTCCTCCTAAGGATGACCAACCAGTTTACATATACATTTCCACCACCGACCATTCTTTAGGTGCCATTCTCACTCATTGTGATGAGAAACACAAAGAGCAAGCAGTTTATTACATAATCCATACCCTTTTGAACTATGAAACTTGGTACACCGATGTTGAACAACTTTTCTTAGCCTTAGTTTTCATTGCCACTAACCTACGTCATTACCTACTCAACCTCAAAACCTTTTTCATCACTAACACTGATCCTCTACATTATATATACGCCAAACAATACCAACATCAATGTGTTGCACGTTAGCTCATGCTTCTTTCCCACCTTGACCTTAAATTCATCCATCAAAAGTCTATCAAAGGCCAGGACATTGCTGACCAACTGGCAGATGCACCTCTTTCCAGAAATCAACCCTCTAACTTCAATTTTCCCAAAGAATCCATTGCTACCCTCTCCTTGGATGATACCACTTACCAAATGACCCTCTTCTTTGATGGTTCCAAATGTCAGCATGGGGGTGGTGCAGGTGTTATCCTCATTCCTCTTGGTGGTGAACCCATGCCTTTATCTTTCAAACTGGATTTTGATTGCACAAAAATATCACCGAAAACAAATCACTTCTATTGGGCCTTCAAACTGCCATCTCCTAGACGTTAAATCAATTAATATCTTTGGCGATTCCCAATTGGTTGTAAATCAATTCAATGGTATACACTAGTGTCATAATGAAATACTACAAAAGTACAAATGTCATGTTGACACACTTTTAACTACCTTTGATGTTATGACCTTCAAACCACCCCTCATTCTACAAATAAATTTATAGATACCATGGCCTGTCTAGCTTCTTAGATACCCGCTTCACCTACCGATTCTAAAATAATTGTCTCAATAAAAGGTTGCAATCACCTTCTTATTTACCTTGTGAGGTCCTCTCCGTCGGGCTCAATTACACCTAACCCACGTGACCTTTGGCATAAGTAGTTTGAGACTACCTTTCGCTCTCCATTTTACCTCTAGATATCAATTGTAATGGATAATGTTCCTTTCATAAATACATTTCTCACTTTTTCATCATGGGTGGTATCCTTTATAATCATGTCATCAATAATATTCTCTTACGATGCCTTCCAAGTTATGAAATTCCCTACCCAATCAAGGAATTTCACAAAGAATTTTTGGAGGCCACTTTAGTGTTTTAGTTATTGCTAAACACATTCTTCACCTGGAAATTATTGGCCAAACCTCACCCGTGACTATCATGACTATGTCAATCATTGTGTGAAATTCCAACAACATGCTAATCTTCATCACACACCTAGTCATTCCTTACAGGTCACACGAGACTTTTGGATTTTCTCTCAATAAGGTTTGCATCTCGTCACGAGATCAATCCTCATTCTTCACAACACCATTAATGTATTATAACTACTACTTAATATTACACTAAATGGGTAGAATCCATTCCCCTAATTTCAACAAAATCTAAGAAAATATGTGAATTTATCAACCATCACATCATTTGTCGCTTTGGTGTCCCTCACCACTTCATCAATGATAATGGGAAATAATTCAAAAACAAAAACCTACACACCTTGTGCAGTGATTTTGGCATTCAACCCTATCTCTCATCACCTTATTACCCAAAAACCAATGGCCAAGTAGAATCAACCAATACAACCTTGAAAAAATTCTTATGAAAGTAGTTGATGATATTGGGAAGGATTGGCATACGCACATTCCTTTTGCCTTGTGGGCTTACCGCACTAGTATTTGCACTAGTATTTTCACTTACCGAGGTTTTCTTACCTCTTAAAGTCTAAATTCCATCTCTACGCATCTCACTACAAGACATACTCAATGATAACGACTTTTTCAGGATCGTTTGGAAAAAATTGAGTTATTAGATGAACATCGTCTCCATGCTCTTGACCATCTCCAAATTTACCAAAAATGTATCAAGCATACCTATGACAAACATGTCCACGAATGCACCTTTTAGGTTAGTGACCTTGTTCTGAAGTAAAATCTACATATAACCAAATAAGAGAAAAGTAAACAGGGAAAATTTAATCCTAATTGGCTTGGACCCTATATCGTTACTCATGCCTATGGATCAGGTGCTTATCATTTGTCTTCACTCGAAGGTAAACCCAAACCTGATCCCCTAAATGGCTTGCATCTTTGAACATTTTATTATTGAAATAAAGTCTTATATCACATTATGTCTATTGATTTCTCATCCCTTAAGCATTTTTCACCTTCCATGTTACCCATTTTAAGGATCAATGACTAAAGAAGAATAATTTGATTACCCATCACCTATCAACCTTATCTTTAATATGAGTATTGTGGCTCTACTCATAGCATGATTCTCATGGATACTTTTTATATTTTTCAAATATGGAATCCCTGTGGTCGTTCGCCACTTGAAACCATCTCTTTCATAGTTAGCCTCTATGTACTATGGTTTTGTCTTCTAAACAAGAACTTAATCTTCCTCTATAGTCTTGTCCATGACTTAAACGTCCGAAAATAAAATGAGTTTCAAATCCTTTAGTCAAAATTATAGAAAATAGATGAATCCCTCAAAAATGACATCTTTTATCTCTCTGTTATAAATAAACTACTCTCTCAAAGGACACTATATAAAGTCATTGCAAAAATACAAAAAAATGTTCAAAAGCTTCTTGCATCGATCAAATTCATGAATACCTCAAGGAGATAATACACTCATCCCGTATAGACTTCTGCATCATCTATTGTATCAAAAACAAAAATAAATGAATAAAATGATTAATTTTTCATCATGGACTTCCCTATTTTTTATCATGAGTTTCTTTCCGTAAACATATCATCATATACTAGGTTACGCTACACCACCCACTTTCACCTCATTTCTTTTTCAACATAATTTTCTCTCTAGTCAAGGGACTTTCCATAACTGTGACATTTATTTATCATGTCACTTTCTTCACCCTTAGAATAGTCCATTATGCAATGCCTTTAGGGTATTACGTTCATAATCCCATCTTAGGTATGGTAGACTCATTAGGGTTCTTATCAATTAAGTGGATCTTTTACCACCTCTTACAATTCACCTTCCTCATTACTTATTGATTATCCTATATAGGAATAGGCCATCACCAACTACATTTAAATGAATCAACCATGCCTATCACATAAGACTCAACCATGTATATCACCTAAGACTCAACCATGCCTATAACCTACACTTAATCATACCTAAAACCTACCAACCCATTCCTCTACCTCATCACATTATTTTCTAGCTTATGGGAGAACTACATAAGCCTGAGGCTCCTTTTATTGGGGCTATGTAGGTAGCACTCTTAGGGCATGTGGCCCTTAGAGGTTAGCTCAACCACCCTTTATCCTAACCAATTTCCCCTTCACTTTTCTATTCACGTTCTATTTTATTTTATTTCATTTTATATCAAAATTGGAAATTAAACCAAATAAGAACGAATTAACAACCATTTTTATCACTCCATCAAATCTTTCATTTATCATTTTTATATTTCCACCATAGAAAATATTTGGAAATTTAAACCATAACATACATGAACATCATCATTTTTCTTCCATGTTACCAACAACTTGGAACTTAAATCAAAACCATAAACCATGACTCAACCATGCCTATGACTTGACTCCATCATGCTTATACCTAACTCCACCATGCCTAACTGAATTGACTCAACCATGCCTATGACTTGACTCCGTCATGCCTATACCTAACTCCACCATGCCCAAACCAACTTGACTTCATCATGCCTAAACATACCTGACTCCACCATGCCTAAGTGACCTCACTCAATCATGCCTATGACCTTGAATCAATCATGACTAATCCACCTAGTTTCCATCACATAAACAATAACACTGGAAATTCCAACATAAGCACAACATCATACCATAAATATCACCATCTCTATAAAAATCATTATGATATGTGTGTCCATACATATATGCACAGAATAAAAATAAATACATATGTATGCCAATATAAATACATACATGTATATCAAACTCTCATATACAACCTCACCATATTCGGCATGTAGGATGGTATAATTATAAAAAATCACAAAAATATTTTATACAACCTTACCATATTTGGTACACATGCCACTCTAATAATAAAAAATATCATGTACATCCTTGCTATCTTCAAAGATGGTGGTATAAATAAAAATATACAAAAATCTATATCCTAAACATATAGGGTGACTAATCGTCACCCCACCTAATTTCCATACTAGCCTCATATGTCTCATCCTCCTCTCCTCTATCCCGACTCCATACCACCATCTCTACTCTTTACGGTTCTAGCCCTTGCCTCTTCCTGGCTTGTAGTTGGGTCTATCCTCCGTGAGCTAGTCACCTCTCCTTGACCCTGTCTGTGGGCTCACCGCCCCCTATACTCTATGCACTATGTGTGTGAGATTTGGTCCTCTCACTCAAGGATTGTTGTGCTCTATACTCTACATATGAGGGGACATCTATCCCCATGATAATAAGATGGTCCTGATAATACCATGCCTCTCTTAGGGAATCCTCGAACCCGGCCATCGACACTGTCTACGATAGCGCCATCAGTCTCAAACCCTATACCTATAACATGGGACCCTGTCCCACTACCGTATGTACCATGGGACCTTTCCACTTACAAAAAAAATCCCTTGCATGGGTTTTTAGTTGACCGCAATAATTAGTTATTAATCTATGAACCTCCAACATGATCGAAGGCCATTCCTCATCACTTATCAGAAGCCCAGAAGTATGATATAGACCATATAAACAAATAGAAATCGATAGTGGTTGAAGGCCAATTAAAATCAATACTATGTAAAAAAATATTCCCAAGACATGGCCATTGTACTTTTGAAACAACCCAAAATCTAAAATTTTTGCAAGGTCTAAGACTAGCTTAGTCAAACTAAATCAATAACCATGTTACTTGATGTTACAGTCGATCGAAGACAACGATAAGAAAAAATAACTTTTGATCCATTAGATTATGATATTTAAAACAATTCATTACACGTTATATGTGTAACAGTCAAGTAAATAATCTAAGATCCATAGAATTACAATCATTTTACCTTTCTCTAAAGGCATTACATTTTTATCTTTTACAATCACTAATTTTACCTTCTCTTTCTGAAGATTGTCATGATACTATACGGTCTATGAAATTCACATTACCAAAGGAGTTAGTATCTTTTAATCAATTATCATTATTTCCACATGAATAATAATACATTGCAACTACTTTTAGATCAACCATATTTTCAATTTATTCTTTCAAAAAACACATTGAACTATAAGATCAATAAAAGTTACAACAACCAAAAATATATCCAAACATCAAGATCATTACACAAAGAGAAATGTGAGGTATGTACCCCATAACACACAACATATCAAGGTGCAAAAAAAAAAATCTATTATAGGTATAACACTTTTATGTATATCTACAATCATTGAAATCATTAAGTTGGCATGCTAAGTACATTCAAAACCAAAAAAAGACAAGAAAAGATATAAATTTTAAGTTGTTTACGAATGTTGGGTGAAAACATTTATTGTGTGGTTACACATGCAACTACCAATAAGTGCGTATATCCTTTTTCAAGATATACATATGCACATGTAGTAACATATTCAAGTATGTGACATGGATTATTCCATCACCTTTGTAAACCATTCAACATTTTACAACTTATCCTTTCAACAAAACATAATGAAATTTTAGGATGTGATATAATTCCCCCTTTATGAATTGTTGGATAATGTAGGTGCACGCATGTAGGATTAGTAAATAGAATGGTGCTTGGGGAAAAGTACACAGGAGAAAGGTTTTAATTGAAACCTTGGCATGCGTGAGAGGTAGAACAATGGTTTAAAGGACATAGCCGTATTTGGCATCATGGAGTAACTTGAGGAAAATGTGACGACCCAACTAGTTATAATAAGTGGATAAGGTGTTAGCCTACAACCTTTGAGGACAAAAAAAGGATATTACACATAGGGAATATTCCTAGAGGCATCATTATAGTTAGTGGAAGGTTTTGCAAGGATAATAAACATTCACCAATGGAGGACCACATTGACACTTGGCACGTGATATGCTCAATAGAGAATTCATGGTGGTGGATGTTGATCATATTTAAAGAAGTGTTTGGGATGGGAACAAGGGAGAGAGATAGAGAGGGGAAAAGGGGAGAAGGAAGGTAACATGATTTTTTAGAAATGTTAGGAAATGATAAGGGTTTGGAGCTCATGATGCTAGGGTTTAGTGTTCTTAGTGATAGAGGGTTATAAAGGATAGAATTGTGCATATGTATAGGTGCTAAGGTCTTTAACAAGGGGTATGATGGGGAAATCATAGTTATAATCTCTAATCGGATTAGTTTGTAGTGGTTGCATCTTTATCATTTGATGAATATGGTCTAAGATGACCCTTTTAAATGTAGTATGGCTACCAGAGACTCTTTTTAAATCAATATACATGGATCTATTCTATACATATTGTTTAGGGTGTAAAACCTCATGTTGTTTGTATTATCATGACTCGATCTATTTTTTTTTCTTCATACCATGTTTATTTAGCTTTTGTGATGCATTGATGTGTAGGTCTATTAGTTATATCTTCTACTTTTTGAGTAGATGCATGTAGTTTTGTTTCTGAAAATAATCCTCCATTAATGGTTGAACTCTCTTGAAAATATCACATAAATGAGTGGCTTGGTGCCCACGTGCATCTTAGGTGAGCTCCTAACATATGCTAGGTGATAGGCCATTGCGCTTGGAGTTAGAAAGAAGTATTGAGGGTAAAACGATGACTACATCTTTGTTATGTTATCAGGGCCTCTTTTGAAGCTATTGTGAGATAAATGTATAATGATGGAGTGATTAACCTTGGAAAATGTTGAGACCTTGCTTAAAATCATAGAGGATGAGTTTTCTTAGAGGTTTAGTACTAGATCTATGTTTGATACATGAAAATGGGTGGAGGAAAACCTATATCACAAACTCTATCATACATTCTTCTGTTGTTTCCTAAGAGGTATATTAATGGCTATCAACATATGCATCAAAGAAAATTTGGTACTATATACCTCCTGTTTGGACCCAAGAGAAATATCAATGGTTGCATGATGGTGATTTGACCTGGACCTGTGTTGTTGATCACTGGTGGAGTAGAGTGTTGAATAGTTATACCTTGGAATATGATATTTTTACTTATTCTTGCCTAGAGAGTGTTGAGTTTGAGTTATTGAGGGATCCTAGAGGATCATTATTACATGTTATTCCCTTGGTGTCAAGATCCTAGTCATTACTTTGACTTTGAGATCCTTTCTCATGGTTGGCTAAACTCCTACTAGGTGTAAGGCACGAAAATGGTGTGGAAGAAGGATGGTGGAACTTTCGGAAGAAATGGAGAGAGAGGAGAGGTAGTTCAAGTATAATGAATCTAAGAAGAGGGAGTTGGAAAGAAAATGAAAAGCAACAAAAGTGATGGATTTATGGAGGCAAATGTTGCGGGAAGGATTTGAGGTTCATGAGGAGGACATGGAAATTGAGCGATCGAGCTACCCTTCTTGGCAAGATCAAGAGAAACCCCTCACATTCTAGAGAGAGCTCCTCATATAAATAAAGGAGAATATTTATAGGCATTCATCTTAACCCATAAGGCTACTAGACCCCTACGCATAGTTTTCTAGTTCTTGAGATAAGTTTCGATAATCGAGTTGGTATCAGTATTGGTAGTCGAGTGACACCTAGGAGGTATAATTTTTCATTTGGTACATATATGGCTACACAATCCTTTCCTATGTTTGGGGTGATTTTTCTAGCACAAAATTTTGGAAATGTGTGGGATCAGATGGTTTGAGTATCTTATTTGGGAGTGGCATGGGAAACACATCATGATACCTTATCAAATGAATATGAATCTACACATCAAATTCAAGGAGGATATTGAAAAAATGATCACACCAGGCATCATTGAGGCTATTAAAGAATTGAAATTGATAATTTCAATGGTCATTAACATTAAGAAGGATGGAAGGATAAGGATTTGTGTTGATCACGGGGATTTGAATGCGAGTATGTGTCACCTACCCTTTTCCAACCCACTTCACTAAAGAGATCCCTGGAAGGACTAGCCGAGTGTGAGATCTATTCTTTCACAAATGGATTCTCAAGATATCATCATGTTAGAATTGCAAAGGAGGACCAATAAAAGACAACTTTTGACACTAAATGGGAGTTTTTTCTAATTCAATCAAGCCTTTTGAATTGAATAATACACCGATGTGTTTTTGCGTATTTTGGTTCAAGCATTTCAGGACTTCATCCATGAGATTCTTTAAGTATACCTTGATGATTGGATGATTTATGGACTATTAAAATTCCATTGCGACAATCTATGGTTGATTTTTGAGATATACCAACAGTTGACTATATCTCTCAACATTAAGAAATGTGTTTTCACTACTCCTTTTGGAACCCTATTGGAGCATATCGTATGCAAGGAAGGCTTGCTAGTGGATCCTATGAAAGTTTCCATTATTATGAGATTGGGGAAACCTACCATCTAGAGCATGATGCATGGATTCATTGGGCATACGGGGTACTACCAAATTTTTATCAAGGGATATGACAAGATCATCGTGTCATTTGAGGAATTGTTGAATCAAATAAGTACATTTCATTAGGGATAAATACAAAAATGAAGTTTGATACATTGAAGAATTGGTTTATCGATGCACCCATACTAAGCTTTTCTTCTTGGGATAAGTAATTCCATGTACATGTTGATGCCTTAGGGATGGAAATTTTATAAGTGTTGGCAAAACCTTATGAGGGGACTACCGATCACCCTTTTTATATTGTAAGCATGAAGTTAACACTAGCAGAGTGAAACTATACTTCTTCTTAGTGTGAGGAATTATCGATGATCTATGTGCTAAAAATTTAGGTAGTATCTCATTGGAAACACCCTTTATATTCTACGCACGGACCACGGTATTGAAGTAATTGGTAAACATGCCCATTTTACAAGGGCACATATGCAGTTGGTCCTATTATTTCAAGATTTTAAGTTTATAGTTGTTGTAAAACTGGTAAGAATAATTTGGGGCCCGACCATTTATCAAGGATAGCATTAAGATAATATGTGTAGAAAATTGAGCATACAATGCCACATGCATAATTGTTTAGATTGCAGCGCACACCCTCTGACTTGGAAGATATTTCTATGTTTCTAAAAATGGGTGTGGCGCCAGAGGGAATGAATAATTTGGAAAGGAAGCGAGTTAGCCATATGCATCGAGATACTACTTGTTAACCTGGGAGATTTATACAAGTTAGGCCATGATGAGATCTTGCGTCGATGCATGTTAGAGGATAAGCGTCTGCAATCATGGAGGAAGCACATGGTGGAATTGTAGGAGGACACTATTATGGAAATGCCACTTGTGTGAAATATTTTATAAGTAGGTCTTTGGTTGGAAAAAATTTACCAAGATTGTATCAAGTATTGCAAGGCCTGTGACCACTGCCAACACCTTGGTAAACTAGGGAAAAGAGATGAAATGCCATTAAGACTAATTTCTAGTGCAAAACCATTCGAGAAGTGGGAAATTGACTTCGTAGGCCCTATTTCTCTAGCCATACGAAGGAAATGTTCATGCTATATCATTACATGTATAGATTACCTTACAAGGTGGGTAGAAGCAGCACCTACAAGGGATTACACAATGGAAACAATAACTAGGTTCTTATGGGAAAATATAATCAATATATATGGAAGACTGATGAGCTTAACAAGTGATAGGAAATCATTTTTAAATGAGACAACTAGAATATTATTGGAATATTTTATGGTGTCCCATCACAAGACTACTCCTTATCACCCATAAGGTAATGGGATTGTTGAGGTGTTTAACAAAATTTTGAATCACACGTTAACCAATATTTGTGATGTAGGAAGAAAGGAATGGGATGATAAAGTTTTTACTATGTTATGGTCATATCAAACCACTTATAAGAGACTAAATAAGGCCATACCTTTTCAATTGTTGTTTAGCGCATAAGATTTTTTAGCTATTGAATTCATCTTACCATCACTTCGTATAACACGCGCAAAATAGTTAGATGATGAATGCACACTTGAGGAGAGGATTGATAAGTTGATGTAGTTGGATGAGAGGTGGACTATTACTTGCTGAGTCAAAAAATATAAAAATATAGGAACAAGTAGTTTGAAGTTAGGAAGATAGTTCTCTTATATGATTCCATGTTTTCCTACCATCCTGGGAAATTCAAAGTTCATTAGTTGGGCCCTTATATTGTATCATATATACTTGATTCAGGTGCTTACTAGTTATAAGTGATAGATGGAACACGGTTTCTAGACCATTTAAATGGGATTAGGCTAAAGTCCTACTATAAATAAGTCTTTTTTTTTTTTTTTTTTTTTTCAATAAGGAAGTATTGCTAGTTAGCCTAGGATTTGCTTTCTTTGTAGTTTCATTTTTGTGTTTCCCTATTTTTTTGCTTTGCTTTGTGCACATTTTTATGATGGTAGCCACTAATTATTTTCAAAAAAATTCTATGCATGGAGGACTGCACATCCATTTTCATGTGGGGTTGAGTGATATGACAAGTACTAGAAGATATGGTTGTGGATGGTCCATGTTGAAAAATAAAAAAAAGGTGGATCAGCAGATCATACGTAGAAGAGGTGAACATAAGGGAAAGATGGTGTCAAAAGGATTTATAGAAACCACATAAAATAATGAAAAGCACATAAACAACATGAGGTAGGTGATTTCAAGAACTAGGATTAGGACATAAAGGAAGAATTCCTTTAGTGATGTACGTGCATGTATAAGGATCTATGTCCAAGAATGGGGTTTTTTGCACACTGAAGTTTGCTAAGGTTTTTCACATAGCTTTGAGCATTGAGGAAAAGCATTGAAGGTTGATATTGGAAAAATCCACCTTTATTGTGAAAGTGCGTTGGTAGGTGGCATGGCATTTATTGCAAAGAAAATAAAATTTTATAAATAGAATATCAGGGGTATTTTATTTCCTACGTTGTATTTTAAGTTATCAAAGAGCTCTCACAAACTAGGGAAACCTTTCAAAGAATGTTTGAGAAGATTTTTGAAGATTTGCATGCATAACTAGTTTTATTAGTGAGCTAGAGTGGAAAGGAGTACACAAGCGTAAGCGATGAAGGTTGTGTGGAATAATCCCATGGGTGTTAGTTTGTCTTATGTAAAAGGGTTTTCTAGGTTAGGGTTACATAGCTAGGGCATGGGGTTTGAAATAATTTTTGCAAAGGAGTGGAGCTTTGAAGTTGAGTAGAGCAAGGCCCAGGAAACATGAAGAATTTTAAGACCCGAAGAAGGAATGACACCAAGGAAATTAGAAAAGGTATCATCGAAGAAGGGAAAGGGAAAACATGTCATTTCTACCTATTTCAATGAAGAATGCTAGGCTGAAATGCAGTACCTAGATGATGTATTACTTAATGGGCTAGAGAGATAGACATAGATATATAAGGCCTAGTTGAATGTATGTTGCAATATCTCGAATGTTACCATCTATAACCTCTCAACTTTTATTGTAGAGGAACATGTGACGAAGAGAAGATCATGCTTGGTAATGTCTTCCTCACAATTGTCCTTTCGAGAGATTGGAGTTCCTAATGGACTAGATAATTTTTTTGGGAATACCCATATGAGAACCCATCCCCCACCAATAGGTTTTAATAGTATACTTGTGACACCATAATAGCCACTCATAAGGCATGCCTAGAAAATATGTATAAGAGGATGCATGTTGCATTCATGGTTGAATGGAGAATACCTAAGTGGTTACCTTCACTAGTATAAGGAGAGTCTGATTTATCCGTATACTAGCATTTTTGTATTGAAATATTTACTTTGATAGATGACACCAAGAGTCCTTAGTGTAAGTTTCCTTTCTCCTTCATGGTGCAGTACTTCCAGGCTAGGGTCAATCGATTCAAAGAAGTGAAGAAACTCAGGTTTGATCTAAGTGTAGTAGATCAATATTATCATGAGCTGCGTAGGAAGTTAATATACCCCAAGAAGTGTGCCTATGTGGAGAAGTATGTCTCCCATAATATGCACATGTTGAGACCAGTAACCTTTCTGTTGCAAGGAGGAAAACAACGAGGTTATATTTGCACATAAGGCCTAAGTATGAAGATGATGTCTCCATTCCTAAAGACCCCACCATGAGGAAAATGTTTATGCCAAGGATAAGAGAAAGAGTGGAGGATCTTGAGAAAAAGGAACCGAGTTCATAGACAAAGTAAAGATAGTTGGGTCATAGGAGTTGGGCATGGCCATAAGTTCTTACATACACCTGGAAGAGGGCTCTCGTTAGAAATGAGTCACCATGAAAGGAAGAGTGACCATTAAAGGAGGAGTCACTGAAAGAAGAAAGAGAGAATTCCCCTGAACTGGAGTCACCAATAAGGGAGAAGAAAAGGGTGATAATAGGGTAAGACTCGGGAGAAACTTAAAGCACGTATGCCAACATGGGTGATGAAGAAGATGAAGATCACAACAAGGCTTAGAATCCTCTTGTGTACAATGTACATGAATCGAGAGGAAGAAGGAAATGAAGAGAGGTATGAGAATGAAAAATACGCTCATGAAAAAGGTGGGAGTGAGGAAGTAAAAATGAAAGATCATAAGACCCCAACCATAACCAAGGAGCAAGTGGATAACATGAAAGAGAGGGAGGTTGCGGGTATCATCCAACAATTGGTGGAGAAAACAATAGAGAGAAGTGTCAAGAATTTTGAAGGAAGATGAGGAGATCACAAGTGTAGGAAAGGAGTATGGGAGCATGGGTGGAGACCCCATCTTTAACAAAGTAACCTTCCCTACGATAATGCATACTGGTGGAAAGGGTACAATAGTGGCATAGTAACACAAGATGAATTATATTAATAATACAAGAAAGGTAATGCACGTGTGTTTCCAAAGTACCATTCCCACCAACCAACTCCTAAATTTTTCTTCTTTTAATGAAGAGGGTGCATACCCACACACGAGGAAAATGCTATCTTGGGAAATTGAGTCTTACATTGATGAACCCGGTTCGAGGTAAGTCAAGATGCATTGGTGAAGATATTATATGTTAATGGAGTTAACCCTCTTGTAAATTCCCAACAATTTTAAAATGATAAATTTTGCAATGCTCTCAACAAAGTATCAGTGGAGGTGGAATTAATAATCTTCAGTAGAAACAACTGAATAAGGGTCTTGGAGAAATATTTTGAGAAAAGGAATGAGGAGATAATTGAGTGGGACAAGGGGATGAAATAGAAGGAATTGATCAGTGTGCAGTTGAGGCATGAGATGAGGGATGAAAAGTTGAAGGTGCATGAAGTCCACAATAAGAAAGAGGCCATTTTAGACACCATTATCTTGAAACACCAGACCTATCCCCACCCGAGTAGAAATATGAGTCAGCTGTGTAGTACTTGGAATACTTGACCCACATCCTCACCATGTAAAGGTGACCTCTAACATTAGATTCAATAGAGGACGTGAGGGCATGCCATAAGGAGGAGGAAAAGTTGAAGATTGGGGAGACAGTGACTCAGTACTTCAAGCTCCTTACCATAGTAAAGACCTCTACAAATATGGCTGAAGCCATGTATGAAAATTTTATCAATAGAGACAAGGTAAAAATAATATTGGTTGTTACACATGAGGTGGATCTAAAAGAATTTTAGTAGAAGAAAAAAGGAAATTGGGTGAAGCATGATAAAATCCTGGCTGATGTTGAGAAGAAGTTAGAAGCAATCAAAACCTTATCGTGTTCAATTAAGAATAGGCTAAAGGAACTATACACCAAAGTTACTCGCATGATAGATGCGCTAGGAGATTTTAGTAAGTAGATGAAAGGCATTGTAGATATGCTAAAATCTAAGAGTGATGAAATATTTTTTTATGAATTAAGTGAAGCTGGTGGGAGACCTACTTCAATAGGTGCGAGGAGAAGTGGATTCTAGGAGAAGATTGAGGCATCTGTAAAGAAGGAGTTCCCACTCCTCATGCAATAGTAACATATTCTTCCATTATTTATTTATTTCAATTCCACTATTATTTATTCTTTGAAAAAGTATAATGTTCCCAAAGATAGAGAACACGTGTAGTATAGGGTGATGTTGGACCCTAAATATTAGTTGAGAACCAAGAGGTGTGCACAAATAGGATTACTAAATAGAAGGGAACTCGGGGGAAAAGTGCACGGGAAAAGGGTTTAAGTGAAACCAAGGTGTGCACGGGAGGTAGAACAAGGGTTTAAAGGACTTATCCATATTCAGCATCATGGAGTCACTTGAGGAAAAATGTGAGGACCCAACTAGGCATGATAAATGGATAAGGTGTCAACTTGGAACCTTAGAGGCCAAGAAATGGATATTCCACACAGGGAATTTTCCTATAGGCATAATTACAATTAGTGGAAGGTTTTGTAAGGAGGATAAACATTTGCTAATGGAGGACCATATTGAAACTTTGCACGTGATCTCGCTTAAGAGATAATTCATGGTGGTGGACGCTGATCCTATTTAAAGAAGTGCTTGGGACAAGAACATGGGAGAGAGACAAGAGAAGGAATTTGACAAGGCACTTGAAATGTTAGGAAATGTTAATGGTTTGGAACTCATGATGCCATGGTTTATAGATCTTAGTGCTAGAGGGTTATAAGTTATATCATTAAGCGTATGTATAGTGCTTGGGGTCTATAACAAGGGTTATGATGGGGAAAACATAGTTGGGATATCTAATCGATTAGTTTGCATAGGGTTAGATCTTTATCATTTGATGTACATGATCTCGAGATGGCCCTTTTGAATGTAGTATGGCTACTAGAGAATCTTGTTATTTTCATGTCATGACTGAGATATGGTTTCTTGTGCTTCATAAAATGTTTATTTAGCTTTTGTGATGCGTTGATGTGTAGATCTATTATTTATATCTTCGCCTTTTCTATTAGATGCATGTAGTTTTATTTCTGTAAATAATCCTCCATTAATGGCAGAACTCTCTTGTAAATCTCACATAAAGGAGGGGTTTGATGCCCATTGCCTCAAGAGAGAACCCACCGTATGCTAGTTGATATGTTGATGCACTTGGGGTTAGAAAGAAGTATTGAGGGTAAAATAATGACTACATGAATCATCATCTGGATGATTTTTAATTATTAACCATAATCGAATAATCAATCACATAACTATATCTAATATCTAAGGAGAACAGTCAATATTTTCATCCAAAAACTTGTAATTTTTCTACATATCGTCTATCTATTTTCAAATTTATTGACTATAAAATCCTTTCAACTAGTACAAATTGTAACATAGTCAGCAATATGACAATATTTTAATCATTAAAACCAATCATAACATGAAATAATATTTACTATATATAACAACTTGTGAAAAACAAGTTATATATAGCTGAAAAACAAGTAAAACACTAGTTTTACTTCATCCAAGTATTTATAAGGTACACAGTTTGTTAGAACACTTGGTTTTCAAAGCTGTTAAACCATTGACTTATATTAAAACTTCCAATATTAATTGTAATTTATAATTTCCTAACGTAACTTACGCCTAATTCCAATTACCGTAATGAATTTTGAACAACGTCATTGTTGTATTTACTTATATAAGTATGTGGTTTAAGAAAATTTCTTATCATATGCTAGAGAAAACAAGATTTCTTGTTCAGATTTTTGCTAATCACTAGATACAACAACTTAATCATATTAGTGTTATACTAAAACAACATCAAGAAGTCCTTCATAACTTACCTGACATCATGTTAGGAATAAGTTGTTCCTTTTCTTGGCTATTAGCCACTATCGGTGTTCTACTCTTTGCTAGAAATTACAGCAAGTTTTATTGCTATATTCATCCCGACAACACACATTTTGCCATATATTTTCCATCTCTTTTCCCTAAAAGTTCAGGTGAGAAATAGATGAGCCTATTTTTATAATTTTTCTCTTTACGAGTTTGAATTTATTGTAGATTTCATTCTAGCCTTTTTGGATTTTCTGAACACTACTACCAAGATATCTCAATAATAAATCATTTCTCTCGTTGATTGTTACCAATTAGTTTAAGTTGTGTTTACCATGAATTGATCATTTTCACACATTACTAGATGTTCCAAGAAACCTTCCGGTTTTGTGTGCCATGAAGGACTATCAAAGTTTTATCTAACTACTTTGCTAAACCTACAACATAGTCTAGTCTAGTAAATTTTTCCATGGTACAACCTTCAAATATCCATTTTATTTTGTTAACAATGTAAATTTTTTAATTAACACTAGGACCCATTAAGTCTAAGAGCTTCAACCTTCAAACAAAGATAATTTTTAACACATTTAATTATCTTGATGCCTTCAATGATTTTAATATGCAATGATTAGAATCCAACATACTATGCCTTCAATGATTATCAACACGCAATAGATTAATCTAGAATGTTGATTTAATATTACATAATGCATCTTGATAACCTATGATAACCATGTGCAACTGTAAGGGTTTATAGATCCTTCTCGATCCCCCTGAAACATTCTTAACAAACCAATATACCCATTATACCATTTTTTCAGACCTTTTTGTAGGTATAGAGAATCATGTGCATCTTCATGGTGTTAGATAGGAATGTATACAACTACTTCACTCCCACTCACGACACAGTTAAAATAAGAAATGGTGATAGACAATTCAATAATTCATTTTCAATACTATGGCCATAATTTTCTGGAATTGCGATATCAAGCCTAGTTTTATGGCTACACATAAGGCACTTGAAACATGTCCTTATATTTACTACACAATCATCTAAACATAGTGTTAGGGATTTTTTCCATTGTTTATTTATTAATTTTAGAGTTGACCATTTTAATTTTTTTTTAACAATGTGTATGCCTTCATCCCATGGATAGGTTAACTAATTTTCATGATGACATCTAAATCACGTTATAGGTACAAAATGATCTCCACAAATCATTACATAAGGTATGTACCTTCTTTCAAGTGATCGTCAACTATATTATTTTATAATTAAGAGATTGGTTTAGTCAAATACAAGACTTTAAACCATTTCATAACATTAAATAAACATCATTAATAACCATTAATATATACTAGGATTTTTTAGTTTTGTTATAAAATATTTATGCATCTGTAATATTTCATGAGTTTTCAATGTACTTCCGTAGTTTTTAGATAACGTCATATATTGTTTCACACCACAAAGTGCGGTTGAATTAGGTTTTTCCATACAAAGTTTATAATTAATATTAAATATGTATGTTGCTTCGATTAAAATAAGTAGTACGTTTTCTTTAATGTTTCGTGGTTATACACTATCATTTACCATCTTGTTTATAAGTACATAATATATACTTAATTCCTTTAAGTACTTATTCATATTTTATTTCTTGTGATAGTTTTTCGTTATATTTTTTTACCTCAAATATTCTTAATCAAGCTTATTAGAGTTGAGGTCATCAAGATAGTAGTATGAACCACACCAATTCATACCTACGAGAAGAGTTAAATTTGATAGACAATCTTAACTTAATTTTATGCTATATAATATTATAATTGTAATGTTTCAATAAAAATTCATATATTCATAAAGATATCTTAAAAATAATATTACTTCTTGAGTAAATTCTTATTTCACTAAATTTGGACATATTTCGGTAAATTTGGACTCTATTATTACAAGTATTGGAAGAAATACATCTCCTTTTTTTAGTATATTGGATTCCAATATTTTCATTATTATATTTATCATAATTCCAATTTCATTATTATTGGATTCTAATTTCACTATTATTGAAATCTAATTTCACTATTGTTGGATTCCAATATCGCTATTATTGGATTCCAATTTAGTTAATATTGGATTCTACCATTACCTTTATTGGATTCTAATTTTTCCACTATTGGAATCCAATTTCTTAATTCCAATTTTTGGATTTTAATTTCTCTAGTTTAGGATTATTATTTTGTTATTTTTGATTCCCTCAAATAAGCCTAGTGGCATCTAGCTTACATAAGCGTATAGGTTGTTAACTTACATTAGAATTGCAATTTGCTAGCTTACATAATAATATATTCCTCTAGGTGAAATAATCCTAGTGGTTTCAAAGTTACACCAACCTATCGGTAACAGGTTACATAAGCCTATCCACCGCTAAGATACATAAGCCTAGAGGCCGCTAACTTACATAAGCGTAGCCAACACAAAGCTACATCAGCCCAGGGGTAAAATTTGAAGGCCACTATGCTCACAAACATTTTTAGATGAGGGTAATTTTACAATATTTCCTTTAACAAATACAAAATAGTACTTATTTAAAAACTTCAAATTTATATTTATTTAATTTTCATGTATATTATATATTGATATAATTTTTATGTAAATCTATATAAAAATGACAATGATATTACAAATATGCAAGTTACATGTGACAGATTATTTCAAATATTTTAAACTATGTTACAACTAAAATCATGAAAAAATGTCTAAAAAACCATCAAATTTAATCCATGCATTAGCTAACAGACACAAGATATAAGCCCGGAGGACGCTAAGTTATATTAGCAAAATTAATCTTTCGATATGGGTGGGATTTTTGACTGTAGATTTATGGGGCATTTTTGGCCCATGGTTTTGTACCACATGATTGTAAAGATGTTTAAGCGGTTGCCTATTGATCTAATTTTGATAGGTGAGACATATAATTGTAGATGTGTGTGAGTTCAAGTGTGAATTCAAGAGATTTTGTTGAGCACATATGTAAATAGATTTGGGTATTGTATTGATAAAAAGAGGTGACTTGTAATAAAATATGAGAAAGTGATTCTTGGTGGACGTAGCCCAAATTGGGTGAACCACATTAAATCTTGTCTATTTTTTTTGTTCTTTTATTTTATGCACTTTTATTTCAGATCTATAATATGTTTCTACATATTATTTTCTACTATTGTGATTATGTGCGATTGTTCCACATATGCTATCCTTTATTTCCTAACACAATTCACTCAAATGGGCTTAGCCATATTTTTCAAAATTAAAAAAATATAAAATTCATGCCCTAGTAGCTTCTTGGAGAAGCTTCATGTATTTCTAGGTTGGCTACATGTAGTTAATGCATTAAATTACCCAACGTGCCACTATGGGGCTAATTTTAAATTTTCAATAATTTATCTTTCAAATATGGCGATGGTGGAGTTTACAACATTTAAATAATCAAAATAATGGTTAACCCCTTTTCCTTTGCATGGTTAATTGACCATTATAATAATTAAAAAATCAATATAACTCAATTCTAGTTGAGAATTAATCTACATACAAAAAAATCACTTCCATGGATCGCTAACTAACCAAAATAATTAATTATTAATCTACGCACCTCCAACATGGTTGAAGGCCATTCCTTATCACTTATGGGAAGCCAATAAGTTTGATATAGACCATATCAAAAAATATAAATCGATAGTGGTTAAAGAAAAATAAAATCAATACTATGTATAGTAATATTCCCAAGACATGACCACTAGACTTTTAAAACAACCCAAAATCTTTAATTTGTTGTAAGGTCTAATACTAGCTTAGTCAAACCAAACTAATAAACATGTTACTTGGCATTACGATTGGTCGAAGACGATGATCGACAAAAAAATTGATCCAATAAATGATGATATTTAAAATAATTGGTTACATGTTATATGTGTAATAGTAAAGCCATTAACAATCAAGTAAATAATTTAAGATCCAGAGAATTACAATCAGTTTACCTTAATCTAAAGGCATTGCATTTATACCTTTTACAATCACTAATTTTACCTACTCATTGCTGAAGATTGTCATGATACTCTATGATCTACAACTGTCACAATACCAAAGAAATTAATATCTTTTAAGCAATTTTCATTATTTACGCACAACCAATAATACATTGCAACTATGTTTAGATCCACCATATTTACAATTTATTCTTTCCAATAAACATGATAAAGTATAAGATAAATAAAAGGCACAATAACCAAGAAATATATCTAAGCATCAAGATCATTACACACAGATAAATGTAAGGTAAGTAACCCATAACACACAACATATCAAGTTGCATGAAAATATCTATTTTAGTTACAATTTTTTTAGCTATATATACAATCATTGAAATCATGAAGTCATCATGGTAAGTACATTCAAACAAAACGCAATACAAGAATAAGATATAAATGCTAAGTTGTTAACAAATGTTGGGTGATTTTTTTTTTTGTGTGGTTACGCATGTAACTACCAGTAAGTGTGTATATCCTTTTTCAGATATATATATGCATGTGTAGCTACATACTTAGCTATGCAACATGGATTATTCCCTCACCTTCGTAAACCATTCAACATTTTATGACTCATACTTTTGAAAAAAACAACCGAGATTGCAGGATGTGACATACTTACCCCTTAATGAATTATCATCCCGATGATTTTTACTCATTAATCATAATTTGAATAATCAATCACATGGTTATAATCAATCACATGCTAAGGAGAACAGTTAACATTTTCATCCTAAAACTTGTGATTTTTCTATATTTCGATCTATCTATTTTCAAATATATTGTTTTTAATAGCCTTTCAACCAAGACAAACTATCACATAGTCACCAATATCAAAATTATTTTAGTTATTATATCCATCCATAACATGCAATATTATTTAATATATATAACAGATAGTCAAAAACAAGTTATATATAGCTGAAAAAAACAAGGAAAACACTTGTCTTATTTCATCCAAGTTTTCCAAGATGCAAGGTTAGTTAGAACACTTGTTTTTCAAACTGTTAAAAACTGTTGAATTACATTAAGACATCCAATATTAATTATAACATCAAAATTTCCTTAATGAACTTAAGTGTAACTTCGATTACCGTGATGAAGGTTAAACAATGTCAATGTCGTATTTACTTACATAAGTATGCGGTGTAAGAAATTTTCTTATCATATGCAAAAGAATATCAGATTTCTTGTTCAATTTTTTCTAATAGCTAGATACAACAACTTAATCATACTAGTGCTATACTCAAACTCCATCAAGAATTCCTTCAATAACTTACATGACATCATGTTAGGAATAAATTGTTACTTTTCTTGGCTATTAGCCACTCATGGGGGTTCATTAGCTAGGCAATATCCTAGCACGTGGGTTCATATTGAGGTAATTAAAATTGATAAAATTAAATTAAATATACTGATGATAGACATGAGGGGTGAAAGGGTTTAATTTTTAATGTTTTGAATCGGGTATTGGGGTAGGTTAGAGAGGTGGGAAAAAGGAAAGGGAGGTTTACTTTTAATATAAAACTAAAACATTTGAACCCTAGTTTTTAAAAGTAAATACCTTAAAATTGCTAAAGAAGTGTGGTTATAAATTAAATTATAGTCTCTTTTTTAATAAAGAAATCTAGATTTTTAACCAAGAAATAATAAGATGGTAGAAAACTAGGATTAACTATGCTTTTCAACACAAGTGATATTATTTCACCGTCTTAATTATTTGAAGAACTATTAATAAATGATTAAAGATTAACATATATAAGGTGATTTGTTATAGGTCTTCAATGGTTTTAAACTATCTTTTGAGAGGAAATACATATTGACAAAAATTAAGTGAGAAATATAATATATTTTTTGTCTAATATATTAGGGTAGAAATAAAAAGGGGTAAATAAAATTGTAATTGAAAAATGGGTAAGTAAGGTACATGGGAAAAATATGGGGTATTTTCATTCTAATAATATAATAAGAGGGGGTATTATCAATTGAACAATTAGAGGTAGAAACTAGAATTAAGGGTATTCTTTAATACTCTTCGAACACACATGATATACCATAATTTTACTAAGTGAACCCCCGTGTAGCCACTACATCATTGTTTCTCCTCCTTGCTAGAAATTACAAATCATTTTTGTTATATTCATCATGATAGTACACATTTAGTGTCATATCGTTTCCATCACTTTTCTGAAAAAGTTCACGCAAGAAAGAATTGAGCCTCTTTTTCTAATTTTCTCTTTATGTTTTTGAATTTATTTTGTATTTCATTATATCCTTTTTGGATTTTTTGAACAATGATACCAATATATATCAACAATCAAGCATTTCTCTCGTTGATTGTTACTAATCAATTTAAGTTATTTTACCTTGAATTGATCATTTTCACACTTTACCAGTTGCTCAAGAAACATTATGGTTTTGTGTGTCATGAACAAGTGTTATAGTTTTATCTAAATTATTTCCCAGTAAACCTACAACATAATCTAGTCCATTTCATTTTTCCATGGTAAATCATTCACATATCCATTTTATTTTGTCAAAAATGTAAAAAATTTAATTAGCACAAGGACCAATTAATTCTAAGAGTTGTAACCTTCAACTATGATACAAAAATGTAACATGCATATTACAATTCATCAAAATAAGAGAGTTTTTTTAACACATTTAATTATCCTAATTCCTTCAATCATTATCAACATACAAATGATTAATCCAACATATTGATTCAATATTACATAATCCATCTTGATAATCTATGATATACATGTGTAACTATAAGGGTTTACAGATCCTTCTCGATCCCTCTAGAGCACTCTTAATGAGGTAATATACCTAATATATCATCTGCTCAGACATTTACGTAGGTAAAAGGAATCATGTGCATCTTGTTAGTGTTATTTAAGATATTATACAACTACACCACTCCCACTCATGACAGAGTTAAAATAAGAAATGGTGAAAGACAATGTAAATAGTCAATTTCAATACTATGGCCATATGTTTTCGCATATGCGCTAACATGTCTAGTTTTTGGTTGCATATAAGCCACTTTAATTATGTTCTTCTATTCACTTTGTATAATTGTATCAACATAGTGTTAGGATTTTTTCCATTATTTACTTATTAAGTTTAGAGTTAACCATTTTCATTTATTTGTTAACAACGTGTATGCATTCATCCCATGGATAACCTAATTAAGTTTCATGATGATATACAAATCATGTTAGAGGTACGAAATGATCTCCACAAATCATTGCATAAGGTATGTACCTTATTTCATGTGATCATCAACTATATTAGTTTATAATTAAGAGACTGGTTTAATCAAATACAAGACTTTAAACCATTTCATAACATTAAATAAACATCATTAATACCCATTAATATATACTAGGATTTTTAGTTTTCTTATAAAATGTTTATGCATCTATAATATTTCATGAGTTTTCAATGTACTTCCGTAGTTTTTACATAACATCAAATCTTCTTTCACACCACAATGCGGTTGAATCAAGTTTGTCCATTCAACATTTATACTTAATCTTTAAAATGTATGTTGCTTCGATTAAAATAAGTAGTACATTTTCTTTAATGTTTCATGGTTATACACTATCATTTACCATCTTGTTTATAAGTACATAATATACACTTAATTCCCTTAATTACTTATTCACATGTTCTTTCTTTTGATTATTTTTTTCTTATATTTGTTTACCTCAAATATTCTTAATCGAGCTTATTAGAGTTGAGGTCATTAATATAATAGTATGAACCACACCAATTCATACCTACAAGAAGAGTTAACTTTGATAGACAATCTTAACTTCATTTTTGTGCTATATAATATTATAATTGTAATGTTTCAATAAAAAATCATATATTCATAAACATATCTTAAACAATAATAAGATCGCTTGAATAAATTCTAATTTCACTAAATCTGGACATATTCCAATAAATTTGGACTCTAGTATTACAAGTATTGGAAGAAATCCATCTCCTTTTTGGGTATATTGGATTCCATTTTTTTCTATATTGGATTCCATTATTACTATTATTGGATTCCATTATTAACAATATTGGATTCCAATATTATCATTATTGGATTTATTCTAGTTCCAATTTCACTATTATTGGAATCTAATTTCACTATTATTGGATTCCAATATCGCTATTATTGGATTCCAATTTAGCTAATATTGGATTCCAACATCGCTATTATTGGATTCAAATTTTTCCACTATTGGAATCCAATTTCTAAATTCCAATTTTGGATTTCAATTTCTCTAGTTTGGGATTATATTTTTGTTTTTTTCCATTCCCTCACATAATCCTAGTGGAAACTAACTTACATAAGTGTATAGGTTATTAACTTACATAATCCTAGTGACCACTAACTTATACAACAAGATAGATTACTCTAGGTAAAATAATCCTAGTCATTGCAAAGTTACACCACCCTACCGGTAACAAGTTACATAAGCCTACTAACCACTAAGTTATATAAGCCTAGCGGCCCTTAACTTACATAAACCTAGCCGCCACAAAGTTACATCGGTGCAAGGGTTAAATTTGACGACCACATATGCCTCGTGAAATTTTTTTAGATGGCTGTAATTTTACAATATTTCCCTTTAACAAATAAAATAGTAGTTATTTAAACACTTCAAATTTATATTTATTTAATTTTTATGTATATTATATATTGATATAATTTTTATATAAATCTATATAAAAATGACGGTGATATTGTAAATATGCAAGTTACGTGTGATGGTTATTTCAAATATTTGAAACTATATTACAACTAAAATCATGAAAAATTGTGTAAACGACCATCAAATGTAATCCCTACATCAGCTAATGGCTGCAAGATATATAAGCATGGTGGACGCTAAGTTATATAAGCCAATTGGATGCTAAGTTACATAAGCCTAGAGGACCATGAGATACATAAGCCTATTAGCCACTATGTTTCAAAAGCCTTGCAGCGCATAAGACACTCAAGCAAAGCGACTGTTAGGATACATCTTTTTAACATTTATTTGATTAATTTATAAAATGGAAAACAAAATAGTAGTTATTTAAATACTTCAAATTTATATTTATTTAATAGATTATGTATATTATATATTGATATAATTTTTATATAAATCTATATAACAAATGACTGTATTATTGTAAATATATGTAAGTTATGTGTGATAAAGTCAACTAATTTTATGATTTTCCTTTCAATAAATAATAAAGAACAACAAAGAGTTAAGAATTACATTAAACAAGTTGTTTTGAAACATGGATTTGAAAATGTATTTACATAGGCAATCGATTCCTTCAGGAAAATTACATAAGCATTCATCCCTTGGAAGGGTATTAATTATTGTTCTTGAATTTGTTCAAGGTATGTCTAGATAGATTTGTGTCCCGACTCGGTATTTTAATTTGATCTCATTTCCATATTTTCTTGGAATCCATGCCTAGATGATGTTGTCTATATCAATATCTAATGTGTCCCTTGATTTTCGCCACCATTTATTTTTCTTTAAGCATTCCTGGTACCTTTCTTTTTCTGAATTTTCTTTTCCTGTGGGTTCCCACTAGTGTACCCTTATCTTTTGAGCCTTTTTGTGAACATCTTGTATTAGAATTCATTCTACCTTGCCCATCCATATAGGTACATTATCATCAGCTAGTCTTACTAGTATCATCTATTCAACATGCACATCCACTACTTTGGGTTGAATTCCTCTCGAGGTCTATCAAAAATAGGCCCAACATATATATCCTTATTTGAAAGGACATTTTGACTATAGTAGATATCCATGTCAAGACATGGTGTACCCACTATCTGATCATTCATTGTGTTATCTTGAACTATTTTTGGCTGAAAAAAACTCCTCATCATTCCATAATTGAAAAACAGTTTCTCTAGGGAACGTAGAACATTTTTCCAATATACAATCTATGGAACCCCAAGTATGCTTCTCCACCATCTATTGAATTCTTTTCTCAGTGTGTGATGTATTCATGAATTCCTCTCTACAATTTTGTCATCTCTTTTTGTTCTTTAAAGGTTGCCAATGGAGCATTTGCTTCATTTAAAAAATGTTAACCATCCACTGTTTTCTAGATCTCAATTAACATGCAGCCATTCTAAATCCATGATTAATGCTTATGCTCCATAATGGGCTTGTTGTTGATGACATGGAATTTAAACATCTTTGGTTTGTTGATACCCACGATCTTGTGGTTACCATATAGTTGGTGTGATTCCACAAAGGACTTACATTTGTATACTTCCTCAATATTAAGGTATGGAGTGAATGTGTTAAGACTCCTCTTAGCATGCTATGTAAGTGTCCATTATTTTGGAAAAGAGAATGTTTCCAATTTTCACAAGGTTGTTGATAATCAACTGAATGCCCCATCTATGTCTTCATGCATGTGGCCCACTATAAGAAAAATCATTAGCACTATCTTGAAAACCCTTCTAGCATTCAACATGGATGTAAATGTAAACAATGTATGATTTTTTTGTCTCTTGTAGAATTATCTAGTTGTGAGTAGATAATTGGTGGTTGTTTTATAAATGAACTTGAACATTTTCTTACAATATTAGTTGTATGAGCATGCTCATTTTTCTACTTGTATTCCTTGCACTTTTCATACACATAATTTTACAACGGCGCAACATGTAATGGTTGTTTTTATATCCCACTACTATTTAACAAATAACCATATTGATCTATAAGTCATTCTTCTAGCTTCCAGATACATAGTTCTAATGATGTTATTACAAATTTTTCTCCTTGCTTAACAAAAGGGAGAGAAAAGTGCCCGAAACCCCATATTTTGTGCCCATGTGTCAGCATACCAGTCAAGGTGTGGGGTGAGTAATAACATTGCTTATTTATTTTTCATTTTTAATGGAGTCCTTGGTATGCTAGTTTTCATCTTGTCCATTTTACCATGCACAATGATCAAATAACTATTATGATTTGGTTGTGATTATGGTCTATGTGCATAGTAAGCTACATCAAAACTTTGAATATAATCATTGTGTCATTTTTGGTGTTGATATATTCATGTCAATGTTTCTATACATGAGGTGGTTTGCACGTTTTTTCTTAAGCTTTGTACACTCATCACATTTATCAAATAATTTTTTCTTGGTGATTGGAACATGGGAGAAATATTCTTTCCATATTTTCTTGAGATTTGACTGTGACGTTGGAAGAAGGTCCAACACCGAAGGGCCCTCATTATACTTTTGTAGGATGTAAATAAAACTATAACATGTAGGAAGCAGTCTCATTGTTACTTAAGTAGCATCTTGTCCCACTGAGAGAGACATGTGTGAGGATATATCATAATTTTTATCCACCAATTTGGATATCAATGAAATAGTTACGATAGTGTTTTGCATTTGTTTTTTTTTTCCTATATTTCCATTTATTTCCCTCATCTCGCCATTAATCCAAGATTGTTTATATCTATAATAGGTGATTTTTGGGATTCCATGACATCTTTACCATGCATTCTGACATACATCCCGTGCACATAACTTCAATACATCTATAGTATATTCAAATTTTTTACTTTGATCACTACTTCTAGCATTTGTGGTGAATGTATTAAGTAAAAAAATTGTTATGGTAGGTTCATTCATACCTAGAGTTAAATTCCAACTGTGATTGAAAGCACTTAGAGATGGATTGGAGAGACATCCTTCCTTACAACAAGGTTTTTTTCAACTTTAGACATAAATGTTTCTCTTGTTTTTTCATCATTTTACCTTTGCCTTTGGTGTACTAGATGGATTAGAATTTACCTTTTTGCATTTGCAAGAATTGTAAGGTATTTAGATTAATTTTTCATTACTACTACATATGGAGGATTCATATGAAGTTAGGTATACCATTTGAATAAATGGACCTTAAAATGAACTCCACATTTTTTTGGGTAATCTTTTGGAATTTCTTTTAGCGTACTTCCATAACGGAACCATCTTGATGGGCCAACTAGGTGATAAGCAATTGGATGAGAGATCCTTCTGATATGGAGAAAATTTTACGAAAAGGCCTAATTAATTTATCAATATGGACCCCAAATTTATCGTCATCTAGTTTTTAAAGTGCACCATGTCTCCTTCACATACATTTGTAACCATTGCTTTGAAATAAATTTTTGTTCTTTTGAACAAAAATGTATTAAATTTATAGTAATGCCCTTGAAATTTGAATTGAGGTGAATATTGTTAGGTTAACTATGCATAATATAATTATTTAATTAATTTTATTAATTAAATAATAATGGTTATAATATAAACCATATTTTTGTTATGTATTGTTATATGGGTTTTAAACCATATTTGTCTTTTTAGTTTCATAGGGATAATTGTTATAATTGTTATAACAATTTATGTGCTTCCGGGATAATATTTGGAAGCTAATGTATTTTAGATTTGTTGTTGCATTATTGCAACTTCTATTTTGTTTGTATCCAGTTGTGCAATACATATATATATTGCAGCCTACTTCTATGTTTCTGGTTGATTCTGATTAATAAAATCTTCAAGCTTCCATCCCTGTTTATATTTGGTACTAGAGCGAGAATCTAGACCTGTAAGACTATGAAGGTGTGGAAGAGAGAGCAGCAGAGAGAGGATATTGGAGAAGTGTTTGCAACATTTGAGATCCTCTACAGCCTCTTGCAACCTCCCAGCCCCATCCCTGCCTCCCCTATATCTTCCTTCTTGTTCTAGCTATTTGAAATGTAATTTTTTTTTGCACTGGTGCACACAACACCGAGCAAAACTTGAAAAGTATTGAAAATATAAAAAAATTCCCAATTAAGGGTTTTATCTCTAATATTAAAGATATATTTAGTCTCTGCTAAAACTAGCAGGCTGATATATTTGGAGGTCACTCTGTGAGATTCAGAGGAAGTCGAGCCATTAAAAAGGCAAGCTATTTGAAGAGTCCTGACCTCTATGCATTTCAATAGAGCTAACCGAGTTAGTTTTTCTTTGCATCGTGCTCCTATTCTGGTGTATTTTTTGTAACCGAGACTTGATTGGCATAGCGGAAGCGTAGATCCTGACCGTGTTGGAGCAAGGTGTTGGATGTGGTAGAGCCGACCCTCTTTCATACACAACAAGAAAAGCATCCGTAAACAATACCTACAAAACCGTGGTCGAGCCTTACATGCAGGCACACCCGCACACAAAAATCCGATCCAATACAAGGCATTCAATATAACACAAGGTGATCAGTCATACTCCCCTTACGGTCATAGAGAGACCATGCCGTGAAAATATCAACCCTGTTTGCAACCCTGCACAAGGAGTAATAAAAATAAAATACAAATCAATCACACTCCTCCACACAATGGCTATTATCAACAATGTCCCTACGAGAGACAAAAAAGTGGTTAGAAATTGAAGCATCAACAAAAATGAAAAACTAAAAATGGTGAGAAATAAGGAAAATCGGTGGCCAAAGGGAATATAAAAATGCAAAGGCATCTCAAAAGGAGATAAAACATGCTTCAGATCTGGTTTTAGTGTATACGTGAACCCTAACTACCCTTCTCCAAGCAAGCTCCATGTGGAATCCTCGGTTGGTTTGGTTCTTTCTAAAGGTTAGTTCGAAACTTTCTTATTTAAATATAAGTTTGTTCTTTTTATACATCAAGTGCTCATAAGAGCCAAGGTGGTTAGAGTGAAAGCCTTAGAAGTGGGAGGTGCATGGTTCAAATACCACCCCCAACTTGCTTTTTTGATTTAGGTGGAAATTTTGGCAGAACCACTAACTTTAGTGGAAAATTCAAATTTAGTTATAACTAACTAAATTTAGCGTGGAAATCCCTAATTTAGGGTAAAAGTTTTTTTCCCCCATTCAACCTATTTTTTCATTTCGGGCATTTTTTGGAAAAGGAATTCCATTCAAAAACTTCATCTTGGGCATTTTTTTAATGGTTTCTGGCATTTTAGGTCATTTTGGGATCTGGAGGCCACCAGGCCTGTAAAATAATTTTTTTTTTGCCACCATTCAATTTTTCTAGATTTTTGAATGTAATTTGTATATTGCATTATATTGTACTAATTTGTAGGTTTCCATAGTCAACTAAAAACTTTGTAATTGCTCAGAAACTGGTAGAATTGTAATAAAAAAAAAGCTAAAAATTGGTTCTGTAACACTCACGAGATCCTAGATCTCATTCGCAGCATTTGGTATATACGGTGCCTCTGGGAAGTGCTTACGGGTAAATTTGTTGACTACTACTACACTTAACACCTAATATAGCTGCAACAACGTCATTTGGGCATCGAACCTTTAAATCAACGAGGAGTAATAAGGTCACAGTGCACACACTATGAGCCATCCCATTTGTATATGAAAGATTACATGACATAAATCTGGACTGAGAAATTATCCAAGTATATAGAAAAGTTACATGCATGTATGAGGATATTTCTTTGAGCCGGTGTCAATAATTGCATAGACCCCATCAATACTATCTTGGTACCACGAATTGAATTCTTTCACGTACATTAACGCCTCTTTCACATACCACCAGGTATATAGAAAGGGTGAGCTTCTTCCATGTACCCAGCGGGTATATCGAAAGGGTGCATATATAGAAAGGTTTGGTATATCAGACTGATGGTATATAGATTAGGAGACCTTATACCTGGAGTGATAAGAGCCAAAACTTTTCAAGTAATCTTTGTAAAATGGGCACTAATGCCCCCAATGTTTTTCTTTCAGATTCACAACTACTCAGAGGAAACAACTATGTTGCATGGAAGATAAAAATTAAGACACAACTTGAGTTTGAAGAGATTTGGCCTGCTGTGAATGGTACTCTGACTAGATCAACTATTGATACAACACAATAGTGGTAGTTTGATAAAGTAGATCAGAAGGCCAAACTCATCATCTTGTTTGGAGTGTCGATGATGTGCAACCCCACATTCAAGATGCCAAAATTGAAATAAGTGTGGGATAAATTGAGCACAGTATACAAGGCCAAGAACAAGAATGTTATATTGAATTTGTAGAGTTAGTTACACACACTAAAGTTCAAACAAAATGAAAAAATTGAAGCTTTCTTAAGAAGAGTTGCAGAATTAAGGGCTTCACTTCTATCCCTAGGAGAACCGGTCATAGATGATGCTCTCGTTCCCATTGTTCTAAGAGCACTCCCCTCTTCTTACCACATTTTTGTCACAACACTAAATGTGTCAGATACGACAGTTGGTTTTGAAAAGCTGGTAAACCTACTGTAACAAGAGGAAGTAATGCACAATAAAGATGATGAAGAGGAGGAAGAATTGTCTTCACATCAAAAATGGAAAGGAAAAGGTAAAGGAAAACCTAATTCCTATCAAAAATCCCAAAATCAAAATCAGTATCAAGGGGATAGACAACAAAAGAAGCAATGTCTAATCTGTAAAAGAGGACATAACCTACAAGATTTTGGTATAATACTTACAATAAAGGTTCATCAAGAAACTATGGACCTTCACAACAATCTAACGAGGGACATTCTAACTACAATCAAGGGCAGAAAAGGGGAACTAGAAAAGAAGACCTCACCAACAAGGTAATATTGCTAAGCAATAAGAAAGTCGATGACAATGAACACTTCTTGTTCTTTGCTCGATCAATTGAACCATCCACGTCATCTAGTGATGTTTGGTATGTTGATTTGGGGGCCACTCGACACATGTCGAGGCCATAGAGACTAGTTTATTTCAATGAGGGACATGCCATTGAAAAATCATGTTTCGTTGGGAGATGATTCTTCATATACAGTTCAGGGGATTGGGAACATTTCTCTACCCCTTGGTTCACGAAAATGTAGACTATCGGATGTCCTATATGTCCCTGGGTTGACTAAGAATCTTCTTTCAGTCATTCAACTCCTAGATCACAACCTAAAAATTGACTTTGATAGTCAATCCGGCAAGAAAACGTGTTTGATTCAAGATAAATCAAGAGGCTCGAAAATAATTGCAAAATCCTCCAATGTGGGACACATGTTCCAACTTGATTTTGTTCATAGAGATGATCAAGCACTTGTGGCTAAGAACTCCACCTCAAAGCAAAGTTGTGGCATCAGATATTTGGTCATGTTAGTTTCAAATATCTCAAAACACTTTCATCGGTGTAATATGGTACATGGGCTACCATCTCTTTAGAAGGATACAGACAAGTGTCCTCACTACCTAGCAGAAAACAACACAAAGCTTCATTCCAAAGGAGTACATTTTGAGCTCATGGTAAACTTGACCTAGTTCATACCAATATTTGCGGTCCGATGTAGCCAAGTCATTACGGGTTCTAGTACTTCATGCTTTGTGTTGACAAATATTCAAGAAAAATGTGGATTTTTTGTCTTTGCAAGAAAAGTGAAGTGTTTGAAACCTTAAAAAGTTTAAAGTAGCAGTTGAGAAAGAAACTGGTCATCACATCAGAACTCTCCACTCAGATCGAGGGGGGAATTCACCAGTGATGAGTTTCAGAGACTACCTACAAACTCATGGGATTCATCGACAAATTCCTCCTCCACACACACCGTAGAAAAATGGTGTTGTTGAGAGAAGAAATCGTACTATTATGGAAATGGTGCGATGCATGATCGATGATTCCAGACTTACAAAGACATTCGGGTAGAATTAGTAAAGACAACAAAGTGCCTTTTTTGAACAAAGTACCTGACAACTCTTGATGGAATAACACCACATGAAGCATGGTCAAAATGGAAACCATCTATTGCACACCTTAGATTATTTGGGTGCAAAGCAAGCATGCACATACCCAAACATAATAGAAAGAAATTCGACATGAAGTCATAGAAACATGTCTTCATTGGGTATAGTGAAGAGAATCTTGGGTATAGATTGATGGATCCTAAGACCAAAAAATTCTACACCACCAGAGATGTTGATTTTTTCAAGAAGAAGGAAGCAGAAACTCCTCCTCCAGACTCACAAGATGTAGATTTTTCACCTGTTGTAAAAATTGAAGTTGATGTTCCCTTAGAAGATGAAAGTGATGATGGGGATGATGGTGTTGATCAGATAGAACCACGACCCATGGGAATAGTTCAACATATGCCTAAATGGTGTATAAGTACATTACGAGATGCAAGAATGGATGCTCCACTGGATACATCCACCCCTGGACCATGGACTCATAGTAAAGCAAGAGAAGAAGTTAACTTTGCTTTGATGAGTAGAGTTATTGAATTAGGTGAGCCCTCTATAGTCCGAGAAAGCCCTACTGAGTCCAAACGATTGGAAAGATGCCATGGATTCTGAATATCAATCAGTGATGAAGAATAACACTTGGTAGCTTGTCGATCTTCCACTAGGGAAGAAACCCATTGGATGCAGATGGGACAATGGAAAAGTATAAAGAAAGACTTGTAGCAAATGGGTATGCACAAAAAGAAGGCATTGACTATGAGGAGACATTTTCTCCTACATCTAAGGTCAAAATGATCAAGATTATATTTTCTCTAGGCTGCTGCACAATTTAAATGTAAATTCCACCAAATGGACGTAAAAAGTGCCTTCCTAAATGGATATTTACAAGAAGAAGTCTACATGACTCAACTTGAGGGATATGTAGTACTGGTCAAGAAGAAAAGGTATGCAGACTCAGGAAATCTCTGTATGGTCTCAAACAGGCACCCCGGTGCATGGTACATAAAGATTGATGAGCATCTCGTACAACATGGATTTGTTAGAAATCTATATGATCCCAATCTTTACCTCAAAAATTAAGGGTGGAGATTGTGATTGTCATTGTCTATGTCAATGATCTAGTCATCATTGGAAGTTTAGTGAGGATGATTGATGCAACAAAGAAAGATATTAATCGATCGTTTGACATGACTGATCTTGGGCTGATGCATTACTATCTTGGATTGAAAGTATGGTAGAAAGAGAATCACATTTTTGTTTCTCAAATGCAATATACCAAGACTACACTCGAGAAGTTTAGGATGATGGATCACACACCAATTGCTACACCTATGGAGAATAGATTACAATTATCTCGTTCAGATCCATCTCCTGAGGTAAGTTCCACTCTCTATCGGCAGTTGATTGGGAGTCTCATTTACCTAACCTACACTAGACCAGATATCAGCTTTGCAATAAGCTATCTATCTAGGTTCATGCAGGAACCCAAAGTTTGTCATTAGAAAGTACTAAGGCACATTTTTAGATATCTTAAAGGATCAGTGGATTTTGGTCTAGAATACAAGAAGAACGACAACTTCTTCTTGACTAGATATTGATTTAGATCATGCAGGTAACATTAATGATAGAAAATATACTTCTAGATTTGTATTCTTTATGGGGTCTGGACCAATATCATGGGGAAGAAAGAAACAACACTTTGTTTCTTACTCTTCCATAGAAGTGCGATATCGTTCGTAGGAGAATCTATCTTTGAAGTGATTTGGCTATGTCGCATACTAGAAGAACTTGGAATACCACAGAAAATCTGATCACCATGTATGTTGAAAATGAAGGTGTTCTCAAACTTGGTCGTAATCCAGTGTTTCACGAGAGAACAAAGCACATTGAGGTACAAGTTCATTTCATACGCGAACATGTGTTGAAGCACAACATCCATCTTCAATTTTTTCCAACAGTTGAACAACGGGTAGATATCTTCACAAAGTCACTTGCACGTGACAAGTTTGAGTTGTTCAGAGAGTTCCTCTCCTCATCCCTTTAGACAATGCACAATTAAGGGGGGGAATGTTAGGTTAATTATGCATAATATAATTATTTAATTAATTTTATTAATTAAATAATAATGGTTATAATATAAACCATATTTTTGTTATGTATTGTTATATGGGTTTTAAACCATATTTTTCTTTTTAGTTTCACAGGGATAATTATTATAATTTTTATAACAATTTATGTGCTTCCCGGGATAATATTTGGAAGCTAATGTATTTTAGATTTGCTGTTGCATTATTGCAACTTCTATTTTCAGTTGTATCTTGGTTGTGTAATACATATATATATTGCAGCCTACTTCTATGTTTCTGGTTGATTTTGATTAATAAAATCTTGAGATTTAGTCCCTATTTACAAATGTTTCATGTGGTGGTTGTTTCTTGGAGTTCATAATTTCCATTCACACAAAGTGCAGTTCTTATTTCTAGATAAACTAGGTTTTTGATTGGCCAGAAACTTCACTATTGTGTTGTATACTTGGATAACAATCATTTCATGTAGTTATAATATTCTCCACAAAAACACTAAATTATGTGGGTCCTAACACTACTCCAAAAATCACATGGTGTTCTTGTACCTATGATATAAAACCTTTGACAATGTCACCTTCTTTCCAAACAAACTTATGTTTTAGCACCACTTAGGTTGTATAAAATTTACTCATGTCTTTAGGATTTTTTAAACAATGGCTATCACCATTAGAATTCAAACCCTCATCCTTGTTACATGTATCCTCTCGAATCACTTCTCATTATGTTTTCAATTCCATCACCCCCACATGCAGAACTTTTGAAATCACATGCTTAATCATTTTCTTTATTTCCCATGGTATAAAGTATCCCTTGTTTTAAGTTTCGTGATGGTTTCACAATCATCAATTGTGTATGGAAATATCTCTCTACCATTAAATATAGTACTTATTGTGACAATAAATAAGATAGACCCCATGTATCTATAATGGAGTTTTTTTTGGATCGAGATAAACTGGTCCCTCCGTAAATTTCACACCTTTGTATAGTAAATTCACATGTTCTCCATCTTTAAAATCATAGTTCATTTTAAACTATATCGAAAAATAAAAATATAAAATTAGCACCAAGGACACTTAAATATTTAACATCACTATAGAGAATTGAAATTAGAATGAGAAAATAAAAATATACATCTTATATGAACATATTTGAAACATCATTTAATCCAAAATATTTGAACATATAACACATTGTATTACACACTAAGATACCACTGTTGTGTCTATATTTTTATCCATAAAACAAACAGTGTATGGATTTAAAAATTTGTATACCCTAGCAGGTGCTAGGACTTTTTTTTTTTCCCATAGACGCAAAAAGTTAAATATTGACTAGAATGGGCTGTCAAATGTTGGTGATCGCACTTCAATTTTCTAGTGTGCACATTTATAATTTTGAAAACTCACACTTGGACATGCGATTGATCCCTCATCGTAGTGCGATACAATCATGGCCTCAGTAAATCTACGAAGTGAAATTCCTTTCACGTCAAAGATCAATAACTCGCATGTCAAAGTGTGATCCCTCTCACAAAGAAATGTGATCCCTCACACAATGAAGTGTCATCCCTCACGGTGAAGAAGTGTGAAACCTCATACAATGATGTGTGATCCCTCACATGATGAAGTCTAAGCATTCACATGATGAAGTGTGAGCATTCGCACTTGGAATAACGATCACTTTCATATCGAAGGGTGATAACTAAAATTTTAACTTGCCATACTAGTCAAAATGTTTTTCACCTAGCGGCATCTTACACTTAAATTTAGGGCCATTAAAATTGTGTCAAAGTAAATTGTTCATGTATTTTATTCTCTAATTGTATAGCTATGTTTATATGATGGTATAGAGTTCAAGTTTATTCTATTTTTGATTAACAATGGTGTTATATCCTTTTATTACATTATATGTATTAATTATTTTTAATAACAATTACAATTTTGGTAAAGTCTAATGTTATCTAATTAATGTTGTGTTTCCCTAAACATTTATTTTCCATTAAACATTATAATGTAAGATCCACCACTTCAAAATGTTTTTGTATGTACTATGTTTAATGTTATGTGGTACAATATTATATGTTAATCCACACAATTTATGTCAGCGTCTATATTTTAATGTAATAAAATGGAAAAATTTATACTCATTTCGAAGGTGACAACAAAAAAACAACGAGAAGAGTTACAGAGAATTAAAAGAGGTGAAGCATTGTTATTTTATTTCTAAAGAGTTTCCTTTTGTACACCCATTTCACAGTGATTGTAAATATTATAATTTTTATTAGGTACTTGACCAATTTTTAATGTTTCGGACAATTTTTAATTATGTGATTATATAGAATGCAACACCCATTGTATATTTATTATTAGAAAATAAAAATGAAATCAAGATAAGATAAAAAGATGGAGTAAAAATTAATTTCTTTTGTGAATGTTTATAGTAACTAATAAATTTGAAGGACAAAAAAATCATTTTCCTTATTTTCACATTTCGAATCCCAAGGTATATAAATAACTCCAAGAAAATATGAAGACAATATAGTTTTTTAAACAAACATAACAAAATGTCATGAAAAGGACTACTTTGCATGAAGAACTTTGATGGAAACAATGTCTCTAATTTGCAAGAGAATACAATGGACACACAAAATTGGCTCCTTAAATTTCACATTCACAAATAAATCTAAATTATTCATATATTGTTGATGATGTTGATGATTCAAAACCGGAAGAAGCATTTTTGATAACCCAAGCATATGATAGAGATAGAAATAATGAGGAGTGATGAAATAACACAAAGAAGAGATTTGGTGAAAATCATTGTCAAAACATTTATTTCAAAATATGAAGATTTAAACCTCGGGAAACTTGGAAACAAAAATTGGAATAATATAGAATATGCTTTTAAGTTTATGGAAAAACATTCACCTGGGATGCAATGCAAATACAAGTTGAATAGGTTGAAGAAAATAATCAAGAAAAAGAAACAATTCAAAAACACAAATTTGGCAACAAATTCAACATGGACTTTCTATGAATATATGGATCACATCACACAGAAAAAACTCAAGGTTATTGGTTTTAATGGAAAAGAGAGGGTTAATATTCCTTGTACGCTCATTCTTTTGCTTGTATTTCTTGCACTTTTCATATGCATCATTTTAAAATAGTGGATCATGTAATGGGTGTTTCGACTTCCCATTACTATATAAAATTTCATCATACTAATCTATAAGTGGTTCTCCTAGATTTTGGATACACAATGCCAATGATGTTTTTGTGAAGTTTTCTTCTTACAGAAAAAAAGGGAGAAAAATGTGCTCAAAACCCCTATTTTTCCCCATGTGTTAGCATACAAGGAAAGTTTATAGACACCTGAAATCACGTTGCAACCCTCTAGGTCCTCTTCGACTAACATACACCTTACCATGACCCCTCCATAAATTATTATTAATTTCACTACCCATAATAAGTTAATAATTCCGCACCCCTCCACCTTCCCTCTCCACCTCACCAAGAACCCATTCCAAGCCTATCTATTAACCTAGACTAAGTCCCCACTCCCCTTTACTAACTAAGACTCATTCTAATCCTAACATTCATTACCGATTATCCCTCCTACAAATTTCATGTTTCATTTAGCACCAACCTAGACTCCTAGTCCATAAAAAAACTTGACCAATGCCAAAAATGGAGAGAAAAGGCTATTTTTGGCAAAATAGGATGTTTTCTCCCTAACCAACGTCGGGTATTCCTCAGCCGGCATTGGTCACCTAACAACCATTGGTTTCTTTAAATAAGGAATTCTAACCCCTTTCTCGGGTTCCTAGATCATTTATTTTTATTTCAAACATTATTAATTGTCACACCGAGGCATTTAAACAAGATTATGATGACCAACAAAGGAATTGAGTACCCACACTCTTCACCAGTAATCAACCTATTGCACCAAAGCCCTAGATCACTCATAGAGGAAAAACCATGCCTTCAACACTACCGCATTGAATCAGGACCTATTTCTCCTCCAAGCACCTACCACCAACCATCGTCTATCGACCTTAAATCTCCAAATTATATTAATCTGGTTGTTAAGTTTCATTAGCTTATGGTATTACATCCTTTAATTTATAGATTTTTCTCTCATTTATACCTCTTACACCCATCTACCCGACAACTTTCCCATTTGAACCTATTTTTCCTTCTAACCACTCACTTCACCCATATTCTACCGAACCCAAATATAAACACCATTTCTAAGCCTTCCCAACACTCTATGCAATCACAGATAACCCCGAACAACCCTATTTTCACCTTGGCATCTAATTTCCCCTACCATGATTGGTTTTCCAACTAATACCGGATATACCCAAATACTAGCATCGGTTACCCACGATATAAGTCTTTGTGCTAGATATTCTTCCCAGACCAACAAGCCTATAACCTCACCTACAACCTCTCAAAATCACCCAAAACTTCACCCAAATGTCCCTAATACCTTCTACTACACCTGCAGGCCCTGACAACCAACCGCCCTTTCTAGATTGATTCATGTATTCATTATTAGATTAGATCTAGCTTATTGTACTTGTGTGAGAAACATAAATGATATAATTATAATAATATTAACTCTTTCATGTTATTTATTTGCATTAAGTTTTATTTGAACGTGGATTGATAGCCTTCTAGGAAGCACCCCACTTCCTAAATCTAGCTTCCACTAGGCGGTTGGCTAGGAAATTTGTCAAGGAAAAATCATTGGATTTCTTGCCAAGACTCGGGAATATAAGTCACTCTAACTAACGAATGCAACATCGGTATATGCATACATGAGTAAAAATGTGGGTTTTCCTTGTTGGCCTTGTGGTCAGGGATCCCACGGGGTGCTCCACCGACCTCGTAAATAATTTAGTAGATATTTGCAAGGGAGGAATTTTATAGGAGAGTTGGAAAGGGAGTGAGAATGTTAGATAAAGGGAAACTAATGCTACAAGTAGGAAATCAGATGCTTACAAACACTAGTTATAATTTTTATCACCTACACTATAATTTAAAAGAAAAATAAATATACATAACAACAACAAAACCAAATAGCATTTAATGAGCACAAAGTATCACTAAACTCATTAGTCTAAAAGGATGAAAAATCCTTCTTGTATTGATGCTCAAGAAAAAATTGTACATAGTATGAGAAATAGAAGAAATTTGAGAGTGGGGGAATGGAAGAATTTTTTGTCTCTTTGATCTTTCACAAGGATCTCTCTCTCTCATGAATTCACAAGAATATCTAAGAATAATCTCGTAATTTGAACCCCATTGAATGAGAAGTTTATTAAAATTTATAGAATGAGGAGTAATTCTTCATATTCATGATGACCCTCCATATGCTTTATTTCTAACTTTAGACTATTCGTATTCCTACTCAAATATTAATTTGCTTTTATTAAAAAAAAAGGTGAATTAAATGTTACATCATGTTTCTAAAGTGTAGACACCTAAAATGTGATTACACTTAGCATTTCCTCCAATTCAAATAATTGACGACACTTCGTTAATTACACATTCTTCGCTCCATCCTCGGATGCCCATTTACGACGCCTTCTTGGTCATATTCCTCCTCTAATCATCTTAGTTGGCTAATATCTCTCTTATTAGCTAAACATTCCTCCTTTTGACCATTCGAACCTCCTTAGTTCTCTTTAGACCACTTCTATTGGCTTCGTAGGCTATCTATCGGTCAAAATTGGTTATACTGAGATCCCGCCTCCCCAACTCTCAATGAGTCTCTAATCACTTGCTAATCAATTTTAACTAGCCTAATCCTATCTTAACTAAGCCTAAAGCATGTTTATTCTAATCTAATCCTAAATTGATTTTTGAGCTTTACTCCCACATGCACCCAAATTTTAAATTCTCCAAAGTGGAAAACTATAAATACAAGGCTAAGCCTACCCATTCGGACACAACTTTACATAAGCTAAAGCCAAAACAAGCCTAAGAAAGCTTAAGATCTCATTTGCATTAGCCAAGTTAATAAGGCATTTGATCTTGGGTCATCCAACGTTAAAATAGCTTCATCTTTCACCCATGTTAGGTTAGTAATGAAATAGCTAAACTTGGCCATGTAGTCATTTTGTGAGATTCATTCACCCTCATGGAGTAAACAACACACAATTTGATTGCTTAGGATATATACTAGGTTCACTTTCATTAAGCTTTCATGGAGTAGAGAGTAGTATGCATGATAGTTTTTGATGTTTTTGTCAAAGTTGTAATGCTTTCATGTTAGTTTCTCTTTTTTATCTCTAATCCTATGGTGCATGGATAAGTTAGCAAAGCTTTGAGATTCTTTAACCTCATTCCATAGCTTGTGCAACTTTCCATGCACACATTTAGCACACCGGTGGGACACTTATGTCCATCCTCCATTAATGGAGTCACTTTGAAGCTTTTTGTTTTAGTTTCTAAATATTTCTTATTTTTAATCATTCTAGGATAGTTTCATAGCTTTCTATATTAGTTTCAAAGCTTTCTAGATTCGTTTCAAAGCTTTCTAGATTACTTTCAATGTTTGTAGATTAGTTCAAGTTTTTAGTTTCACTAATATTTTTGTTCTAAATGGAAAAAAATCATGTTTCTTAACTAGTTTAGATAGGTTTTTCTTGTTTTTTTTTCTCTTTGCAGGATCAAAGGAGGTGAAGTGCTTGCCAAAAATTGAACCAAATAGATAAAATTTTGATATTTTTGAAAAATCACGTGTTTGTTAGCCACGTATAGGAAAGGGGCCACACACACCATTTTGTGTGCAGGCACAATTCTCACTGTGTTTTTTTTACACAGAGGCACACGGCACCAAAAAAGGGGTGCAGGTACACTAACAATGGCGTAGGCGTCATTAGAAATCTTAGGAGGCCATAACTTTTGCTCCCGAACTCGAAATGACTCCATTTTTGTTGCGTTGGAAAGGTATTGAAGTGAAATAAATAATGAAAACATAAATTTGGGGTTTTAAGTTACCAAAAATTTAAGGTTTTCATTTTTATTAAACTACTCATTTCTAACATGTCTAAATGCTTTGGAAAATTTGGTCTTTGATGTTCTAACACCTTGCAAGTTTTATTTTGAATCTAACTTCTATTTTGTAGGGTGTTTTTACATGTTTGATGGTGATTTGACTTGTTTAAAAGGTTAATAAACATTACATGTTTAATCATGAGATTAAAGTCATGTATGCTCTTCCCTCGCACCTTTTAGGTGATCTTGGGAATCAGAAATGATTCTTAAGTCCTTTTGATGCTTTGAGGTTGTTAGGAATATTTGAGTGGAAATTGGCTAAACTTGGCATAGTTGAATTAAAAGTGTTTTTCCATTTTGATATCTTTTTGGATTTTTGAAGACAATCACATATGCTCTTCTCTTGCGTCCTTGGACGAGATGGAGAATCAGAAATGATGCCTTCTCTTTTGATGGAAAACTACTAAAAATCGTCATACAGGACCAAAATGCCATTGCTTGCCAAAGAACAGAGGAATAAAAAAAAGTTAGAAAAATACTAATACAGTTGTTATATAGGTTGCCAAACGGTGTTCGAGCAAACCACATCTAATTAAAAAAGATAAAACAAACAACATATTCAAAACATTGTATTGCAAGTTTCGGAAAAGGGTACATCCCTCTCCACTCAACTGGAACATAACCCCTTTGGCATAACACCTTAAGCTACAACAATGGGGGTGGTTCAGAAACCCCAAAGTAGTCCACACAAGAGGGAACCTTGTGGACAAAATGGGAAGTGCTCCACACTACCTATCTGACTAGTAATTCCTTTGTGAGATAGAGTTACAAGTTGTCCCTATGTGACCCTTTTAAGTACACAATTGGATGCATCTGATGCCCACTGTGCTTGAAGGGGGAAAAGTTGAGATACTCCCAAACTAGTTAGTGAGACTTTTTTAGTAAATCGTCCGCTCGTGGATAATATTTATAGCACCTAGGATGAGAGAACCACCTAGGAAAATATACTTTGGCCAGGAGCCCACTTTGACCATTATAAAAACTGTGTTGAGTTGTGAGCCATCATTTTCATCATAAAACATGTGATGCGTTACTCTGGCCTAGTTCTTCACTTACCTTAAGGTAAGGTGAAACTCTACCAAAGTAAAGCCAGCATTTTTCACCCCCATTTTGATCTGCCTCCTTCACCTTCTTTTGACACTTTGTTGATCAAAGGAAGGGTGACTACCTTTGTGTTACCAATCGATTGCTTCTGCCACTTTTTTGTCCGTTTACACCCATCCATGTTTACGGCTGGGTAAGTTAAATGTCTAAAGTGTGTGGAGGCATATTTATATCATTGGTAGCCTTTGTGATCTTGATACCCACGTCAAGATTTTCATCGTAGTTTGGATTAATCCATCATTTGATCTCCCTTTGATATGTTACCTTGTTTGCATTGTCTTACCACAATGAAGATACTTATGTCGTGTTTTTCATAAACGTGATCTAAGTATCTGCATTGTGATGTTACACTGCACACATTTTAGCACATCCTTAGTATACTTTGACTTAGTTTTACTTCAAACATTGTCTAAAATATTGAAAGGTGTTACTTAATTTGTTTATGTCATTTTGATACCACTTTGACACTAATATCTCACTTCTCCACGAATCTTGATAGATGTTTCCAGTTGGTGTTGTTACGTGGCTTACATTTGTAAACCCCACCCTTTAACATTTAGGTCTTGTTGGTTGTTGAAATTATCATGGTATGCTTTGATTGGGAGTCACATCTACCCTTTGTTAATATTTATGCCTTGTTCATGTCAATCTTGACATAAATATTGACATTGTGTTGATCACCTTTGCATCAAACTATTACTTTTCACATGCATTTTCATATGGTGTATTTCCTTATTGATTGGATTTGTGTTTCACACTCGCATGATTGTTCCTTGTGATTATTCATTCAAAAAAATTATTTTCTAGGACAATCCCTTTCGATCTCATCGAGATTTGCGTTATCACGATGACTATTTTCCTTAGAGCTTCTTTGAAAAATCATACACACATCTTCGCACTTACACAATGTCTAGTTGGTTGTCGTTATGCTGCCCAAATTAACATGAAACCTTCTTCACTTTGAAGAAGTTCAATTACACTATTTAGGTCTAGGTATTTGTATCAAACAACGCCAACAATGACTGATTATCACAAGGTTCCTTATACATACGACAATAAGGAATCAAAGTTTTAGTGTACAAATCAAAAGATGCCCATCATGACCAAACCTCATTTGGTTCTTCATGCTAAAGAGCCCATATGGGTAACTCATTCCCCACCTTCATCTCATAGTTGGTGGTATGATTTGGACACATCTGATCCAAATTATTATTCAAGTTCCCAGTCTTCTTCAAATTCTAATCAAAAATTTCCTCTTCTTTCTGAGGATTCCAATCCAAATATTTCCTCTGACTCTTCTGAGGATTTAGATCCAAACTACTATTTAGATTCATCTAATTCGACCCCTAAGTCATCTAATGTGACTCTCAAGTCATGGTCCTCCCTATCTTCGTAGGAACCTCTTCATAATACATTTAATATGACTCCTACGTCACGGTCCTCCCTTTCTTCACAGGACCCCTTTTATCAGTCACCTCAATGATGTCTTCTTCCTTTAAAGATATGTGTGACTCTAAATCCCTCCAAGCAAACATCTAATACAATTATGGAATCATGGTCCTCTCTTTCTTTGTAGGAACCTTGTTATTAGTCATCCGATGTGATTCTTGAATCACGATCCTCCCCTTCTTCATAGGACCTTCTTCATCAATCACCCCCAATAAATATTCCTTCTTTGGATATTCGTGTGACTCAAATTCCTTTGAGTCAAACATCTGAATCAACCCATGCATCGCAATATATATACTTTTGACTTAATCCTACTAGTTTACAAATGATATATCATCGTATAGGTTGGTCCACACCACCTTCTTCTATTCCTAAGACATCTAGTTACACATCTTCTTCGTCTCTCATCTCATCTTCTTCTATAAATCATCATCAAACATTTTCTAAGTCTTCCACGCCAAGTGAACCTCTTTTTCCAATCAACATCGGTGTTCAATCAACAAATCATACCGATTGACCTCTTTCGAATGAAGAAACAATCGGGAATTTATAGGGGCACATGAAGATATTCCTTTAGAAGATTACGAAACGTTCTCTTTAGACTTCGATGCGCCCACATATTCTCGAGAAAAAGGTTGATTACTTTTATCAAGAAACTAAGTAAGAGCCTCAAATCATGCAACTTAATCCTCTTATTCTTCCAATTTCACATTCTTCATTAAGTGAGGAAATTCCCAGGTCTTACATTGATCCATGGCCTATCTTCTCATCACCCAATCACTCCTTGTCTATCATAATTCCTCAATCAAAATCTCTTATGGGGTCAATGCCAAGTAGCCCTTCATCTTCATCTAGGTGTGGGTCACCTTCTAGTAGCCCTTCCTCTGCTATTTGTGGGACATTTTTGAGTAGCCCACTATCTTCTATTCTTGGGGCACATCCAACTAGCCCCTTGTCTTCTAGGTATGGATCACCCCTAGGTAGTCCATCATCTTCTATTCTTGGGCCACATCCTAGTATCCCATTATCTTACATCTATGGGTCATGTCCTAGTAGCCCTTCTTCTTCTATTCTTGGGCCACATCCTAGTAGCCCTTCATCTTCTATCTATGGGTCACATCCTAGTAGCCCTTCTTCTTCTATTCTTGGGCCACATCCTGGAAGCCCTTCATCATCTTCTATCAGTAGCTCACCTCCCAGTAGCCCCTCCTCTTTAATTCTTGGACCATATCCATTTCATCCATCACATATTTCTTCTATCAATGGTTGTGGCAAGCCCATGGTCATTTATCACATCAGTTATAAATGTCCATGTTCACTTTCTTCTCCTTCTTAGGATCAGATAAGTCATGCTTTAGCTTATAAGAAACCCAAACAGTTTCTTAATCAAGCTTAGATCAAAGCTGTGAAGATCTCTATAGCTCCCAATAAATCAAACAATCTAAAAATTCTAAATCAAGCACGATTCAAGAATTCACACCAATGTAACCATCAAGTATGGCGCAAAGGTCATAAACCTCGGATGGGGAATTAAATATCTCACATACAAAATCCATGTTTGAGTAACAAATCATAGTCATTTATTGAGTGTAAACTCACCTCGATCATCGAGATCAGGGATAATATCACTCTTGATGAACAAACATGCCTAGTCTCCCTTATTAAGGAAGTCACAAACATTGTTGTTGGATCTTACCACACGGTGAATTTTTAGTCCTAACCTCTTAAAACTATCAAAAATCTAAAAATAAAAACATTTCAAAAATATAAAAACATGAGAAAACATAGAAAAATCAAAGGTACAAAGATCAAACATTGCAATCAGGTATTACGTACACATGGATGTTTCTTTCTTCCCTTCCTTGTTATTCTTCTATAAGTATTCCTACCATTTCCATCCCTTCGATGATATTTTGGTTAGCTTATTTACACGCATTTTTTTACATTTATCTCTATGGTATTTGTTTGAGCCTGGACTCTTATAACCTTGGTAAATTAAAGAACGACTAACCTCATGGAGATCCTAACACATTCAACATCTTATAATAGTTATGAAGAAATTTTGGACATATTTGTTGACACTAACCAATGTCATCATCGTAATAAATTCCCCTCCTTCCATCAAGCCATCAATGGTTCTTAACCCCTTATCAAACAAGAGAGATGAAATAGATTTTCGAAAGAAAATGAATCAAAATCAATCAAATCAAAAGCTAAAAGCTACAAAGGAAAAGCAAATTGATATATTACTCTCTCTTGGGTAATTTCCAATAATCTCTATTGGGGATTTGGATGCATGGTGGCATTAGAGAAATGTTGTGATTAGAATCAAATACATCTTCGTGGGGATATGGATGACTGGATGGCGCAGTGAGTGCAATGTACGACTATCCTTTCACCATCCATTCACAAAATTACCTTTCAAAATCAATCATCCCTACACTTTGGCTAGGGTGTCTTCACTTGTTGTCTATTAAATCTTCCCTTCAAGAGGTAATTAAATTCCACGTGCACACATTGGATCTCTATGAGTAGGTAGGATTAGTATGTTACCAAGTGTCTCATTTTGGACCTTGTTCAAACTCTTACTCTAGTCCATATCTTGTCTCAGAATTTATGCCTTTGGCTAATCAATTCTTCATCGCAAGGATTCTAAGCTACATTCATATCATTTACATGGTTCTTCTACTTCATTCAAAATATCCATGTGTATAAGATTACCTTTTTCCATGTTTTTGAGAAACCTTTGTCCCCTTTCACAAAGATAATCTTCTCCTTCCTTTCTATCATGTGCTTTTAGTCCAACTTACACCGGGGAATCCTTGCTTCTTCTCAAAATTTCATTGGTTTATGTTCATCATCATGTTGAACTTATCCATAATAGCCTTGGGTCCCACTTCTACACTGTGGAGAGTTTTCCTTTGAATACTCCCACCTAATCACTGGGGCATTTTTACATCTTCACCTTTCTCACATACATGTGGCCTTATGCCCTTGTACATCCCATCTATCGTTGGGGGCATCCATGCTTCCTTGTCTTCATGTACATAGTTTCAGAAAATTTTCAAAAAAATCAAAAACATTAAAATATGTTAGAATCATCAAAAACATTCAAATATGTTAGAAAAATCAAAACATTCAAATATGTTAGGAAACAATCACAAAAAAATTCAAATATGTTAGAAAAATCAAAACACTCAAATATGTTTAAGAAAACTTCTAAAAATTGAAAATCATGCTACAAAACGTCGCTCTTTGGTTCTCACCTGTCCATGTGCATGACTCGTGGATCATCTTGATCTACCTCCATCAACAAAAGTTAGGCTGCTTACTTCATCTATACTCTGGGGCACAACGAGTTTCTGGTACTATTTCATAGTGCACATTTCTTTTTCATCAAACCAAAGTGTCCTCTATTTTCCCTTTGCATGTATCCTTTCTTGGGGAACCATCATTAACCCTTTTCGTTAATTCAAATAGGTTAGATTTGAAGCTTGATAACAAAAACATGGTACTTGTTTCTTTGTTAGGTTTAGCTTGTTTACTTTCTTGTATTGGATTACATTATGTATGTTGCATGGAGTTAGGCATCTTTTACTTTCTCATATTGCATTACATTTTGTATGTTTCATGGAGTTGGTGTTTTAGCAATGGACAATTGTTCATATATGGATTTTCATGTTATACTACACTTTTGTTCATTCTTTTTAATAAGGATCGATGATGAAGATCTGTAGCAATATGATGAAAAATAAAGTTGTTTAAAGGCACCTTTGGATGGTTGTTAGCTCATTCCCCTTCCTCATTCTCCTTTTTCTTCTATATCCCCTTTCTTTTCTTCTTCTTCACACTATCATTTCTTTTATTATCTTTCTATCATCTTTTCGATCGTCGAACGCAGTTCTTCTATCACCGCATCGACAATCAAGGGGGCATCCTCCATTCTAATCATTTTTTCTTCTATCCCTCCAAAATTTTCTACTTGTTTATGCTTGTCTACTTTCTTTGAAGTGACGTCACTTATGCCACCCCAAAGAGGGGAAAATGTAGACACCTAAAATGTGCTTACACTTAGCATTTCCTCCAATTCAACCAATTGACGACACTTCGTTAATTACACATTCTTAGCTCCATCCTCAGATGCCCATTTACGACACCTTCTTGGTCATATTCCTCCTCTAATCATATTATTTGGCTAATATCTCTCTTATTAGCTAAACATTCCTCCTTTTGACCATTCGAAACTCCCTAGTTCTCTCTAGACTAATTCTATTGGCTTCGTAGACTATCTATCGGTCAAAATTTGTTATCCAGACCCCAACTCTCAATGAGTCTCTAATCACTTGCTAATCAATTTTAACTAGCCTAATCCTAGCTTAACTATGCCTAAAGCATGTTTATTCTAATCTAATCGTAAATTTCTTTTTGAGCTTTAGTCCCACATGCACCCAAATTCCAAATCGTCCCAAGTGGAAAACTATAAATAAAAGGCTAAGCCTACCCATTCAAACACAACTTTACATAAGCTAAAGCCAAAACAAGCCTAAGAAAGCTTAAGAGCTCATTTACATTAGCCAAGCTAATAAGGCATTTGATCTTGGCTCATCCACCATTAAAATAGCTTCATCTTGCACCCATGTTAGGTTAGTAATAAAATAGCTAAACTTGGCCATGTAGCCATTAAGTGAGATCCATTCACCCTCATGGAGTAAAAACACACAATTTGATTGCTTAGGATCTATACTAGGTTCACTTTTATTAAGCTTTCATGGAGTAGAGAGTTGTATGCATGTTAGTTTTGATGTTTTTGTCAAAGTTGTAATGCTTTCATGTTAGTTTCTCTTGTTTAGCTCTAACCCTATGGTGCATGGATGAGTTAGCAAATCTTTGACGTTATTTAACCTCATTCCATAGCTTGTGCAAATTTCTAATGCACACATAAAGTCACTTACGGAAATATCAAAAAGTGCAAACCCCAACGCTAAATTAGAACATTGAAGAGAGATATTTTTTGGGGGAAGGAGAGAGAGAGAGAGAGAGAGAGAGAGAGAGAGAGAGAGAGAGAGATGAATTATTCGATGAATAACATGCTCTTGTTGACTCTTGGAAAGATATTTTGGATTGCCCCTGATACCTTTGAACCCTTTACAGTGAATGATTTTCTTATGCCACGGATGAAATTTCTCTGGTTACAAGTAAGAAACCACATCTGGATGACCCATGGATGCCATGAACTAAGTGTTTAGAAAAATTATTGAATTGAACCCTGGGTGATCACAGGTGTTTCTCATAAAGATCCCTCTGAAGAGACTAGAGCTTTGGAACAAATCCTACCCCCGACTCCTTTGACATTGATTTCTTAGTTTATTCGAACATGATTCTAATGAGACATACTACTTAACAGTATGATGGTGTCAACCATTAATTACACCTCACACATGAGTGTCAAAAGACACTGTTGAGATCCATGAAAGTGACCTCATTTTCATCTACTCCTGCATACTCTAAAGATAGAGACTGCATTAGTTTCCCCCTTCGTGAATCTGAATTTCATCATTTCTTGACACTTGTTTTATTTAGAAAAGGAAACTATTTTTAGCAAGTGTCAAGAATTTTCCCTCTCTGGTCTCCAATTGGTGATGTCAACTTGAATGTTCAACTCCCAGCGTGTTCCTTCTATGAAATCTGCCCTTTGGAATAACATGTTATTTTTAGTAAGTGCCCACAAGATAACTTACTATTTTTAGCAAGTGCACAAATTAGCTTTTCCAGACCTTAAATGATTATGGTAGCTTTAATTCCCTATTCAAACTACACTCATGTCACCTTCGAAACCAACTACCCATTTATATCAAGGGATTTTAGAGCCACTTACTATTTTTAGTAAGTATCAATTGTAGACTGAGATGACCATTTTGATTATTTTTTCTTGCGATAACGTTTTGTGCTCACCCCCTCTTTCATGACTTCTTGATTAGAGACTTACCCAAAATAGCAGTCCTCTATGCAGAAGACCTGTTATTTTTAGAAAGTGAGCTTTTGAGGGTTGGATCATGGTCTACTTTTTTTTTCTTATATGGTTTTTTGCCTAATATCGCCCCTCTAAAATTTTGGATTTACCCGTTATGAGATTTTAAATTTTCAAAAAATTAACTTGGTGGTACCTCTAAAAATGAAAAGAATTAATGGACCTCACAAGTTATAGGTCTAGTTTTCTTCTCTGTTCATGACAAAAATGATATTTTTGTGGGTTTTTGTTTCTTGTTCTTCTAGTGAAATTTCTCTTTGAACCAATTGTTGGTTTGATGGGAAATAAACTTTTTGTCCTTGTTCACCAAGAGGAATCTTCCTTCACTATGAGTTATTTGTGTTGAAAATAGGGATTTTAAGGTAACACATTAATTTCATTCAATATTGAAGAACACAAAAGTAAATAGTTCTTCATTTTGTGCTCTGGTTAGAAAGATATTTTCAGATCTTTGTCTTACGATGATGGAGGTTTTCGGGTGAGTTCTTTATTCTTTTCCTTCGTTCTTTGATCATTTGACTCTCTTGATCAATATTTCTTTTGATACCTATGTATCTTCATGGATTGGAAGTTTTTTCTTCCATGGTAGAGCTGTTTCGGAGAAACAATGGTGGAATGAGGTGTTCTCTGCAACTTTCTTCTGACAATGGAGAAACAATAATAAGTAGTGAGAAGAAGCAAAAGAGATATCAATTTTCACAATTAGAAGTTGGATTTTGGCACAATTTTGTGTCCCTGATGTCCCTCAAGAATTTATGTACATGAGGGACATCAATTTTCATATGGTGCCTCATCTCAACACTTAGCGGAGATCCAATGGTGGAGGGTTTTGGCCAAAAAGCATGTTGGAAGCACTTGGGGGCTGAAAGTTGATCGCATGAGGAACCATGAAACATTCCTTGGGATGAGTAAATTTTATGTCCCTCATGTAACCTAGCACAAAGGTACATGACAATCATCAATTTTCACGTGGCACCTCAACTCGACACTTGGCGAAGATCCAACGGTTGAGGGTTTAGCTCCACTAGCTCTTGGGGGATGAGAAAATGCACTAGAGAGGGTCACATGGGTGACCTAAAGAATTATTGGGGCTTGGTGAATTTTTTATGTACCTCAAAAAAATTTACATGAGGGTAATCAATTTTCATGGTGTGGTAGAATCTATCACTTGTCACGATCTGGACGCTTGAGGGAATGAGCTACGAACAAGAACCTGAGAGTTGAACTGGAAATATGAGAGGTTATATGCGTGTCCAAAGGGCTTATTGGGGATGGGTGAATTTTATTTTCCTTCATGTCCTTTATATTTAGGGAAAAAATGGACACAAAAAATTTCCAGGCTTCTAGGGCTAACACGTGTCCTCTTGCAAATTTGACTAACTGTTGAAGCCTTCCTAGAGGATGACTTGAAACGATGATAACTTGAGCTCCCGATGGAATTTTTAGAAAATGTTTATATGATTTTGACTAAAAATGTCATTATAAATCCAATGGAGAGTGTATTATATATTATTTCATCCATTTAAGCCATGAAAAAGAGGATTCTAAATCTGGTCCCTTACCCGTACATGAGAAAAACTTCCTAAAATCATACTTTGCACCAAGGTGATGTAAAAAATATTATATCACCATCTTGTAGGGATTTGAATTCAATTTTTTATGATGTATTTTTTAGCTCTTATCTATTTTAAGAGCTCCCAGAATCACTTCTCGAGGCACAAAATCTTTTTGGCCCTCTGCGCTTCCTAGGCCTATGAATTCTGTTTTTTATCAAACTACCCCAACTCTTGAAATCCTTCCCGAATATTCAAAAATAAATTTAATGATGTTAATAGAACTTCCGTTCACATCCTTGTTTTATTTTTATCCTCTCACATTACGTTCTAGGGGGTTGCACCAGTCTCGAGAGAGCCAAAGTGATAGCCTTTCCCAACTCTTCCCAAAATTAGCAATTTTCACAATCTCCTAAAATCACCTAGGGGAATTGACTTGATTCTCCTAATTCACCTAGGGAACTAAGTCAACATCATCTAGGAGATCATTGGAATAACTGATTAGACCTAGGGTGCCTCAAAAGGGTAGGAATCTTAAATTTTTACACAGGGGTATCGTTATTGTGCTTGAAAATTGGAATTTTTGAAGTTACACATTTGGGTGACAACAACCTGTCCACCAACCTATATTATTAATGTTATATTATGGTCTTGTTTTATTTCTTAGGTAGTCCTTCCCAGCCAAAAAGGATCTCTTCACAATTAGTATGATTTTCTACGATGGTGTGCAACCTTCTTCTTGCCTCTAGGTATTTCACACGTACAATAACCTTACCTCTTTAAATTGTTTTGTGATAGCGGTACTTCCTTATGTGGTAAATTGTTTTGGCATGCACAGTAGGACCCTCATTATTTTTGGGTTCTTTTATTTATATAGGATTCCAATTTTTGCTTGTTTTCCTTTCTAAATATTGACTAAAATATCTCTTTTGGTAATATTCTCTTGCTTCTATGTGCTCTAAAATACACCTTTCGTTTAGTGAAAATTAAAATAAACCCTTATTTATTACCTCTTTCTTGCATTAGTGATAGACATCATCTCTTCATATTAATTATTTCTCTCATCCAATTTCATTTTTCGATTTGGGATTAATTTTTTCGCATTTCATCCTTGTATTCTTACATTTAGCTCACATAGTCTAAATAACAATCCAATATAATGGAGATCATGACCAATTGAGGATTGAATAATTAAGAGTAGTTCATTATTACACACACTTATTTTCCAAATCACTCAACCAAACAACAAAATTCATAAACATTCTCCAAATCCCAGGAAAAATCTATCAAGGATTTAAAAACATGTTAATAATGGGCCCCGACTAGTGTTTTGGCGATTTTCATATCAGAGATCATACCTCACATAATGATAGGTATATCAAGGACTTCCACACAAAATATTATTGAAACCATCCATAGCTAGATTTTAGGTACCTTGCATCCATTCCCTTATATATATTCACAGTCAGTAGTAAGGCTTAAGCCATTACAATACTAAATTATGATTCCTAAGATAACATGTTAGCTAGTTTTGCTTGTGGATTATTTCACACAGAAATCGCAGCACCCCGGATGCAAATCAGGTTTCTAAGTTGATGTTTCAGGCATCCAGTGTGATTGCACAACATTGAAACCTCTCTCCAAGTGTGGGACTTGTAAAATGAGAGAGGAATCTCTAGATTAGAGGTTGGTTCCTCAAACTCCTCTGATCAGATCTGTTATTTGCATAATTGTAGAGGTTTGAATCCTAATCCTACTCTAAATTCCAAGGAGATAGAGATAGAAAGTGCAAAAATTGAAACTAAACTAATAGGTGATACACCAAAGGAGTGGTGAACACTTCTTGTTCATGCAAATTGACACAATTTCATGAAATGCAACATGAAACATCATACATAGGCTGATAAGATGTAATTAGAGGTCTAAAATGAAGCAAGAAAATACAAACAAAGGACTGAAAAATTGATCACAAAGTCTGCACTGTCATTTTCACTGTCAAAATCCTTGCATTTGCAACATCAAAGAGGTAGAAACCTGTTACAATCATGAAGAAGGTCTAATACTTGCAAAAATCACTTGTTGAAGGTGAAAGAAGAAGCTTCTTGCTATCCAAAAAATGTTCAACCCTCAAAAATGAGCCAAATCTGGCTTTTACAATGCATGGGTCGAGCCCAAGAGAGAGAAAACATGTAAAAAACATGGGAGCCATTCCCCATTGAATGAAGATGCATTAAAACAGCATGGTCATCCTTACAGACCCATGCCCTAACATTTTTGGCCATGTTGAAGAAGAATGCAACCCATTTTGCATTAAAATTGGTTGTTGAAACGTCATTTCTGGCCATTACCACGTGCTAGATATGTTTCTTGATTTTATCTCTTTAAACTGAACCAAAATGCAAAAATGACAATGGAATATTGTAGAGAATTTCACCAGACTTTCCATTTACATAAAGAACATGAAAATCGAGCTCTGGATCGAAAGATATGGTGATTTGAAAATTTAGGGCAAAAACAGGCCAAACTCGGATCGGCAGGCAAAAAGTTTGAATTTTTACCCGTTTGGTCTTTGGAAAAATTTTCAAATTTTCCTCGTGATCCACCACTCTAGGTGCCACATGGCACGTTCTAATTGGTCACGGGCCCTTCCCGCATTTTTCGTGGGTCGCCAAATTTTTTTGGCCGGACACGTGTCAAAACCCCATTGGGTGTGGGTTTAACCCTTTAAAATTTTGTCGCGGGCTTGCTCTCGAATTTTTGCCCTACCTAGACATGTGGTGAGATTCCATTGGCTCACAATAAGGGGGTGAGCTTTCCCTTCTAAATTTTCCTCTATTTCCTCCTTGGGAAAATTTCCCAAATATTCCCCGCACTCCACCTAGCCGGGACACGTGGCAAGATTCCATTTGTTGGCGGGGCAGTGGGCCAAAACTCACCCTTTGGACTTTCGGCAAAACATTTTGCCAAAAATTCTAATTCTTCCCCCCGCTCCGCTAGTGTGGACCTCCTTGGACACGTGTCGCATTGTGATTAGGCGGCGGGAAAATGGGTGAAAATTTCCTTCTTTGAAATTTCAGCCAACACTTAGCCAAATTTCCAATTTTACCCCTGCGCTCCACTTTCCAATTCCTTATGACACGTGTCATGTTTTGATTGGCCGCGGGGCCATCTCTTCAAAATTTCCTTGCGCCAACACTTAGCCGATTTTCCCAAAAATTTTTCCCTGGGACACGTGGCAGCTCCTGATTCGTCGGCGGGCCCCGTGGGAAGAATTTTTCTTTTGAAACCTTCACCTAAAACTTCACAAAAACCAAGTTCTCCTCCGAGCCCCTACCACTTCCGGAAACGTGGCAAGCATATCATTGGCTACGGGCCTTCTAGGGGAAAATTTCCCACAAAAAACTCTGTCAATGAGCCATAACTTGAAAAATACGTGGAGTTAGGAGGAAAACTTTACCTTTCGGAAAGCCGAGAAAGAGCTCCATCCTATGGTGCCATTTCTAGAAGGTTTTAAGTGCCGAAAAGCAAAAGTTTTTGTCGAGGCACAAGAGAAGGAAATATGAAAGGAGTTAGCCAGAAAATGAGTAGGTGGCACATTTTGGGTAACAATTTTGGTGACTCAGAGAGGGTCATTTGCATCTCGCTAGATGAAGATACCAGTTTGAAGCAGCCCATTGGGCATGGAGTCATCAAATTTTCTGTTTAGAACTCCAACTGACTTAGAATGTTGCAAGGAGGAAGATGGAATATCACCTGATGGAAGCAAGGACTACAAAACATCTCTAGGGACAACAAGCTTGTGCCAAAGCACTTAGGGAAAGCAAAACAACCTACAACAAAACAATGTGCACAAGCACTTGGAGGAATGAAAACCTAAGCTAATATTTACAAGGTGGAGAATTTCCCTTTAGTAGCAATGCTTTAGATAGATTCCATTGACTAGAATCTACAGTTCTTCGCCATCCAATGAAGACAATTGGAAGGCATTGCTGTCCTTACACTTTGTGACCATGTATGGGCCACTCCAAATGGCATCAAATTTTGAATGCCTTCCGGTTTTGCTCTATCTGCATCCCATTTTAACACTAGATCTCCAACTTGGAAAGATCTACTCTTGGCCTTCCTATCAAAGGTCTTCTTGATCAAAGCTTGATCCTTCTCCATTGCTTGGGATGCCTGATCTCTGATCTCTTGGAGCTCCATCAACTCGCATATCTCACCTCCATGGGTCCAAACTCTAGAAACTCTAACTACTTCATGAGTTGCAATGTTGGCAACTCAAGTGACATGGACAAGATTACCTCTCTTCCATACACAAGCCTTAATGGAGAGTTACCTGTGGATCTCTTGGGAGTTATCCTATCAACCCATAAGGCTGATTTCAGTTTGGTATGCCAAGACCTTTGATTCTCATCAAGAGTCCTCCTAATGATCCTCAACAAGTTCTTGTTTGTAGATTCAGCCTGGCCATTACCCTGAGGGTAGTAGTTTGATGAAGTACTTAGGTAGATCCCATTCTTGACAGCCCACTCAGTCACCTTGGATCCAATGAATGCTAATGCATTATCTGAGATTATTGTAGCAGGTATGCCAAATCTAGTTACTATCCCCTCATAGAAGTCTAAGATGCTAGACTCATTTGCTTCCTTGAGTGCTACTGCTTCAGTCCACTTGGTGAAGTAGTCTATGGATGTCAAAATCTAGTTATGCCCTTGGCTTGAATTGGGATTAATGACTCCAATGAAGTCCAAACCCCATTGCATGAATGATTGGTCAACTGAAATTGGATGCAATGGAAGGGCAGTAAGCCTCTCTTTACCTGTGAAGAATGCACAATTCTTACACCTTTTGATCCACACAAAGTAATCACTGAAAATCTTGGGCCAATAATAACCAGCCTTCATGAATTTTTAGAGCTGTCACTCTTGGTGCAAAATTACCACCAGCTGGTCCACCATGGAACTCTTCCAACACCCTATGAATCTGATTTGTGCTAATGCATCTCAGCAGCACTCCATTCACATCTTTCTTGAACAAAACACTGTCTACTATGGCATATGGGACAGCCTGCAATCTGAAGTGTCTTCTTTGGGTTTTGTTCATCTCTAGAGGGCATAGGCCTGTGCTTAGGAAGTGCATTATACCTTGGGTCCAGCAAGGAGTGGGGACAACATTATCCTCTTCTTGAGTGCTACCTTGCACATGGCTGTCTTGAACTGTCAAAACAGCCTCTTCTTTATTACATACTCCTTTTTTCTTGCCCAGAATCAGCTGCTCACACAATCCTTTTCCTCTTACCAGCTTGGTGACCTTGATCTCAATGTCATACTCCATGACACGAGTGATCCAACCTGCCCTTTTCTCATTCAAATCCTTGTTGAGGAGGAAGTCCTTTACTCCCGCATGAGAGACCAACAACTAAACCTTGTTGTTTGAGACTAGATGCTTGAATTTCTTCAAGCTTCTGATTACTGCAAGTACATGCTTCTCAATAAAAGAATATCTCACCTCATATTCATCTAGGCTTTGGCTGAAGAAAGCAATTGGCTGCTCATCATTGTCCTTGTTCTGCTGTACCAAAATGGCAGAAATACTATCATTACCTCCGAATGCATAGAGGATGAAATCCTTGGAGAAATCCGGGTTGATGAGAGTTGGTGCTTGGGAGATGGCTTCTTTGATTTCTTCAAAACTCTCCTTGCCTTCTGCTGTCCACTTAAAAGCCATGCTTTTCTTTAACATTTTGGTGATAGGTTTGACAAGGGCTGCAAAATCTGGGACAAACCTCCAAACAAAGTTTATTCTCCCCAAGAAACTCTGAAGGGCCTTCTTGTGGCTTGGCAATGGTAGTGCTCTTATGGCTTCAACCCTCTTTAGATCAATTGCTAATCCTTCTTTGGAGACAATATGGCAAACAAGCTTTCCTTCATGTGCTAGGAAGATACACTTCTTAGGATTGAAAGACACTCCAAATCCCCGCACCTTTGGGAGACTTGTCTCAAATGAGAGAGGTGGTCTCATCGCATTCTTTGAAAAAACAATGATATCATCAAGGTATATCAGCACCACGTTGTTAATCAAACCTTTGAATGCCATGTCCATTGCTCTTTGGAAGTTACCTCCAGCGTTGGACAGCCCAAATGGCATTTTCCGTATGCATAAGCTCCCCATTTGGTTGTGAAGGCTTTCTCCCGAACTGATTTTCTTCCTTCACCATAATCTGATTGTAGCCCAAGTAGCCATCAAGTAGTGAAAACCTCTTGGAGCCAGCCATAACTTGCAAAATTTGATCCATAGAAGGGAGTGGGTAATGGTCCTTAAGAGATGCTCTATTCAAGTCTCTGAAGTCAACACATAATCTAATATCTCCACTCTTCTTTCTAACTAGAACTAAGTTGGAAACCCAACTAGAATGCTTGATTGGGAATATGATTCTTGACTCAATCAACTTGTTCAATTCCTTCCTCATGAGAGGTTCCATGTGTGGATTGACTGGCCTTTGTTTCTGCCTGATGGGCTTAGTATTTGGATCCAACTCAATGGTGTGCTGAGCTAACTTGGGATTGAAACCTTTCAAATCTTCGTAGCTCCAAGCAAACACATCAGGGAACTCTTGACACAGCTGTATGAACTCATACCTTTCTTGTTCAGTTGTCATCTTTCCAATTTGTAATGGTTTGTTCTCTTCCACCAAGATGGATACTGAATCTTCTCTCTTGACCTGAATGTTTTCTTTCTCTTTCCTAAACTGATCATTGGGATTGAAAATGGACTCCAAAGTGATAAGTCCCTTGGGAAGCTTGTTAGTTCTCAGCTGTACCACTTGGTCACCATACTGCTGTTCCAATTTTTCCTGATTTTTAGCTGAGAACTCAGCTTCTTCTTGTAAGAAATGGATGATTTGCTGGTCATTCTCAAACACTTGCCAACTTACATTGTTATCTAGCACTGAAGGCCTCACAATCACATGGATGTTTGGTTGTACCTTGTCCTTTTGAATGCTTTCCACAATATCAAAGGCTGCCCAACCGCTGCAAGTTTTTGTCCAGAGCTTGGTTTTCTTTTCTAGGAATGGATTTTATGCTAAAGCCCTTAAAATCTTCAATGAGGTCCCACACCCTATTCTTGTAGCACTTGAGCATATTATTCTTGACAGCATGCTACCCCTTAACTTGGTTTACAATCATTTCATTTTCACCAAAGAATTGCAAGTTCTTTATTCCTCTCTTTATTTCCCAATGCATCCCTTGCACCAAGGCTTCATATATTCAGCAAGTGTTATTGGAGCATGCAAACTGAAATCTAAAAGTTGAATAGTACTTTACTCCTTGAGGTGAAATAAGCATAACTCCACCTCCGCACCTTGTCTACTCCTTGATCCATCAAAAATAGCTGCCATACCTCATTGTCATCCTTGTTGTTTGGCTTGGTGATGCTAGGAATGGGCTGATCTTCTTGATGTATGCAATAGACCCTAGCTCGATTCTTCTACTTCTTGATAAGGATCAAAAGCATGCACCTTTTTGCCCATTCATCAAAAGTTAGATCCGAGATGCTTCCAACCTTGGCGTCTACTTCATCGGTGCTTGGTTGATCTTCTTGATCAAATGTCAAATAGTTGGCATTGATCGACTTGGAGTGAAGGGCTCAATGTGGAAGTTTACAATAGGTTCATACCAATCAACAGACAAATATCCTCCAATATTGGTTGTGAAATCTCTTGACAAACATAGGGCAAAGAGTGGTGGAAGGTCTATAACGATACATCTTGTAAAACAACAACATTTGGACATGCATGCAAGGTAAGACTAAATTTTCTAATTACCCCAACTATTGTTACTGCTGTCCCATCCAATTGCACTACCCCTTTGGATATGGTTTCATATTGAAGTCCTAGCTGATCAGCTATTTGCTTGGGCATCACTGAGCTATTTACCTCGGAATCAATCATGCAATTGTGCACCAATTGGTTTCCAATTATTAATGAGACATAAAAAGGAGGGGGCTTCAACATCTTACCTTCTTTGTCCTCCATGATTACCCTCAGTGGGTAGCATTTGTGAGCACCTTCTTTTGCATTTGGACTTGTTGATTCGAAGTTGGCTAGTCCTTCATGGTAGCTTGTAGCAAATCTCTCTGGCCTAGGATAGATAGGGATTCCACATTGATATATTTACATTTGTTTTCTTCATCGATCAATGATACTAAATGGTGATGAAGGATCTCTTTGTTGTCCCTTGGTTTGCATATTCATCCCTTGCATGTGGGCAGCAACAACTAGTATTTGAGTTGGTCTAGGAGTTGTTCTTGGCTGCCCTTGTGCATTTACAACTGGATTTTGTTTTCCAACCATTTGTGGAGCCATAAAAGGTTGTGGATTGGTTGGAGCTAATGGTTGTTCTTCACCCAAATTCCTTATTTTTGACCTTGTGTTGGCTGCAACACCTTGAGAGACAGATTTGATTTATGCCACAAAAATCCTCTGCCTGCCAGTTCACAAGTGTGGTGTCATTTGGAGCTGATTGCTGCTGGAATGTTTCTTGTTATTGGTTGTTTCCTTGACTGCCCTCACCCTCCACACCAGTAGTTGTCACCATTAATTCTTGATTCAAGGCACCATTGAAGCACATAGATTGGTTGTGAGGTTCATTGCATGGAAAACACCAATCATACTCCTGAGCAATGTTGTTTTGTGTTGGCACCAATGCCTTAGAGGCAGATATAGCATTTGGATTATAGGGTTGAAATGGTCTGTTGGCAGGAGGCCTTGCTTGATTTGGATTTGCAGCTGGATTGGGTGGTCTTTGAGGCTGGTATGGCTGCTTGTTAGGTTGAGTTTGAGGCTAGAAGGAAGGTCTAAAACCTTGGGCATGTTGCCTCTTGAGTCTAACCAGCTCATCACCTAGGTTTTGCAACTGCTTCATAACTTCTTGAAGTTCATTTGAGGCACTAGAAGATGAAGTGGAAGCTTCACTTGAATTCTGATTTCTAGGCATGGGGATAGGAGCCAAATTAGGTGTTTGATTAGTGTTTGGGCTCTCTAAACTTGGAAACAATGGCATTGGGGGTCTAGGAGCTAGCTTTCCAGCTTGAATCAAACAATTTTCAGCTCTAATGGCTATGCTATAAGCAATGGGGATAGTTGTGCCTCCCATGGACTAAATTAACATAGAAATATCAGAATTCAAAGCTTTAAGGTAATAAAGGAAAGCACCTTCTGCTGTTGGCCTGACTGACACTGGAATTCTCTCCCAAGTCCTTCAAAATCTGAAGTTGAAATCGGTCCATTTGCTCATTGGGAGCTCTCTTTATGGTTGTCAGCTGCTCCAAAAGAGACAAGTTTTTCCATTCTCTCCAAATTTCTCATGAAGTGCTACACATAGTTGGTTCCAATTTTGAATAGAACCTAAGGCAAGGCTTCTAAACCATTGCAAAGCCTTCCCCTTGAATGAATATGCCAACAATTTGACAGCAACTTGCATCTCATTGATTTCATGAATTGCACAAAGGTTGGCAATGTCTTTAACATGATCACCAGGAGTAGTCTGATTCTCTCCAGTGAAGTATGGAATGTTCTTCAAGGCTGCAATTGGAATTAGATTTTGTGCATTGAGAGCAAGTGGGCTGCTGCTAGTGAAATTGACATAGGGGTTGTTTTGTACCATTCTAATTGGTCTTAGAACCCTTGTTGACTGAATGAAAGGCCTACCAGGTGGAGGAGTTGAGAGAGTTCTATTTGGTGGAGATGGAGACATTTGAATCCTTCTTCCTCTTTTCCTTCTTCTTGGAGATAACTGTAGATATTCAAATAGCACCTATTCTTCTCTAGCTCTTGACCTTGTGGTGATTCTTCTCATGAGTTTTCAAGCCTGCACTGCTAAAACCAGCTGATTCTTCTTCCTTGGAGTCACCAAATGTGCAATTTATAGCTCTTTTAAGCAAGAAACTTGAAACAAATGCACACCAATTTTGTTGCAATGAAGATGAAGACTTCTATGTCACACCGGCATGCCAAAACTGTTGTTGCAAATCAGCAAAGCACTTCGGATGCAAATCACGTTTCTAAGTTGATGTTTCGGGCATCCAGTGTGATTGCACAACATTGAAACCTCTCTCCAAGTGTGGGAATTGTAAAATGAGAGAGGAATCTCTAGATTAGAGGCTGGTTCCTCAAACTCCTATGATCAGATCTATTATTTGCATAATTACAGAGGTTTGAATCCTAATCCTACTCTAAATTCCAAGGAGACAAAGATAGAAAGTGAAAAAATTGAAACTAAACTAATAGGTGATACACCAAAGGAGTGGTGAACACTTCTTGTTGATGAAAATTAACACAATTTCATGAAATGCAACATGAAACATCATACACAAAGCTAATAAGATGCAATTAGATGTCGAAATGAAGCAAGACAATACAAACAAAGGATCTGAAAATTGATCACAGAGTCTGCACTGTCATTTTCACTGTCAAAATCCTTGCATTTATAACATCAAAGAGGTGGAAAGCTATTACAATCATGAAGAAGGTCGATACTTGCAAAAATCACTTTTTGAAGGTGAAAGAAGAAGCTTGCTATCAAAAAATGTTCAACCCTCAAAAATGAGCCAAATCTAGCTTTTACAATGCATGGGTTGAGCCCAGGAGAGAGAAAACATGTAAAAAACATGGGAACCATTCCCCATTGAATGAAGATACATTAAAACAGCATGGGCATCCTTACGGACCCATGCCCTGACATTTTTGGCCATGTTGAAGAAGAATGCAACCCATTTTGCATTAAAATTGGTTGTTGAAATGTCATTTCGCCATTACAACATGTCGGAGACTTTTCTTGATTTTATCTCTCCAAAATTAACCAAAATGCAAAAATGACCATGGAATCTTGTAAATAATTTCACCATCTTTCCATTGATATAAAGAATGCAAAAATCCAAGCTCTGGATCGAAAGATATGGCGATTTGAAAATTTAGGGTAAAAACAGGCCAAAATTGGATCGGCGGGCAAAAATTTGAATTTTTACCCATTTGGTATTTGGAAAAAAAATTAAATTTTTCCCACATTCCACCAGTCCAGGTGCCACATGGCATGTTCTGATTGGTCACAGGCCCTTTCTACATTTTCCGCGTGGTCGCTTCGAATTTTTTTGGCCTGGACACATGTCAAAACCCCATTGGGTGCGGGTTTGACCCTCCTAAATTTCCTCGTGGGCTTGCTTTGAATTTTTTTCCCTACCTGGACACGTGGCAAGATTCCATTAGCTTGCAATAAGGGGGTGGGCTTTCCCTTCTAAATTTTCCTCTATTTCCTCCTTGGGAAAATTTCCCAAATATTCCTGTGCTCCACCTAGCTGGGACACGTGGCGAGATTCCATTCGTTGGCGGGGGCAACGGGCCAAAACTCACCCTTTGGACTTTTCGGCAAAACATTTTGCCAAAAATTCTAATTCTTCCCCCTGCTCCTCTGGTGTGGACCTCCTTGGACACATGTCGCATTGTGATTAGGCAGTGGGAAAATGGGCAAAAAATTTCTTCTTTGAAATTTCGGCCAACACTTAGCCAAATTTCCAATTTTACCCCCGTGCTCCACTTTCTGATTCCTTATGACACATGTCACATTTTGTTTGGCTGTGGGGCCATCTCTTCAAAATTTCCTTGTCCAATACTTAGCTGATTTTCCCAAATTTTTTCCCTAGGACACATGGCAGCTCTGATTTATCGGTGGCCCCACGGGAAGAATTTTTATTTTGAAACCTTCGCCAAAACACTTGGCAAAAAACCAAGTTCTCCTCCGATCCCCACCACTTCCTAGACACATGGCAGCATATCATTGGCTTCGGGCCTTCTAGGGGAAATTTTCCCACAAAAAATCCGCCGAGCCATAACTTGAAAAATACGTGGAGTTAGGAGGAAAACTTTACCTTTCTGGAAAGCTGAGAAAGAGCTCCATCCAATGGTGCCATTTCTAGAAGGTTTTGAGTGCCTGAAAAGCAAAATTTTGTGTTTGAGGCACAAGAGAAGGAAAGATGAAAGGAGTTAGCCAAAAAATGAGTAGGGGGCACATTTTGGGTAACAATTTCCTTTCTTTCTTGTTTTCTATTGTTTGAGGTGTGAGTTCATACTTCATCAATTTTATTTATTTTCAAATTCAGTCATCAAAACTAGTTAATCTTTGTTTGCTGAGTGTTTCAAATTAGATTTTATACACACAACCTCTTTGTTGGCTTATTTTGACCAAATCTAACTCAAAAACTTCAAATTTCTTCATTTTCATAGCTAACGGCATCGATTCAACAACCAATATTGATATTTTTATCCAACTGGAATGAGTTCACTAACCTATATTGGTCTCTGTTTTTGAATTTTTGTCAAAAATAGCAACCTATTTTTACGTACTCAAACTCTTTCAAAATATGGTTTTAAGTTTCTATCAAATTCATAGAGCCCAAGTATACCTATTATTCATTCTCCCATCTGGTTTGGACTCACCAATAGGCGTGAGATCTTAATTTTCACATGAATTGTGTATTATGACCTACTACCCCTTGTTGACTTCTATTTCTTCACCAATGGATCCTAATGCACCTACGATCATACCCAAGGGTGATGAGGAATTCACTAGATTCCTTAACCATAAAAACAAGGCCCTACAACACTACCTTGCCAATTCTTCCACTCATGACTCATCAAGTTAGCCTCTTTATGGAATTCCTACTTCCATGCCCCCTATTTCTACTACCTCCACCATATTAGTAAATGCTAATGTAACTACCCAAACTACTCTAGCATCAACCAACCCTGTCTCACAACCACCTATTTTACAAGTGACCTCTACACCTTCAACATCTGTCATCTTGCTAACATTTTCCATCCCTTTAAAATATTCCATACCTTTATCCACAACCCCTCATAAGGGGGTCCCTTCATCATCCATACCTTATGTACCAATGTCTACGCAACCTCCAATTGCGTTGATCTCTTGCACCCCATTTAGGAGTTCGGTAATCTCCATTCCCCAAAATCTTCCTCCCATCGCTATAAGGATCTTTCGACAAGCTCCTCCTACCTACACCTTACCTTAGGCATAGCCTATTACTTGCACTTCATATTCATGGTATTTTCCCTCCTCTTCTATCACTTCCTACATACCTGCATCTTAATTCTTGTACTCATCACCACCACACACTAGTATACCTTTTACGAACCAATCATCTTATCAAGCCCCTTTTACCTCAATGGGCATTCCTTAATTAAACCCATTGTAGATATCATTAAAATGATGATGGAAAAATATACAGATGCTCAAGGCCTCTATTTCCAAATCTTGTAATGTCTTAACCTATGATGAGATTTGCAATTAAACCATTCACCCAAACATACCTATTCATCCCTATCCCACGTAATGGTAGTTTCCCAAATTCAACCTTTTTAACAGTAAGGAGGACACAAAAGAACACTTGTGTTTTTTAAGCATAATTTTTATTTGATAGGCCATGACGATGCCTTACTCCTTCAAACATTTACAATGTCCTTATCGTGACCTCCTTAGACTAGTACAGTGATTTTCCTAAGAGCTTTGTATTTTTCTTAAACCAATTGGCTAAGACCTTCCATAATCCCTTCGCAATCAATATCTCTAAGAAGGTATCTATGATGGACATATATTGTATTCTCCAATATGAAAACAAGTCTATCATTTATTTCATCGCATGTTGGCAAGGCCTAAATAATAAAATCTCTTTCTCTTTACCATAGTATGAAATCGTAGAGTTATTTACTAGGGCATGTTCTAGACATAGTTTCCCAAAATTCAAGTTCAAAATTTTTGTACTTTTGACAAATCTTTCACCATGGCTAGGAAACTTGAAATTGACACCTATGGAGAAGAGAAACTTAATCTCCATAATAAGAATGATGCCTCCAAATCTAATGAATCTTCTTCCAAACCACCTAATAAGTATTACAATTCCAAAGGATCTACCAATGTGGTGGTTATGAAATATGACCCTTTTAATCCATCTAATCAACCCAAACTTCCTTCTAATATCTCCCTATTATAAATTTTCAATAAACATATGAAAAGAGGAGTTACACTCCCATCGGGAACCCTATTGTTTTGTATTAGATAAGTTGTTGGAGGATGGAACCATCACTCTTCCTCCTATCAAACCACAAACTAGTTCTACCCTTCTCACCCCACACCAAATTGGTACAAATAATATGATTTGTGTAATTACCATCACAAAAGAGGACATAGTGACAAAATTGCAAAAGTTTCAAAAACATTATCCAAGTAATGTTAGATAATGATTATCTTGTCTTTGACAACCCTAATGTATCTACCAACACAAACTTGGATGTTTTTCAAGAAACCATTTCCTAACCATGCCCCCTCATAAAATCATGTTGGTGAGACATCTAAAGATGAAACCAATTTCCGTGTGGTTCATGTAATCTTCACTACAATGTCTAATCCTATTGAGCATCCTCCTCTATCATATATTGAGGAAATTATTACATGGACTCCCCTACTCATGGATGTGCCCACCATACCTATTAATTTACCCACAAAGTAACCCACCTCACGTTTCCATTTAGCCATAAAATAACCCTCATTATAATCTTCTCTACCCACGTAAGAACCTACACCATTCACCTTTTCTTCTCCTCAACCTTTAGAGGACTATACCTTGCCTATATCACCCTCTTTACCTTATCCTCAACCCATATAGGAGATAAAATTGTCTACTTCACCTAATTTTCCTCCTCCTCTACCCATAGATGAGTCAATCTTATCTACTTGTACTATTTCTAATACCTCATTTGAAAGACCGCACAAATCCTGTCATTCTTCTTAACTCAATATTACCTACCCAATTTGAGGCTAAGACATTCCCTATCACACAAACCTTTGAGATCATCATGGGAATTAGTACTAGCGCTTCTTCCTCTTCATATAAGCCAAAATAATTCTCTCGTTTGTTTAAACACATGGAGTATATTGATTACTCTACCCTTTGGGGTGCCTTAGACTCCCAGTTTCCACCCAAATGTAGATGTTATCCCCAAATACCTCGACCATTTATCCCAAGGTATTCAAAGTAACTAAGACTATTACACCTCGGTATGTGGTTTTAGCCTCTTATTCATCAACACCCCTTTAACTCAAGCCTTTTTCTAAGTGAAACCTAACACCACCTTAGGGATCTTACCAGTGCCAAGTCTAGCACATCCCCTTATGAAGATAGACTTGTCAACTTTATCCCCACCTGTCACAAAATATATTCCAGCACCTAAAAGGAAGACCCAAAATTTTAGCACTTGTACCCTCGACATCTCCCACACCTTCTCACTCACCTTTACCTCTGCCATTAATTTTACATACATATCCTTTATCATTAGTTAAAATACCTCTTCACTAAGGAAAATCTAAAGTGCAAAAACCTACACCCTTACCTTTACCTTCCCTTCTACCTACACCTTCTTCATTACCCTCAACCTCACTCTTTCCAACACCCCCACTTTCACCTTGGCTTACTCCAATATCTACACCTTCTAAGTCTCCTTCCTACCATGTTGTTCCTCCACCTTTACCCAAGAATTCATAGTCTAAACCCCAACCTTTGATACCTACAAAAAGGTAGTTGCACCAGCATGACCACTCACCTCATCCTCCTTAAGAAGGACACCTACACCTTTACCCAAGATGACCCTGACTTATCATTGTGATCCTTTTGTGGGATCTTAGGATAACATCCTCACCCGATTGTTAGAGACATCGGCCATATCTCTTCTACCTATCACAACCCTCTCAAACATAAAATAGTAGGGTTTGAAGAAATGAAGATTTTTGCTTATCATATCTCACGTGGCATGATGTCAAGAGTTGTAAGGATATTAAAAATAATTATCCTTCAAATTTGTGATTTTGATGATCTATTTGAACAAGATAACCTATTAGAGGAGGATTACATTATTTCTTCACCTATGGCAACACAACCTTCTTTTCCTCCTCCAATATTTTAAATTAACATGGTACATGTAGCCACTCGGTCACACCATGTGAAAGAAAAAGGAAAGGAAAAGAATGGTAACCCTTCTAGTTCACCTTCACCTACCATTTCACCTGCACCTCCCCAAGATAACCATCCTTGGGATGACACCCCTACTTCTTCTGGGGTTACCCATCACTCAATGATCAAATAACTTCATGAATCCCCATTGAATATGTGCTTATTTGACTTAATCCAGGACAAATGATTCTCATCTTGATGCCCTCATTGAGGTCCTACGATCCATCAAGGTACCACCCAACAAAACTTCACCTATCACCTCCATCATTTCTCCTCATCAGATTACTTCCATCAATTTCTACAAATCAGACATTTCCCCTCCACAACATGATGATCTAGATCCTAATCCTTTCTTATCCACTTACTTCAATGATATTCATGTTGAACGCATCATGATTGATGGGGCACTATAATCAACATCATCTCCTGTCATGCCTATGAATGAATGGACATACCCACTAATTACATGTCTAACAACCCTGTTATGCTTCAATATTTCAATGATGCCATGATGACTACCCTTTACACCTTTTTACTCCAGATTTGCATGGGTCCCTCGAACCATTTTTTAACTCTTCTACATTCTCAAAGGAGAGTTATAGTATAAAATTTTAATTTTTCGTTCACGGATTTGTGCCATGGATTGTATACCTTCCACCCTTCACTGTTGCCTCAAATTTGAATATGAAGGTAAAACCTACACCACTCAGAATATCCTTCTACCTTCAAAACTTATAATATGTTGTACCATCCAAATTATGTTTTAATCCCAATTAAGGAAACTATTATAACAACCACATCTACCACTTCTACCACTTCACCTTACTCATTGTTGGTTGGATATTTTGTCGACCAAAATATGAGGTTAAACCAAAGCACATGGGATCAAATCCCTCCTCAAAGACAGGTGAGGCTTCTTGTTTATTACTAATCTAAAACACGAAGAAATAATATATAAAATATCCACATTGTTCTAACCATTGGGCTTGGATACAATCCCGAAATACATATCAACATGAAATGGAGATGTTACAACTTTAGGAATGTAATGGATCAGAAAGGGAACTTATTATAGATGAAACAAAATGGTATGGAAATGAGAGGAATGTATTCTCTTTAAATAAAACAGAGATCAAGAAATACTTATACGAGTTTTTAGATCATGAGTGTAATATCTTGAAATGATTAAAATGATTAAGAATACTAAACAAAGGATAGCTCAAGATTTTGGACGTAAGAACAATCTCTCAAGATAGATGAATCCCACAACACAAAATTTGTAAAATAACACATGTTTCTATTCTTCATTGTTTAAAAATAAAATGCAAAGTTTTTATTCTTCTTCACAATAGCTCTTAATATTCAAAAATTCTCCCTTCGGAATGTACAAGCATCCATTATTTATAAAAAAGGGTAGAGAGAAAATAGGATTAAATCCTAGAAAATAGTCATTTAATAAGAGTCCTATTTTTCTTGACTCTCACGTAGGAGAACAAGTCAAAATACGCTTCCTATGTGACAAAATGGACATGAAAAAGACATGTAACATCATTGATTATTCCATTCCCTCATCCTTGTCTTCTTCATGCGACACCTATTTATCTTGAAACTCTTGAAAGTTCTTGATTATGTCTTGCATTTCAGCTTCATTTGGTGCACTAGAATAATCACTTAGAACCTCAAAAGTTTCATGTGTGTCACTTGCATTTCCATGAAGTTTCTTTAGTCTCTTATTAAGTTTTCTTAGTGATTCTAAAACGTTCTTGATATTTATAAATTTATCAATGACGCTCGGATCAAAGATGGAAGTTGGTTCTTGCTCGATCGATACCTGAATTTTTTTATAGAAACCATCAGAAGGTAGAATGATTGCTCCTTTTTCCAATACTTTGTGAAAGATCTTGAACACCTCTTCTTCAATATCTTTGGTGGCATCAATCTTGTCTCAAATTGTTGCAAGCTTCACTAAGAATATTTATCTTAAACCTAATACCTTGGTTAGCTGGAAGTGTTTATCCCCATGTGGAATGACTCCTTCCACTAAGACCCAAGATGGAATTTTCTTTAGTGTATTGAGGGCCTCCAAAGTTAGTTCGAGGTTTCTAGCCTCCTGTGAAAATTCATCATTCATCTTTTCACCATCCATTTTTATTTCCTCCAAGGATTTGTATACCTCTACTGTATCATCAATGACTTTCCTTCCTTGAAGAAGTAACCTCTAAATCCATTCATCCACTGTTCTCCCCTTCTCATTGATCTTCTCAATAACATGTATTAATGAGAAGTCAAACCTGATAGGAGTGGGAGTAGAAGATGACAGGGTTGACTAAGAGGGCTTTGAGAGCTTAAGCAATACTTCTATCAATTGTTCCACTTTCTCCTTTAGCTCATCCCTACTCACCTTTGTTTCCTTTAACTTTTGGCATAGAAAATTCATGGCATATTATGCATCTTGTTGTGCCCCTTCTGTTGTTACCTTTCCTAGATACACCATTTTAATTTGATAATCGGAAGCTTCTACATTCTCCTTGGTTTTTTCAGCTACAGGAGTGGTAATCTCTGCAAACTTATGTCGTAAGGCATCTATTGAAACTCTTGAAACTATTTTAGGTTTCTTGGCAGATTTGGAAGGAGAGACCTTGAGTGAACTTAAATTGAAGGCTGGTAGGTGAACTACCACCTTCCTCTTCCTCAGAGTTTGGTCAACCAACCATTAAGGTGCAATGGAAGAATTTGGTCCTATTGGATGTGTCATAGTTGTATTTGTGGGTGGAGGAAGATTTTCTTGTGAAGTCGTGATGACCGCAAGTGTAGTGACTGTGGGAATAGACTGAGGGAATGAATGTGTGAGAGGATGAGGCATTTCAATAGCCAATGTAGGTCTAGTAGAGAGAGGTGAAAGACTGGAGAAAATGCTAGCCATGGCTGATGAGAGTGGCATTAAAATATGTGGTGAGGAAGATTGGGGGAGAGGGGGTAAAGAATTTAAAGCCAAAGCTTGAGAAGCAAGGGAAAGGCTTACTTCTGATGAGCAATCTACAAAAGGAGAAACAAGAGGTTGACTAACCTCGATTTCTGAAATAATTTATTATTGTTCGGTTGAGGAGGAGGAGAATCCAATACCTCAACTATTTGTGTGGGAGTAGATGATTCATTCCCCTACCTTTCTCCTCTTTTGACAAACTTAAACTTTATTTGCCTTTTGGTAGGGCTTTTATCCTTTTCCTCTTCTCTCTTAGAGGGTCCCACTTCAAGAGTATCTATCTTTGAAAAGATCTTTTCTTTATAACTCATTCCCAAGAAATGAGACATGCCTTAGTGCGAGATAAGGGTTTGAGCAACTCTCTCGGTTATAGAAGCCTTTTCAAAGCAATGGACCAATCAATGGCCGGGAATCCAAGTTGATCTCCATCCGATCGCTCATACCAAGGTTCAAAGACACTTTCACTTTCTGTGGTGCCTTCGGGGATATCAGCCGGATATAACATCTGAAATTATTTAAGAGTCAGTTTGCTATTGTCTTTTCTTCATACGGTGACCTCATCTTGAAGATCAACCTAGATGTTATGTACATGAGGCACATGTAGATACAAGGTTCCATAGGACTTAAAGACTCTTTAAATATTGAATCCCTCTCTCGAACTCCATATGCTTTGTTAGTTTTTCCTAAAGTTAGTGCACCAAATTCTTGGCATTCTCCACTATAGAACATGTGTACCTTCCAATGGAAATTAGGAAGGAGACAACGGCCTTGTGTTTGTCTTGTTGGAACTTGTGGAAATCTAATAGATGTCTGACCAACTCCATAAGGATGAGTTTTTCACCTAGAAACCTGGGCAAATAGGAAGGGTTACCCTGAAATTTTACCACCCGAAGGTAGGTGAACCTCTTGAATTGAAAATATATGCAACCCCACTTTGACACCTCCATCCATACCTCATCAGAAACTCTCCTCTTTCTCAACTCAGGGTCCAACCTACAAATGTTTTCATAAAAGAAGGCATCATTCACTCTTTGGAATTAATCTTCGGGTCCTTTTATTGTCATCTGATGGAAGTACCAATATATGTGCTCAGTTTTTTAATTCCCCTTTACATCCAACCTCGGGTAGTTTCTCATACATGTTGCTACATAGGTGACATACGACATCATGTAGAACTTGCCAGTAGACAAGAACATTTTCATTTGAGAGTCTATCTCATCACTTATTAAGGTGCTCCAATCAATCCCTCAATCATTCTTCTTTATGAATACCATGAACTAATACATCCACCCTTGGTATTCTTTTGACTCTAGGAGCCCAAATAACTATCTCAGTAGGGTGATGATATCACTAATTTCAAGTATAAAATCACTTCTAGGGACCGTCTTATGAAACCTAGAAATAGTTGGCTTAGCCTTGATCAAGAATTTATTATTCACGTGATTGATGTAGTCTTCTTGATCTTTGTCCTAATATTTACGTGTTGACTTAAGATCTAAATCAACATATTCGTAAAGTTGGGAAACTCTAGGATTTGATCAAAGTAATCTCTGTCTAATTTTGCTATAGAATATCTTGAATGATTTCTCACTGAGTGGGAGGTTGAGTCATAGTGAGAAGCACATGCGTAATTAATTCGGGACATTGGGGTGATACTAGAAACCCTTCTACGAGTGGGAGACCACTATCGGTTATTGACTTCATCCATGAATTATGAGAAGAATCCTCATTCCTTTTCTAGAAGTCTTCCATGTCTATATTGCTGAGCTCTGTGTCCCAGATGTCATAATTACAACTTATATAAGAAGAAGAATTTGTCTTCTAATATTTGTTCTTCATCTTTCCAGACTTAGAAGGGCTAGGGTCTGACATGAGGAGTCTTGAAAATGACTGGAAGAGTACTTAGGTCTTGTTGTTTGTTGAACAAGTGAACAGACCCGCCCTACTATTTGGGTGTTAAAACTTGCAAAGGAGCCTCAGAAACCTGACAGATTGGATTGTGTGTGTCGGGAAACTGACCATGTCGAACACCTTGAAAAACCCAAAGGACTAGCAGAATTTAGATGATGTCGAGCAAGTGATAATCTCCGACACACTGCGAAACTAGAAGAGTGTCTAACATCGGTCAAGACTTGAAACACTGGAAGACTTCGGAGGATGTCAGGCACATTACACAACATGATACAAAGGAGATACTTGAGGGATGTCAAGAACCTAGATAATCCTGAAACAAATGCAGAACTTGAATGATGTCGGACACCTTGTAAAACCCAAAATAGATGTAATCAGATTTCTAGGATGTTAGGACATGAAAAATCCCTGCCATGTTGCTAGTTAGGAATTTTTTAACCCTTTGAAAAATATAGGGTAACATCTATGGGAAAATAAACAAATACTCTAAGGGTGAATTCCAAATAAGAGGTTCAATGGGAATTTAATAAAAACAAAGAATAAGCAACCCAAAACCCTAAACCAAGAAGGAAGAGAAAAAAAATGCAAACTCCATCATGAACACCTCAAAAATAACCCCAAAAATCATAAAAGTAGAAAGAGGAGAGAAATACCTTCAAAAAATAATTGAAGATGGATCACGAAATCGATCAAGAAGCTCAATCGGGTTCGGAGGAGGTAGAAGCATGCACATCAATCCAATGCGTCAAAATCATACAAGGTAAAAATGATGTGTAAAAACCAACTATTTATAAAACCCTAAAATTTATTACACACAACTCGACACATGTGCTAAGTACCAGACAATTGGGCATTTATGACATGTCATCATGCTCGTAGTCCCTAAAAACCTGACACAAAGGATTTGGTTCATTTCGGGTTTCAGTTTTGGGAAACATGAGACATGAAGCATGAGATGTTGAGATGCTTCTGAGTTCTGAAAACCCAACACACTGGCTTTGTTTTGGGTTGCAGGTTTCGGGGAACATGGAACATGAAACATGCGATAGGAAAAGCATGTTCCGATGCTTTAAACCTCTCAAAACTCGACACAAAGGACTTAGTCAATTCAGGTTTTGAGCTTCGGGAAACATGAGACATGATGCATGTAAAGAACATGTTTTCATGCAGTGAAAGCCCAAAACCCAAAAATCTCTCTCAAAGGGAAATTTAAGAGATTTTTCCAAAATTTAAGCGAGGTTATATCAATTTTAGCTAAAATCACTAGAATGAGATAACAACTAGCTCTAGTTGGGGAGTTTGTTTGAGACATCAAAGGAAGAGAACTCAAAATCAAGAAGCTTTTATCCATTGGGATATGGTGTCGGAAGAAGAAAAATAAAAAAGAAAGAAAACACATAACAAAAAATAAATTATAATACAGTGCAAGAGAGCATCTTGCATTATTGGTGGAACAACTTCAAAAGTTGGCAACTAAAAGGTAGAGGAAGTGAATCTCCATCAAGGTATGATAGACATAAGCTATTTTCACCATTCAGCTGATGGATTTTGAAAGGACCTTTCCATAAAGAGTCAAACTTGCCATGCATCCCTTTCTATTCCCTTCTCTTATCCAGAGAAGTACTAGATCTCAATCTAGAAATCACATTGCTTTGATTTCTTTTCAAATATCCTTTTGACTTTTCTCTAATGGTCTGCAATGCGATCCACCACCTTTCTTTTTTCTTCTTCTAGCCTAGCTAGGTACACTATCCTTTTTCAATAAAACTTTGAAAAGTTTCATCCTTAATTGCTTTAGTAACCGTGAGGCTAGAAATTCTACATAGATAGGAATCTCAAAGCATTAGTTCCATACAACACTTGGAATGGAGACATTCCAATAGCTCACTTAGGAGTAATTTTATCTACTCATAATGCATCATACAATGCTTTGTGCCATGTCCTCTAATTCTCATCAACCATCTTTCGATTATGGTCACGGGTTCTTATTACTTTGGATTCATCCTAACCATTACCTTGGGGGTAATAGTCAAATGAGTGAGCCAATGTGATTATGATCCCATAAAAATTTCATTCAACTCATGTGATGAGAAATTAGAAGTGTTTTCAACAAAAATCTTGTAAGGAATGCCGAATCTAACAATTATATTCTCTATGAGAAAATGGTAAATAGCTTCGGAGGTAGCCTGCTTGATTGGAGTGGCTTCCACCCACTTGGTGAAATAGTAAATGGATGTGAGAACATATTTATGGCCAGTGCTAGGGGTAGGATTTAGTACTCCAATGAAATCAATTCCCCATTGGTGAAAAGGTTCTTCAATTACTACGGGTTTGAGGAAGAGCAGCAGACTTAGGGAAGCCAATGAAATGTTGACAAGCTTCACACTTAGCCACCCATTCAGCTGAATCTTGAAAGAGAGTAGGCCAATAGTACCTGGCCCATAAGATCTTGTAAGCTATCATGGAAGAAGAGAAATTTCCTCCGCATGCTAGATTGTGGAAGGATTCTAGAAACCTTATCTGCTGAGACTTATCAACACAACACATGAATACACCATCAATAACCTTCTTTTATATACAATTATCCCAAAGAATATATCTTGCAGACCTTAATTTAATCAAGTTATCTTTTATTTTTGGCTCAAATTTGGGGAAAATTCACCATATGTTAAAAATAAAGTGGTTTTACATACCATTCATCAGTTGTGCTTACAAAAAGCACCATGGGAAATTATGAAGAAGTATCTTTAGTTTCTTTGCATTCTGTCTCGGACTTATTTTCGAAATCAATTGGCATAGGACTCTTCCTTGTACCAACTTGGTAGGTCATATGTCTAAGTCATATTCCTATAATTTGGCTATCCAGTTACCCCGTTGACTACCCAACTCTTGTTGAGTCAAAATAGACCTAACTATAGTATCAAGAACAAGAACGAGAGTGTGAGAACTCAACATATAATACCTGAAATGTTTCACCGCTTGCTCTCACCTTTGCATAAGCATTCTTTTCAATTTGTGACATCTTCAACTCATGTTCCTTTAGAGGGAATCTCATGAAAACAATGGGAGCTTCTATTCCTTCTTCATTATCCTACATCGAGATGGCTGATCGTTTGTATGTGCGAAGTGTAGTGTACATGATGAAATCCTTCTTGAAGTCTTGGCGTACGAGAATCGGAGCATGAGCAATTGCTCTTTTGAATTCTTCAAAAGAAATCTTCCCTTTAGTGCTCCATTGGAATGGATTTTTACCTTTCATCATGCCAAGTATATCCTTGGTTTTATACAAAAAAATTAGGTACAAATCTTCTTAGGAAATTGACCTTCCTAAAAAAGGAGTGCACCCAGAGTTTTCTTGTGGGTAGGGAAACGCTTTAGATGGTCTTCACCCTCTCTAGGTCGATCTTGGTTCCCTCTTTAGTCATGATATGACCTAGTAACTTTCCTTTGTTACTCTGAACATGGAATTTTTAGGATTTAATGAAATCCCATGACACCTACACCTTAAGAGTACCTGCTCCAAGTGATCATAATGATCACTTCACTTTTTAGAGAAGACTGTCAAGTCATCCAAATATACAACTATGACCTTTCCCATAAAATCTCTAAAATGTAAGTCCATAGCTCTTTGAAATGTGGGTCTAGTATTAATCAAACCAAAAGGCATCCTCCTGTAAGAAAAGGTTCCCTATGGGGTGGTGAATGTAATTTTATGTTGATATTCAGCAGCTACCTCAACCTGATTATACCCCGAAAATCCGTTAAGCATGGATAACATTTCTGATCCAATAATGGTTTCTAGTACTTGGTCCATGATGGGAAATGGATAATTATCTTTCAACGAAGACCGATTAAGGTTTGGGAAGTCAACAAAAATTTGAATCTCACCATTCTTCTTTCTTATAGGAATAATGTTAGCAACCGGGTGGAATCATGGATTGGAAAGATAATCCTTGCATCTAACATCTTTTGAATTTCTATAAGGATATTCCCGAGATCGTTGGATTGTAATGCCTTTTCTACTACCTATAGGGTTTAACCTCGGGCTTCAAAGGAATGATATGGTGCACATCCTTGGGCTTGAAAGACTTTAGATCTACATATGACCATGCTAGGGCATCCATATATCTCTTCAAGAGTGAATTAAATCTTTCTTTCTCCTCCAAAGAACAACATTTCCCAATGTTTACCATCGTGGTTCATTAGAAGAGCCTAGATTAATGTGATCTACCTCGACAAGGAAGCACTTTGTCGGCTTGCCTTTTATCCTCAATGAAACGGTCATGCTTGTCAATCGACCTTCCATAGAAACTAATCCCTTTGGAATCTTATATCCTTTAAGTTGGATGAATTCACCATCAATTTCTTGATATAAATCTAAGATGGACTCACAGAAAGATGATTCGATCCTTCAAAATAAAGCTCACTAAAATTATTATCTTTCTCAAGACAAGACAACACATGTTGATCATCGGTAAACACTTGCCAATGTCTTTGAATTATCGGGACACTTGGACAATACACAATCTCAATGGTATACGTGTCCTATTTGAACTTTTGGTGAGGAAGGAGAAGAGATGTAGATACGGCTAAAGAATCAAATTTATCATTGTAATCTCTTAAGATTTCCGTAATGGAAAAAGCACCAAGGCATTCTATGTTGTCCCAAACCTTGTTCTGTAATGTCTTAGGTGATCATTTTTACACGATAGGTCCCCCTTACTTGATTCACAATCTACTCAGAATAGCCTGTACGTTAAGATTTTGGATTCCTTTTTGTCTTTCCATTTATAATTCTAATAAAAAATCTTCGTATTTGGTTGTGTTATTAGTATTATCAAACTACAACTTGAAAGAAAAGGGAAAAATCTTGAAATCTGGAGATATAAGAACCACGCCAAAGACTGAACCAAGAGAATGAACAGCTCTCGTCGAACTCAAGGGTCCAAATAGTGTTAGGATCTTCTTCTTTGACTTCTATAGAGGGCACCTCAGATGTCATGAAATAATTACCCAAGCCTGCATCTTGAAAGAGAATTTGAGCCTTGGGATCATCTGACTTAATGAAAAGGTACTTTGCCTGTGTTTCGGGGTAAAGGACATGAGGAAATCCATTTACTAGAATTTTATCTTTGGTCCAATCCATGTTGATTTCTCCTCCAACATCTTTGCAAAAACCTCTTCCTAAGAGAATACCATAAGCAGTTGGGATATCAACAACTAGGATAGTCATTTTCACTCTCTTTTCAGGGAAGGCAACAAATGCAAATTGTGCATCCTTGATTTGGCCAATCAAGGGGACTTGTTTGGTTTCGATTGAATAACACCACCCATAAGATTTTGTCAAATTGAGTCCAAGGGCATGAGATAATTTTGTGGGCATTACATTATCGAGAGGCTCTAAGTCAATTATAAAATTGTTGAGTTTAAAATCCTGTTTATAAGTAGGGACAAATAAAATGGTTCAATCTTTCTGAAGAAGCGGCATAAATCATATTACTCGAGGCAAAGGTGAGTGAGGCTAGGAAAAATGTATTTTGAAGATGAAGGAATAAAATCCTTTCTACTAATGAATTTATCAAGTTTTTCAAATTGCTTAGGGTTGGAATGCAAGTACTCGGCTTCGACATTTGGATTTTGGTTTTCTTTACATGATCGATAATGTCAAAAGTGGTTCAGACTGATCTGGGCCAAGGAAGCGGCCTTGAGGGAAGGAGAAAAAGAGTTAGAAGATGAAGTTACCTTTTTAGTTGTCTCTTTTTTAGTTTTCCTTGAGATGGGAGTGTAGACACCAAATTTGGGTCTTACGATGCCCTTTACCCCGTATCTCATCCCGCAACCTAACCCTACCTCACCACCTAAAACCTTACACACCTAATGATTTATTAATTACCTTATAATTAATAAATCCACATCTCCAAACCTGCCACCTCATCTCGCCACCTCACCATGACCTACCCCTAACCCTAAACCAACATAATTAATACCTATGACTTGGTCCAGACCCACATCCATGACTCATCACCCCTCACTCACACCAAAACGAGCCAAATAATGACTTGACCAAGCCCACAATTGATCCCTCAGGATAAAAGGAGGGAAAGAAGGTTATTTTACTAAAAATAGCCACTTTGACCTAACCGACATCAGTTCCTACTTGACCGCCGTCGGTTACGTAACCGCTATCGGTTCCCTGTTAATGACCTCCCCCAACCAAAAAGAAAGGATTCGGAGTTCATTTAGGTGAAAAAAAAAGAAGAGGTTGTAGAGAAGAGCATCAAGCTAAAGATCTGCAATCGAGTAATGGATCGTTGTCACCTCGTTCAAGCATTGGAAAAGGCGAGGATAGCTTCATCAGCTTGCTTTCCAATACTGGATCATCCTAACTAAGCCTTACTGTCACCACCACATTCCTTGGACTAGTATCTTCATCAGGAACCAGTAAGTATTATCTTGTAGTTCTTTGTTATCATTTTTCTTTAATTCATATCAAATGGGGAACTGACCACCTTCGAAAGGAAGTCTAATATTTCCTGGGCCTAAGGCAGTTCCCTCACCTATTGTCTAACTAAGATCTAGTGGTCTTGTATTCTTACTTATAGGTAGTCCTTCCCAGACAAAAAGGAGTTCTTCACAATCGATCTGATCTCTCTACGGTACGCGCACACCTTCCCAACATTCAATAGGTATTCCTCCTAGCCCTAACCCTTATCTATTTCTCAAGAGAATGAAAGGATAGAAGCAACTCTATTCCGGAAAGAAATTCTGTGCGAAACATTTTGGCATGCCCGGTGGGACCCATTTCAGGTTTCTTTCTTTCTTGCTTGCTTTCATATAGGGAGCATACTTGTTGTTTCTTTCTTCTAAATATTCACAAAATATTTTGTCATTTTGGTAAAAGAATTTGTCTTTCTTTAGAATCTTTGCATTAGTGAAAGTCATCTTCTTTGCTTCATCGAATATCATTTTCGATTTGGGTTTAAAACACGTGCATCACATTCTTGCTTGTTGTTTTTAATTCTAGTGAACGTAGATTAAGTAATAGGTCATACACGTGGGGGTGATATCCATGGTATTGACGAGAAATTAATCTTACTCTCACTACACAACACATACCAAATCACATCATAATCAACACAACAGCTCAAACATCCCCCCTTCCCATGGTATTCCTCCGCCCGATTGAGGTAGCCTTATGAGCCAAAAAAACTTAACATCTCCCTTAGGTCTCTTATTTAGGATTGACATCATCTGGCATCTAAGGCATAAGCCCAAAGTGATTAAAACTAATCCTAGGGTTAGTCTATTGATTTTCTTGTGCATCTTGCTTGTTTTTAGTTTTGTTTCTCTGTCATACACTATTTCAGTGATCACTTCAAGACAGTTTGGTAGGTATATTAAGCATTGTTATCCCCAAACCAGTAGCTTCTTACATCCTCTCTTTGCTTTCACAAAGTGATCGACACCGGTCCCATACTACCGACATCAGTTAATTGACCAACGCCGCTTGATTACATTCTCGACCAATATCAGTTATCTGACCGATATCGATTACTATGTTTAATAGTTCTTGACACACCAGCAACCTATCAATTCCAACATTTTGTTGTTGTTTTCATTCAGATTGATTAAATCCCTGTTGTGTCCTCTTTTCCATGGTTGTTATCACCCGGAAACAAGTAGCAGCCATGGTTTCACATGCCTATTCCATGCCTTTGCTTGAGTCACCCCCTTCGCATCCTATGGGGAATCCTACGGATACCAGCAATTTTCCAAAATCCTGTAGGAGATAAGGAATTTGCCAAATTTTTGGATGCTAATCCTAGCGCCGTATAATATTATTTGTCTCATACCCCTGACCGTGCACCCGATGGTCAGCTCCTCGTTGGTATGCCTATTAGTATCACCGCTCACTTAGCCCCTTCCCCACCTAATAACTCCACCTCACTATTGTTGATGGTGAATCACAAAGCACCCCAGAATGTCTCGCAACTCGATGGGTGAGACTCGTTCCTATTCCTCTCGTTTAGATGCACACATAAAAATGTAGAGGGTATACTCAAAATCTAATCTAATTTTCCAAGGAGACAGGTAAGAAGATGCATAAAAATAAACCTAAACTAACAAAGGTGATGCATCGAGGAATGAAGAACAACTATCTTGCGAATAAACACAAACTATTAAAATGCGATGCAAGATCATGCACAGATAAAAGATTTGCAGTGAAAGATCAGGAAGATGCAAATAAACACAGAGAGGGTTGATAATCATCCACAGACATGCATTATTTGCTCCAAAGATTGATACAATACACCACAAAATGCCAAGAGACAAGGTTGCATTACAGTTTTAGATAGGAGGTTTCAACTCCACAGATTCACCTGTCAAAGAGAAGAAGGGAGGGGCAAAACAAGAATGTCCAACCCTTAGAAAGAAGCCCCTCCTTACAATTTATAGGAAGAATGAGAGAGAAAAGAGAGAGGAATTCGAAATCTACCCCAACCACCGCAGGTTGTATTTAATTCATCTCATTATGGTGGTAGGTGAGAACCCTAGCGACCCCCAAAAGTGGCTAACTGTATTTTTCATTTTTAAGAATTTTTCTCACCTAATTAAAGATATCTAGTTGTAGTTGGATAGAGGACCTCGTAATATTTCCAGAAAGTCCAACCTTGCATGAATCCGAGCTCCTACCAAAAGTTATGGCCATCTCGAATATCTCGCGCTGTGGTCTCGCTCCTGTCGCGCCAAAATGTTGCGCCTCAAGGTGCGCCATGGGCGAATCCGTGTGTGTGTCGAAATCCTCTTACATGCACCAAGGTACAACTCTTGCCCTATTAACACTCATTTCTGTGCGCCACTTCTGTGCGCCAAGGGCGCATACATTTCATTGTCGACACTCATTTCTGTGCACCACTTCTGTGCGCCAAGGGCGCATACATTTCATTGTCGACACTCATTTCTGTGCGCCACTTCTATGTGCCAAGGGCACATACATTTCATTGTCGACACTCATTTCTATGCGCCACTTCTGTGCGCCAAGGGCACATACATTTCATTGTCGACACTCATTTCTGTGCGCCACTTCTGTGTGCCAAGGGCGCATACATTTCATTGTCGACACTCATTTCTGTGCGCCACTTCTGTGCACCAAGGGCGCATACATTTCATTTTCGACACTCATTTCTGTGCACCACTTCTGTGTGCCAAGGGCGCATACATTTCATTTTCGACACTCATTTCTGTGCACCACTTCTATGTGCCAAGGGCGCATACATTTCGTTGTCGACACTCATTTCCGTGCGCCACTTATCAGGTGCTAAGGCGCATACATTTCATTGTCGACACTCATTTCTGTGCGCCACTTATGTGCGCCAAGGGTGCATACATTTCATTGTCGACACTCATTTCTCGCAGGCGCCTTCGTGTGCCAAGGGCGCATACATTTCATTGTCGACACTCATTTCTGTGCGCCACTTCTGTGCGCCAAGGGCGATAAATGTCAGGGATTTGAGCTTCTTTGATCTCTAGAATCTTCTGCTTGTCTATATCTACCTGGGGAAGATATATACAACAATTTGGCGACTCAATGGGATCACCTGCCAGCTAGGTAGAAGATCAGTGGCCTTTTAGCAATCCATTGGGCATGGAGTCATAATTAATAACCTGAAACCAACCTAATATTGTATCCCGAACCTGATACCGCAACTTCTTCTCTGACAGCATTCTGAACTGTAGAAATCATCCTGAGAGCAACAAAACCTGTGCCGAAGCACTTAGGGAAACAGAAACCTAACTACCACAAGACAATGTGCATACGCACTTAGAGGAATTTAAATCTAGGCTAATATTTACAAGGGTAAACCTTTTCCTTTTAGTAGCAATGTTTAAGATAGATTCCGTTAACCGGAATCGGGAGTTCTCCTCCATCCAAAGTAGACAATTGGAAGGCATTACTATTCTTACATCCTGTGACCATGTAGGGGCCACTCCAAATGGCATCAAACTTGGAATGCCTTCCGGGCTTTGCCCGATCTGCATCCCATTTCAGAACTAGGTCTCCTTCCTGGAAGGTCCTTGCTCTTGCTTTCTTATCAAACCATCTTTTCACCAAGGCCTGATCTTTCTCAATTGTTTGAACTGCATGTTCTCTAATTTCTTCCAATTCCATCAACTCTGCATACCTAGCCTCCATTGGTTCAAACTCAGCCAACTCCAACTGCTTCATGAACTCCAATGTAGGTAGTTCTAATGATATAGGCAATACTGCCTCTTTTCCATAGACCAACTTGTAAGGGGAATTACCTGTAGACCTCTTTGGTGTTATTCTGTCAGCCCATAATGCTGATTTTAGCTTGGTATGCCATGTCCTTTGGTTTTCATCTAGAGTCCTTTTGATGATTCTTAACAAATTCTTGTTCGTGGACTCTGCCTGTCCATTACCCTGCGGGTAATAATTTGAAGAGGTGCTCAAATAGATTCCATTCTTGACAGCCCATTCTGTAATCTTGGAACCTATAAATGCCAATGCATTGTCTGATATGATAGTGGCCGGCACACCAAACCTGGTCACTATTCCTTCATAAAAGTCTAGTATGTTAGACTCATTTGCTTCTTTGAGCGCTACTGCTTCGGTCCACTTGGTGAAATAGTCTGTTGCTGTGAGAATCCACTTGTGGCCTTGGCTTGAGTTTGGATTGATGACCCCGATGAAGTCCAATCCCCATTGCATAAATGGTTGGTCAACCAGAATTGGGTGCAATGGAAGTGCTGCTAGTCTTTCTTTGCCTGTGAAGAGTGCACATTTCTTGCACTTTCTTATCCATGTATAGCAGCCATCAAGACTCGTCGCCAATAATACCCGCCTTCATTATCTTGAGAGCTGTTACTCGTGGAGCGAAATGTCCTCCAGAATCTCCATCGTGAAAATCTCGTAACACCCTCTCAATTTGACCTGTCCCAATGCACCTCAATAGAACTCCATTGATGTCTTTCTTAAACAAAACACCACCAACAAGCACATATGGAATGGCTTGTAATCTGAAGTATCTCCTCTTTGCTTTTCTCATTTCTGGAGGGCATAGGCCTGTCTGTAGGAAGTGTATCACATTCTGAGTCCAACAGGGAGTGGGCACATCATCATTTTCTTGTTCTTGGTTATCCTGTAGTACCAAGACAGCCTCTTTTTCATCACCTGCTTCAACTTGTTGACTCAAGGCTAGCTGCTCACATAGTCCCTTCCCACGTACTAGTTTGGTGACCTTGATCTCGATGTCATATTCCATGACACGAGTTATCCATCCTGCACGTTTCTCATTCAGATCCTTGTTTAGAAGGAAGTCCCTGACTCCCGCATGAGAGACCAATAATTGGATCTTGTTGTTTGAGACTAGGTGCTTGAATTTCTTTAAGCTCCTGATTACTGCAAGGACATGCTTTTCAATGAAAGAGTACCTAGTTTCATATTCCTCCAAGCCTCGATCAAGAAAGCAACTAGTTGTTCTAATCCTCCTTGTTTTGTTGTACTGTGATTGCGAAATCATGTCCCCACCACCAAAGGCATATAAAGCACGAAGTCCCTGGAGAAATCTGGATTGACGAGAGTCGGAGCTTGGGATATAGCTTCTTTTATTGCCTCAAAACTTGCCTTGCCTTCAGATGTCCACTTAAATGCCATGCTCTTCTTTAACATCAGCGTTATTGGCTTCACAAGAGCAGCAAAATTTGGAACAAATCTATGGACAAAATTGATCCTTCCCAAGAAGCTTTGAAGAGCCTTCTTGTGACTTGGCAATGGCAATGCTCGAATTGCTTCAACTCTTTCTGGGTCGATCGTCAATCCCTCCTTTGAAACAATATGGCCTAGAAGTTTTCCCTCGTGAGCCAAAAATATGCATTTTTTGGGATTCAATGATACCCCAAATCTTCTACACCTCTGAAATACTTGCCTCAAATGACAGAGGTGATCCGCTGCATTTTTTGAGAATACAGTGATGTCGTCAAGATATATCAAAACTATTTTATTGATCAACCCCTTAAATGCCATATCCATTGCCCTTTGGAAAGTGGCCCCAGCATTTGATAGCCCAAATGGCATCTTCTTGTAGGCATATGTCCCCCATTTGGTGGTGAAAGTCGTCTTGAATTGGTCATCTTCTTTCACCATCACCTGATTGTATCCGAGGAGAGAGAATCTCTCTGAACCGGATACTACTTGTAGTATTTGTTCCATTGAAGGAAGTGGGTAATGATCTTTGAGAGATGCCCTGTTTAGGTCTCGGAAATCCACGCACAACCTGATTTCTCCACTCTTCTTCCTGACCGGAACCAAGTTTGCAACCCAGCTTGAGTGCTTGATCGGGAATATAATGCTTGCCTCTATTAGCTTATTTAGTTCTTTCTTCATTAGAGGCTCAATGTGAGGGTTGACCGGTCTTTGTTTCTGCCTGACGGGCTTAGCATCTGGATCCAATTCTATGGTATGTTGTGCCAAATTTGGATCAAATCCTCTCAAGTCTTCATAGCTCCAAGCGAAGACATCTAGAAATTCTTGGCAAAGCTGTATGAAATCTGATTTCTCTTGCTCAGTGGCCACTTTACCAATTTGAAGTGTTTTGCCTTCCCCAACCGGAATTGGCTCTAAATCTTCTCTCTTGACCTGTATGTTAGCCTTTTTCCTTACGGAATCTGGTCGTTAGGGTGAAGATAGACTCCAATGTTACCAAACCCTTAGAAGCTTGTTTGTCCGCAGCTGTACTACTTGATCCCCATACTACTGCTCTAATCTATCCTGATTCCTAGCTGAAAATTCAGCCTCTTCTTGTAAGAAATTGACGATCTGTTGATCGTTCTCAAACACCTGCCAGCTTGTGTTATTATCTGGAACTGCTGGCCTCACAATCACATGGATATGTGGCTGTGTTTTTCCCCTTCTGATGTTGTCAACCACATCAAACATTGCTCCAACCTGCGCGAGCCTATCTGCGACTTCATTTTTCTTCCTGGGTATGGACACAATGTTGAAAGCTTCGAAATCCTCAATGAGGTCCCATACCCTATTCTTGTAGCTCCTCAGCAAGTCGTTCTTTGTAGCATGTTGTCCCCTAACTTGGTTGACAATCAACTCACTATCTCCAAACACCTGCAAGTTCTTTATGCCCCTTTTCCTGGCCCAATGAATTCCATGAATCAATGCTTCGTATTCAGCCGTGTTGTTCGAACAGGAAAACTGGAAACGAAAAGCTGAAAAATATTTGATGTCTTGTGGTGAAATCAACATTGCACCACCTCCAGCACCTTGTCTACTTCTCGAACCATCGAAAAATAATTTCCAAACTTTGTTTTCATCCTTTTGTTCAGGCTGAATGATGTCGGGAATGGGTGAATTTTCTTCGTGTATACAATACACGCCCAATTCAGATTCTTCAATTTCCTTGTATGGGTCAAATTCATGACTCTTGTTTGCCCATTCATCCAAAGTTAAATCAGGAATTCCCTCGACCTTAGTACCTATTTCTAGATCACTTGAACACTCCTCTTGGTCAAAAGCCGAGCAATTTATATTGATAGGATTTGGTACATGAGGCTCAATATGGAAATTGGCAATTGGTTCTGACCTGATTGTTGCTTTGGCTCCATACCTTGTCCTAAAAATCATGTGTGACCAATCTATAGATAAATATCCACCGATTTTTGCAGTGAAGTCTCTTGATAGACACAACGCAAAGAGTGGCGGAAGGTCAATCACAGACACATCTTGCAGAACTGTAACATTAGGACAGGAATGTAGTGTTAGGCTTAACCTCTTGATGACCCCAACTGTTCCTACTACCGTTCCATCTAGCTGCATTTACTCCTTTCAAGATCGGCTCATATTTCAAACCCAAATTGATCCGCTATTCGCTTCGCATCACCGAACTACTTGCCCTTAATCAATCATGCAATTGTGTACTAATTTATCCCCGATGATTAATGAAATATAGAATGGGGGTTTCAAAACTTTACCTTGTTGTCCTCCATGATTCCCTTCAGGCCGAGAAACATTCGTGAGGACCTTCTCTTGCATATGGGCTCGTTGGTTCAAGTTGACCAATTCTTCATGGCAGCTTGTAGAAGATCTCTTTGTCTCCGGGATGGATAAAGATTCCCACATTGATATATTCACGTTCGTCTTCTTCATTTGATCAATGATGCTGAAAGGGGATGAATTGTCCTTTTGCTGTCCCTTACTTGGTGCAAACTTTTCTGGAGCTTGAGCATGTGCGTGTGTTGCTACAACAGGTACCTTGGGTTGATTTTGCACATTTGGAGCTGCGTTTGGTCTATCGACCCTTGTTGTGTAAGAGTGGGTTGAGAAACAACCTGGATTACACGGTTTTCCCTCTCCTATATTTCTTCTTTGACCATGTGTGTTGCAGCCACGCCTTGAAAAGGTTGTTGGTTAACTCCACAGAAGTCTTCCATTTGCCAATTTGCCAATGTGGTTTCTGTTGGAGGTCCTTCTTGCTGCGTTTGTTGCTATTGATTCTCCTCCTGGCTTGGTTCTTGAGCAACACCAATGGTTTGCACCATCAAGGCCTGATTTAGTGCACCATTGAAACATGCTGACTGATTGTGAGGTAGATTGCAAGGGTAACACCAGTCATACTCCTGTGCCATGTTATTTTGTGTCGGGACCAAAGCTCTTGAGGACATCATTGCATTTGGATCATACGGTCGAAACGGCCTGGCAGCTTGAGGTTGTCCTTGGTTTTGGTTTTGATTTGCAGCCTGAGGTGGTGGTCTATTTTGTTGGTATGGGGGCCTAGCTTGGTACTGTGCTTGAGGCTGATATGGTCTAGCACTTTGAGCTTGTTGTCTTTTGATAGTCACAAGCTCATTTCCAAGGTTCTGCAATTGTTTCATGACCTCCTGCAATTCCTTTGAAGTATTTGAAGAAGTCGACGCCTCATTATTGCTTTGATTTCTAGGAGTTGGAATGGGATTCAACTCTGGTGCTTGGCTGGTTATAGGATTTCCCATATCCGGATAGAGAGGCATTGGTGGCCTTGGTGCAAGCTGCTGCACTGGATCAAACAGTTCTCTCGCTTCCGATAGCCGTGTGTCGTAGGCCCCTGGCAGCGTTGTCCCTCCCATTGATTGGATCATCATGGCTATGTCTGAATTTATAGCCTTTAAGAAATAAAGGAATGCTCCTTCGGCGGTTGGTCTAACGGCTATTGGAATCCTGTCCCATGTCCGTTGGAATCTAAAGTTGAAATCTGCCATTTGTTCGTTAGGAGCCCTTTTGATTGTTGTCAGCTGTTCCAATAAAGATAAATTGTCCGCCTCCCGAACCGGGTCGCAAAGAGCAGAACAAAGTTGGTTCCAATTCGTAATAGACCCTGCTGTAAGGCTCCTAAACCATTGTAAGGCCTTTCCTTTGAAAGATGAAGCCAACAGCTTGACCGCAACATCCATTTCATTTATTTCGTGAATTGCACATACATTAGCAATATCCTGGATGTGATCAATAGGAGTAGTGTGATTTTCTCCTGTGAAATAGGGTATGTTCTTTAGTGCTGCAACTGGAATTTGATTCTGAGCATTTAGGGCAAGTGGACTACTACCCGTGAAATTGACAAAGGGATTCGGTGGTAGATGTGCCATTATGATTGGCCTAAGAACCCCGGGTCGATGAGAAAAGGCCTACTAGGGTGGAGGTGTAGACAAAGTCCTGTTAGGTGGAGATGGTGATCTTTGTGGTCTTCTTCCTCTCCTTCCTCTACCTGGTGAAAGTTGCAAGTGGACAAATAGCCCCTCTTCTCGAGTATTGGACCTAGTTTGAATTCTTCTCATATGCCTGGGCAACCTTTTCTGCTGCACCGCTGAATTCTACCCCTTTCGGAGTCGCCAGATGTGTTAGAAAGTGAGCCTCAAAAGGCTAGATCCTGCCAAGTTACACACCAAACCTGACAAACTTTAAAAATAGAAAATTTGAAAGACCTGTATTTTTTGATATTTTAGAGTTTGGAAAGGGATTTGGAATGACAGTCCCGAAAATCCAAAAATGCCAGACTTCCGAAAACCCGAAATCCGAAAATCAGAAAACCATGAAATTTTGAAAGTCAAAATCTCAAAAATCTAAGAATACCCTTTTGAAGATTATCCCCCGATCTATCAACTGGTGAAATTTTGACTTGTTTCAAGCAAGTTAAGTCCTTGAAAATTGATTTCAAAGTTCACTGAAGGTTAAAAAATCAAATCAGTAAAACTCGCAATTTTCTAAGTCCAATTTCTTGAAAGTTCCTTCAAATCTTGATGGAATGACCTCTTGGTCCCACCGGGTGTGCCAAAACCGTTGATGGCGAATCACAAGCACCGAATGTCTCGCAACTCGATGGGCTGAGACTCTCAAGCAGTGATTGCATAACATGGAGCTTTTCCCAAGTGTGGGACTCTTGCGAAATCGGAAAAGCTCTCCGGATGAAGGCCGGTTCCTATTCCTCTGTTCAGATGCACACATAAAAATTTAGAGGGTCTACTCAAAATCTAATCTAATTTTCCAAGGAGACAGGGTAAGAAGATGCATAAAAATAAACCTAAACTAACAAAGGTGATGCACCGAGGAATGAAGAACAAACTATCTTGCTAATAAACACAAACTATTAAAATGCGATGCAAGATCATGCATGATATAAGATTTGCAGTGAAAGATCAGGAAGATGCAAATAAACATAGAGAGGGTTGATAATCATCCACAGACATGCATTATTTTCTCCAAAGATTGATACAATACACCACAAAATGCCAAGAGACAAGGTTGCATTACAGTTTTAGATAGGAGGTTTCAACTCCACAAATTCACCTGTCAAAGAGAAGAAGGGAGGGGTAAAACAAGAATGTCCAACCCTTAGAAATAAGCCCCTCCTTACAATTTATAGGAAGAATGAGAGAGAAAAGAGAGAGGAATTCGAAATCTACCCCAACCACCGCAGGTTGTATTTAATTCATCTCATTATGGTGGTAGGTGAGAACCCTAGCGACCCCCAAAAGTGGCTAACTGTATTTTTCATTTTTAAGAATTTTTTCTCACCTAATTAAAGATATCTAGTTGTAGTTGGATAGAGGACCTCGTAAGCTTTCCAGAAAGTCCAACCTTGCATGAATCCGAGCTCCTAGTCAAAAGTTATGGCCATCTGAATATCTCGCGCTGTGGTCTGCTCCTCGTCCGCTCAAAATGTTGCACCTCCTGAAGGTGCGCCATGGGCACATCCGTGTGTGTGTCGACATCCTCTTACATGCGCCAAGGTGCAACTCTTGCCCTGTTAACACTCATTTCTGTGCGCCACTTCTGTGCGCCAAGGGCGCATACATTTCATTGTCGACACTCATTTCTGTGCGCCACTTCTGTGTGCCAAGGGCGCATACATTTCATTGTCGACACTCATTTCTGTGCGCCACATTTTCGGTACCACGTGTGCCAAGGGTGCATACATTTCATTATCGACACTCATTTCTATGTGCCACTTCTGTGTGCCAAGGGTGCATACATTTCATTGTCGACACTCATTTCTGTGCGCCACTTCTGTGTGCCAAGGGCGCATACATTTCATTGTCAACACTCATTTCTGTGCACCACTTCTGTGCGCCAAGGGCGCATACATTTCATTTTCGACACTCATTTCTATGTGCCACTTCTGTGTGCCAAGGGTACATACATTTCATTGTTGACACTCATTTCTGTGCGCCACTTCTGTGTGCCAAGGGCGCATACATTTCATTGTCGACACTCATTTCTGTGCACCACTTCTATGTGCCAAGGGCGCATACATTTCATTGTCGACACTCATTTCTGTGTGCCACTTCTGTGTGCCAAGGGCACATACATTTCATTGTAGACACTCATTTCTTTGCACCACTTCTGTGTGCCAAGGGCGCATACATTTTATTGTCGACACTCATTTCTGTGCGCCACTTCTGTGCGCCAAGGGCGCATACATTTCATTGTCGACACTCATTTCTATGCGCCACTTCTGTGTGCCAAGGGTGCATACATTTCATTGTCGACACTCATTTCTGTGTGCCACTTCTATGCGCCAAGGGCGATAAATGTCAGGGATTTGAGCTTCTTTGATCTCTAGAATCTTCTACTTGTCTATATCTACCTGGGGGAGATATATACAACAACTATCTTCATCCTTAGCCTTGTCTCCCATTTCAGTAGCTTTGGTGGTTCATACTGCACGGATTGGTTTTCCTCTAGTTAATCTGGGACCCCACATATCACTACCATCCACTGCCCCTACCTCATCTCTCTCACAAGTTGCCTCTTTCATCACTTGCTCTCTGCCACCTATACACACGAGCTTTCCCTCACATGTTCCACCCACCTTTTCATTTCCACAAATTCATCCAGGTGGCCTCAACCTCTTATATAGGGCACCCTTATTCATCTCGACCCAACACATTCATCACCATTATCTTATCAACATTCAATCCCACCATTGTCTAGTAGTGGTTCTTGGACCAATCCTCCTCTGTTTACAATGAAAGCACCATCATCTAACCCAACCAATGATTTAATCAAATAGATGATGGACAAGATGCAAAATCTTGAGGCTTCTGTTTCAGAAGTCGTAACACCCCCGACATACGAGCAAGCTTTTCGGGAGCCTATTCATCCTTCTATCCCCCTTCATACATATCCTCCTCAATGGGAATTACTGAAATTTACTCACTTTAATAGTAAGGAGGACCCTCAACAACACTTGCGATCGTTCAGACATGCCTGCTATCTAATTGCTCATGATGATGCCTTACTACTCCGTACCTTTCCCATGTCCTTATCAGGACTTGCCTTGGAGTGGTATAGTGCTTTAACCCAGCATTCAATCTTCTCCTTTAACCAGTTAGCCCAATCTTTCTTGGATCACTTCTCCATCAATATTTCCAAGAAAGTATCCATTACCGACCTCTATACCATCCGACAATTTGAAGATGAGTCTATTGCAGATTTTGTTGGACGATGGCGGGGCCTCATCAACCAACTTACTTATGCCTTACCTCAGGCCGAGCTCATCGAACTATTTATGTGGGCCTATGCTAAACACATTTCTCCCACCCTCCAAATTCAAACTTTCCGCACATTTGATGAGGCCTTTACTATGGCTCGGAAACTAGAGATTCGAGCCTTAGAGGAAGAGAAATTGAGGTTACGCAACAAAAGCTCAAATTTCCGGACCCAAGACTCTACCACCAAACCCAACACCACCAATTCTCACACATCGGCTGCTTTGAAATCAAAGGGTGTCATACACACTGTGACGGTCAAATCTCAAGCACTGTCTAATACCCAGCCGAAAGCCACCTATAAGTATAAAGCCGAGCCCATCAATTATACTCCCTTGGGAGAAACTTATGGTGTGATCTTAGACAAATTGCTTAAAGCAGGAGCTATCACCTTGCCTCCTGTTAAACCTCACTCCGGGTTTGATTCCACCCATGCGCTATTCCTTCTTGGTATAAAGAAAATGACTTCTGTAACTTCCATCGCGTGAAGGGACACAGTCACGAAAACTACAAGATGTTGAAAAACATAGTGCAGGAAATGGTTGACACAGGGGATATAACTCTCAATAATCCTAATGCCCCCACTAATCGAAATTTAAAAATCTTCAACAAACCATTTCCAAACCATACATCTAACAGTAACACAAATCAAGACACCGCAGCCGAGGAGAAGAGTGTGCATGAGATCCATGCGATTTTCAACTCCCAACCCAGGGCATCCATTGAGGAAATTCTGAATCAAGCTTCTTCACCAATGCAGGGATTTTCACCCATTTTTCCTTCATCAGGACAAGAGGACAGTCCCACTATTCCTTTACCTACAAAGTAATTAACCGCCCAAATTTCTCTTCTCACAAATGAACCTTCTTACACCACATCCCTGCAAGATTGTGAGCAGATGTTATCTAACTTATCTATTTCCCAAACATCTCCTTCCACCACTCTTGCTGCAACAGAAGAAGGCTTGCCACTTTTTCTGTCACCCTTAGAGGAGAAACCCCTTGAGCCTACATCACCAAACTCCTCAATCATAATGGATCCCCTCGAACATCCCCTTCTACCTATTAGTTCTTCATCACCTAAATCTTTCCAGCGACCGGTTGACCTCTTAGTACCCATTGATACGACACCTCATTTACCCCCTGTATCACACCCACAGTGGACCGGAATCACAACCCATCTCTCTTCCATACCAAAGTTCCTGTTTACACGTGAAGAGTGTCATCCCTCAGAAGATAGACGAGCCTTATGGGAGCACTTGAGTACACCCTGCTCTACTCAAATGCAGATGACTAATCCAGACACCTCTACCATATACCCGAGGTGTTTACAAAAGCTCAAAATGCCTATGTCCTCACCTTCACCCCCCTCATCTCTATCAAATCCCTCAGCCATCTCTATCAACCTAACCAAGCCTTCCCTTATGCTTGGGACTTCACCAATTCCCAGCCTGACACACCCACCTAAACGTTTAGATTTATCCAAAAATACTGCCATCAATCCACCTAGGAGACAGACCCAATCTCCTCGAGTCCAATCTATACCTCTTCCACAACTAAAACCCTCACCCCCGATCACACCGATACAACAGGCTCGGCTTCAGCCTTCACCATCACACCTACCTTCTATATTAGGGCCTCACCCCTCCACCTTGCCACAATACACCTCGCCTCCCACATCTTCTTTAACATGACCTATACCTTTTGCACCCCTACAGACACTCACGGGCGTATCAACACCGTCGCCCCAAGTATCTGGCCTACCTACCAACCCTAAGCAAACTCGATCATCAAAGGACTTGTTTGTTGTCACTCCTCTTTCCCCGTGGTTGTTTCCTGCCACCACGTCAGCTAGGGCCTCATCATCTAACTAGCTAAACATAACTTCTGTGCAGAAGAAACCATGCCTAGTTAAAACCACTCATCAAAATCCCTTGCCTAAATCACCACCTGTACGAACCACTCGCACCCAACCCTTACCAAAACAATCAAAAATCTCACCCACTCAATCAACAGCCTCATCCTCATCTGAATTTGACCCACTCAAAGGATCTTACTCCAAGATCCTTGATATGTTGGTAGGGGATGCGACCATTTCCCTACCCCCGCTCAGACTCTATGATCCATCTAAACCTCGACCTATAGGTTATGATGAATCTAAAATTTGTGCTTACCATCGCACACCAGGACACGATGTAGAAGGATGCAAAGCTTTGAAATCCATCCTTCGCCAGTCACCTATCTCGGATAGACAGCCTAAGAAAGACAATTTACGAGAGAGAGAAGCCCTTAGCTTCGATTCCTTCTCCTATACCACCTGTCCCCGCCTCGCCAAAATCTATCATCATTGCAACCCCACCTCTTGAGAACAATGACTTATCCCCGCCATCCTCCTCTCGTATTCATGAGATCAACATGATTAACGTTGCTACTCGAGGTCAGAAAAACAATGGAAAAGCTAAAGAAAGCACACCTGCGGCCTCTCTTTCTCCTTCTGCCATCCCAATCACACCACCACCAAAAGTGGTCATTCATGGACCTACCTATCCCATCTCTGATGGAGTTGCCCACCGCACCATGATCAAACAACTTCACCAATCTCCTGTCAAAATGACACTCTATGATCTCATTCAAACATCTGAATCGCATCGACAAGCTTTAATTGAGATCCTTCAAGGGATAGAGGTCCTACCTAATGAAACCTTACCCGTTGCTTCCATTTTAACACCCAACCATGTCACTTCTCTCACCAAACAACCTACCTCCACAACCACTTCTGTCCCTATACAACAAGTCATTCTTTGTCGCTTTTTTCCGAAGAAGAAATTGTCGTCTTTAGTGCAGAAGATCCTGATCCCACTCTTTTCATCTCGGCTTACGTCCGGGACATCCGGGTACATCGTGTTATGATTGACAGGGTGCTAGCCTAAACATCATCTCTTCCAAAGCCTTCTAATAGATGAATATCCCTCCTAGCTGCATGTGTGCCAACTCCACCATGTTGCATTCATTCAACGATGCCATTACTTCTACCTTAGGCACCATGATCCTTAACATTCGTGTAGGGCCACGTACCTTACCCGAACTCTTCTATGTCCTTGAGGGAGAATTCCAATACAACATATTGTTAGGCCACCCCTGGATCTAGGCTATGGGATGCATTACCTCCACCTTACATAGATGCATCAAATTTGAGTATGAGGGGAATTCATATACCATCAAAGCTGATGCTTCCCCCTTCAAAACCTCGTAATATGTTATATCGCCTAATGATGTGCTTGTATCCGGTCAAGGCACCCATTTATCCAACCCAATCATCTACTTAAACCACGTCGCCACCATCCACCCTAACCACACTCACACCTTCAACCAATGAACCCACTGCCGCGAATACCACTTCCTTCCCCGCGGACAACATCCCAACTTCAGACCCCTTGGTAGATGTTTTTCAACACCTTACGCTAGGGGAATACCACCTATACAACGTTATCACCTTTTATACCCCACAGGAATATGGAAAGTTATATGCACATCCTACCTACGACCGTCGTGTGGGGGAGGTGATCTCCTACGGACCACCTAATTTCCGCACCAACCTAACATATGGGGGTGTTGACACATCCTCTGTCACCCCTGAACCTCCCCTTGGTGTGGTTCCCTTCCAATCTAATTTTTGATATCTAACCAACCGTCATTTTTCCCTCACCTTCCTGATGCGTTGTGCTTGGAAGGGTTTTGGTTTTGGTCTTTATGAACAAGGCCGACACACGATCATTCCCATAACTACCCACAAACACAAAGATCGTCGTGGTCTTGGATTTTTTAAACCGCCTACACCAAACAGGCCTCATGTTAATTATATCTAGGAAAAAAACAACGTCACCCATTCTGAACAATCATCGCCCATTTTACCATCTTCACCCACGGAGTCAATAGACCCGGAATCTATCCCTCCTAATTTTTTTTTTTCATGAATGCTATCTTCCTAGGTCCTCTCACTTATCAACGCGATAGTGAAGACCCATCTTCTCTCCCCCTTTTGTATCCAGATATGATTGAAGAAGATTTGCCTTCAATTAATGTTGTGGAGTGCCAGGATGATGACTCCATCCTCACCTACCTTGGTGCGGATGACTCTTATATTCAACGTGCCTTACCATCTGACACCCAAACTATGTTGAATGAATCAACTATAGAAATCAACATCCACATGGAGGATGATCCTCACATTGTAAAGATTGGACAATCTCTTGACGCATTAGAACAAGCCGCCTTCACTACCTTCCTCCATGCCCGCAATCAAGATTTTGCTTGGTCCTATGCCGACATGCCAGGAATCGATCCTGACATTGCTGTCCATAACATCACTCTGAAACCAGACTCTAAACCAGTTAAACAGAAACTAAGAAAAATGCATCCATGCATTGCCCTCTTGGTGAAAGAAGAGCTTCAACACCTTCTTTCTATTTCTTTCATCTTACCTATTGACTATCCGCAATGGATTTCTAATGTCATACCTATCACTAAAGCGACGGGGACTTCGGATATGCATGGATTTTGGGACCTTAACCTCGCTTGCCCAAAGGATGACTTCCCCTTACCTAGCATTGATCAACTTGTTGATCTCACCGTGGCCATGAGATGCTTTCTCTCATGGATGGCTTCTCGGGATACAATCAAATTTTGGTAGCCCCGGCCGATCAACATAAAACCACCTTCATTACCCCCTGGGGGACCTTCTGCTATCGTGTCATGCCATTCAGCCTTAAGAATGCTGGTGCGACCTATCAGCGAGCTATGACTTATATTTTCCATGACATTATGCACACTATCCTCGAGGATTATGTTGATGATCTTCTTGGAAAATCCAAACATCGCAGTGAACATCTCGATGTTTTAACCATTATTTTTGATCACCTATTATAATACTGTGTTCATCTTCAACCAAAGAAATGTGTCTTTGGCGTCCTTTTGGGAAAACTCCTTGGCTTTATCATCTCTTTGCGTGGCATTGAGGTCAACCCAGCTAAAGTCAAAGCAATCCTAGAAATGCCCCCACCCACTAACCTCAAACAATTGCGTAGTTTGCAAGGCAAACTCCAATCTATCCGTCATTTCATTTCACAACTCTCAGACTGATGTCAACCTTTCCATCATCTCCTTAAAAAATACATTGTCTTTCAATGGAGTGAGGAATGCCACCAAGCCTTTGAGGCTCTTAAAGCTTATCTCTTGCAGCCACCCATGCTTATCCCACCTCAAGACAATCACCCTTTCTACCTTTACCTTTTTGCCACCGACCATGCGTTGTAGGAGCCATGCTCGCACATCGTGACTCTGAGCATCGAGAACAAGTAGTTTATTACATAATCCGTACTCTTGTGGATTACGAGACTAGGTATACACACGTAGAAAAGTTGTGCCTAGCCCTATCATTTGTGGCCACCAAACTCGACATTACCTCCTGAATCACAAAACTTTTGTCATCACCAATGCTGACCCCATACATTATATGTATGCCAAACCTCATCTAAACCAACGCATTTCCCGATGGCTTATGCTACTCACCGACCTCGACCTTGAGTTTGTACACCAAAAATCAGTCAAAGGACAAACTATCGCAGACCAACTCACGGAAGCCCCTTTACCTGGGGAATAATTTACCAATTTTACTTTCCCTGATGAGCTCATCACAACTCTTTCACTCAGTGATGTGTCGTATCCAATGACCCTCTTCTTCGATGGATCTAAATGCCAAGCACGGTGGAGGGGCAAGCATTGTTCTCATTCCTCTTGAAGGTGAACCTATGCCTCTTTCATTCAGGCTCAATTTCCCCTGCACTAACAACACGGTGGAATATGAGGCCCTTGTTTTGGGTCTCCATGTTGCGTTACACTTAGGTGTGAAGTCTATTAATATTTTTGGTGACTCTCAATTGGTAGTAAATCAAGTTACTAGCATCTACCAATGTAAAAATGAGGAACTTCAAAAGTACAAACATTACGTGGATTCACTTTTGACCTTATTTTCTCATTATTCTATTCAAACCATTCCCCACTCAACTAATAAATTTGCAGATACTATGGCTTGCTTGGCCTCGCAAATTCCAGCCTCACCAACTGACTCGGACATATTTGTCTTGGTCCAACAACTCTTTGCCCCATCTTACTTAGTTCCGGATGTTTGTATGGTAAATAATGTATCTACTGATTTGCAGGATACCTGGTATAACCAATTTCATGACTACCTTACAACCTCTGTTCTACCACCTGACCTTACTAGTAATGGTAAACGTGATTTTCTTAAAAGTGTTTCTCGTTATGTCATCATGGGGGGACTCCTCTATAAACGTGGCTTTGATGGTATCCTCCTTCGTTGTCTAACCGGCGCTGAAGTCACTCATACCACCCAACAAATCCATGACAGACTTTGTGGCGGGCACTTTAGTGGCCTCGCCATGGCCAAGCGGATCCTTCGCCTAGGATATTATTGGCCTACTCTCAATAAAGATTGCTGCGAATATGTTAAGCATTGTGTTATGTGTCAACAACATGCCAACCTTCAACATACTCCTAGCCACCCGTTACAGGTCACACGAGATCTTTGGCCTTTCTCACAATGGGGTTTAGACCTTATTGGCGAGATTCACCCACCTTCTTCACAGCATCACCGTTGGATCATCACGGAAACTAAATATTACACTAAATGGGTGGAGGCTGTTCCACTCATTTCAACCAAAAAAGAAAAAATCGTTGAGTTCATCAATCATCACATCATCTATCGTTTTGGTGTTCCTCATCGCCTGATAACAGATAATGGAAAATATTTCAAAAATAAGTTGTTACAAGACCTTTGTGATAACTTTGGTATCAAACTTAGCTTCTCGTCACCCTACTATCCACAAGAAAATGGACAAGCCGAATCTTCTAACAAAACCTTAATCAAAATTCTCATGAAAGTCGTTAACAATTCTGGAAAAAACTGGCATGATCACATCCCCTTTGCCCTTTGGGCTTATCATACCAGCATTCATACTTCTACTAATGCCACACCATTCTCTCTAGTGTATGGTACCGAGGCTATCTTGCCTCTTGAAATACAAATCCCTTCTCTCAGAATATCTCTTCAGGATATTCTCGCCAATGATGACTTCCACCAAGAGTGGTTAGCCCAATTAGAGCTTCTTGATGAGCGTCGTCTTACAGCTCTTGACCACCTACAAATTTATCAAAAGCACATTAAACGTGCTTGTCATAAGCGAATTCATCAGCGTACCTTTAAGATTGGCGATCTTTTCCTCAAAGAGAATCAACATGTAACCAAACTAGAAAAGAGCAAACGTGGAAAATTTGCCCCTAATTGGATTGGGCCTTACATTATCACTCACACCTATGGATCAGGTACTTATCATTTAGCTTCACCTAATGGTAAACCCGAGCCTGAACCCCTTAATGCCTTGCATCTCTGACCATTCTACTGTTGAATTTAGTGTTACATCACTTCTTATCTACCTTGCACTCATACCTTGAGCTCATTTACCACCTCATACACCTTGTTTCGTGCGTCTCAAAATGGAATCAAGCTGACATGGTCTGATCATCACCTCTTCTTAAAGATGCCTTCCCCTTTTTAGTCTGGTCCATGACTTAAAAGTATCAAAATAACAAGTTCTCAATTATACAATTCTAGGATATTCTTGAGTCAAACTTCCTGTAAAACTAGATGTTTCATGTCAAACAGACGTCTAGACCTCTAAGCTATAAACTAGACTGTTCCCTCAAAGGACAACTATGTGCAAAGCCACATCTGTTATTATACACTAGACTACTCCCTCGAAGGACAGCTATGTGCAAAGCCGCATCATGCTACTATAAGTAGACTACTCCCTTGAAGGACAGCTATACAAAGTCAGCCTCTATCAGAAGCTTCTCGCATTGATCAGCTTCGTGAAGACCTCAAGAAACAAAAAATGTATATCCCATATAGACTTCCCGCATCGATCAGTCTATATCCTGAAAAATAAAAGTAGCATTCAAAAGTACTTTTGAGTCATGGACTTGTCTATTTTGGTTTGGTTCTCTTCCATCAGAATAATCACCTTATAACAAGTCCTCTATGCCCCAGTTATACCATCCACCTCACCTCACCATTCTTCACAATAAAAAAACTCAAGGGACATGACGTATATCCAATATATTGTGATTATACAACTCTTTTCACCTATCGACTTCTCGCCTATGCAAGGTACCTAGAGATTCAAGCTCATCCTATGATAATGCGTGATTTGTTTATCTCTTTCCAACTATGGGACATTTTTGCCTCTTTTACCCAAATCTGGGATTATATGTTGACCTTAATCAGGACATGGTTCCCTAATGCTTGGGTAAGCTAACCCTCGCTTCACCTATACCTTACCAACTCCAACAACATTACCCTACCAACATCAAACTTTTACCAACCAACAAATTGCCTAAACACAACCAAATTGCCTAAATTCATCTCTCCCTGGTCCTAAGGGAGAACTACATCGGTCTAAGGCCCCTCCTTGCTTTATGTAATGGGCTATGTAGGTAGCACTTGAGACATGGGGTCTCCCAAGGTTAGCTCGACCATCCCCTACCATAACCTATCATGTGTTGTGTTTTTCTTAAAAATATAAATGTTTTCGCATATTTATATTGATAACACTCACTTTTGTCCTTTATTAATCCAAACATTCAAAACACAACCATTTCTTATTATTATCATCAACTCAAAATCAACATACATATTCAGTTTTATTTAGATGTTAAACAAATACATCTTCTCTATCATCGACACGTAGGTCGGTTTCCTCATTTATTCTTCTACCCCTATAAAATTCACGTTGGCCCCGCGCCTCATCCCGAACTAGGTAGTGATGGTGATCATCGACGCCACTCACCTGGCCTCTCCACCCTCAAAGGGGCCACTACTATTGGATCCTCCCACTGATCCACCAATCTCTCCTATAACATACGAATATGCCCTCTCGCGTGGAGGAATCTTGCCTCTAGCCTCTCCACTCATGACTGCGAAACCTCTAACAATCCGTTGTCTCATTCACCTGTGTTTGAAGCTGATGAACTAAACCCTACAGGTGGTCTCTCTCCACTATAATCACAGCTATGTCAGGATGATCGGCCCTCTCACGTGTACCTCGCAGCTCTGCTACCCACCATAATCTATAAGACTCTATCACTCCTGCATCCATTACCCTGCGATCGGTTGCTGTCTCCTCTGGTCCTTCTGGAAGTGTTGGTCGTGGCGGTGAGGGGTGCCTCGGCGTCGATCCTCCTGTATGGTCTATGAGCCATGGGTATATCCTGAACAAATCCAAATTGTTGCCGCACGTGATCTAGAGGAATCCTCTCGTACTCACCTGGCCTGTGTCCCGCAATCCACCTTAATCACTCTACACCCCTCAAATCCTCGGCTATGTTCACCGTCACCATGTAGTTCCCGTACGGTCTCCAATGAATATCCACAATCGTCACCATCTCCCACATCTGCCTATAATACTCGGCGTCATCTATCATGGTTTCAGCTCTTGCCTCTTGCTCTGTCTGGACCCATCGTCTGAATCCCAACCTCTGCATTCCTATCTCTTCTCCCTGGATTGGTCGGCCTATTGGTCACACACACACAATGTGCTCATAGGCCCAACAATGTAATAAGTATGCACAATCCAGTGTAGTCCTATGATTTCCCCTGCATGCCCATAAACCCTCGTATAGCTCCGCAAGATATGAAGGTGCCCATGTGAAAGAAACGCTACCTTCTATCATCTTACGAATAGTACACATCAATGATTTCGGAAATATTCCCCGTCCACTCTAGGTAATTCATAATACCCCAACGCTATCATTAATACCACTACCAACCTTGTTGCCTCAGGGTGTGCTATAAACATTATACCATAAGTGAATGTCAAACCTCGTTGTGTCAAATCTCATGTGGCTGGACCAAATACTACCATTATCGCTACCCATGCCACGTTAGGCCCTACCTGATACACTAGTCTTCCTGTAATTGGGAGTCTCAGAATTCGGAACACATCTTCTAACGTCACTGTCATCTCCCCTATTGGCAGATAAAAGGTATTCTTTTTAGGATTCCATCTCTCAATCAGCGCCTGCAACATAGCAGGATTGCGTGTGATCCATGAATAATAGCAGATTCCGCTTAACCCCACATGGTTTATTAATGCCCACTTAGCTGGTGTTACATCCACTCGGACCCGTGACAACAAAGCTGGCACCCTATCATTCATCCTCAACCCTGCCTATGCCTACACACATTAAACCAACAAACAACAAATCAACAAATAACTTCCCACGTGTTTTTGTTGCAATCCACAACTTTACACAGTAACCGATATCGGTTATAGACAACCGATACCGGTTATTCCTAAACGATATCGGTCACTGTCAATTCCAACCACCCCGCTCAAAAACACCACCTATGATAACTTCTGCACTTGTTTTCCCCTCTCTGTCCCTACGCACATATCTCCAACACCTGATTACCTACCCTACAACACTCACCCCATCCCAAGCTCTTTCCTATCACCTTTCTACCCATTTACCTTACCACATTCTATTTATAACCATGCAAAATTTAACTCCAACCAAAAATCATATATACCTCCTGGGATGCAGCAGTTTGAGGTGGAACCTGTCTTCCCTCTCCTCTCTACCCGCTGGATGCTTCTCCTTGTTCAGCCATGTTCACCACCCTCTTCACTATTACTTGCCTTTACGCCTTCTTACTCCAAGCTCACGATCACTGTAGCTATCTCTTTCCTCCTTATCACTCAATTCTCCCATGCAACTACCCTGTATGGATGACAACAACCTCGCATCTTCCTATTTAACATGTTGCATGACTCTAAAAATAAGAATCTAAAATTGCCTCCCCAGCTTTTCTATTTTTAGAAAAGCTTGTTTTAACATAACCGATGTCGGTTATATAACCGGTATCGGTCAAACATAACCGGCATCGGTTATCTAACCGATATCGGTCAACCTATACCTATTTTGATTATATCCAGGCCTTCTATTTGTTTTTTGTAAAACTTTGGTGGTGCCCACCTCTTTTCCCTGCATAATGACATCACTATCAACATCCATCATCATACTAAACATCAATATTTCAAAACATATGCATATCATTAAAACATCATCCACATCATTTATATATACATCACAAACATTCCAATACCATCAACACAAAAACATAAAGCATTATAATATATGCACCAAATCCACAATTACACACACCATATGGATCAACCTCATCATCTATATATATCATCAAAACAATGTTACAATATACAAATTTCCCTGCATGGGGCCTCTATCATACAAACCAAAAATACAAATTCGGCACGCAGGCCATTGTCTCTGTCAAAATCTCGACTCGGCTCATAGGCGGCCTCTCATGTCAAAAATATACTCACTCACAGCGGGTATCAACTATACAACATGTACTCAGCTCGTAGGCCGGTATATATAACAAACATGAATACATCAAATGAGGGCACGCAGGCCTCTATATACACACTCGGTTCACAGACCAGTGTCTCTATCAAATCAGAAAAACCTAGCTCTGCTCTTGGGGTGACTCAGCTCTCTCCCCCTCCCTCGGCTCGTCTCTCAGCTGGCCCCTGTGCCGGATCTCACCTCCTACCCATCACTGACCCACCGGCTATGGTGGCCCTGTGACCTGTGACTCTAGGATGTCTCAGCTCTGTGAGCTGCATATGGCTGATAGTCAGCCCCGGTACCATCTAGTACATCCTGATAATATCGGGCCTCCACTCTCGCCTCCATGTAGTGGGCCCATGCCACCATGGCTGGTGGGGCTACTCCCCTAACTCCTAATATCACTGGGCCCTATCCTCCCGTACACTCGACCTCGTGTGCCTGTACCTGTGGTGGCGGTGGAGCTACCATCGGAGCCTAAACAGGGACCTGTGCCTATGCCTGAACAAGGATCTAGCCCTATGGCTGTACTATGCCTATCCTCGTGCTGGGCAATGCCCCCTACAAAGACGATTCGTGCTCGTATAGTAGCAAGCCTGCCTGTAATAACCGCGCACTGGCCCAAGAGATGGTCCCTCTCCACTATAACAGCCACCAAATCTAGCTGTGCAGGGCTGTGCTCTCATGGCTGCCCTCTACCCTACCCACCAAACCAAAAATGCACCTGTAACACCGACGTCATCCACCGTATCATCCGCCGGTCTCTCCGTGACCTAGACTGGATCCCATGGCTACGGAAGAGGTAGTGGTTCCTCTACATCCTCCCTCCGATACTATGGTAAGGGAGGTGGCTCGTCCTGTCGTAGACCCAACTGTTGGCGTACCCTCTCTAGGGGAATTCGCTCATGCTCCCCCAGTCTCTATCAAGCTATCCAGAAGATATACTCGATCCATCGTAGCTGTGCTCGGGCTCCTCCTTGGGGCTGATGGCCTCTGTATGGCCTCCATATAATATCTAGGGCGGTCAGGCCCTCTAACATATGCCGGTAGTATGCAACATCTCTCCCTACAATAACCGCTCATGGCTGGCCCACGACCCCTAACCACCTCTGGAACCCATACCTATACACCGCTTGCTGCATGCCTGTTTCGGTCAGCTGGGTAGCCCTATCGGTCGTAAACACACAATGTGCTCGTAGGCCCAGCAATGTAGCAAGAATGTCGAGCATATCCCAAATCACCTCATACGGTGATAGCCCCAGAGCTCTTTGTATAGCTGCACCAAATACACTGGTGCCCATGCATAGTAGGTGTGCTCCTCCACCATCTCATGCAATACTCCCATCAGTGCCCATGGGAAGCGACCTCCCTCTGAGTCCGGGAGGGTGAAGTAGGTGATACCAATCATCATCGCATGGAAAGTTGTGTCTCTGTTGGTGTGTGTGATACATATCGTCATAGAAAATTCTTGCGCTTATGATATGTAATCAATGGGGATGCATCCCCGAATACCTGCAGGATGTTGTCCATTGTTGTCTCGGCATCCACCTGGAATACCACCTCACCTATGATCGGTAGTCTCAGGATGCGATACACATCCAGTAGGGAGATGGAAGACATTGGTTGCCGGATCCCATCTCTCGATGAGGGCAACCATTAGGCTGTGGTCCCTATCCATAGCCCTATATCTCTGGACTCTGCTGAGTCCAACCTCCCACATGACTAACCACTACGCTACAGTCACATGTGGCCGCATCTCCCCAGTAGAGGTGACATCCAATCCCGCATCGTCACCTACTGGCATGCTTGCAAAAACAACCCACTACATCAGGCCTACTCTTTCCAAAACAACTACCCAATAACCCCAATATCACTAACCCCACCCAACAAAACACCTACAATATCCCCTTTACCTATCCCACACCCTACCACCTACCCCACTCATACACCACCCGATTACCCCCACCCCAATAACCTTTCCTACCAACTCTACCTTTTCCCCTTTCACCCCACAATTCTATCCTACCCGCCTACAACAAACCAACACAACAACTTTCACATCCTTTCCCCCTACCCATGATAACCGGTACCGGTCACCCTCGACCACATCGGTCCCCCACCCCTTATCTATTCCCCTGTTTTTATGCACCGACGTCGGTCGGCACATGACCGACGCCGGTCTCTGAACCCACAACACCTTAACAACTTGCGTGGTGACCGATGTCGGTCGCTTAGTGACCGACATCGGTCACTGTGGGATTTCGGGGCCGGATCGAAAATGGCCCCCAAATCCCTTTTTTCTATTTTTAACCTATCTACCCAGCCCAATTGCCTAAAAACTTACCCACCCTACCGTGTTGACTTACCTAACATATCTACCCACTCCATTTTATGATTTACCTTCATTTATTTACTATTTTATCACATTTTAGATTCCTACCCCAAAACCCACATCCTAGCTAAATTCATCAACTTCACACAGATAGGGATTTAGAACCTACCGGTATGACTACACGTCATCATGGTGGGATAGGTGGTGGTGGTCCAGCTCCTCCAACACCTCCTGCTCCTCCAGGCTATGCCATAGCTCCAAATCTCCTCAGCAGGGTCCTCAACTAATCAAAATCTACCTCCTGATTGCTGGGGCCTACCAATAACTCCCTCCTCCACTCAACTAGTGCCAACTCAGCCCACAAACTCAACAAAATCAATTCAACACTCAGACAAGCAAACGGTTGGCACTCAAATTGACAATGTGAAAATGACATGCCGTATTTTTTCTTTTTATAGGTTTTGACCTCTAACCGATATTAGTTATGGCGCGCCCTAGAAAACTGATATCGGTCATCTAACCGATAGCGGTCATAACTAACCGATATCAGTTACCTGCCTAGTTTACCCTAACTCCTATCCTTCTCCACCGAACTCTATTTTTCACCACATCGCCTACCCCCGGCCTTTGCTAAATAGCCTTATTTTGAATTCATGGGCCCAACCCAAGGTCGTAACCACTCAATTGGCCGACCCAAGGCCGCAACAAACCAATAGGCCGACCCAAGGCCGCAAAAAACCAACCGGCCCGACCCAAGGCCGCATCCAATCACTTGGCCCGACCCAAGGCTGCAACAAACCAATCGGCCTAACCCAAGGCCACAACAAACCAATCGGCCCGACCCAAGGATGCAACTAATCACTTGGCCGACCCAAGGCTGCAAAACCAACCCGGCCCGACCCAAGGCCACATCTAATCACTTGCCTCGACCCATGGCTACAACAAACCAATCACCGACCAAGGCCGCCACAAACCAACCGCCCGACCAAGGCGCAACCAATCACTTGGCCCAACCCAAGGCTACAACAAACCAACCGGCCCAATCCAAGGTGCATCAATCACTTGGCCCAACCCAAGGCCATAACAAACGAATTGGCCGACCCAAGGTGTAAAAACCAATGGCCCAACCCAAGGCCGCAACAAACCAATTGGCCCAACCTAAGGTCACAACAAACCAACCGGCCCGACCCAAGGCCGCACCCCATCACTTGGCCCGACCCAAGGCCACAACCAACCAATCAGCCTGACCCACGGCCACACCAATTAAGTACCTCGACCGAAGCCCACAAATTATGATTCTATCCACCCATAATGTAGTTGTTTGTTCAATCGAGCTCACCTGTTCATGTTTTAGCATGACTAGGATACTTGAATTGATCAGCCAACTAGCTTTTCTTAGACTAAGACCGTGACGTTTATCTCAACCAAACCAACCATTTGGTACTGCCGAACATGCCTAAACATTTTGGTACCTTACCCATTATATCCCTTGAGCTACTTCCTATGCCTTGGATACCAGGATTATATCAACCTTGTTTGGATAAACTATCGACCTTTGCCTATGAATTACTTTTTTGCTCTTCAATTCATGTACCCTGGTCGCACTATTGCATTACAACGTGTGTCTGCCTCCTTGAACTTACCCCACCATCTTACCATCATCTCATTGTAATTCACCCTTTATCAACCCTATCCCTGATTTCACGTCGCCTCAATCTGTGATAGATTTGAGGGGGATTACCTATACCCTTAACTGGGGCAACCACTTTTATTTTTGTCAGTGTAGCTTTAAAATACAAGCTACACGACAACAAGGGGAAAATGTAGACACCAAATTTGGGTCTTACGATGCCCTTTACCCCGTATCTCGTCCTGCAACCTAACCCTACCTCACCACCTAAAACCTTACACACCTAATGATTTATTAATTACCTTATAATTAATAAATCCACATCTCCAAACCCGCCACCTCATCTCGCCACCTCACCATGACCTAGCCCTAACCATAAACCAACCTAATTAAGACCTATGACTTGGTCTAGACCCACATCCATGACTCATCACCCCTCACCCACACCAAAACGAGCCAAATAATGACTTGACCAAGCCCACAACTGATCCTCAGAGAAAAGGAGGGAAAGATGGCTATTTTACTAAAAATAGCCACTTTGACCTAACCAACATCGGTTCCTACTCGACCACCATCGGTTACGTAACCGCCATCGGTTCCCTGTTAATGACCTCCCCCAACCAAAAAGAAAGGATCCATAATTCATTTGGGTGAAAAAAAAACAAGAAGAATAGTTCAGAGAGAAGAGCATCGAGCCAAAGACTGCAACTGAGCAACTGGATCACTATCACCCTCATTCAAGCATTGGAAAAGACTGAGGATAGCTTCATCAGCTCGCTTTCCAATACCGGATCATCCCAACTAAGCCTTACTGTCGCCACCACATTCCTTGGACCTATATCTTCATCAGGAACCAGTAAGTATTATCTTGTAGTTCTTTGTTATCATTTTGCTTTAATTCATATCAAATGGGAACCACCACCTTCGAAAGGAAGTCTACTATTTCTTGGGCCTAAGGCAGTTCCCTCACCTATTGTCTAACTAAGATCCGGTGGTCTTGCATTCTTACTTACATGTAGTCCTTTCCGCATAAAAAGGAGTTCTTCACAATCGATCTCGATATCTCTACAAAGATGCGCACACCTTCCCAACATTCAGCAGTATTCCTCCTAGCCCTAACCCTATCTCTGCTTCTTAAGAGAATGAAAGGATAGAAGCAACTCTATTCTCGGAAAGAAATTCGTGCAAAACAGGAGAGCCTCTTTTGGCCATAACCATGGGAGCTTCTTTACTTTTCTCTTTAGAGCCTTCAACCGGCTATCTCTGGGGTTACGAGATTAGGATTGAGTGAAGACTCGCAAATGACTGCCATCATGCTCACCTTTTTCTTCCTTGTACTCCAAGTACCCAATGCTAGAGTCTCTAGTTGAATCGTCAAAAGACGCATCAACATATCCCAAGCTTTGATGACTTCATGAGAATCTTGATCTTCCGGTTCTTCACCCTCCTCAACTATTTCAACTGTTGCATTGATAGAAGGAGCTTCAATGGCTAGCCTAGTGGGAGAAGTGATCAACTGATTCCTATCTCTTGTGGGAGCACCATTGGCATTGTTGAAATTCCATCTAGGAATATCCCAATAAGGAATGTTGGTTGCTTGTTAAGACATTTGCTTCTTTAAAGTGATCAAATCATTGGCCATCTTCTTAATCATAGGATCGGTAGTACTGAGAAGAACTCTAATTTTTAGGCTTAGATAATTTCTCTTCGATCTTTCCAGCTAGAATAAGATCATGTTATGATCCTCATGTGCAGATTTCACTAATGCCTCAAGGTTTTGGTGTAATGGTTCATTACATTTGGTATCAGAGTGACCACCCGTGTTTGAATCCCACTCGGTTGGTTACGTCATGTAGCCAAGGCCCATGGGGTGCCTAAATGTCGGTGAAGTGGGGCTCAGACGTATGGGAGTATGGGTGTAACCCACTGAGTTGGGATCTATGGAAGCATGGTGGGATGTTATGATCCTCATGTGCAGATTTCACTAATGCCTCAGGTTTCATCAGAATGTAGTTTGTTACAGATGATCTTCTATTTTAGTGGCTATAGCTTGAGCAAAGTGTCCAAATTGGGGATAACAGATCTTCTCAACAAGAAGATCACATTAGGGGACTGATCATTGATGAAGAAACACTTTTGATTTTCAAGAGTGGGAACGAATAGCTTTGGAATCGTATGAATTAGCTTGTTGAATTTGGCTATGAAATCCCGCATGGGTTCATAAGACTCCTTCTTCATGTGTGTAAGTTTGTGCTAACAAGGTGTTAGAGTCTTCACCAGTTTGAACCTTGCTTTGAATAAAGACCGCATGGTAGTCTAGTTGGTAATGCATACATTCGGGAGATGGTAGAACCATTCTTCTAATACACCATTCAATGTCTCAATGAAGAGTCAAACAACGATGTCTTCATGAGCAACTCCAAGAACACCACATGTGACAAATAATGAAGTGATGTGTTCATCAGGGTACTTCTTCCCATCACCATTGAACTTAGGAATATTCTTATGTGACCCATGTGGTAGATCATGCAATAGTGGAGTTACGAAAGAGGACCAATAACCACACCCCAAGGCACAAAGTTGTGATGTAATTCTTCTAAATGAAGTGCATATAGGAATCCAAGTATCAGACAAGAATAATGCATGGTAGGTTCCAGAAACATCTTGTTCTTGAAGAACCTGAGCTCTTTGTATAGGTGAAGAACTTCTCACTTGGCTAGATGCAACACTATTGGGTGAAATTCTGAAATTATGTTGCTAAAGAAAATAAAAGAATGGATCAGTTTCACCCTTGGCTTGGCTTGACCGAATGAAGATCTTTCTGGCCATCTTGAATTGGAAAATAGATCTTTTTGAAAATAAGGCAAATACAAAGTCTCTAGACACAAATAGGATAAGCTTAGTCTTATCAATCCGTATTCCCCACGGAGTCGCAAAAACTGTTGGTTGGATATTTTGTCGGACAAAATATGAGGTTCAACCACAATGCATGGGATCAAATCCCTCCTCAAAGACAGGTGAGGCTACCTATTTATTACTAATCTAAAACACAACAGAAATAATATATACAATATCCACACTATTCTAACCATTGGGGTTGGGATACAATCCTAAAATCCATATCAACATGAAATGGAGATGTTACAACTTTAGGAATGTAATGGATTAGAAAGGGAACTTATTATAGATGAAACAAAATGGAATGGAAATGAGAGGAATGTATTTTCTTTCAAGCAAACATAGATCAAGAAATACTTATACGAGTTTTTAGATCATGAGTGTAATATCCTGAAATGATTAAAATGATTAAGAATACTAAAAAAGAATAGCTCAAAATTTTGTACATAACAAAAATATCTCAAGATAGATGAATCCCACAACACAAAGTTTGTAGAATAACGCTTGTTTCTATTCTTCAATGTTTAAAAAGAAAATACAAAGTTTTTTCTTCTTCTTCACAATAGATCTTAATATTCAAAAAGTCTCTGTTCAAAATGCACAAGCATCCACTATTTATAATAAAAAGGGCAGAGATAAAATAGGATTAAATCCTAGAAAATAGTCATTTAATAAAAGTAATATTTTATTTGACTCTCAAGTAGGAGAACAAGTCAAAATTTTCTTCCTATGTGATAAAATGGAAATGAAAAAGACATTTCAATTTCTAGAAGAAAATGACATGTAACATCATTGCTTATTATGTTTCCTCATCCTTGTCTTCTTCCCGGTGACGCCTTTGATTGTCTCGAAACTCTTGAAACTTTTGGATTATTTCTTGCATTTCAACTTCATCTAGTGTACTAGAATAATCACTTAGAACCTCACAAGTTTCATGTGTGTCACTTAAATTGCCAGGAAGTTTCTTCAATCTCTTATTAAGTTATCTAAGTGATTCCAAAACATTCTCGATATTTATACATTTATCAATGATGCTCAGATCAAAGACGGAAGCTAGTTCTTGCTTGATCAATTCCCGAATTTGTTTATATAAACCATCAGCAAGGAGAATGGTTGCTCCTTTGTCCAATACTTTGGAAAATATCTTGAACATCTCTTCTTCGATATCGCTGGTGGCGTCAATCAACTCGATCCTTGGATTCTCTCAAATTGCTCCAAGCTTCACCGAGAATATTTATCTTGAACCTAATAGCCTTGGTTAGCTGGAAGTGTTTATCCCCATGTGGAATGACTAATTCTTCCACTAAGACTGAAGATGGAATTTGCTTCAGTACATTAAGGGCCTCCAAAGTTAGTTCAATTTTTCTAGCCTCCCGTGAAAATTCATCATTCATCTAGTCACAATCCTTTTTCATTTCCTCCAAGGATTTGTATACCTCTATTGTATCATCGGTGACTTTCCTTCCTTGAAGGAGTAATCTTTGAATCCATTCATCCATCGTTCTCCCCTTCTCATTGATATTCTCAATAACGGTACTAGTGAGAATTCAAACTTGATAGGAGTGGGAGTAGAAGATGATGGGGTTGACTCGAGAGGGATTTGAGAGCTTAAGAAATACTTCTGTGAACTATTCAACTTTCTCTTTTAGCTCATCCTTGCTCACCTTTGTTTCCTTCAGCTTTTGGCATAACACATTCATGGCATCTAGTGCATCTTTTGTGCCCCTTATATTGCTACCTTTCCTAGATCCACCCTTGTAATCTAATAATCGGAAGATGCTATGTTCTCCATGGAATTTTTGGCCATAGGAGTGGTAATATCTTCAAACTTATGTCCTAAGGCATCTACTGAAACCCTTGAAACTGTTTTAGGTTTCTTGGTAGATTTGGCAAGAGAGACCTTGAGTGAACTGAAATCAAAGGCTTGTAGGGAAACTACCACCTTCCTCTTCCTTAGAGTTTAGTCAACCAACCATTAAGGTGCAAAGTGGAAGAATTTTCTCCTATTGGGGCTATCATGGTTATATCTATGGGTGGAGGAAGTTTTTCTTGTGGTTCATGATGACCACAAGTTTAGTGACTATGGCAATATATGAGGGAATGAAGGTGTGAAAGGAGAAGGAATTTCAATAGCCAATGTAGGTCAAAAGTAGAGAAAGGTGAAAGACCGAGAGAAAATGATAGCCATGGCTGATGGGGTTGCGTTGAAATATGTGGTGAGGAAGATTGGGGGAGAGGGGGTAAAGACTCTAAAGCCAAAGCTTGAGAAGCAAGGGCAAGGCTTACTTCGATGAGCAATCAACAAAAGGAGAAATAAGAGGTTGAATAACCTCAATTTCTGAAATAATTTCTTCTTGTTCGGTGGAGGAGGAGGAGAATCCAATACCTCAACTGTTTGTGTGGGAGTAGATGACTCAACCCCTTTCTTTTCTCCTCTTCGACAAACTTAAACTTTATTTTCCTTTTGGTAGGGCTTTTATCCTTTTCCTTTTCTCCCTTAGAGGGTCCCACTTCTAGAGTAGCTATCTTTGAAAATCTCTTTTCTTTATAACTCATTCCCCAAGAAATGAGCCATGCCTTAGTGCGAAAAGGGTTTGAGAAGCTCTCTCGGTGATAGAATCCTTTTCAGAAACAAGCCAATCAATGGCTAGGAATCCAAGTTGATCTCCATATGACTATTCATATATTTCTTCAAAGACACTTTCATTTTCTGTGGTGCCTTCAGGGATATCGGCTAGATGTAACATCTGAACTTCTTCAAGAGTTAGTCTACTATTTTTTTTTCTTTAGACTGTGACCTCATCTCAAAGATCAACCCAGATGTCCTTTACATGAGGAACATGCAGATACAAGGTTCCATATGAATTAAGGACTCCTCAAATATCAAATCCCTCTATGAACTTCATATGCTTTTTCAGTTTTCCTGAAGTTCATGCACCACATTCTTGGCCTTCACCACTATAGAACATGTGTACCTTCTAATGGAAATTGGGAAGGAGATAGCGGCCTTTCATGTCTGCTTTTTTAAACTTGTGGAAATGCAATAGTTGTCGACCAACTCCATAAGGATGAGTTTGTCACCTAGAAACCTGGCCAAATAGAAAGGGTTGCCTGGAATTTTACCACCCAAAGGTTGGTTAACTTGTTGAATTGGAAAACATGCAACCCCACTTTGACACCTTCATCCATACCTCATCAAAAACTCTTCTCTTTCTTAGCTCAGGGTCCAGCCTGTAAATGTCTTCATAAAAGAAGGCATCATTCACTCTTTGGAATTAATCTTTAGGTCCTTTTATTGTCGGGTGATGGAAGTACCAATATATGTGCTCAGCTTTTTTAATTCCCCTTTACATCCAACCTCGCGTAGTTTCTCATACCCGCTATTACATAGGTGATGTATAAAATCATGTAGAACTTTCCAAAGAGATAAGACCGTTTTCATTTGAGAGTCTATCTCATCACTTACTAAGGTGCCCCAATCAATCCCTTGCTCATTCTTCTTTATGATGACCATGAACCTGATACATCCATCCTTTGAATTCTTCGACTCTAAGAGATGAAATAACTAGCTCAAGAAGGTGATGATATCACCGATTTCAAGTATAAAATCACTTCTAGGGACCGTCTTAGGAAACCTAGAAACATTTGGCTTAGCCTTGATCAAGAATTTCTTGTTCACATGCTTGATGTAGTCTTATTGATATTTTTCTAGGATTTTGTGATCGACTTAAGATCTAAATCATCATATTCTATAAAGTTGAGCAACTTTAAGAGTTGATCGAAATATTATCCATCTAATTTTACTATAGAATCTCCCGCTTGATTTCTCAATGAGTGTAAGGCTAAGTCGTAGTGAGAAGCACATGCGAGAATGAATTCAAGGCATTCATCCGATACTAGAAACCCCATTGCTAGTAGTGAGAGACCATTGCTAGCTATTGACTTCACCCATTAATTCCGAGAAGAATCCTCGATCCTTTTCTAGAAGTCTTCCATGCCTATAATTACAACTTATATAAGAATAATAATATTTCTTATGATATTTATACTTCATCTTTCCAGACTTAGAAGGGCTAGGGTCCGACATGAGGAGTCTTGAAAATGACTAGAAGAGAAATCAGTCTAGATGTTTGTTGAACAAGTGAACAGACCCGCCCTACTATTTAGGTGTTGAAACTTGCAAAGCAGCCTTTGAAACCCGACATACTAGATTGTGTGTTTCAGAAATGCAGACCATGTCTAACACCTTGAAAAAACTGAAGGATTGGCATAATATGGATGATGTCAAGAAGGTGATAATATCCAACACACTGTGGAACTAGAAGAGTGTCTAACACCGGTCAAGACCCGAAACACTAGCGGAGTTTGGAGGATGTCAGGCACACTACAAAACTAGATACAAAGGCAGAACTTGAGGGATGTCAAAACCTAGATAATCCCAAAACAAAGGTGGAACTTGAATGATGTTCGACACCTGTAAAACACAAAGCAGATGCAATTGGATTTCTACTATGTTAGGACATGTAAAATCCCCGCCATGTTCTAGTTAGGAAAATTTTAACGCTTTTAAAAACTATAGGGTACCATCTATGGGAAAATAAACAAATACCCTAATGTTAAATTCCAAACAAGAGGTTCAATGGGAATGTAATAAAAACAAAGAATAAGAAACTCAAAACCCTAAACCAAGAAGGAAGAGAAAAGAAATGCAAACTCCATCATGAACACCTAAAAATAATCCAAAAATCATAAAAGATAAAAGAGGAGAGAAATACCTTCAATAAATTCAAAAAATAATCGAAGACAGATCATGAAATCAATCAAGAAGCTCAATTGGGTTCGGAGGAGGTAGAAGCATGCACATCAATCCAACACGTCAAAATCGTATAAGGTAAAAATGATGTGTAAAAACGACTATTTATAAAACCCTAAAATTTATTACACATAGCTCAACATGTATGCCAACTACCAGACAATTGGGCATTTATGACATGTCATCATGCTCAGAGTCCCCGAAAACCCAACACAAAGGATTTTTTTCATTTCAGGTTTCAGGTTTTGGGAAACATGAGGCATGAAGCATGAGATGTTGAGATGCTTCCAAGTTCCAAAAACTTGACATACTAGCTTTGTTTCAGGTTGCATATTTTGGGGAACATGGAACATGAAACATGTGATTGGAAAAGCATGTTCTAATGCTTTGAAGCTCCGAAAACCTAACACAAATTACTTAGTCAATTCAGGTTTCGAGCTTTGAGAAACATGAGACATGATGCATGTAAAGAACATGTTCTCATGTAATGAAAGCCCGAAAACCTGAAAATCTCTTTCAAAGGGAAATTTAAGAGATTTTTCCAAAATTTAAGTATGGTTATATAAATTTTAGCTAGAATCACTAAAATGAGATAACACTCATCTAGCACCCTACTTACCCTCCTATTTCAACTTCTACCGATGCTCTATATTCTCAAGCTTTAGATAACTCATCAATACCTGCTACCCATGAACTAACCACAAACCCTTTGGTAGTAGTTTTTAAACACCTTTCACTTGGAGAATACCACCTCCTTAGCATTTACACATTCCTTACTCCTTAGGAGTATGGAAGACTACACCAACACTTGCATTACAACCATCGTATAGGAGAGGTCATACCATATGGCCCTCCTCACCTTTGCACCAACCTAACCTATGGGGGGCTTGACATGGCCTCTTATTCTATTGAACCTCCCTTCCAAACAAGGAATTTTTCATCGATTTCTCCTACCTCACCAAATGCAGCTTCAGACTCACTTTTCTTCACCGTTGTGGACTGAAAAGGCTTGGATTTGGTCACTACAAAAAAATGTTTTCCCACATTCATACCATGTACCACTAAGAAAAAAAAAATTCCCATGGTCTTGGTTTTCCTTCTTATCCTACCCCTAAGAAGGACTACATCACCTTCATCGAGGACAAAAATACTCCTCCTTTCATCACCTATCGCGCAAACTTCTCCCATTGAATATATGGATCCCAAATCCTTTCCACCTAATTTTATTTTTCATGAACACCATATCTCTAGGACCTCTAACCTATCAAAATTATGGTGAGGTTCCCTCTTCCCTTCTTCTCCTTTATCCTGACATGTTCAATGATGATACACCTTCTATACATGTCGTTCAATGTTAGGACGATGATTCTATTATGACCTATTTAGGTGTGGAGGATTCTTATATTAAAAGGTAGTTACCCTATGACATGCAAACCATGTTGAATGAATCTACCATAGAAATCAACATTCACACTTAGGATGAACCACAAATTTTAAAGATAGGCCAATCTTTAGACCGCAAAACATGAATCTTTCACTTCTTTTCTTTGTGATCATAGCAAAGCATTTTCTTGGTCCTATAGCGATATGTCAGGTATTGAACCTAATATCATGATTCACAATATCATAACTATTTGTGATGAAAAACTAGTGAAACAGAAGTTATGTAATATGCATCCTCACATTTCTCTTCCGTGAAATAAGAACTTCAATACCTTCTCTCTGTTTCCTTCATCTTACTTATTGACTATTTGTAATGGATCTTGAATATTGTTCCTATCATGAAATCAACTAGGGAACTTTTTATTTGTAATTAATTTCATTAAATTAACCTTTCCTATCCAAAATACAACTTTCCTCTACCAATCATTGACGAACTAGTTGATCTTACATCCAGACATGAGATGTTATCTCTTATGGATTGGTTTTTGGTGTAATCGGATATTAGTTTCTCCGGAAGATCAACACAAAACCAAATTCATAAAACCTTGGGGGCTTCTACTATCATGTCATGCCCTTCAATTCAAAAAATGGTGGTGCTACCTATCAGCGCGTTATGACTTACATCTTCCATGACATCATGCATGACATTTTGGAAGACTATGTCGATGACCTTCTTGGTAAGTCCAAGCATCACGCTAAACACCTGAACATTCTCACAATTATCTTTTACTACATTATCCAATATTTTGTTCACCTTCAACCAAATAAGTTCATTTTTTCAGTTCTCTTGGGTAAGCTCCTTGGTTTCATCATCTCTTTGTGGGGTATCAAAGTTGATCCCACTAAGATCAAGGAAATTCTTGACATGCCTCCACCTACTAACCTTCAGCAGCTTCGTAGCTTACAAGGAAAATTGTAATCCATTCATTGCTTCATCTCTAAACTTTCAGATAGATGTCAACCATTTCACCATCTCCTTAAAAAGGATGTCTCTTTCCATTGGAATGAGGAGTTTCACAAAGCCTTGAAGCATTGAATAACTACCTTCTTTGTCATCCCGTGCTCATTCCACCAAAATATGATCAACATTTTTACCTTTTCATTTCTACTACTAGCCATTACTTGGGTTCCATGCTCACTCATGGTGATGAAAAACACAGGATCAAGCAATTTATTACATGATCCATACTCTTTTGGACTACAAAACTAGGTACACTCATGCTAAAAATTTACTTACCTCTAGTCTTCTTCACCACCAAAATTTTCCACTACCTTCTTAATCATAAGACATTATTTGTTACTAACACTCGATCTTGTTCATTACATGTATGCCAACCCGACCACCACCAATGCACCACACATTGGCTCATGCTTCTTGCAGACTTGGAGTTGGATTTCATTCATCAAAATTATGTCAAAGCACAAACCATAGTAGAACAACTGCAGAGGCTCCTATTTCTTGAAATCAATCCTCAAAATTCTATTTTCTAGATGAGTCTATAGCCACCCTATCCCTTCATGATATTATTTATCAAATGAAATTATTATTTAACGGATCCAAATGTAACTACGTGGGAGGTGTGGGGCCATCCTTATTCCTCTTGATGGTGAGCCCATGCCACTATCCTTTAAACTAGACTTCGACTACACTAATAACATAACCAAGTATGAATCCCTTGTATTGGGTCCTATAACCGACTAGCTTAGATGTTAAATCCATTAACATCTTTGGTGAATTTAAACTAGTTGTTAACCAAATCAATGGTTCGTACCGATTAGTGTGTCACAATGACAACCTTCAAAAGTATAGATATCATGTCCACCTACATTTGACCACGTTTGATGTAATATCCCTAATTTTTTAAAAGTTATTTTAATTGCAATCAAGTCTAACAATGGTTAGACAAAACCATCATATTGTTTACGGATCCACTTAGTTGACCGTGTCATGGGCCCCAACTTTGGCTATGAGGTATGACACTACTCTTGAATGAATGAATTTGCATCCAATTTTATAATCTTTCTTAAACATGTACGTGTCCTTTGGTCGTAGGATGTTTGGAATTTAAATGATTTCCTACTTTTTGATGGTTCTATTTTGTGATAGAAGAAATGTTCCATAGGTTTAACTAGGTTCATGAATGAAAATGATTTTTGTTTTTTTAGTTGTGCATTTTGAAAAAAATTCATTGTACTTATGTCATCATCTATAACAATGCTAACAATTTTGATGCATAGGTTTAAAGTCATAAAAGGCATATATGAACTATATTTTACGTGAAAATTATCAGCTAAAAGTTTATCATCAAATAATTTCAGCTGATACCTTTAGTTAAATATATTCAAGCTATGGAAATAAGGTAATTTATGAGTTATTATAATTTAGGACTTATTGCTATTCTTGAATAAATAAAATATATAAAAATGAGGATAAACTTCTTGAGAAGGGGGCGTATAAATCATTCAATAATTATCCCGATAATGCATAACATAGCACTTTGTAAGGTGATAGGGTGGGTAGGGAGAAGTTTGTAGATGGGTAAACACCCTTAGTATAAATTAAATTTATTTTTAGGATGGTAAAAATATAAATGGGTTAAACCCATTTTTAGATGACCTTGTTAAATGAAATTAAAATGATGAAGCCCGTAAGGGGCATGAACAATTTAGTGGAAATAATAAAATAGGGGTTAATGTTTTAAAAGTTTTAAATTGAAATCTTTTATCATCCAACCAATAATGACCTCCTCCCTCATTTTGTAGGAAGATTGTACTAAGTTGGATGGTATTAATTGATAGGGGAAACACCTCGAGAATCCCAAATATTTTCAAACACTCTACCCTCCTTAGTTAACTCATTGTGAGCATTTTCATTTATTTAGTATTTTGAAAAAAAAAATGAGGAAGGAGGGCTTCGACTTGTTAGAGCTGGAAGAGAAGTAGGTTGTTGATTCTAGGTTTCCTTCAAGCATGAATATTTCTTCCATTCTATGTTGCTTGTTTAATATATTGGAATCTTGCATGCATGATGTTATTTGGGTAATCATTAGGTAGATTTTGTTTATATTCCAAAAAACCGAATGGATATTTGACTTGTTCGTCTTGCTTAAATGTTTTCATTGCAAATGAGTTTGGTTTTTCCCCAAATCGATTTGTGTATGCAAAAATCAATTTTTGTTAAATTAAATTGAAACTAATATATGCAAATTAATTTTTGCTAGTTTTTAACTATTGCATGGATACCCTAGTCAAAAAATTTCAGAATTATATTGATTCCTGTTCCCCAAAACTATTTTTCTCATGGTTTTTAAATACTATTATACTAAAAATTTATTGCATGGTAAAAATTGATTTTGGGTATGTACAAATCGATTTGACTGTTAGTTCTCTTCAATACTAGAATTTGGAAAAATATTTATGCTAAAAATATGTACAAGTCAATTTGGGTTGAATAAGATTTTGTTGGAAGAAGTTTTTGAAGTATATTTTTATCCCTTTATGCAAATAGACCGCAACATTTTAAGTTTGTGGTGTGCGAGTCAATTTAGTTTATGGGAGTTTTATTTGGCTATGCTAATGTCTTATATGGCTTCTGAGTGCATTTTGTTCCTAGTTGAATAGGTTAAATAAAATAAAATGGTGGATTCTCACTTGGGTATTGATAATCAATAGTTTAAATGGACTGGTCAATTCCTTTTAGAACCTAGAATTTGCATGATAAAAAAATAGAAGAAAGAAAATAGATGAGTGATATGGTAATGATGATTTTTGGACTATTTTGTAGAGCTACTCTTTGAGTGGAAAAAATATGTTTTGATATCTTTATTAACGATGTTCTTGGACATTTTATTGAGCTGCTCATTGGCTAGAAATAATATGTTTTATTTTCCTTGTTAATGATGTTATTGGACATTTTATTGAGTTGCTCATATGATTTGGACTTAATACGTTTTGTTTTCCTCAATAATGATGTTCTTGGACATTTTTTTGATCTTATCATTAAATTTAAATAATATGTTTTGTTTTCCTTTTTAATGATGTTCTTGGAAATTTTGTTGAGTTGTTTAGTTACCAAAAACATTATGATTTGGCTTCCTTCGGAATAATTTTGTTGCATGATATGATGAGCTACTCATTGACTAGAAAGAATAGGTTTGATTGCTTTTGGTAATGATGATTTTGGATAGTTTTTTTTAGATTTAGTTTATGAATGATTATTGATGACAACTTAGATAATGATGTATGAACCTTGTTATTAGTTGGGGATGTAATCTTTGAAATATAAAGTTTGACATTCTAATAGTGATAATTTCCAGTTGTGTCTTAATGTTAATCATGAAGAATTATCTTTCCAATTTTTGTTACCCCTGTCTTTGGTTGTTTAAAGAAACATGCACACTTTATTCCTATTTATTAAATAGTTGTAGAAGATAACAGAGGCAATATTCCTACTAGTTTATTTTGGAATTGACATCATACAACTACACAAGTCTTGTAGGACAATTAGTCATGTCAGATTAGGATATACGGAAAATAATATCATGTGATGTTTTATCATATTTTGGAACCTGAATGAGTTGCTTGGATTTCAAGTTGTAAAATGATGTTACTCGGGTTTTTGATTGTCATTGTTGGGATCTTTTGATCACATTGTTTTTTACCTAAACTTTCTATGTGAGAGTTTATGTAACGGTTTCTTACACCGCTTCTTGTATGACTTATGGCTCATTATATTTTAATATGAGGTGAATTCTTGTATTTATTAAAATTTCGACTAGAGTAAATTATGAATGTTAGAATTGTGGAATCTCTCTTGTTGTAAATTGTTAAACGCTAATTAAACATTATATTTATTTATAGTTTACCAAAAAAGAAAATAGTAATGAGTAGTTAACATAACATTCTAGTGCCTTTTTAAAGGATTAAATAAATAAAATACTTTGATGCTTAAAGTGGATTGGGTAATATATAATAAAATAAATTTTTTGATGATTATGATATTATAATGTTATGGTTGTAAATTCTACAACCTAGAAGATGAAAATGTGTTATTATGGAAATTTAATATAATTAAATAAAAATAATAATATCCAACAATAGGAAGTTGAATGGAGGTAGTGGTGATCAAACTAATTAATTAAATCCAAGTAATTAATTATTTCGTGATCTTTCAATTGATCAATTGAGTCATTTAGTTAAAATTATTTCCAAAGAGTAATTACTGGGGAACGAGAGCAAGTATCTAGAAGCTAACTAATTTAAGTAAGCCTTGTTGTCTATAACAAATCTTGATAAATAAATAAGGGATCCAAATTAAATACATTCACTAAACTAGTGAATATCATTTCAACAACATACATATGATTTTGTTAGATGAGTTCTATGGAAATAAAAAAGGGCCTCTACTGTGAGGCCATTAATAACTAAGTTGGACAAAACATGAAGATCTTATAAGGGCCTAAGTTTCTAAAATGAATTTGAGCCAACATGTTATCTACTCTTGAATGTAGGGACTACTGATAAAGGGTTCTTATTGAGTGTTGTTGTGGGACCTTGTTAGTAGGTTCGTCAAGATGAACTTAATTTAGTTACGAAAAAAAGTGTAACACATTATGATAGTTATATTTCATTCTGAATTATTAGAAAACCATAGTGGAGAAATGTACTTGGATCTATTTGGTGTTCGTAAGAAAGGAAAATAGGGCAAAAGGTCCACTAGTCATATTAGGAGATGGGTAGATAAGGGATGCTGAAATAGTTATATTTCAGCATTACAAATGTACCATGTCATAATAAACCTAGTTGGTCCTTGGTACCTATTTCAAAAATTAACTCTTGCTTAAGTTAAAATAAAGTAAAAGTGAATTCAAAATATCTAGATAAGCTGTGAAATGGATAGTTGTGAAGTGTTAGAAGACATAAAATCATTTAACTAGTGTGTTGTCTTGAGTTTAGCCATAACCATCACGGTAGTTAACTTTGGCCAAAGAAATGCATTGATGGTTTTGCATTGTCTGCTCACTTAGTCCAATTAAAATTGTCGAGTAACCATATCATTGGAAATATAACACTAAACATGAGGTAGACAATGATTGGATACTAGAATACGATGCCATGAAACCAGCTTCGAGGTGGACCTAAGGACATTCAAATGGCTCCCATAACTTGAAAAAGTTGAGTTGGAATGCTAGTAAGAATTTTCATTCAAATTTATGATGAAGGGAGATCGTGGAGATCTATATGCACCCTTCTCGGCTAGACATGGCTTACACAGATGTTTTGGATAGATCAAATGAATAAATCTGATTTCTTGGATATAATTAAATAAATATGTTTCTTGCAGCAGTGTGTGTGTTGCTTTATGTTTAGAAATTGGAAAAAAAAATCTTCATTTTCTAGCTCTTCTATTTTCAAGTTATAGATTTTGGTATCGAGCGAGGCTCATACACTTTGACATTAATGGGACACACATTCTAATACAATAATCTTTTCTCTTAAAACATGAAACTAGGGCTATGTCAACAAAATGAGATAATTTGGCAAGTGGAAGTGGGGTAAATAGTGAAGATGTGCCGGAGAATACTCACTGCAAGTTAGAATAAATCCTCACTCTTACGAATAATAACCAAAACCAAGTTGTTGTCATAGAACAACAAGGTCAAGATGGTGAAGAGGATGAGGATCATGAGGACAGAGTCAAGGATGTTGAGTTAGCAAGAGACATTAAAAGAATATCCCCACCTAAATTTAATGGTTAAACTCTTAGGGATGGTGCTTAAAATTATCTCTCGAAATGGAAATGTATTTTTACATTAAAGACTCTTCGAGAGGAGAAAAAAGTGGAATGGGGATCCTACCAATTATACCATGAAGCATCATCTTGGTGGGATAATCGGAAGAAAAAATTAGGAATTGATTCTACTATGATCACATAGGAGCAGTTCAAGGCCTAATTCCATTAAAGATAGATACTTCAACTCTATTTTTACCAGAAGATGGTAGAATTCCAAAATATGATTGAAGGAAAGATCTCAGCTACAGAATACCGGGACCGTTTCACTCGATTGTTGAAATATGTTCCTATCAATCAAAAGGATGAGAAGTTTACGGTGAGAAAATTTATAATTGGATTGAATCCTAGAATTGGTAGTAAGATAGATGTCCATGGACCTACCTCTATGGAAAGCAGTGTTCGAGAAATCTATTAAGCAAGAACAAAAGCTACAGAGTATTGATGCTGTAAAGAAGAAAACGAGAAGGAAAAATAGAAATTTTAAAACACTACCAATTGGTAAGCTAACCGGAATAGGAAAAAAAGGTTGGGAATTCTAATAAAATATGTACAACAAGTAGAAATGCTGAAAATAAAAAAATAAATGCGATAAGGAATAAGTTTCAGCTGAATAAGGTTGAGAGAAAAGGTCCACTTGGCGATTCTTTAAGTGTGGTGGTGATCACTTCACTAACAATTGTCCTGAAAAAGGTAAATGGAATAATCGAACAACGGATCTAATGTAGAAAATAAATAGGGGCATAAACATAAGTTTTATGCTAAAATCCATAATAAGCAAGTAGAAAATCAAACAACTCCAATAAAAACCACATGTAAGATTTTTGGAGTACTTATTTCTATTTTATTTGATTCCATCTCAACATAATGTTTTTCTTCATCTAAAGTAGTGATAAACTCAAAATAAGAGTAGGATACATGGAACACACTTAGAATGTACGGTATGGAAATAATGATGTAGATAGAGTGAATTAGTGCTTGTTTGAGGCACCACAATAATTACTTGAGTTTAGGAAAATATTTAACCTATACGTGGCACCTCATCAATCATATGATGTTGTCATAGGTGTCAATTGGTTAATTCAACATAATGCAACCTTAGACTCGCTTAGGAAAATGTGTAACTGTTGTGATGATCGGTAGAAAAATAACAAGTGTTCGAGAATGTTAAAAGGGAGTTTGCCACTAGGAATATTTCTGCCATGTAGTGGAAAAAGGAAAAGTGAAAGGGTTGTAATCTATATGCAGTAAAAATGAGATATTTAGGGCATGAAATTGAAGCATTTCCCATCCTAAGGGAATTTAGAGATTCCTTTCCAAATGAGTCTTTTAGTCTTCCACCTAAGCAATAGAGGTCATGCTTGGAATGGAACCGATCTCAAGGCACCTTATAGAATGAAGACAACTAATTTGGTTAAGTGGAAAGATAAATTACTTGAGTTGCTTTATCGTTGGGGTTGATTAGGCCAAGTATATCAGCTTGGGGTGTACTAGTCATCTTCATGAAAAAGAAAGATGGGTCCCTTAGATTTTGTATTGATTACCGATTCCTCTACAAGGAAACATTCAAGAATCACTACCTGTTTCCCTGAATTGATGATATTTTTGATCAAATTAGGGGTGCAACAATGTTTTCCAAGATAGATCTCAGATTTATTTATCATCAATTACATATCACATATGAGGATTTCAATTAAACTAATTTTAGAATCAGGTATGAGCATTACGATTTTACAGTTTGGCCCTCTGGTCTAATCAATGCACCTACCGATTTCATGAACTTGATGAACAATGTGTTTAGGGAATCCTTAGACAAAAAAATTCTTTTCTTTCTCAATGATATATTAATAAACTCCAAGAATGAGAAATAACATGATAAACATCAAAGCATTATCTTTGGAAATTATCAAAGCATAAATTATATGGACATTTATCTAAGTATTATTTCTATTAATACGAATTATGATACTTGGTTTACATCATAAATATAGAAGAAATCTTGGTGGACTCACAAAGATCGGTGCAATCATGGAATGGCTAGGACTAAAGGATTTTCATGAAGTGAGAAGTTTTATTGGTCTATCGTCGGGCTATTAATGGAAGTTCGTGAAGGACTTATCTAGGATAGGAGGACCTATCACTTCTTTGTAAAGAAGGATAAGATTTTTTTGGGATAACAAGTGTGAAGAATCCTTCATAGAGTTAAAACGTAGATTCACAAGTGCTCTGTTGTTCAAGATTCTAGATCCAAATGGGAACTTATCGGTGGTAATCGATACTTCAGGGGAAGGTTTGGGTGGTGTACTAATACATGATGGACATGTGGTATCTTTTGAAAGCAAGAAGTAGAGGGTGCATGAAGAAAATTATGAACCTCGTGATCTAGAACTCGGTGCAATTGTGCATGCACCGTAAGTATGGAGACATTATTTACTTGGGAAACCTTCTGAACTCAAAACAAATAATCTTAGGCTCAAGTACATCTTTACCAATCCAAATCTAAATGCAAGGCAAAAAAGGTGGCTAGATTTCCTAGAAAATTACAATTTTGATATAAATTACATTAAGGGTAAAGAGAATAGGGTGGATGATGCTTTAAGTCATATAAAACATATTGTTCCTATAATTATTTTAAGAACTCAGTTCATGGATGAAGTCAAAATTGAGTTACCCAATGACCCCTACTATAATCATGTTAAAATAACTCTAAAAAATGATCCAAAAGATAAAAGGTGTGATGGTTTTAAGATATAAATAAATGGGATTCTTTGTTATAACAACAAAATATATGTACTAGAGGGTAGCAAACTCATAACTAGATTTTGAGAGAATTTCATGATGCTCCCTACTTGGAACACCCATGAACAAATAATATGATGGTGGACATAAAAATGATTTTTTTTTGGAAAAAGATGAAAAAGGATGTGATTGTTTATGTTTCATAATGCTTGGAATGTCAACAAGTAAAGGCTGAACATTCACATCCAGTGAGGACTATTCTATCCTCATAGCGTGTCGTAATATAAATGGCAAGTTATAACTATGGAATTTTCCAAGGTCTACCCATGTCCCATAATAAACATGATGTTATACTTGTGGTTGTAGACAAATTAACCAAGGTGGTACATTTTATAGAAATAAATTTAAAGAAAATTCACTTATACTAATAAAAGGATTTTTACGGGAAGTTTTCTAATTACATGGAGTTCCAAAAGTAATAATTTCAGATAGGGACTCAAGGATGAATTCTATATTTTGGAAGACTTTGTATGCTGCTTTAGGGATAAAACTAGACATCAGTTCTTCCTACCATCCTAAAACTGATGATCAAACCAAAAGAGTAAATCAAGTGTTAGAGTATTTACCAAGGATGTATTGTATGGATCATCAATACAAATGGGAAGAATAGCTTCCATTGGTAGAATTCACTTATAGTAATACTTATCACTCTTCAATTTAGATGATACCTTTTGAGGCCTTATGTGGCCGTAGGTGTAGGACACCTATTAGCTGGGATAATCCGGAGGATAGAGTATTGATTGGACAAGAAATGTTATCAAAAATGGTGAAACAAGTTCAATTACTTACAAACTGATTGAAAGAGGTATCGGATAGATAAAAAAGTTATGTAGATTTAAAAATAACTGATAGGGAGTTTAATGTGGGAGAGAAAAAGTTTTCCTAAGGGTCAAGCCTAAAAAGAGTTCCTTTACATTTAGCATTCAGCTAAAGTGTCTCTCTAGTTTTTAGGACCATTTGAGGTCCTAGAGGTCATTGGACAAGTTGGCTACAAACTAGCACTACCTCCCACTCTGTCCAAGTTACACAATGCATTTCATGTATCCTTTCTTAAGAAGTATATACCCAATTTAACACATGTAGTTAATTGGGATTCATAATGTATTGGATACAAGAGTAATCGTGGTTGATCCTTTAAGGATATTAGAAAGTCACAAGTTACACTTGAGAAACCTTGAGGTTACACAATGTAATGTCTAATGGGACTAATACTATGAAGAAAGTGCCACTTGGGAGAATCTAGAAGATATCAAAACTACTTTTCTACATTTAATCTACTGATTTTTAAGATTTTGTTTTTGCTGGATTGTTAAATTTAGTTTTCCTATGAAGTTGTAGATAAGTAGATCCCGTAGTTAAGCCCGCAAATTAATATAGAGACTATGATAATTTTTATTTGTAATTACTTTGCTGAAAATTTTGTTAATGAACCTATAAAATGTTTCATCTAGGTAGTAATGATTTATTTCTATAGATTATATGAATCTTTTCTAGTTATAAGGGTTGTTGTGACCTTTATGATTCAGCTAAAATGATATTGTTACAAAACTTTTAAGATGATTTCAAATATATATGCAATAAATGAATGATGGTTTGGTTTATCTATTTATCTTGAAATAATTAAGATGATGATTATTCTAAGGGTTGGAGTATGTAACATCCCCCCAAAAAAATGAAATATTATTTTAAGCGTGGTCAAGTATAACCATGGCTAGACAACACCATCATATTATGTTTGGATCCACTAGGTTGGTCATGTCATGGGTGCTAGCTTTAGCTTCAGGGTATGACATTGCTGAACAAATGAATTCGCACATAATTCAATGATCTTACCTAAACATGCTTGGAGTCACTTTGTTGTGGGATGTTTTGAATTTGTGATTTCCTTCTTTGTGTGAGATCTATTTTATGATAAAAGGAATGTTCCATAAGTTAAATTGGGTTAATGAATGAAAATGATTTCTTTTTCAGTTGTGTATTTTGAAAAAAACATTGCACTATGTCATGATCTATAAGAATGCTAACAATTTTGATGCAAAGGTTTAAAATAATAAAGTCATATATGAACTATATTTTCGATTAAAATTATCATTTGAAAGTTTATTGTTAAATAATTTTAGTTGATACCTTTAGTAAAATATATTAGAGTTGTGGAACTAAGGTAATTTATAATTTGAGACTTATTGTTATTCTTAAATGATTAAAATATATAAAATAATTAGGAAAAACCTCTTGAGAAGGGGGGACAAAATTGTTGATTTCTTTCCAACACTCTGGGAATCTAATTTCCTCTACTTAACCAATGCAACTTTTGTATATGCATGCGTGTGAAAAGGTGGATTTCTATGGTGTCCTTTCGACCAAGGATCCAATAGGGGCACTCCACCGACCTGCGGTAAATCTAAAAATCTCTTGTTAGAGAGGAATTTTTACGTAAAGTGGGAAAAGGGAGTGAGAAATGAGATATGTGAACTAATGTTATAGGTAGCAAATCATATTCCTGCATACAATAGTTAGACACTTCAACACATGCATTTATGAGGAAAAACAACCACGAAAATGGAAACAAGATGAGATAAGATTGTGAACTCATATTTTCTAAAATATCCTCATAAAAAATGCTACAAAATCATTCTTCTTGTATTGATGCTTAAACAAAAGATGTACATAGTGTCGAGAATGGAAGAAATTTGAGAGTGGAGGAAATTAGAAGAAAATGGCTATCTCCTTTGCTTTCTCTAAGTACAATGCATTCTTAAGTTTACAAGATCAATCGTGAACCCTTTGAAATGGGAATGACTTGACAATTTATAGAGTGAGATATGACCCTTCATCTTCCCCCTAATTCCTTTTCATATGTCCTTGCATAACATAAAACTTTTCAACTTCCTATGAAGCTTTTAAGTCCCTTTTTATAACAAAAAGGTGACTTATTACATTAGGAACATTAATACATATGAAAAAGTACAATCCCAACACAAAATTAGAACATTGAGAAGAGAGAGAAAGTTAGGGGAAGAGGAGAGAGAAAGAGTGAGAGAAGAAGAAGCGAAGATGTCATTAACGATGAAATCCATTGGTCCTTGTTGACTGAAAAATCAATTGTAGTGAGACTCTGAATATTCGAACTCCTTGCACCCTGAGAAACTCCTTCAAATCAGCTCATGAATGCTTTCCAAGTTGAATGAACTGTTCTGCTAATTAAAACAACTCTAAACTTGTGTATGATATACCTATGACCGAATTATGTAGTGAGTGTCGCAAAACATTTCCCAATTCCCTAAGATGATCATCCCTATATGTCCCATTATGCCAATCTTTCCCTTTCAAAACAACTTGTTATTTTTAGTATATGAATCCATGCTCTATTATCTTGGGAAATATCATGTGTCTTGCTATAGTTTCATCTTCAAACCTTCTACCATATTCTGAAATAGGGATAGGTGAGAACCAATGTATAAACAATGCACCACAATGAAGCTACACTCTGATGGTAACATCATAGCTCCAATGTAATAAGAAAGATTCAGACAATGGAAAGAATATGAAAATAAGAAAACAAGTTTGCTCATGCTCATAGATTGAAAAAGGAAGTACAAATAGGGCTTTTTTGTAAACCCCATGCCTAAACAAGAAAAGTAACTCCTATGACACCACGATGCATATGACATGACTAACGCATATGAAGCCACTAAAGGAGGAGTTACAATTCCAAATAAGGAATGTAACTCCTATGACGCACTGACGTAAATGACAATGACATATTCTATGACAGAATCTGACACTTGTCATTTGACTCCCTAAGACCTATGAATCTCATGAGGCAAGATGAAAAGGCAGGTCACACACTAACACCACCATTCATCGAAGCTAAGCAAGAGGTCATGGTAATCCAAAACAAAAAGAAGACTCCCCTAGACAACTAAGAAAGATGTGTCAATGGGGCCTAACAACTAAAGGCTTGATAAGGTGCCCATATACAAAAAAACATCTTTCTAGGAAGAAGGAGAGGAGAAGAAGGACTATATATGTCAAGGAAGATGGGAAGATGCAAAAACCTCACCCCAAGAAGAGACAGCAAGTTAAGAAATTTCACCTTAGTGAAGGGCTTGGTGAATATATCTACAACCTGATCAGTTATCTGAACATACTATATGTCGATGATGTTTTCATGGATCAACTCCCATATGAAGTGCATGTGAATCTCAATGTGCTTCATTTGTTGATGCTGAAATAGATTTATAAAAATCGAGATAGTGCTCATGTTGTCACAATAGATAATGGTAGGCCACCAAAATTGGATGCCAGACTCTGTCAAGATACCCTATAACAAAACAACTTTTTTGGCAGCATTAACTACTCCTTTTTACTCTAATTTTTTTGATGATATGGCAATGGTTTTCAACTTCTTGCTAGATCAACTAACATGACCTAAACCAAGAGTGAAATTGTATCCTGAGGTAGACTTCGATGATCTAGATCACCGGCCCAATCTAAGTCTGTAAATCCAACCAATTCAATCTCAATCCCTCCTAAGTAATGAATACCATCTATGTGAATGCCACAAACATAGTGAAGGATCTACTTTATTTCTTTTAAATGTAACTCATGAGGCTCTTACATAAATCTGGACATGATCCACGAAAGCATACGATAGATCTAGATGAGTGTGAGTAAGGTAGATCAAGATCCCCACCAACTTCGATAAAGGGTACCATCAACCAAGGGGGAAGAGAAATCAGAAACCAACTTAACCTTGAAAGAAAAGGAGTAGGTGAGGACTTGCAATCAGACATGTGAAATTGAGAAAGAAAATCAAGAGAGTACTTAGGCTGTGAGATCATAATTCCTAAGTCAGATTGTGAAATATGGATCCCAAGAAAGTAATGAAGCAATCCTAAGTCAAACATGGAGAACTTCTTGACCAAGTATATCTTCACAGAATCAATGATAGAGGAAGAGCTACTCGTGATCAACAATTCATCAACATAGAGAACAAGAATAAGTATGGAGTCATCCTGATGTAGAATATACACATTTGGGTCAGAGTGACAACAAGTGAACCACGATGCAAGTAAAAAGGAGTCCATCTTGGCATAATAAGACCGAGGGGCTGGTTTAAGGCCATAGAGAGACTTATTTAACTTACAAATGAGGGATGGATAATGGACATAACAGAAGGTTGTTCCATATAGATCTCTTCCTCTAGGTCCTTGTGAAGGAAGGCACTCTTAACATCCATCGGTGGACTTCCCATCTATTAGTGGTAGCGATGGCAAGGGTCGATAAAATGGAAGTCATATTCACAAATTGGAGTAAAGGTTTCTAAGTAATCAACCCCAACTACCTGGGAGAAGCCATTAACTACAAGTCATGCTTTATACTTCTCAACTTCTCCATTAGCTCCATACTTTTCCGATATATCCACCTACAAAGAAATGATTTTTCTTCCTTTCGAGAGAAGAGGGATAAGATAACAAGTGTCATTCTTTATGAATGAGAAATAATCCTCATCCATAGCAAAATCCCACTCAGGAATCCTAGAAGCTTCCTAGAAAGATGATGGATCAGAAGAAGAGGTGAAGAAGGAGTGGGGTCCAATGAAATTTGAGTGAGTACGTCTCTCATCTAAAGGATCTCCAACTAAATCTCTAGCACTTTGTAAATTTTTCCTGGCCCAAAGAGGTCCTAAAGGTTCAAGCTCAGAGTTGGAAGATTCTTCACTCAAGTGAGAAGGGACATAGTCCTCATCATCACTATTTTCAGAATTAGAATAATCAAAATTTTGAGGATCGGGAGGAGTAGGGAGAGAAGGAACTCCCTCAATAACATCATCATCTGATGAGTCATTATTTGAATCAATGGGTAAAATAACCTCAGTGGAAGTAAAAGTTAAGGATGATTCATCAAAATTCACACTCCTCTCAATATAAAGCTCATGGGTTGTAGGGTTCAATAATCAATATCCTTTCACATCATCAAGATACCTGACAAAGATACAAGGTTTGGATTATGGATCCAATGCCTTGCATTTCTTCTTTGGAATTCTAGCCATAGCCTTGGATCCAAAGACTCAAAAGTGCTTAACATTAGGATTGTGTCCAAACCAGGCTTCAAAGGGTGTCATCCCTCTTACTACCTTATGTGGAACATGATTTTGAATGTAACAAGAACAATTCTTGCTTGCCCAATCTTTGCGGAGGAAGGGAATTTGAGTGAACCATTAAAGTAGCCATCTCCTTTAGAGTTTAGTTCTTTATTTTTGTAACTCCATTTTGGGAAGGGCTGTAAGAAACTGTATGCTGTAAAGTAATCCCCTCAAAAGTGTAGAAATCCTCAAACCTATTTCTCACATACTCGCCTCTATTGTCAGTTAAAGAACCTTGATAAACTCTTCCACTTATTTCTCAAAGCAAGAGCCTTAAAGTTTGGAAAATACTCAAAGACTTGAGACTTAAGCTTAAGAAAATATACCCAAGTATAACGTGAAAATTCATCATGAAGGTTAGTATATATAGAGCTCTAGTGAAAGAAGGAGATGGAAAGGGGCTAGAAACATCACTATGAACAAGATCCAAGGGACGAGTAGCTCTCCAGGATTTTCCCTTATCAAATTTTTTTTCAAGGTGCTTTCCAAGGGTACAACCCTCACAAAGACCTTTAGAAAACTTAACTCGGGGTAACCCATTGACCATTTTGTTTTGGCTCAATTGTTCAAGGTAATGATAATTTATATGCCCAAAATGCTCATGCCATAGCTTGTTAGCCTCATTTACATGAGTGATCAAGGCATTAGGTGTTGAATCAAAAGAGAAGTGGGAAAAGTTATACAACTATGAATAGTGATCCACCTTTCCCTTAGCCACAGTGTAGTTAGAGTTAAGCTCATGAATGATCACCAAGTTAGGACCAAATTCCACTCATATTCCTTCACCAAGGTGGGTGATTTGGTAAACCGATAAGAGATTGGTAGAGAGATTGGGAACACTCAACACTTGGTTAAATGTTTCACCTTCTATCTCTAGTGATACACTACCATAAACTGACACATGAGTGTCATAACCCAACGTGATTTGGGACATGTTACATGGTTCAATGCAAGATAATTCAACCTCTAAAGAATCCATGTGGTGCGAGGCAACAAAATCGATAATCAAAGTTGATGATGTAGCTAATCTAACTACGAGTGCCTTACCTTTCTTATTTTAATTTTTAGACTCCTTTGCTTTAGAAGACTCGCCCTTCTAAGCATTTTGTTTTATGGATTCAAGAACATTTATTTTATTCTTCTCAAGAAAATAAGTTAAGTGATCAATTTTTTTCTGAAAACAATGATGCTCGTCATGGCCATGATACTTACAATAGGAGCATTTACACTTTTCCTTCTTCACTTTAGGCTTAGAAGTGAAAGTGTTAGTGTTGGGCTTGGCTAGGAGTTGATTGGTATTGGTTTAATTCTTAGGTTGGTCCTTTGTTTCTTTCTTCTTTTCATTTTTCTTGCCCTTATTCGCCACAAGGGCATGTGAGTTGGATTTTAGAGTCCCCATTTGAATGAGTTTGTCCTGTTCTTGAATGAGTTGGGACAAAAAACTATCAAATGAGGGCATTTTCTAGGCACTACCCAAGGCAGCTTTCATGGCATGGAAATTTGAAATGAATACAAAGTATTTAGGACCTAACTTAGAAAGAATCGACAAGATCAATTCAAAGTCTTTCTTTTCCACTTTACATTCCTTTAGAAGAAGTATAGTGTGGACAAAATTTATGAAGAAGGCATGCATTTTTTCAAAGTCACTAGGATTTAACCCTAGTAGTTCATTCTCTAAATCATGCACTCTCATGTCATCTTGCTTCCCAAACATCTTGTCGAGAATTTTCCACACTCCATCGGGTTTAAGCCGAATTTTCTATGTCAAAGATAAATTTAGAAGAGACAAATATACAAAGAAGACCTCAGGATTCATAATAGCGGTTGAACCATTTAGATCTTTCAGGTTCATCATCGAGTTCGATCTCGACCCCATGGTGACATGGTATAACCCTTTACTTTGCAAAACCAATATAATTTTAGATCTCCATTCGAATAAATTAAAAGGTGTGAGCACTGATACTTTAGAGATATCCATAATGAAGAGATAGAACCAACGAAGGAAGAAGGAAGGATAGAGAAAGGAAACAACCACACAAGAACAATATCACACCCCCCAAGTTTAGAACTTTATAGTTTAGTGTGTTGATTATAATCAGATGTGACTGTGCGCTGAGAACTAGTCTGTCACTCACCTTGTAATCAATGTAATAACGTGAAAGAGTGGAAACAACAATTAAGGTTCGTTGGGTACAATAGTTTGACACTGTAAGCAAGCACACGAATTAATGAAAATAATAAGGGGAAGAGAATGCCTTGCATGAAATAGCATCTCACATCACATGAAAGAATCCCTTTCTTTGTAAGACTATGTAGGACACGCTCAAAAGTCGACAAGAAATAAAAGGGATAGAACAATGCTCAAGATGATTCAAAATGAGTCGATGCCAACAATACAATGGCACCCCTCCAGAATGGGGAACTTTATAAAATAGTGTGTTTACAAAACTGATAATCCCGTCATCTAGTGTGTGAAAATACATGCAACTTTGATTAAAGAAGTGCTACAAACCGAGAAATGAGACAAAACTTATAGCAAAAAAATGATTCCCATGGTGATGGAAAACACTAGTAAGCCCTACAAACAGATTTAAAAAGTTCCCTAAACGCATGAAAAGGGTGTCGTATGTATGCTCCTTGGAAATGGCATCAAATTTTAGATAGGGTTTTTTTTAATTGCGAGGGGGAATTAGCCTCTTGCCAACCCCATACCTCACCCTCCGTCTTCGACACTCGAAGGAAGGACAATAAAACAAGAAAAATACCAAAAAAATTACAATGCTAATGAATTAAATGTTTTTAACTTTAAATTTTTTTAAAAGGTGATTGATTTTACCAATAATCAATCCTTAAAAAAGGAAGGATAGGGGCCCATGTTGACCGAGATGCTGAGTACAAGCGAAACCCACATTGTTAAGCTTTTGTAATGGTTGGACCTGCAGAGTGAGCTAGTTGTTATCACGTCCCAAATGAATAGTATGTGAGTGCTATACAAGTTGAGTAGTCCATGTGCCAAGGGATTATCCCTTCACAGAGTAGAGTAACAGAGACTGAGCATTCAAACAAAGTGAATTGAAGCCAAACAACATTGAGCAAGGTGAACCACTAGCGGGAGGAAGCCAAGTCAACAAAAATTTATAGGAGGAAAAACATGGTGAGCACGTAGCATACCAAGGAAAAACCAGCCACAATGTTAATAATGAAGTGGAGAATCAACCACAAGCTTTGGAAGCTAGTTACAAAATGGCACAGTAGAACCATCTACACATGAGTAAAAAATGAGATGTGCAGATTGAGACTCAAGATGATGTAATGCATGATGCAGTGAGCTAGCAGGGATGGTTCAATAAGAAATAAATTGAATCATGAGTCAAGCTATTAATGAGCCTGTAAGGTGAGACTTCAAATTGTAGACCAATGTAAACAAGCCTACAACGAGAAAAGAAGAGATCGAACACGTGTAGCAATAAGGTTTTAACCCACAAGCAATTTTACTAAACAATGCATAGAGGATCCTCCAATGCCAAACATTAGGGCATAAATTTCAATAAAAGAAGAACACGAGCTTCTAAAAAAATAGTACAGTTCAACCAGAAACAAGGCACGAGTTTACTAAAGTTGATGAGGATACAACATGTATGAATCACCAACGAGTTATCTGTGAAGCCAATGCAAAGAGTGTTAAACCAAGAACAAAGATCTGAGGTGAGAGGTATAAATACTTAATGCATGCAAAAATAAATGCACAAGAAAACCAAAAACAAGCCTCCAAATAAAAAAATGTGCCCCAAAGAGCGGGTTTACTAATGCAAAGGTAACCTTAAGGTAAAAATGAACCACGAGTCCACACCAGAGAAAACCGAACTCACGAGAAAAGAAACAATCACAAATTCAACAACATGATAAAGCAAACTGACCAAAATACCCTCAAACTTGCAACTATTGAAACCTCAATGTGAGGTGAGCAATACAATTCCAAAGTAATAATCGAAAAAACTTGCATGAGGAAATAAAAAAAAGCATAAGTAATAAGTAATAAGGAAGCGATAAACGAAGGGTGCACGTTTTACCGAAACCACTACGATACTATGATAGATCATAGAGGGATACGTGAGAACCGATGTCAAAACAATGCACCAAAACAAATTTTCACTCCGAGGGTAATGTCATATCTCCAATGCAATAAGAAATATTTGAATAATGGAAATAATATGTAAATAAGAAAACAGGTTTGTTCATGCTCATAGATCAAGAAAAGGATGTACAAATAGGGGTGTTGTGTAACCCCCATTCCTAAAAAGGAAAGTAACTCCTATGATGCCACTGATACATATGATATGATTGACACATATGAATCCACTAAAGGAGGAGTTAAAATTCCAAATAAGGAATGTAACTCCTATGATGCACCGACGCAAATGACAATGACCGATTTTATGACAGAATCGACACGTGTCATTTGACTCCCTAAAACCTATGAATCTCACAAGGTGAGATGTCTCACCAGTGATGTGGATGATGAAAATTCAGGTCACACACACCAACAATTCCAACCTCCTCTATTCCTGAGATATTTCTATTTTTAGCACATTTCTATTTTTAGCAAGATGTTATTTGGGGACCTACTATTTTGGGAAGAATTTGCTTTCTATCTTACTTTCCATTTTACCCCCTTTTCTAATTGTCTTGAGTGATCAAACTTGAAATTCAATGGGGCTCACCATTTATAGCATGTGAGGAAGTATAACATATGATATTTTTAGTAAATGGGGAGAATGACTTCTGTTTGCGATCGGAACAACTAGTTCGAATTTGGCTCTTTGTCACAAACTCATGCTCCAATTTTCATCATGATTCACTTTCCAAAAAGATCATAAATGAAAAATAAAAATTTATGTCTTGTAAAGATTTGGGTATGGGGCTACCAGGGTAGAATATCGATAATAATTCATTCCTTCAAATCTCAAAAAAATGACAACTTCGTCATGCAAAAACTAGTTTGAGAGAAACAAGATTTTTTAGAGACCCTTTCTCACGATCTTTGGATGATTTCACCTGCTGGATCTTTGGGATTTTGAAAATTTATTCAAAGAAGGAAGCATTTTGCTAAAAACACATCCCTAAATATCCCTAAAAAAGAGGGACTTCATGGCAGGAAAACTAGTTCACGTGAAACTAGATTTTTCAACGATCATTTCCTCCAATTTTTAGGTGATTTCGCCACTGGAACCCTGAGAAGCGGAGAGGTAGCTCACTAATTTTTTTCATTACTATTTCATTGTGGCCATTAATGGAGCTTGAAAATTTTAGGTATTGTTTTTATTTCCATTTTCGATGAAATAAATTCCATTGCGATAAGTTTTTGCTTCTAATGTTTCACGTGAAACTTTACTTCAATCTGACGACCAGTTGATGGAAAATAAAGATTTTTCCTTCGTAGATATAGAAAGAGAATTTATTCACTTTGAAAATTCTTTGCTGAAAATTGGAGGTTTTAATATGATTTTTAATGGCCTTTAAGAGAGAAGAATTCAGCAACAAATAGTTTATCAATCCATCCAACGGTTTGCATGATATGTTCAAATATTTATTTTATGGCAATGGGGATTTCCACTATTCTTCTTCTCTATTCTCCATTTATTTTTCTTATCTTAATGAATTATTATTTTGAGACCCGTGTGCCATCATGGAGTGAAGGATAATGTGTTGTGATGGAGCTAGTTCAAGCTTTGGAAATGGTAGAGTGAGGTGTTCTCTGTAATGTTTCTTCTGGCAATGAGAAGTAGCTAATAGTTAGAAAAATTATCAAATTTTTGAGTTGGATTTGGGCGCAATTTTTTTTCCCTAACCTCATGGACATGAGGGACATCGATTTCCATGATGAAAAATATGGTGACATGTGGCGGTGATTTGACAACGAGGAATGAGTGATCCAAAATTAGCTTTAAAGCATCAAGAAATTTGAGGCGGGTCACATGGGTGACAAAAGTCTCCCCACAAGGGCTGGGGATTTTTACATGTTTGATATCCTTGAATTGAAGGACTTAAGGAAAATCAAATTCCATGATGTTCCTAATCTTGACACATGGCACTTGATCCGATGATAGGGAATGGATGCTCCAAGAATGGATTTGGGGGCTGAAAGTTGGTCACGTGGGTGACCAAAAGACTCCCCATAGGTGATGGGCACATTTTTTCATGTTTGATGCCCCTGACCTCAAGGACATGAGGGACATAAATTTCCACATTGGTCCTAGAGCTGACACATGGCGCTTGATATGATGACAGGGAATGGATGCTCCAAAATGCACCTTGGGGCTGCCTTTGTCAAGTTTGGAGGTCATGTGAGCATCCCAAAGGTCACATAGGGGCTGGGAACATTTTTCCAATGTTGGTGTACCTGAATGTAAAAATGTTAGGAACATGAAATCCCATCAAGCTCCTAGTGTTTGACATGTGTCCTCCTGAAAATTCACTAACTCCTAAACTCGCCTTTGAGTGGGCAAGTTGGTATGATGATAACTTGAGCTCCAAAGTGGAATTTTTTGTGAAATTTTATATGATCCAAAATTGAAATATAATTTTGAATCTAATAAGGGGGTCTCATGTCTTGATTCAACTATCTCGATCCCGAAAAGGTGGATTTGTCATTTGAGACTCCACTCATGCCTAAGAAAAACTACCTGCAAATCCTATGCACCAAGGTGTTGTGAAATATATGATTCCACCATCATGTAGGTTTTGGAATCCTCTTTCTATCGATGTTATTTTTACTTATAACTCCATCTAGATCTCCGAAATCTTCTTTCGAAGCCCAACAACCGTTTTAGTCCTATATCTGCCTAGGCTTCAGAACCCAATTTTTTTAACTCGAGACTACTCCAAGTTTTTTAAAATTCCCTAAACCTTTCAAAATAATTTCCATGATGTTCTAAGGTATTAAATTCACCTCCATGTTGAATTTTTCCATTCCACTCCACTCCATTTGGTTGATCTAGTCTTGGGAAAGCCAAGTAATATCCCTTCCCAATATCGGTAAAAGATAGCATCTTTCGTAATTCCATAAAATCACCTAGGGGGATGAATAGACTTTCTTAAATCACCTAGAGGACCAATTTGACATCAAATAGGGGGTGACCAGACTAACATATTTGACCTAGGGTTCCTAGGAATGATAAAACATGAAAATTTTGGCACAGGGGTATAGTTTTCGTGCTTGGAAACTTCCAATTTCTGAGTTTCACATTTGCATGACAACAACTACCTCTAGCTTGGGGACATGGCATGGACTAAGTGCACCGAAGAAATGACATGGGAATCCAGAATCTCAATCTTAGACCATAAAATTCATTGACCGAGTTCCTTATCCATTGGGCCTTGCAGAGTCATGTATACATCTAGAAAGAAATATTGGAAGAAGGAAACACACGCATACGCACAACAAAAATGACATAAAGGAAACACACGACACACAAAAAAATGGGAAAAACACCTAGAAATCACATATGGTATAAGGCAAGGGACAACCCACTTTCACCGAAGAACTTTTCATTTCTCAAAAAGTTACCCTTGAAGCGATAACATGAATGATGATGTTCTATGAAGCATTGATGGGTTCAAAAATTAGCCTCCTCTCCTCAACTATTTATGAAATCTAGGTGCTTTCACAATTGTTTATGTACTTGTTATGAATGATTCTACATGAGCTTCTTGATGCTCAATCCTTCGTGTAGAAATTCCATTGCCTTCATCCTATTTGAAATTGGTTTCATAGTGCCGGTTGCATTCCACATTTATCCACATAGATGATTCTTCACTGAGCACACTATCGCTGCCCCAAGGCTGATTTTTGTTCAAATTTCTTGAATATTATAGGTTACTTTCTTTCCAGGCCTATGCTCATTGATATGTTCTCCATGAGAAACCTCAAACTTATCCTTTTCCTTTACTCCATTGTTAGGTGCTTGAGTACTAACTGAAGGATTAGACGTGACCTCATATTTGTCTTGTATGTCCATGGCATGATTGAAAAGATTAAGAATAAGCTCGGGATCTTCCACAACTTCTACTAAATATAATATTTCTTACATGGATTTATGGTTTTTCATTTCCTACAGCTCCTCATTGCATGCCTTTCAAGAATCTTTGTTTTTCATCTCAAGGAAACTATCTAGAGGGATTACCTCATCATCTCATAAATCACTACATTTTATCACTCCTTTATCTAGAGGAGCTTCAGCTTCAAAGGCCTAAAAAATTCTTGCTTCTATTTCTTCATCATCAAGATAATCTTCTTCTACAAATGGGAAAGAAAATATCTCCTTTTTGTCCCCATATCCACCAACCATTGGCTTGAGAGGGACATCATATTTCCCATCTATATTTATTTCAACACATCCCATCTTCACACTGTTGAGGTTTCTAAGTTATCTTCATGATTGTCATCAAGATTCATGGCTTGCATTAAAATTTCAAGACCGATTTCAGGGTCTTCTATTTCTTTTGTGGCTCTTAGCAGTCCTTGACTGAGATAGTTCTTTCCCATTGCTCGAGGGTTCATTACGGATTTGGATTGGTCTCTTCCTAGGTAACATGATCAAGGGATTCCTCATCTTCGAATGGGAATGAGAAAATTTCTTCATCATGGATAAACACATAAGATGATTTTTCTATTTGAAAATCATCAAGAACCATTTCCTCTTCTTCATCATTTATAACATCTAGACAATTCGGAGTTTCCCTCTTGTAACTTGAATCTCCTCAATGCTTCTTAAAATTCAAAATCTCTCCAAGAAGGCATTTCTAGACCTATCAAGATGGGAATATCCTCTTCCTCCTCATTTGTCACAAAGTGATTCATCTCCCCGCTTCCTTGAGTACAAAATGTTATCTTCTAGGCTTATTAACTTTCATACCGTGTACCTCATCTTCTTCTCGAGAAGCAATTTATCCATGTCTTCCTTCACCGGTATGGTTGCAGAAGACCGATTCATTGAAATTTTCCCTCCCAAGAATCGAAAAACATTTCTACTCAACAACATTCTGAACGAGGCTAGGATGTCTACTACTAAAATCATCACTAAAACTTTATTGTCTAGAAATCTGGCGAGAACCACCTGTGCATCTTTGACCTTCCCTACAAGTGAGACTTATTTTTACTCCAAAGAGTAACAAGAGCCACTAGGTGGATTCATGGTAAGTTTGATATCCTTGATGACCTTTAAAGGCATCACATTGTCTGAGGCACCATAATCTATTATGAAATTATTTAGTACATATTATCCAACAAGAAGGAGGTGTAGAAAGGTTCAACTTTATCAATATTTGATGCACTCGAGAGAAATTATGTTTTTTTAGGGAAGTGTAGGTGATTTTTGTAGCATGCCTTTGGAACTAGAAGTTACATCATTGGGTGTTATACTACCACTCGTGATGTATTAGCTAAACCTCTCAAATTGTTTAGGATGAGTCCATAGATATTCATTTTCAGTAATCTACACTTTGGCTTTGTTTTCATATTCTATGAAGTCAAAGGGAGAAAATGCGAATAAGGGGTTGAAGGGATTACTTTTGGATTTAGGATAGGTTTGGAAGGGAGTAGATTTTTGGGGAATAGAGGGTATTTTGAAAGGTACACTAGGAGCTTTCAAAGTACTAGATTTTACAGGAGAAGATTTAGATTTAGACTTGGAAGAGACATTAGAAGACTTACTTGGGATTACAGGAGTCTTATTAATTTCTACGAGGTCGGGATACAACAATTCAAACTTCATGAAATATGGAAGTGGGGATCCTTGAATGATTATTTTATTTTGCAGATTCACCATAGGAGGATCATCAACCTTATTTTCTTTTGCAGTAGTGGAGGGAGATTCTCTTTTCTCATACTAAGAATGAGTGAATACCACACATGAGAAATTGGGTGCATCTTCTTCATCTTCTTCATAACCTCTAGAATACTCACAGAATCTGATTTGTGTATCATTCTCAAACTCATCACTTTCTAGGTAACCACCACCTTCACTTTCTTGTTCAAACTCCTCTTCATTTTCCTTACTCCTACAACTTTCATTGATAGGTGGGGCCTCCAAGGAAATCCTTCGAGGTGCTCCTACAATCTGATGGCATTAATGGAAGTGGGAAGCACCTCAAGAATCCCGGAGATTTTAAAACATGCTACAATCCTTAGTTAACTCATTGTGAAGTTTTACTTTGCATTTTCATTTATTTGGTATTTATAAAAAAATGGAGGAAGGAGGGATTCAACTTATTGGAGATGGAAGAGAAGGAGGTTGTTGATTAAGGTTTCCTTCAAGAATGAATATTGCTTTCATTCTTTGATGCTTGTTTAATATATTGGAATCTTACATCCATGTTGTTGTTTTTGTAAGCACTAGGTAGATTTTGTTTCTATTCTAAAAACCAAATGGATATTTAACCTATTGGTCCTCCTAAATGTTTTAGTTGCAAATGAGTGGAAATCAATTTGTGATAAAGAAAATCGAAATGTATATAACAAAATCGATTTCTACTAGTTTTTAACTATTACGTGGATACCTAGTCAAATTTTTGTAGGATTATGTCAAATCCTATTGCCCAAAAATTATTTCTCTCAAGGTTTTTAAAGATTGTTATATTGAAAATTTATTACGCGGGAAAACTTAATTTTAGATGTGTAGAAATCAGTTTGGCTATTAGTTCTCTTCAATATTGGAATTTGGAAAAAAATTGTGTTAAAAATCTATGCAAGTCAATTTGCATTCAATAGGATTTTGTTGCAAGAAGTTTGTGAAGTATATTTCTATCCCTTTATGCAAAGCAACTGCAACATTTTAGGCTTGTGGTGTGCGGGTCAATTTGGTTTATGGGATTTTCTTTTTGGTTGTGCTAATGTGTTATATGACTGCTTAAGTGTGTTTTCTTCATGGTTGAATAGGTTAAATAAAATAAAATGGTGGATTCTCACTTAGGTATTTATAATCATTAGTTTTCATGTATTGGATCGATTCCTTTTTAGAACCTAGAATTTTCAAGATAAAAAAATGCAAGAAAGAACATAGATGAGTGCTATGGTAATGATGAGTTTTGGACTATTTTGTAGAGTTTCTCTTTGAATAGAAATAATATGTTTTGATAGATTTAGTAATGATTTTCTTGGACATTTTGTTGAGCTTCTCATTGATTGAAAATAATATGTTTTGTTTTCCTTGGTAATGATGTTCTTGGACATTTTGTTGACCTTCTCATTGACTAGAAATAACGGGTTGCTATTGAGTGTTTTTGTGGGACCTTGTTAGCTAATTCATCATGATGAACTTTATTTGGTTACGGATAAAAGTGGAACACATTATGATAGTTATATTCCATTCGCATTATCGGAAAAACTATAGTGCATAAATGTAGTTTGATCTATTTAGTGTTCGTAAGAAGTAAAATAGAGAAAAAGGTCCATTAGGCATATCAAGAGATGGGTAGATATGGGATGCTGAAATAGTTATATTTCAGCATTACGGGTGTACCTATCTCATAATAAACCTAGTTGGTCCTTGGTATCTATTTCAAAAATGACCTCTTGCTTAAATTAAAATAAATTAAATGCAAATTTTAAAGATATAAATAATTTTGAAAGGGATAGTTATCAAATGGAAGAAAACTTAAACTCATTTGACTAGCATGTTGTCTTGAGTTTAGTCATAACCATCCGAGAAGTTAAATTTGGCCAAAGTAATGAATGTATGGATGTGAATTGTCTATTCACTTAAAATTATCAATAACTTGATAATGGGAAGTTTAACACGGAACATGAGGCGAAAGTTGTTGGATACCAGAATTTGAAACTAGGAAACTAGCTTGGGGTAGACCCAACGACATTTACATAGTTCCCATAACCGAGAAAAAGGTTGAGCTCGAATGCTAGTAAACATTTTTACTCTAAGTAGTGATAAAGGGAGATTGTGGAGATTTGGATATACCCTTCTCATCCACAGATGGCTTACACAGATGTTTTGAGATAGATAAAATGAACATATCTCGATTTACTTGATATAATAAAATAAATATGTTGGTTTTATTTGTGTGTATTGCTTTTTGATTAAAAATAAATAAAATTCCTCATTTTCCAGCTCTTGTATTTTAAAGTGTTACATTTTGGTATTGTTGGTCCGAAAATATGTCGCTTGGGTAGATCTATGGATAAACGAGCCATCAGCAGTGTGCGGGGAGGCATAGCCCCTTTGAGTCGAGTAAAGTGGCGGTTTATTGCTATTGTATACAGCGAGGAATCTATGCAAGTCTCACATGATTACGCCTTCGGGGTTTGGGATCTCATCCCAGGTGGGGTGTTTCCATTTGTGAAAAGAAAGGAAATGAAGAAGGGATGAGGAAAGAGCAGGTCCGAAGGAAGAAAAGAAATGAATTCCAAAGCAGAAAGGTCAGAAGATTTATGTTTTGGGATTGGTAGTAAACAGAGCCAAACCTACTTGCATAAATAAACAAAGCAATACTGATGATGAATAAATGACAATGAAACAGAAGCAGATTTAACAGAATAAGCACATAGATCAGACATAAGAAAGATCTAATGGCGATAACACAGGTATTCAGCACAAAGTCTAAATATTTGTATTAATTACTCTTCTGTTACAAAAAGCTCAAAGTCTCTTTTCCTTACTCCTATTTCTTATCTGAAAGATATTCACTCATGCATCCATAATACTACCAGTGTTGGAGTATTTATAGAAGAAGAAGGGAAAAGAAGGCAAAAAGGAGGCAACAACTAGTTACAAAGATATTTACAAAATATCTAAAAGTCATGTTAACTTTTACAACTTGATGGATGACATCATCCCATGACGCAACATGGAGGATGTCATTATTTGTGCCAACATACTTTAGACATTCCAACAAGAAAGTCGGAGAAGAGAGAGAAGAAGAAGAAGAAGAAGGAGCAGCTACTCATCGTCATCATCCTACAGCCGAAAGGGGGTAGGCTTGCTTTGATAATCTTTGCTCGGTGATGAGATATGGAACTGAGCACGGTATTCCAAAAACTTGTTAATCATTGGCCCAAATTGATCCTGGGAAGGATCCTTGTGCCGCTCGCTGATCGCCTCACAAGTCTCCCGCTCATCTATGAGCTTCTCGGGAAGTTTGGAATAGTCCTTCTCCACCTCAATGAGGAACCCGATGAAGTCCCTACAGGCCAGCAGGTTGTTGATAGATTCAGTGTCAAATGTGACCTCTGGCCCCGTTCCTTGAGAAGCGATCTCCTTGAAGATCCGGATGGTTTCATCAGCTGACCTTAAGGTAAAGGAAGGAGTGAGCAACCCTGGAGACATGTTGAGAACAATTCACTCCATTTGATGCATTGTATCCAGGGCCTCTTCCTTTACCTTGTCGATTTTTTCCAGAACAAATTCAAGCTGATCCACCCGGTAGTCCAGAGTGGACATGATTTTGTTGAGGGCCCTTGGATGGCCGAAGACGCCGAACTTGACCAGATCTTTGACTGAACAGTCAAACATTTGTTGGAAGGCCTCGTGCTGCAGTCTAGCATGTTCCAGCTCTTCTGATATGGGCCCTGCTAGCGCTTGGAGCTCTTTATTCGCCTTACTGATATTCAGGTACAAGTCAGAGAACTCGGCGATCACTTTTTCGTTGTCTTTGAGGATTTGGCTCCTCCAAGTGGAAACGGCCATACCCTGCTCACCGATCTTTGCATATTCGTTGATTTTCTCCTGGCTGAGAAGCTCAGAAGTCTCGGTGGCAGTTGTGGGAGGCGCACTACCCATCTTCTGTAAGGCTTGGAGTAGATATTTTTTTTCTCTTTTAGTAGCCTTTTCTCTTCTTTTATCTCCCTGTGCCTTGATGCATTCTCGCAGCTAATGGCCACAAAGTGTCGGTGGTGAGGTATGCCGAGTATGATCTCAAAATGACGGGAAGTGAGGTTAATGTCTACCTCACCCTTGCTATTTTCGACACACCTTGTGTCTTTATTATAAGACTGGGCAACCACCATCATAAATTCATTGTTGACGGCGCTGACGGGGATTCCTCCGGTGAAGTGCAGGGCACTACCTATTAGTTTGTCCATCCATGGACTCCTTGTAACTTTCTGAGTTCTAGCCCAAAATTCCTCCATGTCGATATGCCCCAATTCTGAGTCTCTGACGTCCATGCTGCATTCGGCCTATGACTCGGGCATTCTGACCCTCTGATATTTGTATTTCATTTCTTCCTCCATAGGCTTAGCCTTTCCTTTCAATTTGATAGGTCTTTTGCTGGATGTTGACATATGTTCTTCTAAGTTTATCTGCTGATCTGGATAAATAGCAAAAATCGGAAAATGGGTCCACAACACATTCAAAACGACGAGGCGGGGGGCCGACGGTGCTCGAGAAAGGAAATCACGTGCTCTGCGAATAGTGAAAATGACATTTGGGCATGCAAACACACATATATATATAGGTGAGCTGGTCATCAATGTGCCACCCACTTTTTAAAGGGCGCATGAGAGTTCTTGTCGGCCGAGGGGAAAAGTGTGCGCCCTTTGGCGCATGAAAACATTTACCAAAGAAGAAATTAAGCGCGCCTTTGGCACACCAAAAGTTGTGTTGACACCGAAAATCATGCGCCAAAGGTTTTAAAGGGGGCACACCAAAAGTTGGTGGTACATAGCAATTTCATGCGCCCAGCTAAAAAAGGCTCAAAAGACTAAGTTCGAAAAACCAGATTTCCGGAAGGGATTTTACAACGTTTTAACGTAAGGGATCCCTAACGAGGATCGAACAAAATTTCGGTATGGTTATCGATAAAATTTCCTTCAATTTTACGGATACATGTATCGAGCTTTGATGCTTTGAATCTTGGACATTAATCAAACACACATTTAATAAAAGCATCCTCTCTCTTAAAATAAGAAACTATGGTTGGGCCAAAAACAAGAGATAATTTGATGATTGACATTGAGTTAATTATTGAAGATGTGTCGACAATACTACTACCAAGTTAAAATAGATCTTCAATCTTCCTGAATGACACCCAAAGTTTGAGTCACGCCATAGAACAACAGGTTAAGGTGGTGAAGAGGATGAGGATCATGATGAAGAGAATCAAGGAGATGAGAAATAAGATGATCAAACTAAGCACTTGAATGTAAGGTAAAATAATAAAGTAAGGCTTGCTACTGTGTTAGCAAGGGACATTAAACTAATATCCCCACCTAAATTTGATGGTACAACTCTTGGGGATGGTTACGAAAATTGGCTCTCTCGAAATGGTACAAGTATTTTGAGATTAAGGAATTTTCAAAGGATAAAAAAGTAGTATAGGAGCCTACCAATTGTACCATGAAGAATCTTCTGGTGAGATAACCAAAAGATGGAATTAGGAATTGATTCTTGCGTGATCATTTGGGAATAGTTCAAGGCCTACTTCCATCAAAGTATTTATGCCTCGTAAAGAAGAAAACAAAAGGAAAAATATCAATTTTCAATTGCCACCAATACGTAAGATAGCCTAGAATAGGGAAACAACAAGTTCATTCATGCCAATAAAAGTGGAACAATAGGTAGAACCATTGCAAATAAAAATGAAATGGGTAACAAGGAACAAGTTGTAGCCATAATAAGGTTGAGAGAAAAGGTCTATTGGGAAAATGCTTTAATCTGCGGTGGTGATCACTTTCTAAAAACTATCCAAAAAGAGGTCAATGGAGTAACCAACAAAAGGGATATAATGTAGTAAATAAAGAGGGGAAATGGCATAATATTTATGTTTTAATCCATAATAAGCAAGCTACTCTAATAGAAACCACATGTAAGCTTTTTGGAGTACTTTTTTATTTTATGTTTGATTTTGGTTAAAGTGGAAATGTAATGTTTCATCTAAATTAGCTGATAAAATCAAAAGAAGAGCAGGATACATGGAACACACTTGGACTGTATAGTATGGAAATAATGTTGTACATAGAGTGAATCAAAGTGCTTGTTTGAGGCACCACTAGAATTACTTGAGTTCAAGATAACATTAAACTTGTATGTGGAACCTCTTAGATCTTATGATGTTGTCATAGGTATCAACCGGTTAATTCAACATAATGTAACCTTGGACCACTTAGGAAAATGTGTAACCTATTGCGATGATTAGTAGAAAATAACAAGTGTTCAAGGTGTTAAAAGGGAGTTTATCCCTAGGTAGATTTCTGCCATGCATCTCAAAAGATAAAGAGCAAGGGATTCCATCTATATGCTATAAAAATAAAAGATTTAGGATAGGAAAATGAGTCCGAAATTAAAGAATTTCCAATCCTATGGGAATTTAGAGGTGTCCTTCCCAATTAATTACCAGATTCCACCTAAGCGTGAATTTTACTTCAAAATAGAGGTCAAGATGGGAATAGAACCAATCTCCAAGGAACGTTCTAAAATGACGACAAATGAGTTAGTTGAGTTGAAAGTTCAATTACATGATTTTCTATCATGTTGGGGTGTATCGGTAATCTTTGTGAAAAATAAATATGGGTTCCTCATACTTTGTATTGATTATCGAATGCTCAATAAGGAAACAGTGAAAAATCGATACCCGTTGCATCAAATTAACAATTGTTTTTATCAAATGGGGGAACAACAATGTTTTCCAACATAGATCTTAGATCTGATTTTCATCAATTTTGTATCAAGGATGAGGAAATCCATAAAACCACTTTTAGAACAAGGTATGGGTATTATGATTTTATATATTTTTTCCTCTAGTCTAACCAATGCACTGTTGCTTTTATGAACTTGATGAAAAATGTTATTAGGGAATACTTAGACCAATTTGTGCTTGTCTTTCTTCATGATATATTAATATACTCTAAGAAAGATGAAGAACATAATGAACATCTAAGGATTGTGCATGGCAGAAATTCTTAGAAAACATAAATTATACGGAAAGTTATCTAAGTGTGTTTTCTAGGAATACAAATTACAATACTTAGGTCACATCATAAATAACAAAGTAATCTCGGTAGACCCTTTGAAGATTAGTGCAATCATGGAATGGCTAGCACCAAAGGATATGCAAAAATTTAGAAGTTTTATGGGTCTAACAGGTTATTAGTGGAAGTTTGTGAAGTACTTATCCAGGATAGTAGGACTAATCACTTCTTTGCAAAATAAGGGTAACAATTTTTTTGTTGGATAGTAAGTGCGAAGAAGCCTTCATAGAGTTAAAAGGTAAAGTCACAAGTCCTCTCGATGTTTAAGATTATGGATCCAAACGGGAACTTCTATATGCTAACGGATTCTTTAAGGGAAGGTTTGGGTGGTGTACTAATACAATATGGGCATATGGTATCTTTTGAAAGCATTAATTTGAAGGTGCTATTATCAAAAATAAGCACGTGCTTGTTTTGGTTAACTTGCCTCCATTCTTCCTTCATTTTTCTGCAGGAATATTTTTATAACTTTAAAGCACTCAAAAGTTCCTAGAGATGGCTTCATCAGATAGGATTTTTCTTCCCCTTTCTAGAAAGGTAAATAAGTCCTCCTAACTCCTTGTATTTTTTGAGTTATGGCTCAACAGAGTTTACAGTGAAAATTTGCCCTAGGCGGGTCCGCGGAGCTAAGGAAGAAATTTTTCCAAAGGAGATTGTGGGTCAAGTGGAAAGCAGAAGAATTTTGATACTTATTCTTTTGGCTAAGAGGGCACAAAGGTAATTTTTGGCCCGTGAGCCCGCAAAGGTGCAAAGGAAGAAAATTTGCCTAAGGTCCGAGGAGGACACGTGGCCACATATTAAGCAAAGCGAGAAGGCGGAGGATCGGAGGGAATTTGGAACTTAACCCTTTTTCATTCCAAAGGGAAAAAGTCACAAGGTGACCTGCACTTCCGCCAGAGACCAAAAGTCAAATTCAAAGCAGAAGCAGAGGTCGGGCCGGTGGGAGACTTTTGAAAAATTCACCTGGTGAGAAAATTCTCTTGAGGCCCACGGATCAATCAGAAGGTGCCACGTGTCATCAAAGAAGCGGGGCATGGAGATTTTTGAAAAATTTCCCAATTTGAAAAAAGAGGGAAAAAGGGAGAATTTCGGCCCGTGAACCCAAATTTTTCCTAATTTTGCCATTTTTCACCCAAATCTTCAGAAGGGCATATCTTTCGCACTAGAGCTCAGATTTTTGTGATTTTTGTATCATTGGAAAGTGTTGAAATTATCCACACGATGGAATATTCAATTTTGATTTTTAGTGGGGTTTGTTGGCAGAAAAACAAATGTCTCGACATGGGAAAAAATATAGAACCGACCCCCAACCACCAAAATTGATGAAGATCTAGCACCGTTGGGAAGATCTCGGCCTCATCTATGCCATGGAGATCTGAAACTTTAAGTTTGGGGAGGTTAGGTGGGAGAAAAATCGAGAAACATCTTCGAGGCCATTAATGCAGGATCTAATTCACCCCAACAAAAAGATTGGATTCGATCTGATCCGTGATTTCCTCCTCCTTCAAGGTGCCAAATAAGAAATTGATGCAGTCAAGATAGATTTGGTGGTAGATTTTGTGGGAGACATTTAATAAGTAGTGGTTGAGCTTCAAAATATTTTCCCGCTTCTCTCTCTATCTCCGCTCGGTGTTGAATCTATAAAATAGGGTTGAAACTCATTGTAAAGGGTTGGAAAATTATTTCTTGTTTTACTGAGACTCCCCTCTTCCCTTTGGCAAGTGAATTTGTGGATTTTATCATACCTTCCATTAAAATTACATGTATTTCTACCTTGAGGCCATTTGTAACACGTTGTATCGATCTGTAGAGAAATAATACATGCATGTGGGTGATTTTTACCCCTTTTTTGTCTTCATGTTCTTAGTTGATTTTCTATTACAAGATTGGTTATCTGTGTTTGGCTATTACATGTAAATTTTTGGTTTGTGTTTACTAGAAAAATAATTGTTCATCACTCCTTTGGTGTATCACCATTTTTACTTAGTTTTGTTTCCTTTTGCATCTTTTAACTCTGTCTCCTTGGAATCTAGAGTAGGATTTAGCATTGAACCTCTACAAAATTCATGCATACACCTAAATAGAGGGGTAAGAACCAGCTTTCTCTGGAGATTTTTCTCACCTTGCAAGGTCCCATGCCTTGGAGAAAACTCAATGGTGTGTAATCACACTAAATGACATAATTCTAGATTGTAGATCTGAAGGTCATTTAGGGGGTGTTGTAGATTTGCACTAACATTTTTGGCACACCGGTGGGACCTTAGAGGTCTTCATCTTCATTGCAACAATGTTGATGTGCAACTGTTGTATGTTTCTTTCTTAAAATAGCCTTCTTTTGCAGATTTGCTGACTCCAAAAGGATAGAATCAACTGGTTTCAGCAGTCCAAGCTTGAAGATTCATGAGAAGGATCCAAACAAGGTCAAGGACCAGAGAAGAGGGATTGTTTAACTATCTACAATTATCCCCAGAAAGAGGAGAAAGGGGAAGAAAGATTCAAAGGTCTCCATCTCCACCAAATAGAACTCTATCAACTCCTCCACCTAGTAGACCTTTCATCCAATCAACAAGGGTTCTCAGGCCAATCAGAATGGCACAACCCAATCCTTATGTCAACTTTACTAGTAGCAGCCCACTTTCTCTCAATGCACAAAACCCAATTCCAATTGCAGCATTGAAGAACATCCCATACTTTACTGGAGAAAATCATACCACTCTTGGTGATCATGTCCAAGATATTTCAAATGTCTATACAATCTATGAAATACATGAGATGGAAATTGCAATCAAGCTACTTTCCTCTTCACTCAAAGGGAAAGCTTCCCAATGGTTCAGGATCCTTGAGGTAGGCTCTATCTAAAATTGGAACTAGGTGTGCACAGATCTCTATAACCAATTTGGAGAGAAAGGGGAGAACTTGTATCTATTAGAGCAACTAACAACTATTAAGAGAGCTCCCAATGAGTAGCTAACAAACTTCAATTTCATATTTCAAAGAAAATGGGATAGAATCCCATTGGTAGTAAGGCCAATAGCTCAAGGTGCTTTCTTATACTTTCTCAAGGCTTTAAATTCTAACATTTCTATGTTGATCCAATCCATGGGAGGTGCAACTCTACCTGCAGCTTACAACATCACCATTAGGGTTGAGAATTGTTTGATCCAAGTTGGTAAACTTGCACCTAGGCCTCCTACACCCTTATATCTAGAGCTGGGAAGCCAAAGTACTAGTCAAGCACCTATTTTAGATCCTATTCCCACTCGTATAAATTAGATTTCAAATGAAACTTCTACTTCATCCTCTAGTGCCTCAAATGAGCTTCAAGAAGTTATGAAACAATTGCAAAATTTGCACAATGATCTAGTTACACTCAAGAGGCAACAAGCTCAAATTTTTAGGCCTTATTATCAGCCTCAAACTCATCCTAATAGGCCACCCAACCCAACTGCAAATTAAAATCAAAAGGCCTCCTACCAATAGACCATTTCAACCCTATAACCACAATGTTATATCTACCTATAAAGCCTTAGTGTCAATGCAAAATAATATAGCTCAAGAGTATGATTGGTGTTTCCATGCATTGAACCTCATAACAAATCTATGTGCTTCAATGGTGCTTTAAACCAAGATTTGATGGTGATAACAACTGGTGTAAAGAGTGAAGCGAGTCGATAAAAAAACCAACAACAAGGGACATCTCAACAAGATACAACTCCAAATGAGACTACACTTATGAATTGGCAAGTGAAGATTTTTGTGGTATGAATCAAATACCGTATGAGAGTGTAGTAGAAACACATGGTCAAAGAAGAGGAATATTAGTGAAGGGTAGTCATTAGATCCAAGTGATTCACAACCTTCCATCACTCCACAAGGTGTTGGCAAACAGAATGCAATTCCAAATGTGTAAGGAAAGCCCAAGCCACCTTCTAGACCAGCTCAAATGCTATCTGTTGTAGCCCATGTACAAGAAAAGAATGTGTAGAATAAAGGGCAATGAAGAGATGGTTTATCCCCATTTAACATCATTAAACAAATGAAGAAGACCAATGTGAACATATCTATGTGGGAGTCACTATCCATCCTAGGACAAAGGGATCTATTACAAGTTGCCATGAAGAATTGGTCAACCTCAAATCAGCTAGCTCATATATAAGAGAAGGTACTCACAAATGCTACTCAGCCTAAGGGGAATCATGGAGGATAGCAAGGTAAAATTTTGAAGCCCCCTCCATTCTATGTTTCATTGATCATTGGGGATAAACTAGTACATAATTGTATGATTGATTAAGGGCCAAGTACCTCCGTGATGCCCAAGCAAATAGTTGATCAATTGGGCCTTCAATATGAAGTCATATCCAAGGGGGTGGTGCAATTAGATGGGAAAACAGTAGAAACAGTTGGGGTAATTAAATATTTGAGCCTTACTTTGCATGCATGCCCCAATGTCACTATTTTGCAAGATGTGTCGGTGATAGATTTGCCACCACTCTTTTCCATATGTTTTAAGGGATTTCATAGCTAGAATAGGAGGCTATGTATCTACTGATTGGTCACATATATTGTTTAGGAAAAAGTATGGAGCCAAGGCCACAATCACGTCTCGAACGTATGGTAAAATTTCACACCGAGCCTCATACTCCAAGCCCAATCAATGCCAATTGTTCAGTGTTTGCAAGAGGATTATCGAAGCACACATGAAGTTGACACCAAAGTTGGAAGCATTCCAGATTTGACTCTTGATGAATGGGCAAGCAAGGTACATGATTTTGATCCCTACAAGGAAATAGAGGAATCTGAACTAGGAGTCTATTACATGCATGAAGAAAATCAGCCTCTTCTTAGCATCATGAAGCGGACCATAAAGATGACAATGAGGTGTGGTAGTTGTTATTTGTGAGATCAAGAAGTAGAAAAGGTGCAAGAGGAGGAGCTATGCTTATTTCACCTCAAGGAATTAAGTATTATTCAGCTTTTAGATTTTAGTTTGCATGTTCTAACAACACTGCTGAATATGAAGCTTTGATACATGGATTGCATTGGTCAAGGAAGAGAGGCATCAAAAACTTACAAGTCTTTGGTAATAGTAGGTTGATTGTTTATCAAGTTAAAGGGTAGTGTGCTGCCAAGAATGACCTACTCAAAAGTTATAAGAATAGGGTGTGGGATCTCATTGAGGATTTTGAGGGATTTGGCATCAACTCCATCCCTAGGAAAGAGAACCAAGATGCTGATAGGCTTGCAGTAGTTGGAGAAAATTTTGATGTTGTGGAGAGTATCAAAAGAGATAAAATGTAGCCAAACATACATGTGATTGTGAGGCCATCAGTGCTAGAAAATAATGCAATTTGGAAATTTCTTGAGAGTGACCAACAAATCATTAATTTCTTACAAGAGGAAGCTTAGTTCTTAGCCAAAAATTAGGAAAATTTGGAACAACAGTACAATGATCAAGTGGTACAACTAAGAAGCAACAAACTACCAAAAGGACTTGTGAATTTAGATTCTATCTTAAATCCTAATGATCAATTTAGGAAGGAGAAAGAAAACATCCAAGTCAAGGGAGAGGATTCAGAGCCCATCTTAGTTGGAGAAGGCAAGTCACTTCAAATTGGTAAAGTGGCAACCAAGCAAGAAAGGTATGAATTCATGCAAATTTTCCAAGAGTTCCCAAATGTATTTGCTTGGAGCTATGAAGACTTGAGAGGTTTTAATCCCAAGCTAGCTCAACACACAATTGAACTAGATCCAAGTGCTAAGCCCATCAGGAAAAAATAGAGACCGGTCAATCCACACATTGAGCCTCTCATGAAGAAGGAATTGAATAAGTTAATAGAGGAAAGTATCATATTCCCCATCAAGCATTCAATTTGGGTTGTAAATTTGGTTGCAGTTATAAAGAAGAGTGGAGAAATTAGGTTATGTGTAGAATTTAGAGATTTGAAGCAGAGCATCCCTCAAGGATCACTACCCACTTCCTTCTATGGAGTAAATTTTGCAAGTTGTTGCTAGCCCTGTGAAGTTTTCATTACTAGATGGTTATTCAGGGTATAATTAGATCATGGTAAAGGAAGATGATCATGTTTCACCTACTTATAGATCATTTCTTTGAAGTATTGAAAAAATAAATAGGGTAATGGGCTTAGGAGGAATACCTGTTTTAATGTTGGTTGATGGGTTATTGCGCGCGTATGAATTCCTCGAATCCATAGATGATTGTGAGAGCTTCCTTTTGGCTAGAAAGAACTACCCGTAATGCAAAGAAAGACCACCAAAAAGGTTAAACAATGTATGCAATGAAGTGCCTAGCGTATGCTAGATCTGGGAACTATGATACTTCCTAGATGGTCACAGTCCACTATTTTAAACAATTTAATGTGGTAACTAAGGTAAAACCCATTGTAACTTGAAATGATTTAGGTGTCTCACTTAAAACACAATAAGAAATAGATCTAATCTAATAGGCTAGGTTAGAATAGGACCCAAAGGTCAAATAGCTGGTTCTGGGTCTCTACAGGTCTGATAGAAGTCTCAGGTAGATCACAGGTGAATGAGGGTGAGAGGGAATTAGGTGGGTAGGTCACTGTTCTGGGTTGTATGGGAAAAAAAAAGACCGATGTCGATTAAGGTTGACCAATGACAGATTAGGTGTAATCAGCGCTGGTTACTCTGAAGTTCTGGGAATGCCACGAGAATGATATTTAAGTCTCCTTTGTTATTGCACAAAGGATGTTGGTTGGTCAGGATGAGGTATTGGGTGATTTGGGTAGGATTTGGCAGGGTTTTAATGGGTATATATGGAAATATGGAAATATGAGTGTTGGATGAGGTCAATGGGTGGTGGGTAAACAAAATATGATAATATAATGATGAAATGGAATAAACAAGATATGTATAACATCTACTTACTTGGATTTTGGTCCTGGATGCCTGTGAGTGAGGAAATTTGGAGGTATTGATGAGAGGTTTTGAAGGCTACAGGTGATCACCAACTGAACTAAAGCTTCGCATGGGCTGTATGTACATTCCTCTTTGCTTGGTTAGATCATCATTGCTGGAATGACTCTGCAAGAAAATATGCTTGATCTCCTTCCTTGGATGTGTGTTCTTGCTGAAATTATCTCTCGAAGATGTGATATATCTCTTGAATTTGCTAATGTTCACAAAATTTTTCAACGCTCTTTCAATCTTCTGCCAACCTTGAGAATAAGGTTGTTTTGGGGTTAAAAGGGGAACTCGATGGCATTTCTAGCTTAGCCAACGATGTTTAGGGGTATGAGCGTTGGTCAAGGCAGGATTTCCTAGGTTTACTAAACTAGGGAGATCCCCTTGATTTCCTCAGATCTCATGCCGTTAACCTACGAATTAGACTAGGAGCTTCTTGTAAGCATGCGGGAATGTGGTTAGAGGGAATGTAGGCATTAATTTTTAGGGTTTAGGTAAGTCTTAGTTAGTTATGGAAACTTACTAAGAATAGGTTTTTAGGGTGAGTTAGCTTGGTGAGGTGTCTAAGTGAAGTGTATGTGTGGATATTATTTAAATTAAGATATTTAAATAATAAATATGGTGAGGATAATGAATTAATTTAATTAAATTAATTAAATTAATATTAGTGGGGTGAAGGGGCCATGGCTAGGTGAATGTGATGAAGGGTGCTTATTTGTCGAGGGATCAAATGGGAGTGTGACCTAATTTTAGTGTCTACATTTTTCCCCTTTTTGTTGCGTAGCTTGTATTAGTAAGCGACGCTAACAAAAATAAGATGTGGTTGCCCCATGTGTGGGTGAAGGTGATCCCCCTCAAACTAGGAACTGACGAGGGCAAAGGTAGAATCGGTGAGTGGTTTGATAAAAGGTGAATGTGAGAAAGGGGAAGGTGGGGAATGGGGGAAAAATGTTTAAAGGTCTACTTGGGTAATCTAGGTAATTGGTCAGGGTCAAAGGTAACAAAATTCAAATGCACACACACATATAAATTGTAGCACACTACCGGGTTGAAGAGTAGAAAAACTCTACATCATCTAAGGTCAATAGGTTTATCCAAACAAGGTTGAAGTGATTCGGTATCCAAGGTATAGGATATGGTTAGGAAACATGACATAGGTTAGGTGTAGGAACATTTAGGTATGTTCTGGTACACCAAAGGTAGGGTCAGGATAAATGGTCATGGTAATAGGCTAGGTAAGGTCATTAGGTCAACAACATAGGTAACAATTTCATAAGGTATAACAAAAACATGAGGTCAAAGGTCACTAGCGATGGTCCAAGTCCAAATATCTAGATCACAAAATGGGTAAGGCCAAGGTAGGGGTAAAATAACAAGTCCCCAAAGGAGGAAAAAGGGAGGTAGTAAATGATGAGGTCAGGAAAGGTGAGGTAAATGGGTAGGATAAAGGTGGGGTGGGGTAAATGATCGGGGGAAAGTTGGGTCCGGAAGAAAGGGAGGTAGGGGTAGGGTAAAGGTTAAAATTTAGGGCAATGTGTAGTTGATGGTGACCGATGTCATTCATGGATGACCGATGTCGGTAGAGGTAAACCAATGATGGTTCGGTAGGGCATGCGATCGATGCTAGTCAAAGGTAACCAATGTCTATTAGGTTGGGTTTGTTATAAAAACAAAAATATGCATTTTTATTATTCATTTGTTATTGTTCGAAGTGAGAAAATGACAAAAAGAGAGAAAAGAGAGAAAAGTGTCTAGATGAAATGGAATAGTGAGCTAGCAGTGTGATTGACAAGTGATTGGTTGGTGAGCAGCGGGTCCATAAGATCATTGCGAGGGATTTGATTGGTGAGAGGTTGCGTAGAGATTTAGTGATGGAAGAGGCCGAAGAGGGATCGGTCGGGCCACCGATATAACGGCTAGACATGCCACCGAGACAAAGTAGCATTGTGTGACAAGGTAAGTGCCCTACTCTACATTGTGGATTTGATAGATTAGAGGAGTATTGTAGTGTGGGTTTAGGTTTTGTTTGTTATTTGTTTCCGTGGGTGGGTAAAAATTGAATTTGGGAATGGGGGAATAGTGGGTAAAAAGAGGAATGGGGAGGGTAATAAATGGGATAGGGGGGTGGGTGGAGGTCCAAGGGTAGTTTAGGTCATTGTAGGTGGGTAAAAAGGGGAGGGGGTTTAGAAAGGGGGTTTTGGGAAGTCGCGGGTTTTTCTGCGACGGTGACTGCATCGTCGGTCAATTGTGGTGACATCAATTAGGTGGAACCGGTATCAATCACCAAATAGGTGACTGATGTTGGTTAAGGGGTAACCGGGGTTGGTAAGGGTGAACTAGTATTAGTCACCAAATAGGTGACCGATGTCGTGAAGGGGTGACCGGGGTCGATTAGGATGAAGCGGCATCGGTCGGATTATTGTGCACAAGGTTTCAAAAGTGACATGGGCTAGGTAGTTGAGATGGGTAGGGTGAAAATAGGGTATAAGAAAATGATAATTATTGAATATGGATGATACATGTAAATTAATGTTTTATCTCTATTGGATGTAGGGAGAGTGTAACTACATATGTGGGATAGGGTTCCACCTCTATAGGTGACAGTGCACAACGTAGTAACCCCTGAGGAGCTGCAGTATATGGAGGCAGTGGGCTTGAGTGGGGTTTGTCACTATAGACATGTAGTCTGGTAGCCTAGTTTAATGGTTATGCTCATTGATAGGTGGGACTCCATGACCAACACGTTCCACCCGAGATGAGTGAGATGACTATCACCCCGGAGGATGTGTTCTAGATTTTTTAGTTACCCATATTAGGTGCCTAGGTTTATTGTATCTACTCGGAAACCTTAGAGGAAGTGATTTTGTCTATTTTTGGAGAGGGGATGGCTGATCCGAGATTCCATAGTGCGGTTTGAGCTATCGAGAGATGTACTTAGCCCGTCAAGAGGAGACAAGGCTAGTGGTTTTGTTGATGGAGGCAGTGTGCTGCTATGCACTACTAGATGTAGAGGGTGGGTGCTTTCCCTTATCACTGATGGGGGTACTCCATGACATGATGGTGCATGAGACCTACTTTTCCTAGGCACCAAAGCATACTTGAGTGCGACAGTATAGGAGTTGTGGGCATATGGGAGGCTACGCAGGTTGAAACTTGTGTTGTACATTTTATTGCACTTCTAGGCATACGAGCACATAGTTTGTGTGCATCCTATATGGATGCCCGAGAAGATGTAATCCCAACATGATTTTTATGGCTAGGGTACGGGAGATGGGTTACGGTGATAGGAGAGAGGAGATCGATAGGCCCACACATGATGTGGCCCATTTCGGGCAAAGCGATTCTTGGAGGGGTTATCTAGAGTGGACATTATATGGAGGCCATATGTGGGATGCTCCTTATATAGGAATATGCATGAGGAGCTAGCTAAGCTCCGGCTAGAGAGATGGATCTGGGTTGTCGTATCGAGGAGGAAGAGATGATCCCGGTAGACGAGTCCAATGGCGATTCAGATAGTACAAGACACATCTCCGCCCTTCCCATAATATCGGAGAGATGACATGGAGAGGCCCTTACCTCTATCATAGCCTCACACAGTGCCCTACAGGCGAGGAGGAGTAGCTAGTGGACCGATGGATAGATGACACCAGATGCATGTAGAGCAGTACAGTAGTAGTGTGCATCTCGATTACTGAGCCATACCACCCCAGACTATGGCAGCCGGATCTAGCTACTATTACAATGTAGATAGACACCTGTAGGGGTAGAGTAGCTATGCTCATTACCTAGTTGGGTTTACTACGAGACATAACTAGAGGGCTCGAGAGGAAGAGGTAATAGAGCTACATGTACATGTTTCTAGTTGCAGCCCAGATGGCTAATGGAGGAGATGGAGATGGAGAGGAGGGGATGGTAAGGTGGCAGCCTTACAAGCTCGGTGGTAGGTTTACAGGCTAGTTGGCCACAACCCAAGCATAGATTGGGGTCTTATAGGCCCAGATATAGGAACAAGGGTATGGAGCACCACCACAAGAACTCGGGATTAGGTCGTAGTTCATAAGTGAGTGCGGACAGTGGTCTAAAGAGGTAGGTACGGGGCCATGACCTATGGGACCACCATAGACCGTGCCTATATCTAGGTTACGAGATTCCCTAGATGAGTCAAGATACTATCAGGACCAGCTGATGGTGGCTAGGATAGACTTCATGTCCTATGCCGAGTACAGGGCACAACAGGCATCTAGTGAGAGGACAAGATCCTATACTCACAGTGTAGAGAGCACGGGGAGGTCGGTGAGCTCGAGGCCCGATCAAGTAGAGACTACTGCAGACGGAGACCAGCTCCAGTTGAGGTGCCAGAAGGGACCTAGGAGGCCAAGGGTATAGGTGATACAGAGATGGAGGACATCCATTGAGATGCATGATATGCGGTGACCTAATTTTTTTATGGATGATAGTGATTTTGGGCTGCGTGCTAAGAGATTGTTGTAGTGTTGATCACGCACCGGCTTGTGTACTAAAGACAATGAGGATGTATGATTGATTTTGTATATTTCGAGCATATCTTGGCCGCCTACGTGCCAAAGAGATTTTATATTGATTCATTATTTTATTGTATATATGAGAGCGCCTACGTGCGATGACATTTTGTATTATATATCGGTGTGTCTTTGATGATTTTGAGATGATGGACATGATGAGATAGCCATGTATATTTGATATACACATTGATTTATTTATACGATGAGATACATGGTATTTTTATTTGTTGATGTGGTGATGAGATACATGGTATTTGTTGATTTATTATTTTGATATGGAAGTAAATTAGGTGAGTTAGGCACGATGGAGTTAGGTTGGTATAGGCATGGATTTAGTTAGGTTATAGGCATGGATTGAGTCAGGTCGGTTGAGGCATGGTTGAGTCAAAAGTAGGTGAAGTGGTGATTCATTATTTTATGCAATGAATGATAATATGGGTCATATGTGAGATGTGGTATAATCTATGCATGGTGATGGTAGGTGAAATGGTAGGTGTAATAAATGTATGATATGATAATGTTTAAAATATGAAACAACTTGTTATGTATGTGGTTTAATTTCCAATTTCGGGTATAAAAGGGAAACGAAGTTAGTTGTGATGTAATGTGAGGCACATGGAAGATGAATTGGTTAGGGTAGAGGTTGATTGAGCTAACCTCCAAGGGTCCTGTGCCCTCGAGTGTTGCCTACATAGTCTCGGTGAAAAGGGACCTCGGGCCGATGTAGCTCTCTATAAGATAGGGAAGAATATAAGGAGGTATGAAAAATGAGGTAGTAGGTTTTTGGGCATGTTGTGGGTTTAGGTTTTATAAGTGTGGGTAGATTATAGGTAAAATGATGTAGGTGAGGGTGATTGTGGTGAAAGAAGAAACCCCAAAATTAAGCGTCGAGGACCAAGTCCTGTATAAGGTAATCAAAACGTAAACAAAGGTGGTTTAAAATAGAAGAGGGTGCAAGAAAGCCACAATATTGGGTAGGATCGTACCAAGTAGATCATACCTTGGAAGAGGTGATGAACGTAAGACCCTAAAGACATTGCATGATGGACTATTCTATGGTTAAAAGTAGTCACATGATCACCAAATGTCTAAGTTCCAAGAAATCCCTTGAGGCAATAGGAAATGAGAGTGGGCATGGTTTGAAGGGTGAAAAGTGGGTAATTTTTATATATGGTATAGGTAGTATGCATTTCGAGCAAGAGAACCTAACTCATAATGGGCAAGTCCATGACAAAAAGGTTATTGTTTTAACTTATAGTTGAGATAGACCGATTGATGCGTGAAGTCTATATGGGAAAAATTTAACTCCCGGAGGTCTTCGTAAAGATGATCGATGTGGGAAGCTTTGTTTTCTCTCATGTTTTTTTTTAAGAGCTTTACATACATAGCTGTCCTTTGAGGGAGCAGTCTATTTATAGCAGAAATTGTTCAAGAGGAAGATGTCCTTTTGAGGGAGTCATCTTATTATTAGAAGTTTGACTCAAGGAGTTTGGTCCCATGTGAGGTCTTTGAAGTCATGGACAAGACCAAGGTGGAGAATAAGACTCTTGTTCAAAAGGTAAGGTGAAACAACCATCGGATCTCATCCAAAGGTAGATGAAAAAGTATCCATGAGAATCATGCTATGTGTAGCACCATGGTACACATATTCAAGAGAAGATAAAATGTGACGGGTACTCACATGATTCTTGTTTAATCATAGGTGAGGTGTATGAAGTGGATGGTGCTCAAGGAAAATCATAGAAAGAGAAAAAAGGTGAGGTAAGACTATAAGTCAACAATAGAATGGTTGAAGATGCAAGTCGTTAAGGGGCTTAGGTTCGGGTTTACCATCGAGTGATGATAAATAGTAAGCACTTGATCCATAGGTATGAGTCATGATGTATGGTCCAAGCCAATTAGGAGAAAATTTTCCCTGTTTAATTTTTTCTGCTTTGGTTACATGTTGATTTTCTTTCAGGACAAGGTCACCGAATTGGAAGGTTCATTCATAGACACATTTGTCGTAGGCAAGTTTGATACATTTTTGGTAAACTTGAAGGTGATCCAGAGCATTAAGATGATGTTCGTCTAATAACTCTAGTTATGCTAAACGGTCCTAACAAAATTCATCATCATTGAGCATGTCATGGAGAGAAATACAAAGTTAGGGGATTTGGACTTCGAGAGGCGGGGACGGCCTCGTATCGTAGACCATAGAAAACAATGTGGCCAAATTGGAAGTGTGAATACTAGTATGGTATGCCCACATGGTGGCAAAAGGAATGTGTGTATGCCAATCCTTCCCGTGTCATCAACCACTTTCATAAGAATTTTGTTAGTGGATTCAGTGGATTGGCTTGGCCATTGGTTTTGGGTAATAAGGTGATGAGAAACTAAGCTGAATGCCGAAGGCGTCACAAAGTTTTTGCAATGTTTTGTTTTTGAATTGTTTTCTATTATCAGTGATGAGGTGATGTGGAACACCAAAGTGATAAATGATGTGGTGGTTGATGAACTCACATATTTTCTCATCTTTCGTGGAAATGAGTAGTATGGCATCCACCAATTTTGTATAGTATTCGGTAGTAGTGATGATCCATTGATGGTGTTAGGAAGAATGAGGATTGATTTCTCTAACAAGATCCAAACCCCATTGAGAGAAGGGCCAAAGGTCTCGAGTGACCTGTAAGGCATGAATGGGTGTATGATGAAGATTGGAATGTTGTTGGCATTTTACACAACATTTGACGTAGTCGCAACAATCATGGTTAAGGGTCGGCTAGTAATAGCCTAGGCGAAGAATACGCTTAGCAACAACAAGGCCACTGAAGTGACCTCCACATATGCCATCATGAACTTCCTTAAAGGTGTAAGGGATTCCAGAACTTGTGAGGCATCGTAAGAGAATACCATCAAAGCTGCGCTTATAGAGGAGGCCCCCCAGAATGACATAACAAGAGACCTTTTTAAGGAAGGCACGCTGTCCATTATGGGTGAGATTAGGAGGTAAGATGGAGAGAGAAAGGTAGTTGGAGTATTTTTATACCAAAGGTCACTCGGGTTAGGGGTAGTGGTTCCAATCGAGTAAACATCATGAGGTAAATAAGAAGGTGATTAGAGTCATTGTATGGTGACAAAGATTGTAGAATCGGTGGGTGAAGTGGGTATTTGGGAAGCTAAGTAGGCCATGGTATCTACAAATTTGTTGGTTGAACATGGGATGGTTTGAAGGGTGTAATGATCAAAGGTGGTCAAAAGTATGTCTACATGATGTTTATACTTTTGAAGTATCTCGTTACGGAATTGGTATATACCATTGACTTGGTTTATGACAAATTGAGAATCACCAAAGATGTTGATTGATTTGACATATAGGGCATAGGCAGCTTAGAGACCTAGTACGAGTGCTTCCTATTCAGCAATATTGTTGGTACATTCAAAATCTAATTTGAAATACAAAGGCATGGGTTCACCCTCAAGAGAAATGAGGATAATATTGGCCGCACCCCCACGCTGACACTTGGAACCGTTAAATAAAAGTGTCATTTGGTAAGGGGATTCGTCTCAAAGTGAAAGGGTAGCAATCGACTGATCTAGAAAGTTAAAGTTAGAAGGTTGATCTCCGAGAAATAGGTGCGTCATCCAATTGGTGAGAGATAGCTTGGCCCTTGATGGAATTGTGATGAATGAATTCGAGGTCAAGATCATCTAAAATCATAATCCATCATGTAGCACACTAATTTTGATAAGGTTTGGCGTAAATGAAGTGTAAGGGGTCGGTGTTGGTCACAACATAGGTTTTGTGGTTGAGTAGGTAATGACGAAGTATGGTGGCAACGAAAAATAAGGCTAAGCAATTTTTTTCAGGATTGGTGTATTAGGTTTCATAGTCCAAAAGAGTATGGCTTATGTAATAAACTGCCTACTCCCTATGTTGTTCATCATGATGAGTGAGCATGGCTCCAAATGAATGATCGGTAACTAATATGTATAGGTAAAAAGATTGGTCATCTTTAGGTGGGATGAGTATGGGTGGTTGGAGGAGGTATTGTTTTAAGGCCTCAAAAGCTTTGTGGCAGTCATCATCCCATTTAAAGGAGACATCCTTCTTGAGCAGATGATGAAATGGTTGGCACCGATCAGATAATTGTGAAATGAAACGGCGAATAGAATAAAATTTACCTTGATGGCTATGGATTTGTTTAAGGTTAGTGGGTGAAGGTATTTCAAGAATGGACTTGAATTTAGCAGTAGGTCAAATTCTATACACGTAGGAAATGATAAATCCCGGAGATTTCTGAGAGAACTATGAATACACACTTCTTAGGCTAAAGGCAGACACAATATTTAATGAGGCGGTCAAAAATGGTTTCAAGGATGACAAGGTGCTCAGAGCGGTACTTTTATTTAGCCAAGAGATCATCCATGTAATCTTCCAATATGTGATGCATGACATCATGGAAGATGTAAGTCATAGCCCTACGATATGTGGCACCCGTGTTTTTAAGGCTAAAAGGCATGAATCGATAGTAGAAGGTCCCCCAAGGGGTGATGAATGATGTTTTGTGTTAATCCTATGGGGCAAGAAGGATTTGGTTATAACTCGAGAAGCCATCCGTGAGTGATAGCATCTCGTGACCAGTGGTAAGGTCAACTAGTTGATCAATACTGGGTAATGGAAAGTCATCTTTTAGGCAAGCTAGGTTGAGGTCACAAAAGTCCATGCAAATGTGGAGTCCCCCTGTCACTTTAGTGATAGGGATAATGTTAGAAATCCAATGAGGATAATCAATGGGTAAGATAAAGGAAATGGAAAGAAGGCACTGAAGTTCCTCTTTGACAAGAGGGGAAATGCGAGGGTGCATTTTCCTCAGCTTTTGTTTAATGGGTTTGGCATCGGGAATGGTTATGATATTGTGGACCGCAATGGTGGGGTCAATACCGGGCATGTCTGCGTAAGACCAAGCAAAAGTGTGGTTATGATCCTTGAGAAAATAAGTGATGGATTCATGTTCAGTAGCATCTAAAGATTGTCTGATCTTTAGGATGTGTAGGTCACCCTGAGTATGAACGTTGATCTCGATCGTCGATTCATTCAACATGGTTTGTATCTCAAAAGGTAACAACCAATGAATATATGAGTTCTCTTCACCAAGGTAGGTGAGTATATATTCATCATCCTGACATTGAATGATGTTAATTGAAGGTGTATCGTCATCGATCATTTCGGGATACAGGAAGGGAAGAGTGGAAGGGGCCTCGCCCTCATGTTGATAAGTCAAAGGCCCCAAGGAAATGGTGTTTATGAAAAAAAAAAGTTAGGAGGGATAGATTCAAGATCCATCAACTCCATCGGTGAGGGTGGTGATGAAGGTGGAGTGGGTGAAGAAGGTGGAGAAGGGCTAGTGTCCTTAATGAGTTCAATGTGGGCCTATTTAGTAGGTGGTTTAGGAAATCGATACCACTACGGTCGTTATGTTTGTGGGTGGTACATGGAATGATAGTATGGTGGCCTTGCTCATAAAATCCAAAACCAAAACCCTTCCACACACACATTGGTGTAGGAAGGTGTGGGTGAAACAGTGATTGGTAAGTGATTGGAAGTCGATGGAAAATGGGTGAGTTTGTGATGGTGGTTCGGGTGTGTAAGTGGTAGTATCAAGTCCCCCATAGGTGAGACTAGTATGAAGGTGAGGGGACCATACAGGATATGTTCTCCTATATGGTGATCATAACGAGGGTGTTGGTGAAGGATTTCATACTCTTTTGGAGTAAGAAATGTGTTGACAATATATAGGTAGTACTCCCCATGAGTGAGGCATTGAAAACACCTTCCAAGAGGATCGGTGGTTGGTATGTAGGTAGTTGAATGGATGATGTGCGGAGGTCAATGTGGAGGTGGAGTTAATGGATTGAGAAGTTGATGGGTCAGTTGTGGAGGTTATGGCAGTGGTAGGAATGGAGGAGGTATGTGCGGTAGAAGTAGTGGCTGCACTGGTAAGTGGAAGTGTAGGTGAAGAAGTAATGGTTGCGGAGGTAGTCGGCTTAATAGGTATGAGCACATCATTGGGTCAAGTAAAGCATGTTGCATGTTTTAAAAGGTGATGGGTCACTGGAATGGTATAGGTGTGTCCTTCATGTTCAAACTTTACACAACGATGCAAAGTGGAAGGAATGTAACCCATGACACGAATCCGTGGTGCCAAGAAACAAAGTTATATTTGAATTCCCCTTCCAAAACGTAAAACAATTTTGGAACAATGTGGGGGCCCACACGAACGTGGAGGATAATAGTTCCTAGTGTAGAGGTGATAAGCGTCATTAAATGAACACAACATGATCAGATTTTTATGCATGTAATTGTTAGGTATGTGCATTTGAGTGAATGAATGGGATGGAATGATGTTAATGCTAGTGCCCCCATCAATCATCACATGCCATACTCGTATGTCATCAATGTGGACGAGAGATGAACAGGGGGCTAGTTCTAGGTCATCATTTTGATGTGGTGCGATCTCTTCCTTTGAGAAGCTAAGGAGGCCACTTGGTGAATAGGGTGGGGAAAAGATGAAGATGGTAATTTCATGAGAGAGAGGCTACATGATGGGGTGTGATAATGGAGGCTACGGGTGTAGGGTCATTGGGTAAAACCTCAATAGATTGAAGAACCTCCATGAGAGCTTGATGATGGGATTCTAAGGTTTGGATGAGGTCATATAGGGACATTTTGAGGGGATATTGGTGTAATTACTTGAGCATGGTGTGATGTGTGACGTCATTAGAAATGAGTTACATGGGGCCACGGATAGTGATTTTAGGTATGGGTACAGATGGTATGTTGGGTATAGAATTGGTGGGTGGGTCAGTTGCCTTTTCTTTACCATTATCCTTATAAGCATGCACATAGTGATGTGAATCATGTTGATGTGATGGGAGTTAGCAAACAGAGAAGGTGTATGGTGAGTGGTATAACAACACGACGGGAAAAAACCTATCGGAGGAGAAAAACCCTATGAGGTGAGTTGGGTGCGATGACATTTGGGTGGTGGCATGGAAAGTTCTTTGATGTGAACCATGTTAATTTAAAATCTTGGGGGTGGCTCTAGAAGCTATGAGGGTGGAAGTTTTGGTTGTTGAGTGGGTAGTGTGGGAATCGGTGTTTGTGAAGTAGGATCCTTGTCAAGAAGGTCATCATCGTCAAAGTTGGATTCTAAGGGACATAGTTTGGATAAGGACGGTTTTCAAGGCCTTGCAGTTTTCCACATGTGCCTTGACACACAATGGTAGTCACAAATTTTAGTATCATCAAACCCTTTTCGCTTGGGTTTGAGGGGGCCATAAGGCCTGAGTGGCGGTAATGTGATGACAAAAGTCTCAAGGAGTTTGGTTAAAATTTTTGGCATAGGACCCTGCTAGTGGATCACAATGGGAAGTGAGTGTGGGTTTGGGCGTAGGTGTGGTTAATTTTTGAGGAAAATTTTTGGAAGATGAGGAGCGAGTCAAGCTATGGGTTTGGGTGCTAGCATGGTTTTGGGTGTCAATCGTGTTGGTTTAGGTAGGGGTATAGTAGGTGAGCAGTAGGAGGGTGTGTGGTTGTTCGACTACCTTATTGTCGGGTAGTGGAATTTTGTTTTTGGATTGCACCTTCTTGGGTAAAGGTGATATGGGTGTACGAGGTTGAGAAGGAAAAAAAGATGGGGAAGAGGGCAAGTTACCCATGGTGATAATAGGGGTGCTATGAAGGTAGATGACATGGGTCGTGCTTGGGTGTGAGAGAAAACAAATGAAGTGTAGTGGGTAGTGAAGCAATAACTAAGGGTATTAGAGGTATGGGTGGTAAAGATGCTATAGGTGTGGGTGTAAGTCATATTGGGTATCCTGGGTAGGTTAGACATTTGTGAGGAAGGAATGAGTTGTTGTGTTTTTGGTTTATTGACGGGTGGAGGTTTCTTGACCATGTTGGGAAGATGAGATCCGAAGATGGATGGGACAGCATGATGTGATGTGATTGGCATAGCTGGGGTATGAGTTTTGGGTGTGGTGCTTCTGTTTGGGTGTGGAGTAGGTGTGGTGTTGTCTTTGGAGAATGTAGCTAAATTCAATTTGATAGGTGGATGAGTAAGGTGGTAGTAATGGGGTGACCCCTAAAGTTGTAATAGTTTTAGTCGAGGATGATGTCATATGTGTGGGTTTGGGTTTAGATATAGATTGGGTTATGGGTAAGGATTTGGTTTGAGCTATGACAAGTGTCATGGAAGGAGTTGTGATAGAGGTGGTTTTGTTTGGTTTGATTGGTGAAATATTTTTGGTAGATAGTGGGTTTCGTGCAAGTGACCTCTACATCTACATTGAGGAGAGAAAGAAGTAACCCCCATATGGCAGAAAAGGCGTCCCCATAAGTAAGGCTCTATCCACATAAGGATTTTATGAGGACCTAATGGAATTCATGTAAAATGTTTCTTAGAGATGGGAAATTGACTAGCTTCAGCTTAGTGGGTAAGAGAGCCGAAAGTAGGTCTGCAGGATTTTGGGTAGCAGATGAAGAATGCTCGTAAAGAGGAAATGGTATCTCAACCGGGTCTCTAATAGGTGGAGAAGATGATGGGAGATCCTCTATAGGTGGAGGATATGATGTGTGCTCCTCATGGGTGGAGGAGGTAATGGGTTCTCTCTCATGGGTGGAGGAGGCACTTGTGGGTAAATGTTCTCTAAGTGGAGAAGCCGGGGGTGAGATGGTCTCGATGTTAATGAAAGAATCTTCCATAGGTGATGAAGGAGATAAAAGATGTTCCTCATGCATGAAGGAACATGGGAGGTTGGTACTAATGTGGAAGGAGGACTTTAGGCTAGGATTTCCTCTATGGAAGGAATATGAGGTAATTGGGAGGTGACAGGTACGTCATTAAAGATAGCATGAACCTCGCGGGTATGGGTATCATGAGTTGAGGTCTCACCGGTTTGATCAGATGAAGGGGCATGGTTGGGAAATGGTTTCATGAAGATGTGTAGGTTTTGGTTGGTAGGTGTATTGGGATTATCAATGGTTAACTCACCTTTCTCAAGAATTTCTTGGATAATATTTTTGAATGTGATGCGATTGTCATCACTATGACCCTTTACTTGATGATAACTACGAAGTCATGTTATTTATACCATGCGGGCATGGGGCAAGTAGGGTAAAAACCAGTGTGTGGTTTTATGGGTGGATGAGTGATGGCTCTAGCTTTGATAAGCTTTCCTAAGATATAAGAGTAAGGTTCCATGCAATTGGGGTGTATTTCCACCGCTCTCATCTGAATTGAAAAGTTTGGATGGGTGAGAGATTAGATGAGGGGGTAGACTGATTTGATGGATGAGTTGGGCCGGCCTTGAGTACCACTACATTAGTGGTACCCTTATCCTTTGAATAATTGTTTGTGGTTTTGAAGAAGAATAGGTATCATTCAACTTGAATGCCGAATTATTGTGCACAATTGGATTTTCTTCTCTTCAAAGTCCTAAATCTCTAGCTTTCATGCCATAGTGAATGCTTCATTGAATTTTCGGAAGGTTTGGACCTGCAAGGTTGGTGAGATATGTCTAGCACAACCCTGTGTGAAGATCTCAATGAGTTCTATTTGTGGTAGTTGGAAGGTGAGTTAGTTTATCAAGCTACGCCAGAAGCGACAAAATCTGTGATACATTCGTCCTCATATTGACGTGTGGAGTATAGGTTGGTCATGGTAACCTTCTTGATGATTTTGATAGAGAAATGATCCAAGAAGGCTTGGGCTACTTGATTAAATGAGAATAGTGTTTAGGTAACCCACTATACCAATCCAATGTAGGTCAAGTGAGGGACATGTGAAAGGTTCTCAAGAGTAAGGCATCATCGTGAGTAATCGGATAACACTCATGTTTGAACGACCACAAATTCTCTCGGGTCTTATTTGTTATTGAAATAATTCAATTTAGGCATTTCTTAATGCATGAGGTATGGTCGGATAGGAATGGATGGGTGGATGGGCTCGTAGTAAATCTCATCGTATGTGAGAGTGTTGCGGGAGTTGGAAATTTATGCCTCTAAGGTCTACATCTTGTCCAACATCAATTTGATTAGGTTGTTGATAGGTTGCGATGATTTGGCTCCTCCGTAGCATGAGATGGTTTGTTTTGGGCATATAATGGGGGTGACACTCCAGTGTATGGTGTTGCCATGTAGGTTGATTGGGAAGAAGGTAGTGAAATAGGGGGTATGTATCCTAAGTGAATAATGGATGAAACATGAGGCTGCTTGATAGTATGTATATGGAGGTGGAAGGGTCGTGGTAACCCTAGTGGTAATGGGAGCTAATGATTGTGGAATGGAAAGGACCATGTTTTGAAAAGGGGTAGGGGTCACCAACACGGGAGGTGGTAGTGTAGCTATGGGTATGTGTGAGACATTAGGGGTGGATGAGGTTACATTTTGGATAGTTGTCGAGGGTATGGTGGATGTGGTGGGTGTAATGGAGGTGGCAGACACGGAAGTCATAGCGGGTATAGGACCTAGCTATGAAACGACTTAGGTAAGGTAGATGTGGGCATCATAGAGCTAGATGGGGCTGATGCAGGAGTGGGAGTGAGGGTCGGGGGATATATACGGGCATGCCGTATATCAACTGACCGAGGCATCTTGAGTGGATGATTGGGAAAGGTAAAACTACAAGGTGACAGGGTTTTGGTCAAGGATTCATGCAAACTCCTCATCTCTAGTAGTGATAGTGATAGGTGGATGGGATCTGTGGCTGGTAATAAAATGGAAGTTGGTGAAGGACTAGGTGGGAGTGGTTAACAACTTGCGTGAAATACGAGTGCGCTTGCTTATCTTGGGTCAAACACCATGTGAACCATGACTAATCGGGTAGGGCTGCTTTTCTTTAAATGACACAGAAAACTATAGGAACATGTGAATCTAATGGTAAAAAGTGGATTAGGTACCAAATGGTGGTTGGAAAGTGAAACAGATAACCAATTTCGGTTAAGGAAAACCAACTCCGGTCGGGGTAACCGCTACTTAATCCTTTGTAGAAAATGGTCAGTGAGTGAAAAACCAGGTAGAAGGTCAAATCTAAATGGTATGCCAAATTTGTTGGTGTTTTACAATGTCAATGGGAATGATGGTAGTGACAGGGACTCTGAAAAGTGGAAGAAAATGAATAAAATGTCCTTTTGGGTAGGTTAACAAAAGGACCTGGAATCGGCTGACATTGTTAGGTATAACCAACAATCAAAATGTGAGGTAACCAATGACGGTTACTGTGAAATTTAAATAGTGATGAAAGAAAATTGATTGTGAATTAAAATATGATGTAGAATTAGACCCAAAATTCTGAGAATGATGATTATATGGCCCGAGGCACACTGCGGGTGGCTTGAGAATACACCGATTGTGATGAGGAGTGTGTAAGGATGAACAAAAAAATGAATAACGTGATCTCTCACCTCAAAATGCAAACCAAGCAGAAACACTAAGAAAAATGCAATCCTAGGAGTACCTTTTCTATTATGTTTGTTTAGCTTATGTTATTTAAGGACTGACACATGAACTGTGAAATAGAGTTTTTTGGTGAGGATGGCTTCCTATGAAAAAGGAGATCTAAAAGGTGAGGTTTCAGGTATGTTATGGTGGGGGCGGGCTTCACTCAAGTATGACTCGACAGAGCAGCGAGCTGGGGAGTACCTATCAATCCTCATATCAGTGCGATCATTGATAGGTGTTCCCAGGAAAGATGTTGTTTAAGAATATGTGTTTGTTTTGAATTTGTGTAATTTGGCAAGACTCGAGAGAGAGAGAGAGATGTGCTTTCTATGATTCGTTTGTCAACCATCAGCTGGTCATGACTTCCAGCGTATAGGTTGCCCTCAATTAATGTGAGCTAATGCAATAAATCAGAATGGAATGCACTTATTTTTAAGCCCAAATCAAAGTGTGAAGTTGGATGACACAATAAGATCAAGAGGAAGAGGATGCTCAATTCACTACAATGCGGAAAACATGAAGAAATGGTTCTTTTTAATTACACTAAAAGAAAATTTTCCTCTAGAGAAAATAGAAAGAAAAGGTGGGTTACCAAGGAAGAAAATTAATGTGTATGCTTTTCAGAAAGGAAACAAACACACAACATTTCCTAGGAATGAATGAAATGCAAGGAACCCCGGATGGGTCCCAACGGGCGTACAAAAATGTTTCACCTTCTTCTAGATCATTTCTTTGAAATATTGACGAAAAAAATAAGGTCTTGGGTGTAGTAGGAATACTGTTTTAATGTTGGTTGATGGGTTGTTGAGCACATATGACTTGAATCCACAACTGATTGTGAGAGCTTCCTTTTGGCTAGGAGGAACTACCTGTAATGCAAAGAAAGACCACCAAAAAAAGTTAAACAATATATGCAGTGAACTACCTAGCGTATGCTAGATCTGGGAAGTGTGATACTTCCTAGATGGCTATCAGTCCACTATTTTAAACAATTTAATGTGGTAAATAAGGTAAAACCTATTGTAATTTGAAATGATTTAGGTATCTCACTTAAAACACAATAAGAAATAGATCTAATCTAATAGGATAGGTTAGAATAGGATCCGAAGGTCAAATAATTGGTTCTGGGTCTCTGCAGATCTCGGCGAAGTCTCAAGAAGATCACGGGTGAATGAGGGTGAGAGGGAATTAGATGGTTAGGTCACCTCTTTTCTAGGTTATATGGGCAAATATAGAGACCGATGTCGTTTAAGGCTAACCAATGGTGGTTATGTATAGCTGGTGTCATGTTCTTATGGAGTTTTGGGAATACCATAGAATGAGATTTAAGTTCCTTTATGATTGTACAAAGGACGTTGGTTGGTCGGGATGAGGTATTTGGTGATTTGAGTAGGATTTGGTGGGGTTTTAATGGGTATATGGAAAGGTGAGTGTTCGAGAAGTTCAATGGGTGGCTAGGTAAACAAAATATGATAATATAATGATGAAATGAAATAAAGCAGAGATAAGTATAGAATCTACTTACTTGGATTCTTGTCCTAGATGCCTGTGAGTGAGGGATGGAGGTACTGATGAGAGGTTTTGAAGGCTACAGGTGATCACCAACTAAAGGAAATATTCTACATGGGCTACATATACATTCGTCTTTGCTTGGTTAGATCAGATCATTGCTAAGATGATTTGTGTAGGAAAAGATGCTTGATCTCCTTCCTTACATGTGTGTTCTCATTGGAATTCACTCTCGAGAAGATGCAATATCTCTCGGAATGTGCTAATGTTTGCCAACATTTCTAACCCTTTTTCAATCTTCTACCAACCTTGAGAATAAGGTTGTTTTGGGGTTAAAAGGGAACCGACGGTGGTTCACGGCTTAATCAAGCGATTAGGGGTAATCGGCGTTGGTCAAGGTGGGATTTCATAGGTTTACTAAGCTAAGGAGATCCTCTTGATTTCCTTGGATCTTGTGTCATTAACCCGTGGATTAGACTAGGAGCTTCTTGTAAGCATGTGGGAATGTGGTTAGAGGGAATGTAGGCATTGATTTTTAGGGTTTAGGTAAGTCTTAGTTAGTTATGGTAACTTACTAAGAATAGGGTTTTAGGGTGAGTTAGCTTGGTGATGTGTCTAAATGAAGTGTATGTGTGGATATTATTTAAATTAAGATATTTAAATAATAAATATGGTGTGGATAATGAATTAATTTAATTAAATTAATATTAGTGGGGTGAAGGGGGCCATGGCTAGGTGAATGTGATGAAGGGTGCTTATTTGTCAAGGGATCAAAGGGGAATGTGACCTAATTACCACAAGGACATGCTTTTCAATGAAAGAGTACCTAGTTTCGTATTCCTCCAAGCTTTGACTGAAGAAAGCAACTGGTTGTTCTAACCCTTCTTTGTTTTGTTGTACCAGGATTGCAGAAATTGTGTCTCCACCACCAAAGGCATATAGCATGAATTCCTTAGAGAAGTCTGGATTGACGAGAGTTGGGGCTTGAGATATAGCCTCTTTTATTGCCTCAAAACTTGCCTTGCCTTCAGATGTCCACTTAAATGCCATGCTCTTCTTTAACATCAGTGTTATTGGCTTCGCAAGAGCTGCAAAGTTTGGAACAAACCTGCGGACAAAATTGATCCTTCCCAAGAAGCTTTGAAGAGCTTTCTTGTGACTTGGCAATGGCAATGCTTGAATTGCTTCAACTCTTTCTGGGTCAATTGTCAACCCCTCCTTTGAAACAATATGGCCTAGAAGTTTTCCCTCGTGAGCCAAGAATATGCATTTTTTGGGATTCAATGATACCCCAAATCTTCTACACCTCTGAAATACTTGCCTCAAATGATAGAGGTGATCCGCTGCATTTTTTGAGAATACAGTGATGTCGTCAAGATATATCAAAACTATTTTATTGATCAACCCCTTGAATGCCATATCCATTGCCCTTTGGAAAGTGGCCCCAGCATTTGATAGCCCAAATGGCATCTTCTTGTAGGCATAGGTCCCCCATTTGGTGGTGAAAGCTGTCTTGAACTGGTCATCTTCTTTTACCATCACCTGATTATACCCTGAGTAGCCATCTAGGAGAGAGAACCTCTCTGAACCGGATACTACTTGCAATATTTGTTCCATTGAAGGAAGTGGGTAATGATCTTTGAGAGATGCCCTGTTGAGGTCTCGGAAATCTACACACAACCTGATTTCTCCACTCTTCTTCCTGACCGGAACCAAGTTTGCAACCCAGCTTGAGTGCTTGATCGGGAATATAATGCTTGCCTCTATCAGCTTATTTAGCTCTTTCTTCATTAGAGGCTCAATGTGAGGGTTGACCGGTCTCTGTTTCTGCCTGACGGGATTAGCATCTGGATCCAATTCTATGGTATGTTGTGCCAAATTTGGATCGAATCCTCTCAAGTCTTCGTAGCTCCAAGCGAAGACATCTGGAAATTCTTGGCAAAGTTGTATGAAATCTGATTTCTCCTGTTCAGTGGCCACTTTGCCAATTTGAAGTGTTTTGTCTTCCCCAACCGGAATTGGCTCTGAATCTTCTCTCTTGACCTGTATGTTTGCCTTTTCCTTACGAAACTGGTCGTTAGGGTTGAAGATAGACTCCAATGTTACCAAACCCTTAGGAAGCTTGTTTGTCCGCAGCTGTACTACTTGATCCCCAAACCGCTGCTCTAATCTGTCCTGATTCCTAGCTGAAAATTCAGCCTCTTCTTGTAAGAAATTGACGATCTGTTGATCGTTCTCAAACACCTGCCAGCTTGTGTTGTTATCTGGAACTGCTGGCCTCACAACCACATGGATGTGTGGCTGCATTTTTTCTCTCCTGATGCTGTCAACCACATCAAATGTCGCTCCAACTGCTGCGAGCCTATCTGCGGCTTCATTTTTCTTCCTGGGTATGGATACAATGTTGAAAGCTTTGAAATCCTCAATGAGGTCCCATACCCTATTCTTGTAGCTCCTTAGCAAGTCGTTCTTTGTAGCATGTTGTCCCCTAACTTGGTTGACGATTAGCTCGCTATCTCCAAACACCTGCAAGTTCTTTATGCCCCTTTTCTTGGCCCAATGAATTCCATGAATCAATGCTTCGTATTCAGCCGTGTTGTTTGAACAGGAAAACTGGAAACGAAAAGCTGAAAAATATTTGATGTCTTGTGGTGAAATCAACATTGCACCACCTCCAGCACCTTGTATGCTTCTCGAACCATCGAAAAATAATTTCCAAACTTTGTTTTCATCCTTTTGTTCAGGTTGAATGATGTCGGGAATGGGTGAATTTTCTTCGTGTATACAATACACGCCCAATTCAGATTCTTCAATTTCCTTGTATGGGTCAAATTCATGACTCTTGTTTGCCCATTCATCCAAAGTTAAATCAGGAATTCCCTCGACCTTAGTACCTGTTTCTAGATCACTTGAACACTCCTCCTGATCAAAAACCGAGCAATTTGCATTGATAGGATTTGGTACATGAGGCTCAATATGGAAATGGGCAATTGGTTCTGACCTGATTGTTGCTTTGGCTCCATACCTTGTCCTAAAAATCATGTGTGACCAATCTGCAGATAAATATCCACCGATTTTTGTAGTGAAGTCTCTTGATAGACACAACGCAAAGAGTGGCGGAAGGTCAATCACAGACACATCTTGTAGAACTGTAACATTAGGACAGGAATGTAGTGTTAGGCTTAACCCTTTGATGACCCCAACCTGTTCCTCTACCTGCCGTTCCATCTAGTGTACTTACTCCTTTCAAAGATCGGCTCATATTTCAAACCCAGCTGATCCGCTATTTGCTTCGGCATCACTGAACTACTTGCCCCAGAATCAATCATGCAGTTGTGTACCAAGTGGTTTCCAACAATCAACGAAACATAGAATGGTGGAGGCTTCAAATTTTTCTTGTCTGGCCCCCATCATGTTGCACTGCATTAGTGAGAACTTTCTCATGTCCCTGGTTTGATACATTTGTGGCAGACCAATTAGCCATTGCAGCTTGCAATAAATCTCGTTGCCACAGGATGAGTGATTCCCACATGGAAATGTTCACATGTGTTTTCTTCATTTGATCGATGATGTTGAAGGGGGATGAATTGTCCTTTTGCTGTCCCTTGCTTGGCGCAACCTTTTCTGGAGCTTGAACAGGTGCATGTGTTGCTACAACAGGTACCTTAGGTTGATTCTGCACATTTGGAGCTGCGTTTGGTCTACTGACCCCTTGTTGTGTAAGAGTGGGTTGAGAAACAACTGGATTACATGGTTGTCCCTCTCCTATATTTCTCTTCTTTGACCGTGTGTTGGCAGCCACGCCTTGAAAAGGTTGTTGGTTAACTCCACAGAAGTCTTCCATTTGCCAATTTGCCAATGTGGTTTCTGTTGGAGGTCCTTCTTGTTGTGTTTGTTGCTGTTGATTCTCCTCCTGGCTTGGTTCTTGAGCAACACCAATGGTTTGCACCATCAAGGCCTGATTCAGTGCACCATTGAAACATGCTGACTGATTGTGAGGTAGATTGCAAGGGTAACACCAGTCGTACTCCTGTGCCATGTTATTTTGTGTTGGAACCAAGGCTCTTGAGGACGTCGTTGCATTTGGATCATACGGTCGAAATGGCCTGGCAGCTTGAGGTTGTCCTTGGTTCTGGTTTTGATTTGCAGCCTGAGGTGGTGGTCTATTTTGTTGGTATGGGGGCCTAGCTTGGTACTGTGCTTGAGGCTGATACGGTCTAGCACTTTGAGCTTGCTGTCTTTTGATAGTCACAAGCTCATTTCCAAGGTTCTGCAATTGTTTCATGACCTCCTGCAATTCCTTTGAAGTATTTGAAGAAGTCGACGCCTCATTATTGCTTTGATTTCTAGGAGTTGGAATGGGATTCAACTCTGGTGCTTGACTGGTTGTAGGATTTCCCATGTCTGGATAGAGAGGCATTGGTGGCCTTGGTGCAACCTTCCGGCTTGGATCAAATAGTTCTCTGCTCTGATCATTGTGTCATAGGACCCTGGCAGCGTTGTCCCTCCCATTGATTGGATCATCATGGCTATGTCTGAATTTATAGCCTTTAAGAAATAAAGGAATGCTCCTTCGGCAGTTGGTCTAACAGCTATTGGGATCCTGTCCCATGTCCGTTGGAATCTAAAGTTGAAATCTGCCATTTGTTCGTTAGGAGCCCTTTTGATTGTTGTCAGCTGTTCCAATAAAGATAAATTGTCCGCCCTCTCCCCGAATTGGCTGCAAAGAGCAGAACAAAGTTGGTTCCAATTCGTAATAGAGCCTGCTGTAAGGCTCCTAAACCATTGTAAGGCCTTGCCTTTGAAAGATGAAGCCAACAGCTTGACTGCAACATCCATTTCATTTATTTTGTGGATTGCACATGCATTAGCAATATCCTGGATGTGATCAATAGGAGTAGTATGATTTTCTCCTGTAAAATAGGGTATATTCTTTAGTCTTTGAATTTGGAATTTGATTCGAGCATTTAGGGCAAGTGGACTACTGCCCGTGAAATTTACAAAGGGATTCGGTGGTAGATGTGCCATTATGATTGGCCTAAGAACCCTGGTCGATGCGAGAAAAGGCCTACCAGGTGGAGGTGTAGACAAAGTCCTGTTAGGTGGAGATGGTGATCTTTGTGGTCTTCTTCCTCTCCTTCCTCCTCCTGGTGATAGTTGCAAGTGGACAAATAGCCCCTCTTCTCGAGTATTAGACCTGGTTCGAATTCTTCTCATGTGCCTAGGCAACTTGTGCTGCTACACCACTGAATTCTATCCCTTCGGAGTCGCCAGATGTGTTAGAGAACAAGCCTCAAAAGACTAGATCCTGCCAAGTTACACACCAAACTCTGACAATATATATATATATATATATATATATATATATATATATATATATATATATTTTATTTTATTTAATGGAAAATTGA